>CM036598.1:7770045-8970045 GCA_020745705.1 Hemiprocne comata
ATCTGGTATCTGTACGCTTCATTGTGGCCTTTGCTTCTATTATTCTTGCTTTCACAGGCTCTGAGCCGAACAACTACCCACTGAGGAATTTCTAGAAAGCAATATAGGCAAAATTTAGGCACTGAATTCTAAAGCTGAAATCTTAAAAGTTCCCTTAACCCTACATCTGACCCTGGGGACTCCTCAAGTGCCTGCAAGCTGGTACCTTGAATTATGGCCAGCAAAGCTCTCCTGGCACCCAAAATTAAACTTTTTCCACTGAAACACACTGAAGTCTAGATGAGACTTGAGTAACTTGGCATGTAGCCCCACGTTAACCTGACTGAACCCTGTAATATTAGTCAACTTTAACACCTATTTCTCATGTGGCACAGTACTAACCTCCCATGTTCTGGAACCACCAACCATATGCCGAAGAGATCAAGCCGTCAGTTTTGAGAGCAGCACTGCCTATGGTGTCTAATTTGCTCTGCTTACCTGCCTCTGGGAGAACAGCTCAGCAGCAGCAGTGGTTGTGCTCTGCTGTGCCTAGGGTCCTTTGTGAGGAGAGAATGTGGTTAGCAAATGCAGCAAACCAGGACTGTGTTGTGACAGCCGATGGGAGACTGTGCTTGGGTTTAGTACTCATACTGAAGGACTGCAGGAACCAGGGCAAATCTTCACTGGAGAGGAGAGAATCAACCTGATGTCGCTGCCTGAAATTTGCCACGGTGTTGTCTGCCTGTTTTGGAGGGTATTCACCCCTGACCCTTCTTTTGGAGAAGGGGTTCCTATCTCAGAATGACGAGTGCTTCCTAGAACTGTTGTCCAATACTGTACAAAACAGCTGGCCAGCTGGTGGCCAGCTGGCTTCAGTTCTAAGCAGACCTGCTTGCTGGGTCTCACATGCTTTAAAGTCTTACCCTGGATCTGAATGGAAACAAGATGGAATGAATGTTTTGACATACATTATTTGGATTTGACATATTGTATGGTTACAGCGTGGTGTTCCTCCAAAAGAAATCCAAAATACATGGTCCTGTACAGGCACAAATCTGACTGTTCCCTCAATAAACTATTCACATGAAAAGATAAGATTTGCATGGTTGTTACCAGAGCCAGCATATGGATTCATTTATGGAAGCATGCCAGACACCATATGTCAGTAATATGCCTTTGATATGTTGGTGTCTGAATGATTTTTTTAACAGCTGAATGAAACATTTAAATGTAAACATCTGTTCTATATTTGTACTGTGCTTTCTGTATTATTTATATTTTCCTTTGAGTACAAGTTTGATTCAGACCTAGAAAAAGTGTGGGATTCTTTTTTTAAATAAATGCTGTTTTTGTAGTATTTCAGCATGTGGTCAGTGTTTGTATCTTTTCACAGATAAGAAGGACAATTAAAAGGTTTGGGTTTTTTTTCCCTTTCAGTAACCAAAAATTATCTCAGTTTCCAGACAAAATAAAAATTTTACTCGAGTAGAAGTTTGTTCAATAAAAAGATTATTGTTTTAGTGTTGGGCAGGTTCAGTAACGTATGGATCTCCTGAAAAGCAATTGAGTGTTGTGTAATGCTGCCTGTAAAAATACTGCCACGATGGCAGTAAATTTGTTTTATCCAGAAACTTTTCTGATGCAGTTAAAGAACTTGCAGTATAATAAATGACTTGATAAAGGAATTGAATAATACACTTACGTTTGTTAGGCTATTATACATGGGTGACACTAGAAACCAGTGTCACAACAAAGATTCAAAAGCAGTAACTGCAGCTCAGTCAGGAGCCACTGGAGCACCATTCAGGATGCTACAACCAGCCTGACAGGCATTTTTTTGGTCAAAAGTAATGAACAATTGCTTACTATTAGCAAAGCAGTAAGAGACACTGTGAACCAGCTGCAGTTACCTGAGAGTCTAGAGAGGACTGGCTAATGCTAAAGGACAGCAGGTGCCTAAGACTTTGCAAATGAGGCACCATGTTGGTCTCACCAGTATGGTAGCAGGAAGAGCCTCCAGATGAAGCAACCACAGCAGCAAGTTGAGTAATGACAAAATTAGATGTACTTCCTCAGTAAATGCATCAGCTAAGTGGACCATCTTACTTTCGTGAGTGTCCACAACTGCTGGTTTCTACCTTTTGAAGAGAACACAACCAATTTAGCAATGAATAATGAATGTCAGCTCTTTGTGGACTTACTGCAGTCTTGTCTTGGTATGTTTGGCTTGGCTCAGGCCTTGAAAAAAACCCACAAGCCATCACATACAACAAAATAAAATCTGTGTAAATCCCAAAGCTTCATATTGTCACAGAATCATAGCATTTCATTGTCACAGCTTAAAACAAACCATGAAAAGCTGACTGCTGTTGGAGCCACCAGCTAGTTAGTAAAAAAATGACTCGAGTAGCCCGAACTGCACCTGCTGCCATGGCAAAGCCAGTTGCCGGCCAGCCAGGCAGAGGTGCCATCTTGTGGCACTTCATGATATTAAAAAAACCGCACAAAACTACACCAAAAAACTAACCCTGAGCTACAGTAATGGCAAATGTCTTCAGAATCAACCACAGATAAAAAAAAATAATTGCTCGTGGTAAATTACATCAACCGCAGTAAGGATATGTAAATTTGGCCTCAACTGCTACAGTTGTGCATGGAGCAGCTCACAGCACCTGAATGATTAATGAGGCAAATGCCTACCAATTACAGATCACTGAAGGTGCACAGTGAGTTGTATGTAATTATAAATCCTGAGAACAGATGGAAAATTTTGCTACATCAAGAGCCTGCTCGTTATTAGCGGTGCCCTGCTCCGTGCGGGCAGGGCCGAGCCCCGTCCGGAGGGCGCTGCCTGCAGAGCGCGGAGACGGGACTGCCCGAGTGCGTGAGCCTGGGGGAGGGCCGGCAGCCCCTCCTGTGCCGCAGGAGCCACAGGGCAGGTGCTGGCTGCTTTCACAAGAGCTGCAGACACACGGGAATCAAGGCACAGCTGTGCTTACAACACAGAGCAATACACCCCAAAAGCACCCACCCGCTGTAAAACCCTGTGAGAGCAGCACGAGCTTGCTTTACAGCCTTCCACTGTGTCAAACGCTTGAGCTCTGTGACACTCAGTCCTGGCACCAGCGTTAGCCCGGGCACACACAGGCTGCTACTGACTCCATTTTAAAAAAAAACAAACAACTAACCCAAACCGAACAGGTCTCCTCCTATCCCCACACACCCAAATAGGTGAAAGCACCTATAGCCTTCATGTTGGCATTTTATAAATATACACAACATATAAAATACAAATAAGCAAATATATAACATGATATACATATTTATATTAATATGTTATTTGGTTTATGTTCTACATGTTTTATACAATAAGTAATATGAGTACATATAAAAAGGTAAATATTTAAAATATGCATATAAATAAACAGCATATATAAATGCAAATTATGCAAATAATACAATTGCAATGAATTATAAGTTATCATATATGTATATAAAATACACTCTTTCCTAATAATTGCTGCTGCGATATTGGATGAGGACACATACTGTTCCTATCAGTGAAACATTTATTGCTTAAAAAGGAAGGAAATATCAACTTGGACAAAATTTGGACAAGACCTGTTCACAGCTGGACAGCAGGCTAGCTGGTGCACCTGGCAAATACTGCTTCTTTACTGCATCAAAGGATGCTGAAGGAATGCAGACAGACCCGTGTTCACTAACACCTTTTACTCTTCCTTGTCTCATTACCTACTTTAAGGCTGTTCAAGCAACCCAGACATTTCTCACAAAGGCTTTTTGGGAGTGGTTATGACATAGTAACTAAGTTACAGACTTATTTCTACTTTCTGCTGTCTCCACTTCTGTCAACTGTCCAGAGATTTTTTTTTCTTCCAGTGGCCCTTAAATTCTTATAGTTTGTAATTGTATTAAAATAGATTTAATTTTTTTAAAAAGGAAAATGCTATGTCAGTTTTATCAAACCTTCCAAAAAGGTTTTCCAAACCTTCCATGCTACATACATTCCACTCAAGGATTTGAGCCTTTATGTTCATCTAGTATAATTTTAGTACCTAAACAGTGGGCCTTTCTCAGGTATTATTGCTTTGGTGGAAAGCAGTTAGGTACAGTTACCAAGTACAGTTGTTGTGGGTTTGCTTTAGGTTTATTGCAGGGCACTGAATCATGTTATAATCTTTTTTTTTGAGAACAGTAGAATCATAGAACACTCACAAAATCATAGAATGGTTTGAGTTAGAAGGGACCTTTAAGATCATCTAGTTCCAACCCCCGTGCATGGCCAAGGACACCGTCCACTAGACCAGGTTGCTCAAAGCCCCATCCAACCTGGCCTTGAACACTTCCAGGGATAGGACATCCACAGCTCCTCTGGGCAGCCTAGTCCAGTGTCTCATCACCCTGACAGTAAATAATTTCTTCCTAATATCCAATCTAAATCTACCCTCTTCTGGTTGGAAATCATTCCCCCTCATCCTGTCACTACAGTAGAAATACTATTATTTCAGACAACCAAAAATTTTAGTACATGAAATTAATCCATCCACAGTAAATTAGCAACTGATTTTTCCATGTGAATTTGATCACAGTTAAATGCAAGAAAAAAGGTCTAAGATCCTGCATTGTCCTGAACCATCACTGCAGTTTATTACACTTTCAACTTTTAGGTTTGCTCCAATTTGAACAAGGCAATTCTCAAGTTTCATTTTCCAAACAAGGCAAACCATGCTTTTATCTTATATTAGGGTAAGCTGCATTATTGAACGCAAAGTAGTCTTACCAATACTTAAAAGCCAATATTCAGATTACAAAATAATTTATTGCAATTGCTATTTTCCTAAGAAGGATGTTTTTAAAATATAACATGACTTATACACAAATATAGTATTATAAATAAAATATAAAAAATAATATTACTTTCAAGTGTCTCTAAGTTTCAATACTTTTTATAAACTTCAGTCTGTTTGCTGAACTCCCACTGTAAATCCATAACGTAGCTATCTATCTCTGCTCTGTCATTCTGGAAATGAAATTTGCTTTGTTTTTCCTAAGCATTTTTTTCTCACTTGTTTACTGCCCCAGTAGCAAGTTTTGCTTTTTCTTTTCAGACAGGCTTGATTTTTTTTCCATTTTTGCATATAAAAACTCCTAATAAGCTATCTCAGAAGGGGTGATATCAGCCTGGCTTCAGAGTCCTGATGTGGCTGCAGTGTGCATGGGACCTTCCCCTTTATGCAGCCATAAAATACCCATAGCATCTTATCAGGTAGCTAGGGCATTATGCACCCTGCAACAATCTCAGAGGGAACAGAAGTTGAAAACAGTGCAGCTGCCATCAAAAGGTTAAATTCTAATCCAGTTCAAGATTTGAATATCAGAGATACCCCAAACACCAGTGTTCTCAGCACTGCCTTTTTGTTTTCAAAAATAAAATATAGATGAGAGCTCACATCTCAAGAAGATCAGAAGTTTTTCATTTTGGGCTTTTGTACACAACTTGATTTTGTAACATCCCAAATTATAAGGCAGTCAAAAATAACACTTAATTGTTCTAACACAACATTTTTTCCCACTCCTTCACCTTATAAAGCTAGTCACAGAAAGTCCTGTTTTTCCTATAGGAATCATTACTGCATTATAGCTCCTTGCATTAGACTAGGTTTTCAAGTTAGCCCTTAGGGAGTTTGCATTTTTACTTTGTCATGATTTTACCATTGGAAACATTCATCTAGAAAGATACCTGGAAAACAATGAAGCCACTAGAGGAATTCCTTTCTTCTGGAGGTATCTATCACTCCACAGCAGAGGAGTCGGGGATATGTTAAGCTTGCCGCATCCACTGTCAATCTTCTGTTTGATTATTATGTTATCAAGCTGCTTGCACTGTAAGAGATTAAAAGTGAGGTTAGTGCACAGGTTAGTGCAGCCTTACTGAGCACTTTGAACCCAAGTCAGACATCAAACTAGTTTTTAACGTGCACAACCATTGAGCCTTCACATTGTCACACAAGCAGATGTTGCCAGAGACAAGAAGGAAAGGAATGATGCTTTTTTTTTCTCCCCTTGGCTGCTGAACCTTGCACTACCTGAAGAACCAGGCACTGTGTGCAGCTACTGCTTAGCTGCCTTGCAAACCTGTCTTCTGCCTCAAGGCTGCATCGGATGTGTGGCTGAGGCACAGCTTTCCCATTGTGAACCTCTGTAACTTGAGAATGTGCTGCTCACTGCAGTAAGTAAATGGTTGGGCTGGGCTGCCTTTATTGTTTTGGGGGTCTAACAATGTTATTCTTCCCTTTTGCTATACTTTAAGGAGAATTCTGCCCATTATGGGAAGGAGCTACTAATGAGCAGATATTAAATATCTCATCTAGGGAGGAAGACTATCCTGGATTCAGTTACTCAAAATCACAGTGGAGGTTAATTAACTTGAAAGAGCCAACCAAAACTAGCTGTCATACATACTACTTTTTTACAACTGTGGCCTGCCTTTTGTACATTCTGGCTGCCTTTTGGTATTGGTGGGGATTTGTCCACAAGGGAATCCTTAAGTCTGGTGACTTACATAACCTATTACCTGGACATTCATTTATTCTGCAGAATCCAATCCACATCCAGTAACTAATTCTCCAGGCCCAATGAAGTGGCTAGGGACCCTGGGTCTCCAGGTAATTATACTCATGCCCCTATTCAAGTAAAAAAGCACTTCCATCTCTTATTTGTATCAATCTTTAAGTAAACCTACAATGAAATATACCATTTTTAACAGATATTAAATTAATATACAGGCTTGTGATGTGATGTGCCAGGGATTCCAACGAGCATCAGCAGAACTGCACCCATTCTTCCTCAAACATAATAAGCTGTACATCATTCCCTACCAATTTCCTTCTTCCTACACATGCATCATGTATACCTGCACTGCTACTACATATATTTCCTTATAACAATGCATCCAAAATACCATGCTGAAAACCTGGTTCTGTGCACTTTAGAAAGCAATGAGTTTGAACTGGTGGAATATTGGGGTCACCAATACTCATCCATGTAACTGCCACAACCCCATGTGAGCACAGATCCTGCATGTCACTGAAGGAGCAGACTGCAGGGTTGGCACATGCAAAGGAAGGTGGGTTTTGGATGGAAACTAATGCAAATGCCACAGTTACAAAAGTGAGAGAACTGATGTAGAAAAGTTCATTGGAGAATACCTCCTACACAAGACTAACAATACAGAGAGGTGCACCTCAGAGTAGAAACCCTTCTCTGAAGAAATGTGGACCATTCTACTTTCTACTTAACTCTCCATAGTCTCTTTTTAAGCACACCGAAACAACTGTGCTAACTTGTCAAGATTTTGTTTACAAACAAATAAATATTAGACATAGGAATTGTACCTAAAATTATTTTCCCCCCAAGTTCATGGTCATGCCTTTTCCATTTATGTTCAATCATTAGTGACCCCATGGTCAATTATTAACAAAATGTCACAGAAAGCCCTGCTAGATGGGGAGAAATGTGAAAATATCTAGAAACAAGGTATCTGACTCCCAAAGAGAATGCCTGCTAAAATCAAACCTCATTAAGGAGAAGTCCCTCCAGACAAACATCACTCATTACTTACTGTCACGGTATACTGAAGATTCCTCAGTGTAATTTACAATTGTTTTTTAAATAACTCTCTCTGTATGGTAAGTGTGATATTCCTGCATTCAAGGAGCAGGGTTAGCTGAAAACTGAACAAGACCAAAATTTTACATTTTAGGGACTCATAAAAAGCTTAGAGCCTGACACTGATATAACAAGGAGCCAAACTATGACTAACAACATGGCTGAAAAGTAAGGTAACAGTGGCTGTACAACAGAGTAATGAAACAGTGAGACTGCAAAGCCAAAGCAATTAGCTAACCAGTGTTGGTAATGAAGAATCATTTATGATGAGGAACTTCTCTATAGGAGAAGGATGATGCTGTGTCTATGATTAACATTTAAGGCATGAAGGCTCTAAACTTAAGGCTTTGCTTCTGGTCCTTCATCCTGACCTAGAGTTTGGCCTGGAGTCTCAAAAGCTTTGAGATACTCTGATGGCCTGGAGGATTTGGTCCAAGTCCCCTAGAGCTCAACTTCTCCTCTGGAAATCAGTGTTACTACAGCTTCTCTTTCTCATAGGAAGTACTGTGAAAGAGTGGGTGCTAAAGACTGGGCATGATTTATCAAATGGTTTTGCCATGGATCTTTTCAAAGGGATGGAAGTCTGAGGGATTTTCCATACAAATCTTATCATGTCAAAGGGTTAACTAATGCTTAATGCCTAAGGTGAAAAAAGCATGATCATTACTGCTATTTTTTATTACGTTAAACTGCTGAGATCTGTTAAAGAAACCCAGAATACCTCAGAAATTTCCATCTCAGATTAGAACAGGCTGAAGTTCTTTTCAAGGAGAAAATCCTCTGGTGTGATCCATTTTTTCTCCTGTAGTTAAAAATTCTTGGGCTGATTCAGCATCTGGGCTGATGAGCTGGCCCCTGGAAGCACTCGCCCTCGTTTCTCTTGAGGAGGCTGGAGGGGCAGCACAATGGAAAGTTTCTCTCCTCACCAGAGGACACACACATAGGCCAGTCCTTGCCAGGGCAGTGTCTCCTCAATCCCCTGCATGGCTCAGTGATCTACTACTACCCATAAGAGATTCATTCTCTTAAATTTCATATTTATCACTTTGCATAACAAGGTTTCTTTACTAAGGTAACACTGTAGTCAAAAAAAATGTAAAGCTGATGAGGACAAAGGGTAAAAAATATTGAAAAGGACTTTCTTACTCAGCGTGGTGAAAGGGGATATTAATGCTAACAGATTGCCTTTTTTAGGGTACCTATTACAGTGGTGTCCAGTCTTTGCTGAATGCATACCTATGAGACTCTGTGTGTGTGCAATAAAACCCTTAGTTTATTAAGCATTTTCTTCTATTCTGCTATGTCAGTCTATATTCTCTTTGAAGGCAGGAATGATGGAATTGTTCAATATACTGTGTGCAGGTTTATGACCTCTGCCATCAGCCCCTGAAACACCCCTGTCTTTTTACTTCCTAGGCAGCTGAAATGACTTACAAGGTAGCCTCATAAAACCATAACATCTTGCTAAAGCTGAAGCCCCTGAGTATGCAGTACTTGAGCATTTTTGCATTATTTCTCAATTCTGAAATATTTAAAATCTGTATAAGATTTAAAAAACGAAAATGGAATGTACCATTTTTACTGAATCTTTCCAAACAAGGTCTCAATCCTGCAACAGCTCAAATGGGTGAATAGCCTTATGCTAGTAAAAAAAAGTTCTGCTGATTTCTGCATCCATTTGTGTACATGTTTTGCAGGAGACATCTTAAAGTTGCCATCATATCTAGCAGAAAGAAAGAAGTAACATATGCCTGAGTGCTGGACTATGCTGTGGAGGACACACCTGTACACTGAGGCACACTTCTAACCTGAGAGGAAGAAATGCTTGTGTTTCAAAAGGGGGACAGAAGGAATATCCTCAATGAAAATCTGAGACACATCAAATACCTTCCACTGCACATGAAGATCCTCTGCTGGGAGGAAGACTGACCCAACCACATCGGAACATCTAGTGTAAAGCCATCATTGCTCCTCTGTTTCCCCACAATGATTAAACCTAGTTTCCTTATTCTCTATAAGATACAAAACTAGAATTATATCAACCACCACAATTACCTTTTATCAGCTCACTACAGCAGCAGCTCTGCCTCCTGTCTGTGCTGTTGCTAGCAGGGGAGCTCCAGACAATCCATTATTTCCCTTCCACACACAATGAAGCATCAGGAGGGCCCATGAAGTGGTAACCAGCAAACAGAAAGTCAAGGTGAGTTGCTGAAGTTTATAAATGGTGGCCCTTAATCTATAAAGCATTTGAACACCAAAAGTTTTAAAAAGCTCCTGTAAAAATTCATAGAATCATAGAATGTTAGAAGTTGTAAGGAATTCTGAGAGATTGTCTAGTCTAATCCCCCCATCAAAGCAGGATCACCTGGGGCAGGCCACACAGGAATGCATCCAGGTGGGTTTTTAAAGTCTCCAGAAAAGGACACTCCACAACCTCTCTGGGCAGCCTGTTTCTGTGCTCCATCACCCTCACAATAAAGAAGTTTCTCCTCGTGTTGAGGTGGAACTTCCTATGTTCTAGCTTATACCCATTGCTCCTTGTCCTATTATTGGGCACCACTGAAAAGAGACTGGCTCCTTCCTCTTGACACCCACCCCTCAGATATTTGTAGACATTAATAAGAACCCCTCTCTCAGCCTTCTCTTCTTGAGATTAAACTGCCCCAGTTCTCTCAGCCTTTCTTCACAGGAGAGATGTTCAAGTCCCTTAATCATCCTCGTAGCTCTTCATTGGACTCTCTTCAGTAGATCCCTGTCTCTCTTGAACTGGGGAGCCCAAAACTGGATACAGTATTCCAGTTGTGGTCTCACCAGGGCAGAGTAGAGGGTGAGGAGAACCTCTCTAGACCTGCCAGACACACTTTTCCTAATGGACCCCAGGATACCACTGGCCCTCTTGGCCACAAGGGCACATTGCTGTCCCATGGATAACTTACTGTCCACTAGGACTCCAAGGTCTTTCTCCATGGAGCTGCTTTCCAGCAGAACGACCCCTAATCTGTACTGGTGTTATTCTTCCCCTGATGCATGACCTGCACTTGTCCTTATTGAACTTAATGAGGTTCACCTTCACCCAGCTCTCTAGCCTGTCTAGATCTCATTGGATAGCAGCACAGTCTTCTGGTGTGTCAGCCACACCTCCCAGTTTCAGTGCCCATGGGTGACCATGGTTTACCAGACCCCTGTGTTAACACTACAGGTCTAACTTGCTTATGGAACATGGAAACATTGCCAGCAGGATCCTCTGAACAGATGTAACTTCTATAATGTTTAAAAAAATAAAGCCTTATTTATTCATACCTTGAAGATCCAGGGCCTTGAGGAAAATGTGTTAATATAGTGAAAGGCCTAAAAGCCCAAGCTTACCCTCACCTCACCTTACATCTCAGGGAAGAGAGCACTGCCACTGAGTTGGGAATAGCCAGACTGTCCCACTCACAAAATGTTCTCTTTGTTCTCTACATGAATCAGTTTGTATCTGCTGATAATCCACTTCTTTCCAAGGGTTTCAGGTTTAGGATTCCCTTTGATGCTAGACTTACTGCTGAGAATAGTAAACCACTCTAACTTTGATGGAACTACAATTATTCCCTGTAGTCAGCTATTCTATTGTTTCATCTAAAACTCTTATTTATGTCACCATTTCATTTTGGGCAGGTTTCCCCCTTCATCCTTTCTGATCTAAATCATACCAGTCATGAAAGTTACAAATTAGATAGCCCAAGAGGCATGTCATATTTTAATATAAAAATATACATGGTTTTCCTCGTTCTTTGTGACAAAACTTTGTAACTAAAATTGTATCAATGACCACAACCACCATCTTTTCCTTTTGTCACCTCCCTCTGGCAGCAGCTCAGCCTCCTGTCTGTGCTGTTTCTAGCAGGGGTGGCAGCCTCTGCCAGAGCCACGAGAGCACAGAAACCACCCGAGGCTGAGGGGTGTCTTGGTCTGAAAGCATGTTGGTGCCAACGCTTCCAAAGACTTCAGCCTGTCTGGGGCATTTAAGTGTTACATCAGGCAGCTCAGTCTAGTAATGGTAACCTAAGCTACAGGCAGCAGGGAGGTATTTGTGCTGTGCTTTCCTTAGAGGAGCGTTCAGAGCCTGTGACACTGTCTGACACTGACTGATTAAGATACAGGTACTGTGGTGCTGTCAGGAAAGAAGAAAGAGGACCTGCAGTGCTATTGTTGCTCACGGATCTCCAGCAGAGCAGCAACCAGACACCAGTGTGCAGCAGCATCGTGCTCTAACATCTTTCCTGAGAATTACTGCCTAGCCAACCCTAAAGCGATTAGGAATACACCATTTTTTTAACAGAGCCTGTCCCTCCACTCAGACTCCAAAGACTCACAGGCAATCGAATCCTTAAGACTGAGGAGGGGACTGTGATAGGAAAAGATGAGGGAGATATGAGAAGGACAAAAATATCAACTCTGTAAGTCTTACCAGGAAACCATCAGCAAGGCTGCTGCTGCAGCAAATGAGACCAGGAGCTAACAGGGAAAAAAACAGAGCTACTTAGTTATACTGCAGACACAGACTAATCTTCATTTTCTCCATGGCTTTTACTTTAAAAAGCACACATTTAAATTTCCCCCTGAACCCCATTTTTGGGGTATCCCCAAAGCCCACACTATACTATTAGTGTGAATGGTGAAAAGGATTGCATTGGCAGGCAGAGAAAATTGCCAGGCAGCCTAGGACTTGGGGCTAGATTTGTATTTTTATTTAGTTGAATTCTTAGGGCTTTCCCTGGTACAAGGTGCAGGGTTTCCCCATGTACTTTTTCATCTCATCTTAGAAAGTGATTAAATAATAATTTTCCTTTTCTTTGAGGGTGATGCTGAAGCACTCAGAAAGAGTAATGTGTGTCTCCCCAAGGTGCCCAGACTTAGGGAAGCTCTTCAGCTCAGACTTAGATTTTTGGCCTTCTGGAGCCACCTCTCCTCCTTACAGCCTATGCAGGCAGGAAGGCAACCAGGAAAAAAAAAGTTTCAGCTGTCTTCAGAAATCTGAGGTCTATGCAGACCTATGATTCTCTTACTCATTTTTGTGCCAAACCAGGTGTGTTTCTGTTGTCTCTGTGCTGCCAGAAATGCCCTTGTCCTCCATGAAGCAGAGGCCAGAGGAAACTGGAAAGATTAATCTCTTCCTTCCACCAGGTAGGAGGTGCCTGGGCTTCCAGGAGCCTCTATTCTCCCTCACAACTGGGTTGTTTTCTCATCTTGGCTTCTTAATAAATATTTGGTGGGCAATTCACATTTTCCCTCCTGCTCTGTCTAATAGAGCTGATTATTGCTAGAGTCAGATGGTTACATGAGCTAATTAATATTCACAGGCAGCAGTAGGAAATAAGTACAAACCCCATCTCCTCAGCTTTAATTACAGTATCAGTGCTATGAAATTCCATGTGGATACACCTCCCACATCAGCTCCAAACAATTTCAGATGTATAAACTAACAGGATCCACAACATCTTTAACTCATGATCTTCTGTCATTACAATATAATTACTCTAATGCATCTTTACTGTGCAACGCCCACCAAAGCCAACAACCACTGCATATACCACGTAATTATAGAATAAAGATGTTAACCTAAGCATTCATCCTGCAGTGACTTGCAGCATTTCTTCCAGCCCCATTATTCAACATTTGTGGGCAACTTGACTCCTGTCTACTCCCCTTTCTTCTCTATATTAACTGAATAAAACTTTTATGTTATTTTAGCACTGAGAAGCCCTGCATGGCAGTGAAGTCCCAGTGGGGATACAGCATAAGAGACAATAAAGTAGCAATAAATTGTGTCACCTTTGTTAGCTCTGCAGATGCATGTCTCAGTTTAGTAGTCAGGATGAACCAAAGAACAGAGGATAGAATTGCTCTCTATTACCCCTTTCCACTCTCCCAAGGGAAGATAAAAAGGGAATAAGGAAGAGAGACTTGAAAGTTGGAAATTAAAACTGGAATGGGCTTACTGGAACTGGAGAAGGGTAGTAACACAGGTGATGAGGAACAACATGTACAAGTAGATACAAATACATACAAAACCAACCTCAATGGTCACAGAGAAAGGTGTCTGAGGGTCCCTTGAAGCAGGGCTGACTCAGGAGAGGGGTCCATGGCTCTTCCCAGCAACCAATGGATTTGGATTTTTCAGAGCATGTGGCAAGCTGATGGATAAGTGGGAGCCTCTCTCCAAGGCTTCTGAGCACAGCAGCAGCAAGGAAGAAGGGAGCAGGAGAACAGGTCTGGTCTTCTGGTCCTCCTGGCTGTTACAGAGTATGACAGGAACTGGGAGGGAATACTGACTCCTCTCTGTGCTGCCCCTCCTGCATCCCTCAGAGTCCTAAAGACCCCCCTCCAGTCCTCATATCCAGACCAAAAAAAATTAGCCTGGCCCACTCAAACTGTAATGATATAGAACAGAAATAGAGGAAGGTGAGTCAGAGAACAGCAACTACAGTTTGCACCTTGCTGAGCTATGGGTGCAGATCTGGGGCTTGTGTAGACAAGGTAAAAGAGGTTAAGAGGGATTTGACAGAAAATGTGTTATTGGCTAATTAAGCTAGTGAATATCCCTTGATTCAGTGCTGATGGAAGTCAGACACAAAAGTCAGCTAGTTAAGAATGGGGTAAGCTTCAAAGGGCCTTTGTGGCAGAGACATGTTTGCACTGACCAAGAGGTAAAGGATGAGCCAGTGGAATAACTTGTCAAACAACAAGCTGTAAAAATGATTTTATCCTCTCATTTGAACCACTGTAGAAAGTGAGGAATGAAGTACACATTTTAGAGAGCTTAAATGAGATTAATTTTCAAAATTCCATGAAGATTTTCAAATGAGAACTAGCTGCAGACATAACTCACATTGCGCTAGGAAATGTATTACTGTGTCTTTGCAGAGATTTACAAAAGCCCCTCAGTATATCAATTTAATCACTCCTTTTACTTTTCTTAAATGGCACTAATTTTAAACTGTATAATAGCATCTATATTTGATAAGTTTCGCTGTCCATGTGATAACTTAACAGGTGCTGTGATTAACACATGCTTTTTATCAAGACTTGAAAAAGAAAGTTAAACAGGAATGGCATTACACTGTCACCTATCCAAGTTGTAATTGGTGTTTAACTGTAAGCTCTGCAAGCAAACATAGGAAAGACAAACAACAAAGAAACCTCTGGTTTGATTGCAAGCAGCTAAGAGGAAAAACCAAGGCAGATAAAATATGAAGTTTTAGGAAAGAATCATTCCCTCCCTGAAAGGCAAAGGCCATACTTGAATCTGTGGGAGGTAAAGCATGGGAAAAGTGCAGCTGTTTCTTGGAGCAGTACTTCATCTCTGGGAAGTCATCTTTTAAATGGAAATGGAAATTAAGAGCTGCCAGACAGATTTTTATCTCCGTGTAGCGCCTGTCAAATTTATACTGTATATGTTTGCTGATGTTCTGTAATAGTACAGTTTAACTTTGTTGTTTGCATATTAACTGCTTTGTGTCCCAGATGCTCAACCAAGGATCATAAATACTTTGTGAAAGATATAACCATCACTTTAAACAGTATAGAATATTCTTTTCCCAAACTTCTCCCTCTCTTCTTGGAGAAGACTCAAAAAATCCCTGAAGAACTACTTTAGAACGAGTTTTTTTCAGCATCAGCTGACTGGGACACAGAAGAAGCAGTTCCAGAGCCTAAGTACTTCCACAACAGTCACTTTGCATCTAAATCCAATTGGGTAGACCTTCAGGAGAAGCTCCCAGACTGATCCTAGCCATGGAGAGATGCATATAATGCATTTTCAAGTTAGATATGCTAGTGTATAACTCTGAATGTTTGAATCCAGGATTTGGCTCTTTATTACAGGTACATGTATAAGAGTAAGAGCAGTACATATAGTTCAGACATGCAACTAGACAGAGATTTAGAGAATGGACAGGCTTTGTGGCTTCACAGGGCATCATGTCTAATTATAAGGAAGACTCCCTGATTCTGGAAAGTTCAGGATGTTCCAGAATGGAAAAGGAAAATATTGTTCTACTTTAACTTCACACTGGCACTGTCAGATGATTCACAGGCTCTGGAGAACACAGACATTACCAGCTCAGCACATCTATATGCCAGTCACTATTTGTCATATCTGAGTACTTCCCACAGCCCTAAAAAGAGATTTGTTTTGTGTATTACTTGCAGAAAACATAACAAACTCCATTCTGAACAGCAAAACAAAACCAGCACTTGATTTTATTGAGTATTTGCCTATTTACTTGGGAAAACTTTGCTTTGTGATTTTTTTTATACTACCTAATAAAAGGACCCCCACAGCTGTCTTCTTTGTGGAGGAAAGCTGTCAACATCCAGTATCATTTTCTGCATATTGAGTGAAATACTTGAAAGTCCCAGTTCCATTTTAATATGCGAGATGCTTCCTATTTGTATGCAGCTGGAGAGAGTAGTTTTATCCACATTTTAAAAAGCCATATGATGGATCTCTTTCTTTAAAAAAAATACCATCTCAAACTTTTCTTTTTTCCCCTCTCTCCCCCCCAGTATACACCTTTCCTCTCTTGTTAGGCACCAGTGTGCTCGAATCACTGCATAGTGTTGACATCTCACTCGTTATACATAAAACGATGCCAGCAACATTTCTTTTTTAATATCCCTGTGCATGATCTGTTGGAATAACTCCCAGATTAACTGTTTATTAATATAATTTTTGCAGAACAGTTGATGGGGAAATTTAATCACACTGCCTTGAATAAGGCCTTCACTATTTTTTCTGAATTTTTTGATTCTGGGAATTGACAGCTTCTCATTCTAGCCAAATCTTTCTCCAGTCCTGATCCTGCAAACACTTTGCCACATAGGAGTAGCCCTACTACATCCAGAAGGCCAATGTTGGGTGTTCAATACTCAGTAGTCTTTCCTATGTGAGTGCCAAATTCATTTGCATTCTCAGGTACTGCAGAGCAAGGGGTGCCCCGGTACCAGGATCCCTGGCAGATCTTCCTACAAATGACCTGCAAATGCACCTTTTGCATGGTAAGAGGACAGGTTGCCATTGCACCCTGTCTGCATGGAGGGACACAAAGAGGAACAAGGCACCAACCTGCAGCCTTGGCCATCCTTGCTTTTATGTATATGCACACACAGGCATTATGTATCTCTTGATTTCTAATAAAATTTGCTCACAACTGATTGCTGGTGAATTATTACATTTCTTAAATACTTGCTGAATTTGTGTTTTGAGAACTGTAATTATTTTTATTTACCACACCAAATGCAAACTTCATCCTAATTATATGCATCTCAGAGACTGTTAATCTAAAGAGCTGTTCACTTTCTTCCATGTTGGCACAGAAGACCATTCAATGCAAATGTAGTGACATTTTATAGCACAGTCAGTTGTGCTCAGTCCTTCCACAGCTATTAACTCTGATGCAATGAAAGGTTGTTATGGGTAGCAGGGAGCATCTGTAACATCCACAGCTATTTTTAATGTTTCTGTCAAGAGGAAAGATTATAGCTGTGAAGGCACAGGCAGAGTTTGCTTAACAGAGTCACAAAGCTTTGAACTCTGCACACAACAGGACTGAATATACTGTACATACTCTTCAACACGTCATGACACTATAAAAGTCATGGTTAAAAACAGGATATCTAAAGGTTACAGAACATTTAATGGCTCCAGTGTAAACAATATGCTACCAAGAAATAAGTGCCAAACATTATCATCCTCCTGCTCTGGATGTGCCACATCTCCCAGGCTGAGAATGACTAACCCAAACAATCTCAGATAGCTAACCACCAAGCAGACAAGTTTGGAGTGATGCTAGCAATTGTCTTGGCCCAAGGAGCGAACACTGAGTAATTTCCTAGACTGTGCCTGGAGATGTTTTCACTCAGGTTCAAGATCTCTGCTCCACATTTCTGTTTTGAATGAGATTTAAAAAGATTATCACATTTTCCAATAGAACTACATTTCTGAAAATTTTACATTGGAAAAATTGAACAGATTTGATGATTATCTTTTTCTGAAAAAATATTGGGCCAACTGTACAAATATAGGATGAACCTGGAAAACATCCCGTTGTGAAAGCAGCAGATCTGAGTCTCAGAGCTCCTAGAATTGTTTCTTACCTACCAATAGAGTAGGAACCTAAGAAATATGGACATCCACACTTCACCAGCAACCTTGGTATTTACAGTGCCCAGTGCTGGGGTGCAAAAGAACAAGGCACCACTAGGCAAGCTTTCCTAGGGCTTCCAGGCTTTCCAGGCTTCCACCTCTACAGGCCAGGGGTTGTGGCATTGGTTAAGGTATCCAAAATATTTGTTGAAGAAAGGAGTCAAAGCTGCAGGAGCTCAGCCTTGAGTCAGAGACCTCAGAAATTCAGGGTTTCTTGCTCTACCAGAGACACCTGGAAAATATGTGAGCTTTGGGTTCAGCTCACAGGAAACCAGTTAGGTGCCCTGGCATCAGAGGAAGGCCATACAGCATGTCTGCTGCAGAGCAACGAATAACGCAGACCTGCCTGCATTTTGGCAGGGGGGGAGGAAGAAAGAAGAAAAACAAATGAACAAACAAAATAAACACCAAGAAGAAAACCCAAAGACCCAATTTCCTGAGAAATATTTTGGTTTTCATTAACTCAGCTTTTTCTAATGCAATATTGCTAACTGAAAAATTCCTGGCTATTTCCATCTGGGAGGATATTTTTCAGAGGGACATGACACATTTCAGATGACATGAGGGAACGTTAAGTTTGGTCTTCTTGCCAAATTCCA
Source organism: Hemiprocne comata (assembly GCA_020745705.1). NCBI lineage: Eukaryota > Metazoa > Chordata > Aves > Apodiformes > Apodidae > Hemiprocne > Hemiprocne comata. Next base: position 7,788,505 of record CM036598.1, read on the forward strand.
TCTCAGCAGATAATTTCCTGCTTATTTACATCCACCTCACAACATTGACAGACTGCATTTTTTTTAGCTCACATTGTCTTGCAGCTCTTGTACTATTTAATATTTTCTGCACTTCATCTCCTGTGTAGCTCAATTTCCCTACAATAGAAAGTATGCTACCTGTATATATGTGAAAGAAGGCTTTGGGGTCTGTAAAATCATTTGGATTACTGCAAGATCATTGGTGAAGGATTACTTTTAGTACCTGGAAAGATTTTGCATAGCAAATTCCACACATTATGCGACTAGCCTGTAAGTCAAATTATTTTATGCCATTATGGTGCATGACTGCATTACAGACTAGCTGTTTTATATTTCTGTCTCCTCAGGAACATTTATTACTACAATGAGGATACTGCATTGGCTCCAACTAAGACCTAGGCCCCTATTGTGCTAGGCACTATAGCAACAGACAGTAAAAGGCAGTCCTTGTTCCTAAAGACCTTTATGCCTAAACAGACAAGGCATTGCCAGAGATTTATTTTTTATTCTTTCGTTTATAACCGTTTCAAAACAACTTGGATAAGAATTACAATGAATAGACTGTGATGATACCAGCTGTGGGATGGGCATATATTTAGGTGAGAAACCCCAAACCAGTAAAAAACCATGGGTGCTATCCTGAACCAACTGAAGCAACACGATTTTCCCCTCTGTTCCCATTTCACCAGGTACACATCTGCATAGCAAAACACAGTGTTACACAGTATTGCAGTATTGACATATTGTTCCTGTTGGAGTAATAAACCCAAACAGAGCACTGTGCTATTGCTGCAGATGGCTTCTAGTTCTCACTCAGTCCCCACTCAGTGGTATTCCTTGGTGATAGTGCATGGAGCTGTGCAGACACAGCCATGGCTCTGCTGTAGCTGTGGGGTTTTTCCTACAGAACTGTCTAGGAACAAGTTACAGGTAGTGAGTTCACAAGCTGCCTGGATTTACCAGTCTGTCACAGAACAACCAACCTGCCACTGATAGTAAGCTGAAGGATTAATTATGGTCTACAATACTTCTTGGCCTCCAGTGCAGGGACTATTTAGATGACAGTGAACTCCCTTAACACTCTATTTCCTGCCACAAATCCTTTTTCTAAGGGATAGCAACTAAAAATCCAAAGCTCTAAGGGACAGAGACTAAAAATACTCCTCAGGTAGACCTCACGAACAGACATATCCCCTGTTCTGATCTTGCTATGTTCTATGTTATTATTTACTTAAAATACATAGCTCCACAGCCCTAACAGGAGACTCAGGTAACTTGTTTTTATCTTTTGTAACTGATGCAATGTACATTCAGAGATAATCATGACTTCAGAGATGCAGGTCTGTTTCTGAACATTCTGACTATGAAGGTAGTACAACAGAGGTTTGAGTGACACTCATTTTGCACCCCTGAGTTTATCATAAGATTAGCAGTCCTTATTATTTTGCAGAACAAGCAGTAACACCTCACCAAGGGTATAATCACCTCAGTCAAAAAACAAATAAGCTTTTACTTAATGCGCTAAAAATATAGTTGAGAACCCTTCGATCTCAAGCCGTGTGATAAAATAGACTGTTGACTGAGCAGATCAGCAGCTGCTGCTGTTCAGGCTCCTTCACCCTAACAATGCTTGCCTTTCTCTCTCCCCACCAAATTTAGAGCTGATGTCAGTGTAGCCAGCCCCAGGAGTTCAAAAATCAGAAGACAAACCAAAATAGAATCACAGGATTGATATGAAAGCCATGGAAGTTATTGAAACTGAAGCGTATGATTTGGGGGGGTCAGCCTTTAGATTTTTTAATTCATAGGAGACAGTCTTCTCCCTTCCAGTTGTCTGCTCAGTTCTGGCTGTCTGATATGCCCTATTTCAGAGTGAGAGGCAGCACAGGACAATGGGAAGCACAAAGGATTTGGAATCTATTTAAAGTTTATATAAAGCTTGATCCTCCACCATATGTAAAGCCTTAATCCTGCAAATACCACATCTGAATGTTCAACTTAATTCATACAAACAGCCCCATGGAAACCAGTGGGGGTCCTCTTCTACTTGAAGTTTGCCACTCATAGAAAGTACTATTGCACGTCAGAAATGTTAGCCTGTGTCACAATATTAAGAATTAGTGAAGAATGAAGAGGTCTGTTGCTCACTTTTCTCTATGATCTTGGGCAGGTCCTGAATCATCCTATATTCCAGCTTTCTGTGATAAAATCCATCACTACAAAGTACTTAGAAACCTCCAGACAAAAGATAATGAAATTCAGAAAATTAACATATCGTCAACTTCTAATTTACATTAAGGTCTGGCTAACACAGCTGAAAAGAATCCTTAAAAATCATTGAAAATTATTTTATAATTACATTTCCTAATAAAACCAAACCCATAGAACTGGGCTTTATCCCCCATGGATCAAGTCTGACTCAACAACAGCTGAGAGAAGCAAAGCACTGATTCTTCTCAGCACTGAGACCACCATACTTCTCATTTGACAAAGTGGACCTTTTGCACTTCAGCAGAATAAGCAGGACTCTCTTCTGTAAACAGCAGTTCCTGGCAGCTAGAGTTTCTCACACAGGAGTTTATCAGATCTAAACATTTCTTTACCTTTTCCCTACACAAAATGCTCACATTCCTCTGAATTTACATTTAAATTTAATTGGTCCTAATTTAAATTTATTCTTAAAGTCCAATTTTTTGAGGCAGCAGTAATATGTTAGTATGAAATAGCTTGTTGGAAAAGTACTCACTTAAAAAAATGGAAGGCTTTCATCTTTTATTAAACGTCTGAAATTACTAAAAGATACCTCAGAGTGACTCAGCTTAAAGAGGCAAACTGATACATTTTGTTAATTAGGCCATTAAAAAACTCATCATTTAGGTGTAAATAAGTCTAGGTCATTAAATCTTAACATACAACATCAAAGTGAAACTTCAGTCTTCATACTTTCTAGTAATGTTAATTCATGACCCTAAAAATTAAAAAATAATTAGCATCAAAGAATTTACTGCCTTGCTTCTCTTTTTAAAGAAAAAAAACATGCAGTGGTAGTAAGAAAGTGTTATTTCTGCTCAGTCCTCCATTTATACATTCTCTCTGTCTGCAAGACTTTGTTTAAACTTGGATGTACAACATCTGTATTTTGATATCAGTGATCTATATGAATATTTTCAAAGCATAGCAAACGGTATCTAGCCGTGATCACCAGTGATCTTGTTACTAATTTTCATGGTAACAAGAATAGGTTATTCCAGTGAAATCACATATTGGGAATTAATGCCATAATAAAGCATAATAATGAGTCAAATGTTATTGGGCACAGCTGAAAAGGCAAGGCTAAAAGGTTGTCTCCTGTTAAAGTTTTTAATGATTATCATTATAAAGCTAGTCTCAGTTGCTCATAGCTTTATAAAACACCAAGTATTTAGATTTAAAGTTTCAAGGAAGTTCTCAGGCCTATTTTAGAAAACCTCAGGAAAAAAAATTTAGTCCAGCCATTTCCAGTACCAGGGAACAAGCTATCCCATTTGATTACAGAGGGATAAAAAGGTTTCTAGGACATAAACTGGAAGAAGTCGATGCAAATGGACTGAAGACAGAATTGAGAGAAACTGGAAATTGGCAGTAGAATGCAGGAGAGAGAGAGGCTGAGTGGTCAGGAAGATCATAGAATGGTTTGGGTTGGAAGGGACCTTAAAGATCATCTAGTTCCACCCCCCCTGCATGGGCAGGGACACCTCCTACTATATTAGGTTGCTCAAAGCCCCATCCAATCTGGCCTTGAACACTTCCAGGGAGGGGGATTCACAGCCTATCTGGGCAACGTGTTGCTGTGTCTCACAACCCTTATACACTATGGATCCTGAACAACTGAAAAGAATGAGGCTGGACCGAGGGCAGAGAAGGGCAGGGGAGGTAACAGTGGGACGTAATCAACACTGAAAGAGTCTGTAGAGAACACAAGAAAGGGACTCAAGTGTAGCAGCATGGGTGAAATGGCCTGTGCTCACTCCAGAACAAATCCCAAGGACACCAAAATCCCAACACTACTGTAAGAGCAAGCAGTGATTATCATATGTTTCCATACACATATGTCATAGATCGAACATAAATTTGTCTGCAGTATAATAATTTGTGAATATTCTTGCTTTTGCTTCGTATACACTTGTGAGGAAAAATTAGAAGTCCCTTCTTTTCCAGGTGCCTAAAATCAAGAGGATGCAGAAATGTCACTTCTATACAGTGCTGACACAACAAGTGGGGGAAAGAAGAGAGAACAGTGATAATCATGTGAAGGGTCTAAGAAGAAGGGATGATTTTAAGGTGGTAGCAGTGATACGAGGTGAACTGTGATGAGTAACTCAGTGGCAGAATGAAGGAAGGATAACACTAAGTCCCATCAGCAGGGATGCTACCCAACATTTGCAGGGACATTCTTTGAGTCCGATACAAGACTACATCTGCTTCCTGAGTTAGTGACTGGTCAGCATAAGGGGACATAAAAATAAGGGCTTTTAAAAAATACAAACACACTTGAAATCTTTTTAGTCTTCCTAATTCACTTAAGCATGTTACACTAACAAACAAAGGACCATACCTTTTCCTTATTTTCAGACTGAATGCTTGCTTTGTAGATCATCTTCCCACGAGAAGACGACTGACAAGAATCTTTTCACTGAAGGACTGTATTAAATGTAGTTGTTCCTGCAAAGACATATGTAAATTGTGCATTATTATGTATGAAGCCATATTACAGTTATACAGAAGTGATTGCTTCCACTGTATACATTCTCTAGAATTGTGTCACACATACACAATCAAGCATGACACAAGAAAATTCAAAGAACATTTAAATATACCTTACGGAGCCACTAGATTTTCTGATGGTTTTACCAAAGAAAAACTATTTGCATGTGCAAAATACAACTGTTTTAGAAGGGTTTATTTCCATCAGTGTTTTTACTTTTTTCTTTGGTAAACATTTAAAACAGTCTAATAAAACTGATAATAAAAATCAGAAATGACTGAACGGTTTGATTACATTCAAGTTGCTTCCATTTTGTTTATGCTTACCTGCTCATACTGATTTTTTTTGCTGTATCAGAAACGCATAGAAATAGTTCTCCTACCATGATGTCATCAGGGTGGATAACAACAGACAATTACTCTCACAAAGATTCTACACCCTTTTGTAAGACTTTAAATTGAAATTCGACTAGTTATATAAAATAATATATTGAAATAACTAATAATTTTTCTGAAAAACCTAGTCAAGTTTGTTGGACTAAACACATTTGGTTTTATTAAGCCTATGAGGTTTTCATGTGAAATGGTATACACACCATCTGAATAGATCCATTTGATTTTAGGAAATTCTTTAAGCTTTCTAGACTATTGCCACCTTGGAAATTCTCTTAGTTTTTAGAGATGTGTAGAAAGAACCAAATAAATGCTTCTTTCTTTCAGGACTTACCCAATTATCTGGTGGGGCTATGTGACAGACAGGCTGCAATCAGTAGTCTGATATGGTCAAATGTGACATGGTTTGATGCTTTCTTAGGTGTCTTTTTGAGAGATTGCACAAGATGTATAAGAGTCCACTTGGAGTCTGCTGGATTGTATGATCTTGCTTTACAATTTATCCAAAATAATATTTTGCTAACGTGATTTACTTGCTTGTTAAGCCTGGAACAAATGATGCTACTACTGATCTGTTTACACACTAAGTTCAAGTTTCTTCTTGTTTAGAACACTGCAGAGCCCTTAAATTGGAATTCTTTGTTCACCTTGGACAGGTGAAGATTGATTCCAGCGGTCTCCAAATCAACCTGTAAATCAGGGTAGTTGAGATTGACAACATTTCATTGGTATGAGCAAGAGAAGAGTCAGATTATTCTTTGCCAAGCTATATGACTATGGAGCACCATTCTAATATTTCTAACTCTCTTATCACTTCACTTTTGATACTGTGACAGGGTTTGTAATACCATTAGGCTGTGATGCCAAGAGCAATTCTTTTAAAGAGTGTGACACTGAATATAGGCTCTGGCAAATGATGCCTTCAGTTCGAAAGTATTAACGTGACAGAACTCTTCCAGAACCTTTTACACAGAATATGTCTTGACCAAAAGGTGACAAAAGAGAAAACAGTGCTTGTACCCATGCAACACAGCACTGAGACAGAAAACTGTCAACTGAAAATGCCTTTAGTGCAAGAATTGATCTCACTGTCATTTATAGTAATGTACATCACAACCGTTGAAATCAATGGGAACTACAGCCATATAAATCAGGTGTCATATGAATAAAAAAGTTATAAGATATTATTCTTGGGTCACTTAGCTCTGCTCATAGTTTTATTTTAGCTCTAACATTTATCAGCTTTGCTTGTCCAAACCAACTCTTAAAATAGAAATATTTTCTGCAGTTTGGCAACAATGGGCTTTCTGGATTGGGTATTCACAGAGCAAGTAATAGAGAATTTGTCATAATGGGTCCATCTACTGTTCTACAGCTCCTCTCATACTTTATATACTCATAAAACATCTAACTGACTATGCAATGACAGTAAGAAAAAGAAAGGAGTGTTGCCTTTTCATCATATTTCTCTGACATATGAGATTTGATCATCTGTATTAGCACAGCTACAAATAGTATTAGCAAAAACAAATTACCCAGCCCCTCCGTCTCTTTGCCATTGAAAAATCCATGGGCTATTTTCTGCATAAACTATTTTATTTTATTTGTTCTAAATACACTGGTCCTAAATTTCATGATGCATTTCTTTCACTGGGCTGTTGAATGGAGAAAATGTCCCTATCACTATCCTGAACACCGTGTTACCTTCCCACTGCTTCCCACTCTTCCCAAACCAACCCATCCTAGGATGAGACTCTTAGTGGTTGACCTGAACTGGTAAACGACCCAAAGGAGTGTCAACGTATACCTTCTGAATCCTTATAGTCTTCAAAGTGCTTTATATGTAAATCTTACTGTATATCTCACTAGCTTTGTTGCCTTTTTATGAGCTTCACAGCCAGTCAGTCTCTACTTCAGTTGTCTCTATCACAATTTGGAAGTACTCACAGAAAATAGAAACACAGCTCTTGAAAAGGATCACTGTCATATCATCATGACATCATGAAACAACAACTAAAATAATTGAGATCTGCAAGAATTCTTGCTATTATACTAATCTCACTAGAAGCTAAGTCTGTTTTCTGGGGTTTGTGGTTTGATGGGGTGCTCTGTGTGTGTGTGTGCACATTAAAGAATAACCCACAAAGGCAGAGTGCTATTTTCATGGATTTTTGCTCCTCTGGAAATAATTTTACCTGGTAATAATTTATGATCTCTAAAAATACGTCTCCAATTGTGATCCAGTTTCTATTGTAATGCTGCAATTGATGGAATTAACATTAATACTGATGAAACTGATAATGTGATTATTTTTTCACTAATCACTATGTACTTCACTGCTATCTGTATGTGAGACCATTATTATTACATATGTATAAACATCAAGCTTAATGGACTTAAATGATGATGTGGAAAGATGGGATGTCTAATTAATGACCAAGCAAACAATTAGTACTCTTTCTTACTAATTCACAAGCTGTTCTATGCAGAACTGCAGCCTTGTAGAGCAAAATTCAGTGCAACTCTTAAGTATAAATAAACTAGGGAGTTGTAAAAGCACAGACTACCTTTTTCACCTCCTGTTACTAGAAACTGTTTTTAAGCTTATCAGAAAGATTCTTCCTGGTCAAAAGAAAAGGTAATCTAAAGGGAAAGCTTCTCTACTACCTTTATTGGTCACCTCTAAGTGAATATTTGACTGATGGAACCTAGTCAAGTTTTACATTTAAGTGACACTTAATGAAAAAATGCATCAGTCTTAAATGATCCTTAATTGGTTTGTGTGATATGTCTGTGTTGGTACTTAGCACAGGATTGAATTTCACACTAAAGGCTTACATTTACTAATCCTTAACTCCTGCTGAGTATCCCCCTATCCCCTGTGCATGGTCTTATTGATTTTGCCCAGAGTAATTGTCTTTTTCTGTCCTACAATTCTGAATCTTTTTCTCTGTAGTTTGTGTAAAAGAACAAATTACTTTTTCTTCTAGAGAATTTAAATCCTTGGATTGAGTGAATTAATTCCACCTTAACTATAAGCATTCTCTATGAATTAAAAGCATTACAATCACTGCTTTCATCTTGCATATAGACTTTAAAATAACACCTTGTGTCCTCTCAAATGCAACTCCTAATATTTCCTAGACGTGTGAAATGGAGCACATGATCTCCCCAGTCCTTTAGAGTCACTGTGGACCAAATATCAACCTGTTTCAGTTCTCTTATGACACAATTTAATGTTTCAAGTTGTTTTTTTTTAGTATGGGTTCTCTAGGTTTCCCAGTTACTACTGCCTTTAATTGACTACCTGCAACTGTAGTATTGGATATGAAAATTTTAGGTGAGAGCATAATCCTACAAAACCTAAAGTTAAGGTGTATTTTTCAAGGTATTTCAACAAATACCCACTTGGGGCAAAGCCCTAAAGCTTTTAGGCTCCCTGGCCTATGATAGCTCACAGGTTAGTAGAGCTCCTCATTTTAATAGAAAACTAGCTTCTGTAATTTTTTTTCCTTTTCTAGTGCTAAGAACAGTATTTCTATTGATAAATTATAATTTATGATCTCAAGAGCAGAACATTCTGTAAAGCTCCTGTATCTTCAAGACATAGACTGGGTCTTTACAGGCAAAGAAAAGCAAGACATAGTATGCAGAAAACTCATGTTTAGAGCCATATTAAAAATACTTCATTGAAGATCTTATATGTGATATTGAACACTTGACCTCGACAAAGAGCTTATAATGCTATAATTGCTAGAATGATCCCACAGGACAGGCCTTTTCCATGTGTTTGACAGCACCAACAGAAGCCTGGACATTACTTCTTACATCTTGACCTACCATGCTGCAGTGTATGTTTGACATTAGCAAACAAATGGCCCCGTAAAAGGCATGGCAGAATGAAGCAAAGTCACCCCATCTTGAGCAGAAGTCAGGGAGGTTGCAGTGCAGAGACTGTCAGTGAAGTATACTTCAAAAGCAAGAAAGAAAACACCATGAAAACCAGGAAAAGAAAGCTCAATATGAGACAAAAATATATAGAAACCTCTCCTGAAAAATCAAGGACTCATCTGCTCTTACAAACGTACTTGACATGTATTCTTCTCTGATCTCATTGAGATACAGGAGAAATTTATAGTTTAAACCCTTTGTGGTTGTGAAATTGAACTGTTTGGAATTGTTTGGTCCAGTTAGAATGTCCTACAGTCCTGTTACAAAGACTAGTCACAAGGCACAGAATTTAAAACAGTCACTGTCACAAAAAGCTGAATGCACTGAAAGGTAATTCCATGGCAAAAGTTGCTTTATGTCCATTTAACCAAAATACTGAGTGGTCCATCCATCCAACAATTGTCTTGCCAATTGCCTTCACTAATCAATATCAAGCACCCAAACAATTAATTAAAACACTTGTCTACTTTTGGAGTTTCACATATGACTAGCATTTAAATATCCTAACGATCCATCATTCAGTGCTTTTCATTAACTGCAAATGGCTCAATACCTTTTGTTACCTAGAAAAGTCTAATATTATTTTTAGAGCTTTGGAAGACAATGCTGGCTCTTTAAGTAGATGTAACATGAGATACAACACTTAGATGTCTGATGGCCTATAATGAACTTACACATCTTCGTTATATATTGGATTTCATTCATGGGGGTGATAGTCAGTAATCCAGACAAATAATCTCCTGCTATTCCTGAAAAGCTTTGATGATATTTCTCTGGCCTTTAGGCACTCCAGTTCTCCAGTCAGCAGTCTCAGCAGGCTTGGCCAAATGACAACTTCCATGATAAAAAAACAAAACAAAACACTTTGATTACAGTATTCAAAATAGTTCCACGAACATGTATTAGGCATACTATAGTAGGCATATACTCAGGACACAGCTGGAAAAAGCTTGCTTTTCCAATGCCTCTTGGGCATGAGTCAACTAGCATCAAAATACCAGTCATTTTTAAAAAGCTTGTTCATAATTTTTAATAATTTATGCATTATTATTCACTCTTTCAAAGTACCTCTTATATAGTAAAAGGCACAAATGTACTCATGATGTACATATAAAAAGATTTCATATACACTTTCCACACACTCCTGCAGATGATCTTGCTGAAGAAAGTTAATTTGATAAACTAAATAGCTACAATTAAATGTTGTTCCACAGCATGCCACAAATATAAATATAATGTAAATATAATGTAGCAAAACCAAACATGAGAAATAGGACATGGAACCGTCACTATGTTGGAGACTGCTACCAGACTGCTTCTGTAAATATATACATAAAATATAAATGGAGTAAAAACAATAATTATGTTTCATGCTGTTGATTTTCAAGTCCATGATGGTAAGAGTGATAACTGCAATTTTACATACTTTTCATTATTTGAGTAAAGTTTAAACACCTATTCTCTGGTCATTATTCTACTAATTCACTAAGTGATTTGAACAAATTTCATTTCAATATAAAACTTGGCACTTGATATATGCCATAACGAGGAAGAGGAGAAATAGTTGAGGAAATAAAAATGCATCATTTTGGAGAATTATTACTACCTCTTCCAGCAGAATGTGTCATGATTAAGTAGTCATGATCACTTTGAACCATTACTCTGTGTGCTCATCTGCCAGCAGAGATTTAAACCACTTCCATGTCATGCAACAGTAAATTATTTTGGCAATTCTATTAGTGCTTTATTTTCCACATAAATCTACTATATTCTAGGAAAAATAGATCTTTGTAATCCAAATTACAATTTTAAATGATCTTGTATGGCTTACCGGATAGAATATGAGAGTCTATTATGTCAAAAACTACTGAGAATTTCTAATCAGTTAATCATTAACCAACAGACTTAAATGCCTCAGACAGAGCTGTTAGTGCCTACTAGGTCAATGCAGATGCTCTGCATGTGCTATTAATCCATAAACTAAAATACCCCATTTGAATCTGCTTAAAACCTCTTATGAAAGCTGACTGAAACTCCTTTTCTGGGGAATTCGAAGTTGATATTTTGCCCTTAATTCATTCCACTGTGCAAAAAAGGAAATCTGGATACTCCCGTAAGAGGCTTAAATAGAATCACAGAATCAGCAAGGCTGGAAAAGACCTTTAAGATCATCAAGTCCAGCCTAGGACCAACACCACCACACCATCTAGACCATGGCACTAAGTGCCACATCCAGCCTTGCCTTGAACACATCCAGGGGCGGTGCCTCCACCATTTCCCTGGGAAGTCTATTCCAATGTCTAATCACCCTCTCCGTGAGGAAGTACTGCCTAATGTCCTACCTAAACCTCCCTTGGAGCAACTTCAGGCTGTGCCCTCTTGTCCTGTCACCAGTTGCCTGGGAGAAGAGCCCAGCCCCCACCTGACTACGACCTCCCTTCAGGTAGTTGAAGAGAGTGATGAGGTCCCCCCTGAGTCTCCTTTTCTCCAGGATAAGGAAGTGAGCAACTGACTTGGAAACTCTCACTGACTTTAAACTCATTTTGTGTTAAAACTAACCAAAATTGGTTGAGGTGTTAAAAATATTAAAATAAATTATTGTGATATGTGGGAGCATGAAAAGCACACTCACAACCTGTGTGCACCTTGGCAGATGTGATAGGAAGGCTTGATTCAAACCTCCCTACAACAATTCATGGCCATTGCCCCTTTTTATGTCACCAATTGAGAACAGATTGATTCCATCAGCTTTGCAGTTCCTCTTCAAGTAGCAGTAGGCTGCTATTAGCATCTTTGCCAGATTTAGCAAGTGCATCTCCCTCCACCTCAGGGATGTTGCTCTAGGTCCCTCCTAATAATCTTAACAACACACTGATGGATCCACTGCAGTTTGTGAACTTCCCTCTTGACTTGAAGGGCCTGAAACCAAATGCAGTGTTTGAGGTGCAGCCTCACCAGAAATGAGCAGACATATTTAATGTAGCCCAGTTTGTGAATTGGGTATTCATTATAAGAGGGCACTGGCAGCTCACATTTAGTCTTGTATCCCCTGTACCTCCAAGACTTTTCCATCAGGGCTGTTTCTTAGCCAGTAAGTTCCTGATCTGTACCAAGGCACAGAGTTTTTCCCCTTACAGTACAAAACTTTGAGCTTCACTATGTTCACCTTTACCAGGTTTATTTTGCCCAAAGTCTTATGCTTTTCCTGGTCCATCTGCACTGAAGCTCTATCTTCTGCCATGTCCCACCCCAGTTTACTATCATCTGCAATTTGGCCAACTGTGTATTCGCTTTTATCATCCAGATCACTGATGTAAACATATAACATCAAAAGCCCCAGTACATACCCCTGGATACTCTGATATCAAAGCCCTTTAAGCCTGGTGGTCAGCCACTTTTCAGCCTCTGGACCACTGCAGTTAGCCAGTCCAACCTTCCTTAGTTTCCAAATGAGAATGCTGTGGAAGAGAGCACAAAAAGGCTTTCTTGAATTACATTACAGTCACTGCTCTTCCCTTCTCCACCATTGCCTGTTTTGATGAGTAGTTTCAGGCTGATCTAGTATGATTTATCATTATCAAGTCCATGTTGACTGTTCTCAATTATCTTATTGCAATTCATAGTTTTTGAGAAAGAAAACATCACCTCAAAATAGCTACTTCCTCTTTTTCTTATGGTCTTTAGGGCCAGATTCTAATCAGTGCTCCAAATACTTTTAGGTAAATGCTCTAATAATCAGAATTCTGACTTTTCTTGTCTCTTCACTTGACTTAGCAAAAAATCTGTCCTTTTTGGAGAAGTTGTCTGATGTAACTTTCATGATTTCTTGGACACTTCCATTTGACTAGTCCTTTTCTGATTAAAAAAAAAGAAAAAAGGGCTCTCTTGCTGATTAAGGTGATACAGTTATCATATCCTATCATACTCATTCAATACTAACAGCATTTGGAAATGCAAGTGAAAAAAGTAACAGTAGAAGAGGTGAAATGGCTTTCTAAACGAACAGTGTTGTCTGTATTCAGTAAAAAATCAGTATAAACATCTGCTCTTGTATGTGAATTTATATTCCCAATATGCATATATAGGTTCTCCTATTCACCGTACATCATATTCACATACACAAAGAATTTCTGGATCCCGAATTTTCTCAGTTACAGGCTATACCACCCAGATCCATCAAGAGGGGGGCAATTCCAGGCATGTCAGGATGTAAAAAAGAGGAGCCTGGTGAGTAATAACATGTGGAAAAAAAAGTGTAGATGCCTCCTGGGATAGGCAGCAGGCAAGCAGGCATTTTCAGCACTGTAATTCTGGAGAACGGTAGCTCAGATCCACCTGCTTCCTGAAGCTTGCCAGACCACTGCAGTTATTTTGCACAATTCTGTCACTTCAGCAAGCCAGCATGCAAATCCTCCCTGTTGCACCTTATGTGGACACACCTGCCCTGTTCAATGTCAAGCACAAAACTGAACAATGGGAGTTTCCTGCAGTTAAAAATAACAAAGGACTGAAGCTTGATTTTTTTGCCTTCCAATGCCTCTCTTATGGCTACCTCAAATTCAGGCAAAGTTTTGTTTCTTAAGAAACTAGTAAAATATACAACAGGAAAACAGAAAGGATCTACATTACTCCCTTACTTAATCCATTTTAGTTACCAGTAAGTATTCATTAATATTAAAATGTCTATTTTCTTTTTCCAGTCTTCCATCTTTTGCAAAAAACATATATGTGATATGTTTAGATATATCAAGTTTCCTTGTAATGAAAGTTTTAATACCCAAGCTATAAACCTCAGATCTAAGGTTTTATAGAGCAAACAGATCTGTCCCACAGCTACACAAGCATAACTGCTAAAAAGCTACACAAACACAACTGCTAAAATAAAACAAATCTTATTGAATATAAAATCATATTACAAGCTTTAAATACGTATTAAAGGAATATTTTAATATTAATCCATCAAATTCTCTGAATTCTAAAAAAGTGTATTCCGTAATACACTTATGGAATCTTTAATAGAGCTCAAACACAACGAACACTGATAACAATAAAATACTACTAGTAGCAAACCAGTAGAATGAACTGAAATAAGATTTGGTATTTTAAAAAGTACTTAAAAGGGTAACTCTTCTCTCCCCAGATCTCCTTACAGCACTTTATGTAAGCTAAGCAAACATAGCTACCTACTGAAATACTGCAATTTCTGTTCCACAAACTGAAGTGTATGTAAATTTCTCTGAAAAATAATATGCAACATTTGCCCTTTAATGGGCAGGAGAATTTCTTATGATGACCATAAGAAAAAGAGACTTAGTAACAATGACCTTATCCTTTTCAGCACTGGAGTACCTTAGGGAAAAAAAAATGAAACAACACAAATAAAAGATAGGTTAGTGGAAAACCAAACATCTTTAAAAATATTGTCCAAATAGATCTTAGTTTCCAGTGGATCAGTAGTGCTTAAGGATGAAGACAAGAGCAAGCTATAAAGTGCTTCAATAAAAGTCAATTAAACCTTCATACTTATTGCTGTAGCCCCCTCTGCCAAGTGTATAATGTGCACCAGAACAGCACAACTTCAAGTATTAAGTGGTTAAATAAATACTGCAAGGATGATTACCCAGAGTGACAGTAATAATCAGTAATGCATATTGAAAAGCAAATCTTGTACTATTTTGTGGCTTTAAAGAAAGCAGGAGTTAAATAACAATAGAGCCTGTTTTCCAGTCATTTCACACTAAGATCCCCAGGGTGGGAGACCTCTGGAAATAGACATAAAGCAGGTCTTTTTTAGGTTAGGATATTGTTCATGAATGATGGATACTCCTTCCTGAAAAGCACTACAACTCAGTGAAAAAAAACAAAAACAACTTCTGGAGTCCAAGGTGACTAGAAATATTTTCCTTCTTAGAATTTTAATGTGAAGATATCACTTCTCTTCATTAAAGTTATTGAACTGGAATGCACTGCAAGAGAGCTAATGTTTTCAGTTAGTGTTTTTGAAATACGAACTTTTGTTTAAAAAAATCAGTCAAGTAGTATACAAATGCTTTGCTACACAGCAATTAACGTTAGGTGTGTATCACTTTCCACAGTAATTCTACATCTTACACTTACAAAATGTGTTTTCATAAGGTCATGGCTCTGCCAAAACTGATTTTCATCTAGATTTTACCTCAAGAAGCTTCTGCAAAAAATCGGTCATGATGGCACTATATTCTTTCAGTCACAAATAAACCACCCCCTCTTTTGACACAAAGCAGCAGTGATTTTGTACAGCAGTACTCTACAACAGAAAGCTGAAATAAATAAGTCTACAGGATGAATCTCTTCAGGCACAATGGCATTACACAGCCATCTGATCATGGTTTAAGTGCTGATTATTGGGATGAGTTGTCTACACAGAGCACCTAGTTTGAAACACTTCAAAAACTCAAGGAATTCTCCACTTACTGTAGCTTTCAGCACCTTAAATTTGCATTTCATCAAATATTCACC
Organism: Hemiprocne comata; assembly: GCA_020745705.1. Lineage (NCBI taxonomy): Eukaryota > Metazoa > Chordata > Aves > Apodiformes > Apodidae > Hemiprocne > Hemiprocne comata. Next base: position 7,804,111 of record CM036598.1, read on the forward strand.
ACTTTCAGTCAAAAAATACTAATTTCATCTGGGTATAGGTAGAGTGCCACCTGCTGAGGCCTTTATTTTCCCATTAATTAGACTCTTAGGTTTCTATTTGCATTTTCATCTGTGCCACCTCCATTGTCTTCTCTGATCATTTCCAGATTTGGTAATATCCTTAAATGATATATTATCTTCTAAGTTATCTGTAGTCTGAATCTAACCTCTTAACAGTGCCTGAAAGAGTCTATATGGAAACAAACAGATGTGAACCAATTTAAGTATTTGCTTTAATGTTTTGAAACAGTGCAACTCTTCTCTAACCCTTAGTAAAGGTTCAAAATTCCCTGGTGCACGAGAGTGAATGGTACAGCCATTTGGTTGGGATCATACTGGAAACACCACAGCACCCAGTAAATACATACACTAAAGCAAACAGACAAGGAAGCTGTAGTTCAGGGAGGTTAATATTATATTGACTTTTGTTAATTTGTTGCTCACTACAGCAACAAACAGAAGACTCATGAGCCTGTGCTCCCTGCTGCTGAAATAGACATGTCTCAAGTACTTACAGGAGTAGCTTGTGACTCACTTAGAAAAGTGCACGTGAATTAATTAGTTTGGTGGATGTTTTGCTCCTATTAAACCAAAATACTATATTCTTGCCTGGATATTTCAACTTGAACTCCATTTAGATCAGTGACACTTTATGTGGTTCCTACTCAGATCAATGACACCACATAAACATAACTGAAGGAATCAATTTCTTAGCACTTTTACACATACTTCACAGAATTAATTAAGTATAACACAAAAGCAAACTACATTCTGAAACAAAGAGGTAACTATTTGGAGCACTTTCATTAAAAACTACAGATTTATCCTTGACTGTACAACACAAAGCCAGCCTTTTTCCTGATTTGACTCTTGGTCCTTGGGATCCTTTCTTTGTGGCCCATAGTTGATTTATTTCTTAAAACTGTTAATGGATAATCATTGTGCCCATCAGTATTTAAAACTGCTACTTTTTTCTTCTGCAGTTAAATCTCTCCCTAATTTCATGTTATACCACAGAATTTGTCACCTGTCACAGAATTAGACAGGAGTCTGCTTGACTTCACTCACAATTAATTTGACCTGAAGAACTTTAAAGTACTGGGGAAGATTGCAAAGATTTTAATAAATCCAGTACAGTAAACCTCTGGCATAGAAGATTAGCTTTTGTCTCAGTGAAATGCAGTGGTCAAATTGTTGCTCTGGGTAATACTTGTACAGGCCTCAGTAGAGAATAATGTTGAAATTAAAAGCAGCACGTGACCCCTACAAGGAAACATGGTAAAAGCAAAAGCATCTGCAGTTTCTCTGTGAATAGTAAGATTCTGGTAGGAATACAAAATAAGAGAACAACATTTTTTTTAAATCTTGTAATTTTTGAAAATTTAATTATTTTTTTTTTTTTTTTAGAGAATTGGAGAAATTGATCCTTTCAGTTAATTTTGAGAGAAACAAGGCAGAACATCTATCTTGAGGATTAAGAGTTTTACACACACAGGTTCTCTTGGGTAGAGATTTCTAGTGAAGAAACTGCAGATGCTTTTGCACAAGCTTTTGCAGCCATTAGGAATATAAGGACTGGTATTTAATTCCTTAAGACAGTCACAAATTGCTACACGTTTTTGTGCGTTTAGGAAATACTATCAGGGATTAGGTCAGGAAAGGTATCACTGAAGTAACTTCTAAGGTCTTCCTGAGTGACATGCAGTGTATTTTCTTTTTGTGTAGACTTCTCCAATAAATCTGGGATTCAACACAAAGTAGTAAAACCTTGCAATGTCCTGGCTCATGCCTGCTACTACCTGACTTACATACAAGCCATGGCATCCCATCTCTCTCCTTGCAAATTTAACATTCTTGCTAATGCTGACTCTAGAAAGTGGTGCATATTGTCAGCTGTTCTGTTAAACTTCAATAAGTGGTTAGTAAAAGGTGAGGAAGCAGGGTGAAGAAACAAGATCTTTCTTTTATTTTGTACTACAAGTCATTTCTGTTTAGACTAGGAAGTCCTGACTTTCCTGTATGTGCTATATTTTGGGACAACACCCATAATGTAAATAATTAAAGGATTAAAACAGATTATGGAGGAAAAATAATTTGGTAATGTAGGAAGTAATGCTAGGTGATTCATGAAAGACTGCATAATTTTCCTTACTGCCAATGTACTTTCCAATAGAAACTTTTTATGGACTTTAAAGAGAGATGGATGAGGTCTGTGTTAACTATTAAGGCTACCAGAAAACAGCAACCAAAAAGTAAGCAAAAGAGTTCAGCTATTGAAATCAGTGCTATCAAAGAGCATCATGACATGTTTACCCCAAAAGGTATATGAAAAGTAAAAAAAAAAAAAGTATCCTCTATAGTAGAACAGGATGACAAAGCATAATTAACAAAGTATACTTAACTCCATTTAATGCTTAATAAATCTTATCTGCAAAACCATTCTTCTGGTAGGTGTGCCCAAAAGATGCTCCTAGATGCAATTTTCTAAATTATTTTCCTTAGGTGCCAGTTCTGAAAATAATATGGTCTTTAGAATTGAGGTTTCACTGTTGAGATAGTGATACTTAGAGGAACCACAGCAGTGCCAGGAGAGCTTGGTCTCATCCTTGGTCTGTTTTTGGGTCAATTTCTGTATGGCTATTGAGCATTATTGTTTAGATTCTTAAAGTAGAAGAGGTCCATTGAATAGCACCTGTATCCCAGAATCATGTGTACATTCACCACATTTAGAATAAAGAGTTTTTCTATATTTTTGGTTTTTCTTCTGCTAGGTAGGCCCCAAATATTTACTGCTTGGCAGAAAAAGATGTGGTTATCAACACTAAGTGGTATGTTTGGAAGAAAAGACAAAAACAAAGACATTATTGTCATGTCTGCACACTGAATTGACCACATTATACAGTATTAAACTATTACATAGCTAGGAAAGAACGACTAAAACCAGTTACAGCTGCACTGTTGATGCTGTAAATTAAATGCCCTCTTTCAGAAGCAGTGGCTTTTAAGTGCTAAGAAGAAGCTGTTAGCAAACAAGTGGGCAAAAGTAAAATGAAGACCTGTAAGTTAACCTGAATCTGTACCAGCACTACAATTGTTAAGGTTACAATGCCTGCTGAAACTTCACTGAAAGCTTGTAAATTGATTAGAACACACTTCTGTGTGGATAAAGTTATGTCTACAGAAATTATCTAGGTCAGATTAAACCCAAGGTAGTCAGCTGAATTAAACAATGCTCTTCCTTTGTGGAAACCCCAAGATTTCCTATACAAGCTAAGGATTAAGTCAGTTTCTTATAATCAAAGAATTCAGACAATAATGACAGATAATACATACAGCAGCCCATAGATTTCCAAGTATATGGGGAAAACGGTGTGAGTAGTAGGGAACACACTTTACAGATAGCTGGAATGCAGATTAATGGTGTCGATTAGCTTGCACATATCAGTGGCAAATAGAAAACTGTTTCCAGCAGCTAGCTAAAGTTAAGAATATTGATGACAAGATAGTGGAGGACAAAGTGAACTTGAATCATCTCCAAAAGCAGATACTGACATGTTCCACTGAGAGACCCTCATAAGTCTTTTCTGCATCTTTCTCCTCGAGATATGCTGTAAGCTAATTGTAGAATATGCTTCCATTTGTCAATGGACAGCTACATTTTCAGAGTGCAGAAAAATGGGTTTTCTTCCTCTCATCAATTGTTTTCTCCTATTGATTTTGTCTTGATTCAAGGAGAATATGTTCAAAGCATCAAGGCAAATGATTAGTTTCGTAAAATCTCAGATTGCTAAATTAAAATCCAATTGAGGGGAGGAGTGAGAACAATTGTGTGTCAGCAAGCAATTCACATTTCAATTTTACACACATTTTCTCTGAATAATATTTTATCATGTTTTTTCTAATAAAAATGCTCCCTCAAAATTATGAATTTGGGAATTCTTTAAAACAGTCAGAGTAGGTCAAAGCATGTCTACTAGCAATGTCTAGAATGTCTCCTTTTTCGACTTCTATGTAATTAAATTCACATGCAGTCTGAGAAAAAAATAAGGTTAGGTCAAGCTTTTCTGTAGATTTAACTCTTGCTAGGGTTCTGCCACAGGTTTGTAAACCTGCCATTTTTACGTCTTCTCTTCCCAAGAGCAAAATGTATCAACTGTTAGGTTTTAGCTGTATGAGTTTTAGACCTACAAAACCAACAGACCTTACTGGATTCTTTTGCAGCAGGTACACTTCCCAGCATGATGGAGGACTAGTGACAAAAACAGCCAACCTGGTACTATATGATAGCTGGTAAAGTGATGAAAGCAGCACTTCTAGAACACAAAACTTTCTAAACAGGTATTACTTGGTAAGTCCCAATATTAAACTATATCTAGTTAATTATAATACACAAGAGAAAGACACACGATCGACTCATTTAATTTGTAGATACAAGCAGATCATATCTGAGTGGGAATACAAGAAAATAAATCATTCTCCTGGTTGATCAGAAAGAAGAAAAGCAATTAGGTAATTAAGTATGGAGCAAAGATGTTTAATGAAATAACTAGCACATGTGAAACTTAATCCTAATGCATACAAACACTACTGGAAATAGTGCTTCATAAAAGATTTTCCAGGATCACCAAAATATAAAGTAATAGGAGAGAGAGCTATTATTCTGAAGAGATTCCAAAGAGTCCTGTTACTGTATCAGGAATACAGTCTTATACAAACATTTGACTGTGCACCCAGGGACAAATGTCACTTCTAGATATGCCTGTATGGAATTACATCTGAAAAGGAAATACAAATGGCAATTTTTTTAAACTCCTTTGGGGATAAACTCTAAGACACCAAAGATGGAGTGATAGGTTTGTAAGACATCTTTTACCTCCATATATTTTTGTGAACTATGGGACCCATCCATTGTATAAGTGGAAATTAGATTGTGTTACTCTGTAATGAGAGCTCTGTTCAGTGGAAAAACCAATGAATCTTTTTGTGAGGAAGCCCTGTGTCAGCCTGATCTTGTGTCTCCCAAGCTCAATAGAAATGATGAAGGTACTGTGCCATGGATCAGCCTGGAATAGATAGTGCAGAAGTATGGTTCTGTGGGATGAGGGAAAGGGAAATATTTTACTGAGTAACAGTTCAGAAGAAAAATCTGCAAGAATCCATAACCTCACTGAGTTCTATTTCCTGCCTGTCTTGTCCCTCCTTTAATCATTTATATGCCCCTTTAAAGCAAGACTTACAGGCTGTGAGTAACACTTATTATGGCCTGATGAAGTTGCTTTGTAAAGTGAGATAAAAAGGAGAGAATAGCAGAGGTTATTGAAATAGCTGGATAGACAATTATCTCACTTCATATGACTAATCTTGTACTTTAAGTCATCTTCAAAATCACCATTTACCTGAATTATCTGAACCAATTAGCAACATCAATATTTATGTAAGCTAATAGAGCAGAAAGCTTGCCCATGAAAAAAAAGTATTCTGCATATGTTGGCCCGAGACATATGCATTCTTTAAATTTTGTAGCTGTTCTCAAGGCAAAATCAAACCTTTAGTAGCCACCTTAATGAAACGAACAGGCTTTGCTGTTACCCTTCCCTTGGGTCAGTCCCTGTATCAGCTTCAACAGAACAGAGGTGGCAGGATCATTTTTAACATTATCATCCTCTAGGACTGTAATCATTAAGAAGTTCTATACAGTGCAAATGTCTGTTTCCACCCATCTGGGATTGTTAGAAGCAGAGAAATAATTTGATAAACTATAATTTTATTTTCTACTAGTACATGAATTTTTATGTGTAGCCTATAACAACACACCTAATAAAATCTACAATAATAAATTACAAGATCATACAACATTATCATTGACCAAAGGCAAGAACCAATAACTTGCCTTTCAGTTATTGGGTAAGTCCATTTATCAGTATGGTCATGCTGAGTACTTTAAGAATGCTTTATTCAGACATGCAGTAAGAAATTTATACTATTTTTTCACAAAGATCTCATAAGAATTAATTTTAGATGTCTATTAGTTTCACTATCTGGAGCAAGTAACAAAGAAAGTAGTTTATCTGATCCCAAAGAAATTTTATCCGCACCTCGTACTTGCTATTCTATACAATCACATACAAGAATATAGGAGATGAAAGAGGTAATCCAACACAGAGACATTTTCAGAAGTGCACTTCATAGGCTTAAGAGAGCTGGACAGAGAAGATGGCAGTAGCTTCTTGTGTTCTACCACCTTGCTGAGAGTTCTGTGGCCTCTCAGGACACCCATGAGCTGTCAATGAAAATCCCAGCCCTGCCTCTCTTTTTACCTTTCTGAAAGATTATGTCTATGAAAATTTCCATTCTAATGCTGATCCCTTGATAAATAGCCTAATCCAGATTTATTTTTTTTCAGGAGTAAATCTTATTCAACTCAGCACCGTAGATTTTGCTATTAAAATTACAAAAAAAATTACAATCCTTATAATACTGAGCTCTGTACTGAGGGTAAGTTACAGTGATGTCATTTCCTGTCTTGGAATTAATTCACTCTTATTTCTAACATTAGCATTTGTATTTATACATGTTTTAATTTTGTAAAATCTTTTGCAGGAGAAGTACAGAAGTTTTTAAAAGTCAAGATACATATTAAGATCTTTTAATACATCTTTTTTTGGTCCTTTCAATACCAAGATATTCAAGATGCTTATTCATGGTCTGATTTCCCATCCCCATATTCAACTGGAAGAATCACAATTGCTGCATTAACCCAGAATCATGTGAGCAGGCTCATAAAAATGGATGGCATGATCATATCTGGAATTTACACAGGACCCTATTCAATAAAGCATATTCTGCCCTTATTGTAATGTTGTCCTCCAGAGCTTTAAAGTCTTTCAAGTGGAATAAAGATGTTGCTATAATGACAGTGAATGTAATGAGATTAAATGTAGTTGGGAGTCAAGGTAAATGGCCTTACATAAGAAAGGATGTAGGAACACAGATTCTTATAATGAAGACAAAGGATATTACCAGTACATTTTTGCTACATTTCTTTGGCAAAGTAGAGCCACAGCAGGACATGCCATGTAATATGGATTCTGTGTTCCTTTCAGTATTTTAAATTTAATAAAACCTGCATGCTTATAGACATAAAGGAATAACTAAAAAGAAACCTTCAAAAAACATCAAGATATGTATTAGCAATGTATAACATCCCTAAAAAACTGGTTTTTTAGGAACTAAAACAATTTAATTTAAGGGATTTACATTGGAATTGGGACTTTTTTTTTGTGGAATCAAAGTACTCACAGTGGAGAATTCAAGGCCCAACCTGAGGTCTGTCCAACAAAGGACACACACACAGGTTTTTCCTAAGCTGGCACATTATTATGCAGACCTTTATTCCATTTGTAAAATCCAACTGTTTCCAAAATTTACTTTGATTCGGTTACTTTTAACATTTCTGAGGGAATTTATTCATAATTTTGCCCTATTTTACTTGAGATTCCACCTTTCAATACCTGAAATTAAAGAGATGCTCTGGAGTCCTACTTATGTCCAAGGCCAGCAAGGCCACAGACTATTACCCATGTAACCAGGGATCTTTGAAATAATATTACCCCAGCCTTGATATTAGCTTTAGTGTTAGCAATGTCAGTCTTAAAGTGCTGACCCACACTGGCAAATAAGCAGCAAAATATGATAATTCAGGTAATACAGAGTTCTGATAAGATTATTTCCAGCTATAGCAAGTCAAATACCAGTGATTTGCCACAACAATACTTTTCTATTTCTATGGGAAACTGATGTGAGCAGACAACTTGCATGAAAATTATTGAGTAGCTGTTTTTCTCTGATTATTTCAGCTACTAGAATCAATACTAGCTGAAGATGAACACTTTCAAAAGAAGTAAATGGATTTAAATGAGAATTTGGCACCAAAATCATCCAATTAGCTTAAAAAATTTAAACCCTAAAATCTGAATTAATTTTTTACAGGGCTACATTTCTCAAAGCTTCAGGTGCAATACATTCCCTGGAGATGCACCAATGGTTGTACATAAAAATCAGTTTTCTCTGCATGTGAATATCTGGTTTGCTCTGTAGGTCTTTATATGTACCATAATCAGGAAATGAACACAGTAAAATCACTAGGGACTGTAGGTGGATTGCTGCACACCTTAATAAATTTTGCAGTCTAAGTGCCTAAATATCCTTGCCCATCTACCTGATTAGAACGCAAGTTTTTGGGTAGACTTCTCTTACTCAGCTAAAATAAAAATGGAAACAGTAATATCAACATAAGCAAAGTGCACAGTGGAACATGTGCACTGCATGATAGGCATTCATTTAGTAACTGCTTTTCAAATTAACATTATGCTAACAGTTATGATTTTTGCAAAAGACCTTAATTACCACAAAATCATTTGATTGTGAAAGTAATGCAACACAAAAAAAAGTTTAGCCCTAACAGATTATAGTCTAATAGCTGCTGCAAGTATGGAAAAGCATGAAATGAAAAACTTCCCATTCAGGTAATTTCAGGGCAATATCCCCAGCATCAGTTAAACAAACTGTTTGAAAGTCCTGCCTTAACTTATGCTGATGTCATATTTGATTAGAAAAGAAAACAAATCAACCCAAAACCTTCCATGTATTTCCTTTTTGATTTTACCTTTTTCCTTTTCTTTTCTGGCAACGCTGGCACAACATTGTGTCAGTCTTCTGCAAGACAGCTAGAAGGTTTACTATTTCTTGAGATGCTGCAAGATACTACATGAATTTGTTCTGCACATCCAGATGTAGTGTCCATGGGTCATTATGGTCTACACTGGTAATAGAAAGAAGGGCATTTCATGTCAGCAGATCACCCAGCAAATCCTTCCTCTGTATCTCAGAGGTTGTGATTCCTACATCTTTATTTGGCCCTGCCATTGAATTATTTCTAATCCCAAAAGAAAAAAAAAAAGGCAGTCTATTGTGTCTTCTCATAATTCACATCACTTTAAGATGAACCAACTATCACCCTGTTTACTTTTCAGTAGAGTTGCCTTCTTACAGGTTTTGTGGTATCAGACTAAATATGGTTTGTTACATTGATTTTATCATCTATGAAATGAGACCCATGATGGTAACTTGGATATATAATGAAAACTGAGGTATTCAGAGAGGAAAAGTGTAATACAAGTGTTGAAGCTCAAGACTGTGGAAAGAATCATCAGCACCTCATATGCAGATGAGTAAGAGGCCCCAAACAATGCCCTGTTTGAACAATTTACAACACACACCAAGCTCAACAAAAACAATTGAGTTCAACTTGTGTAGCAGTACAGGAGCCCTGACATCCCTCTGCACACCGTGCTGTCAAATCAGCTGGCAAAGTCTAAGTTCCCTGTGTTATGTCTCTTTGTTAAAACTTGCCTTGCTCCTGCAGACACCCTCCTCTTTCTTGTGAAATTCTGTTGTGATCAAACCAAATCTGTAGAAGTGAGATTACAAAAGCCTGACTTGCTTCCAGTCCATGTTCAAGTGACTTGTGAAGTACTAGAACGTCACGGAGCCTGAAGAGGGTTTTTGCAGCAGTGTTTATATATCAGCTTATGTGAAGAACAAAGATTTTTATCATCTTCTGTGGAGAGCCCTTACTGTTTGCAGTCTTTCATAATAACTCTTATAGTTTGAAGCTGTAAATTAGTGTAGGCAAGTGTTAATAACCAAGGAACAGAACAAATTAGGAATTCAAAGAGATAGTAATACAGGCTCTGTACTAAATATTCAGGTATTGTCAGCAAAGGAGGGAAATGCTGCTTTTCTTCACCCACTCCAGCTACATATAACAGACTACAGCTGTAGCAATAAAACATTGTTTCTTTAGAATTGAAGATCTAAGGGACACACCTCTTACTTGTTGGAGAAATAAAACTTTGTAGGAGCTCTTTGGAGGTGTGAACAACACTTAAGTTCAGAACGAAGTGCAAGGTCTCCTCTACTACTTGCCTTTCTTTCAGTATGGCTCTTGTCCCAGAAAACTCTTCAGAAATTTAATTAAGCAATGTAAATGCTGGGAAGGTCAGAAGAGGGGCAGATGCTGGCGTATTTTTATTTCTGATTTTTGATTGTTTCTCAGATACCATGGCAATAGTGATCAAATAAAAGCAAAGATTAAATTAAACAGAATGAGGGGTTGGAAGTGGCTTTGTGTCACTAGCTTCTAAGAAAATTTCAGAAAACAGAGCCTAATATTACTCTGTTCCAACTGACGAAGTGCTTTAAAATTCTGGCATGTTTTGTTATTTTGTAAGTAGAAAACAACAGCAATATTTTGTTCCATAAAAATTAAGATTCTGAGAGCTAAATTCAAGCACTATTGGAAAACCAGCATGTGGAACAGGAATTGCCAGAGTCAGTAGTTATATTTTTTGCAATGACCTTAGGGGGAAGAAAGAAAAAAAGGGAGAGAAAGAGAGAAGGATATTCAGTACTTCCTGTGTTGCCTGGTGCCAGTTTAGAAAGAAGTGATTAATTTCTTGATTTCCTTTCTTTTGAACCTGGTGAATGTTTGTTCCCTTTCTCTGTTCTCATTACCATACTACTATCTCCACCTTTTTGGAAGATGTATACAAATCCATAATTTTACCCCTTTCTTTTTTTGTGATAGTGAAAATTATCAGAAAATAAGCAAGAAAACTGTTAAGTCCCTCTTCTTTCATGAAGAAAAGATAATTCCTCCTACAGGAAGATTGCAAGATTGCAGATTGACTGGCAAGGCTTTGGTTAGCAAAGCTCAAGGAGGAGACAAGAAAGTTTCGAAGTCACTTGCTGAGTAAAAAAATTGATATAATTGTTAATAATTCCATCATTTTTAGAAAGAATGATCAAATTTGCTTAAATATTTTCTCATTATCTTTACATAAACCTCAATTATGACCCGACAGGAAAGAAATCAGCAGCATAAACATCTAAGGAAAAGGGAAAGTAATAAGGTGTGCTGGTGTTCCTTCTAGCTGGAAGGCAAGTGTTCAGTAAAGTACAACTACAAACCACCACCAGAAGACTTAAAGACTGGTTCTTTTCAGCATGCTCATGCATCAGAGCAGATGTGTCCCACAAAGTGTTTTTCAGGATAAAATACTCTCAGAAAAGACTTCAGTAAGAGTCAAACAAACCTTAATAATACTCATGAAAATGAAATGGGCATTTGTAGATCTCCCTACCAAAGTTTCAATTCCTTTACCTCTATTGGATTTCATCTCAGGAACAATTTTACTTCAACTTTTCTATGGGCAAGTCACTGAAATGCTCCTGCAAGAATAATTTTTTACTCATTTGTAACTGTATGCCTGATGGGAGCACTTCACTTTATGATGAGAAATATTCACTCCAAATACATGGCAAAAACCACACAAGCACAAGTCTTGTGTACTTTGAAGAGCTTGTATGGCAGCTTGAAGTTTGTTGCAGCAATACTACAAAATGAAATGACAAATCCCAATGGAACCAACAAAACCCCTGTGTGCAAATACATCTGAATTAGTCCATTAAAAATGCAAAGACTCTGAATGGTCCCATAACTTTGTGGTAAGAATCTAGGAGTTTTGTTGTGCCTCACACAGTGGTGGTATTTTGTTCTACTCCCAAAGGACTGATTTTACAGATTATTTTGATTTTGTTATGTATTTGTAGATACAAAAAAAATAGAAGTTAAAATAAAACAAACCCTGCAGCCTATTCTGTGACAATTATTTACCTGTTTTAAAGCAAGAGACAAACTTCTGGTTTTAATTTTTCTCCCTTTGACTGGAAAGGGAACAATTCCATTAAGCCAACTGTAACCTTCTGAATAACATCAGGTTCATCTTAGTGAACTCTTAAAACAGACATCAGAGATTTGTTTATGGAAAAGTAAATGTTAGATGTAATTAATCTGGTAGCTATCTCTTCCTTAAGTATTCAGTCTCATACTGAGTGCTAGAAGAACCAACTGGTAAAATGACTTGTAGCAATGTGTATTTCAGAATTTTTTTGTTACCTCCATTTGATGTCAGAAGATCAGGACAGCTGCTTCTAAACTAACAATTTTGCCTCCAACTTAAGGCTTTCCTTTACAAATACTTCAAAATTATCTTACCAAGTTTTCAGTTTAACTTCCCATAGATTTGCAAATTATTTCTGATTAGCTATAAAGGTATCAACACTTTCTAAATTTTATTTTAAATGAGATTTTTTGAGTACAAGGACAAGAGTTATGTCTGTGTTAAAATTTAGGAAATATCAGGTCAATAAAAGTAGGCTTTGATTAAAATATAGTCATGCTTTATGCAGGTTTGTGTATCTGACCTTTTTCCTCATTCTGTGAGCTTCTACTGAATTAGCATGAAATTCTGGCAGCATGGAAATCACACAATTTTGTTATGCATTTTAGTGATGCCATATTTCTCTCAGCCTTTTTATAGCTTAGCTCTCACAAGAACCATTTCTGTGCTTTCCTCTAGAAGGTATCTTTCTGTGTTGTGGGCTCTGTATCTGCCCTGCTGCCTTGGCACTGCTCACTAGATATGAGAATACACATCTGCTGGTCCTCAAGCTAACCAGACTGTTAAATCAGCAGAAGATGACAAAGAATATTATTCGGTCCAATGCTTACTAACCTCTGTGCTACTTTGGAACTACAGAAAGAACATCAACAATTTCCCAGCTTATTGGAGACATTTCATATTATTTGATTAAATAAAATGAAAAATCCCCTGACAAAAAACATAAGGAGATCCAAAAACCCATGCTCATGATCAATTAGTTGAGGTTAGTACAACATTGCCCATTATTCCATATTTTGTGTAGAAAATATATTATGTTTGAATAATTATTTTTCCATAATTGGATTATGTTGAATTTGTTTCCTTGGATATCTCCTTGCTCTCTCCCACATTAATTATTCAAGCAAGGTCAAATAAAAAGAGAAAATGGGACACAAGCTGAGTTGCAAAATGGGAATTCTAGTTTTTCATCATCTGCAGTTCTTTACACTTCTTCCTCTGTTTTGTGATTTGTGGACCCAGACATTATTGTTTCAGGAGCCATATGCTCCAAAGGGAGTGCAGCAAGGAATGCTGAATGTTTAGAAGTGAGATGCTGAGTTACTGTATTTGAATTCATCTCTTAGAGAATACCCACACATATAACACAGAACACACAGAAAAATTATTTGCCACAGTGAATAAACATCTTCAAGATTGCATAACTCTGCATGAGTTTTGTTATAGGGACAATCAACTAGAGAAATAATATTTTGAAATATATGAAGAAATATAGTTTCTATTCACATTAAGATTCCTTTCATAAAGCAGGACACAAGCAAGCTATTCTCAACAACTACCAGATATTTAGTCTGTCAGCAGTACATTCATTTCTCACCTGTATCTTTTCTGCAAATTCCCCAAATGAGCTGGGACAAAGATGGAGTTGCTGAACAACATAAGTCTTGCCTTGAGCAATACACAGCCATCCCCTTGTCATTGGCACATAAGGGCCAGCACTGGGGCAAACACACTGCTAACAAGACAAAGGACAAACAAGCTAATGGAAGGACAGAAAAACATGTGGTGGAGTGTTAAGGTACTGTTCAAAAAGGGTAAGATTACAGTATTTCCCTCAGTAATTAAGATGTATATTTAACAAGGAGCAGTTTAAGTCCTGTTGGAGGTATATATTTAGTATGCACGTGCATATGGTTAAATTTATCTGTAGTTATGCAGTGAAATAATTACACAGTATCATTTATGGATTACAATAACTTAGCCTCATTTTATGTTCATTGTATAATTTGAATATATTTAGTACATTATATGATCTACTTCAAATGGAAGCTTCACAGAGCTTTAAACTCTTCAGTGTATTTCCAATTGAAAAATGTAATTACAATAAAACAGAGTTTATTACTTTGGGTGACAAAGGAAAACAAAACTATGTAACAGTAAAACATTTCTTTTTCAGGAGTTGATTCCTATGCATATCTCACACTAACACCAACATCTTCTGAGTCACTAAGTCCATAAGCCCTTTTCTGGGTGTCAGGGTAGTGCAAGGCTGTGCACTCATCATTGCCATGGTTTCCTGTGTATTCATTTAGGTACATTATTTCAGACCTGCAGCAGACTTATATTTAAAGATCTTTCTATTACCTCTTCTGGTGTAAAAAGCGAAAAACATTGTTATTTATTTCACATTCTTTGTGATAGCAAACAAACCAATTTAAGAGACTTTACTCTAAATACAGTAAGTATGTCATCTCTTAGGTGTATTGAGATTATACTCCAGATATCACTAATTTCTTATGTGTCAAACAATAGGCTATGGTTAATGATGAGAAAAATTGACACCTGTTTCTCTCATGTCTTGAGTTGCTAAATTACCTAATCTTAATTATTGACTAGTAAACTACTACTGATTTCTTGACCTCATATTAACTCCAGGGTCAAAAGACAGGGAACAGAGTATCCTGTTGCTCAACAGTCAAACCTAGTAAATATTTTTGTATTTTAATGCAGACTATCAATTATCCTAACTACTGAATTGTTTCCATTTTTTTCCCCCACACTGAATCAAAAAACAATACTGCAGTACTGTATACAGCACAGTATAGTAGTAGATGTAGTCCTCTCTTTAAGAGGAAAACCACCCACCCTCTGTGCAGTAGGTGCTCAGCTACTCTCTGGGACAAAAAATAACTGCTCCAAATGTACATCTCAGTGTACACTAATTGACACTTGAGGTCTAAACAGCTGTAGGTTAACTTAGCAAACAATGTTTCAGAATTTATCACAAATGACCAAAATATCTACCCCAGCTAACAAGTATGTTTGTGTTCCCAAATTCAGGCAGCACTTCTGCCTTTCAGCAACAAATATGAAGTGCTGTCAGGAAAGCAGACTTTTTCCTCAATCCGACTCAGTAATGACATTTCATGTTGCTGGCATTTAAAAAGGTTTTAATATTCTTTTTCTTGGAGCAACCCAAGAGCACAAATGTTTTTCTTAAAGAAGCTATACCTTTACAAGTATTTTCTCCATTACATTGCATTTCCCCTTAAATATTGCTAGGAGAAGGAAAAAAGAAATCCCACTATAGCTTTGACAACGAAGTATCTTAATCTTTTCTCCTTGTTATTGTGTTGCTGATCAATAGACCTAAATGCCATGCACTCATCAAACTACACGGTTTGATTGCAAAAGTTATCTTAGCTCATGGAGCTTCTCGTGTCTTACACTCCTAGCAATGTCACAGTGGAGGAAATCCTAACCCTACATGCGTCCACCTTTGTCAGATGAAGAGATCCTGAATAAGTGTTGTTTGGCATTCTTCAGTCTATCATGCATGACTGGAGCAATAGATCACTTTAAGAAAAAAAGGCAAAATAAAGACTCCTTGTCTCCTTGAACCTCTTTTTCTGTTAGTTATTAAATCAGCTATTGACTTTACTATCCTGATCAGCAGCTTCCTTCAAGTGCAGTCTCCTAATGTTGATTGATACTCATTTATCCTATTATAGTCTACAAATAACTCCCTGGTTCTAGTTTTCTGGAGAAGCAGGGGGGGAAAAAAAGCAGGGGGAAGGGGCAGAGAGGGGACACAGAGGGGACAGGGATGGCCATTTGTTTATCTCAAAACTTATTTACAGGGAAGTTAAAATATATAGTTGTGCAAAGGCAAAAAACTGCAAGATTTAAGACTGCTTCCCCACTGATTTGTCTGTTTATCAGAGGGAAGAAGCTCTCAGCTTCTGAAGACTGGCCATTTTCCCACACTCAATCTGAGAACATAGACAAAAATAACAGAGATGGAAATAGAAGTGTAAATTGAGAGGATTCTTACAGGTTGTCCTCTTCTACTTCATATTATTGTTCAAGTTATAACTAGAGCCCAAATCAAAGCAGATTTAATTTTTAAGGGCATTGATTATGCTTATATATGTTATTTATCAAAATAAAATGAGGCATTTGCAAGCGTACACAAAGCCACAGTCTAATGATACTATATACCATCTACTGATAGAGTTCTCTTTAGGAAAGTCATTTAACGTCTCTCTCCTCTCTGGCAAAATGAGCAAAACAACGTGAATTCATGTGATTCTTAAGACACGGGGGGAAAAAAAAAGTAATTTTCTTTATCAAAGTCTGCCATTTTGATTCATATTCTTCTCAGTAGCATTGGCTATCATAAATAATTTAAAAGCTCATATGTATTCCAGAGATGGATATAAACTGCAGTAGTAGGACAGAGAAGATTAACAGGTTAAGTCATATTCTAAGCTATTTTTAAAGATCTAGGTGAGACTGCTATCAAAGGTAGAAAATTTTAGATGGTTTAAGCAGAAAAATTAGGGCACAACAAATTGAGCGCAGCATATTTACAGCTGTTTCAGTTTTGCTACTTTCAGAACATGCTTTATGTGATAGAAAAACCCTGTCAAGTGTCCCAAGGGACTTAAAGTTTTGCTTCAAACTGTTGCAAATGAATAAATAAGGTCAAATGTCTTAGCATTTGTGCAGCAGTGAGCACACTGGCAGTGCTGAATTGGCAGCAAACAGGACACTTCTCCCACTATTTGTTTTAGGAAGACACAAGTTCAGTCAAGCAATTTCCAACAAATTAGAAGAATTCTTCCAAATCTAAAAAAAACATCTATAACAAAATTTGAACAGTTTAGAGAAGTCACTCATCAGGCCATGTATGCCTGCAGTTAGAATCCTTAATCATGTTCAGTGGGAGATTTTGATTCCAAGAAAAAATAAAGAGCTCCTTTGAATGGCTTGTCCTCATACCTACCCAGTGAGCTGTAACACGATAGCTTTCTTTTCATACCATTTTTCAGGCTTGATTCTTAAACAGCAAAGCTCCTTTTGTTATAAATGGTGGATATGTGGACAAAGCTCAGCAGGTTGGCATCTATTAAATTTTGCATTTTGTGTTTTTCTGTTATACCAATTGTAACAATAACACACAAAGCAGACTTGAGCAGCAGGCATCACCTCACACTTGTACTGGGCTAGATATCCAGTTTATACTACACTTCCCTCACTACCACTTTATGAGAGGTTTGCTGTTCTGCAGCATGTGTATGATTTGCATGTGTTTATTTCCAGCATCTTCATTTAAACTATTGCCTGATAAGAACATTGCATCAGAATTTAAGAGAGATTCTCTTAATAATTAGCTTGAAATTAATATTTTATGTAAATCACTCAGAAAAAGGAATATTCTCCAAAATTATATTATACTCTTTGAAAAAGAATTATGATCAATCTTCTTTCAAGAATGTTAGTAATTGCAAAGTTGTCTTCTTTGAAGATAGAGGAACTATTTATCTCTTTTTCTTTCTTGCAGAGATAAATTAATTTGGTTGTTTAGAAAAGGCTTTTCACATGTATAGGGATTGTACTAAATTCTTTGTTGTTTTTCCATGATACAGAATAAGCAATTTTTTTCTGCATCCTGATGCCTAATTGTATTCCCAGAAACAACTTATTTGAAAGCAATGAAATCAATAGCACAATTCTTTTCAATGGCACAAATGTATAAGGCTTTTTTTCTATGTAGTCGATTAATCTTTTTGATAGTCTCAATCTCCTCTAATTTAGTAAGAAATAATGGTAGTTGCATTTTCTTATTAAATTAGTCCTTGAGCTAACAGTTTGTCAGTTTTGAATATTTCAAATGTAAAAAAGGATAGGATTTTTTTGTTTATGCAAGAGTAAAATACCCTTATTTGTAGGAGAAACATTTTAATTAGTATAAATACAATTTTCACCAAAGGTTCTCAAATACTCAAAGGAAAGTAAGCATATTTTCTTTTTACAGACAAGGGTAAAGTGGCTGAAAGATTATTAAAACAAATTTTAAAGAAAGATTAATGTTAACTTCAGTTGTTGGAGTTACATAGACACTGACACTCATTACTAAGAAAAGAATCTTCTTTCACCCTTGAAAAGGTGAAGGGGTCTAAAGGTGGTAAAGATGCACAAAAACAAGAGAAGAGTCAAGTGGTGGAAGTGGTTTTCTAGAGAGGCTGTGTAATCTGTCCTTGGAGGATTTGAAAACCCATCTGCCATGAGAAACCTAGTCTGACTTCATCATAGTTGACATTGCTTTGAGCAGGAGGTTGGATGAGAGATCACCAGGGATCTCTTCCAAGTTGAACGATATTGTGATTCTATAAAAATGTTTTCTTTTCTTATTTGCCCCTATATTTCAACAGTATTTCCCACAGAAAACTCTTCTGCAAGGTAAATGAAATGTATCTTTAATGTTATTCTCAGAAGCTCTTGCTCCTTTCGAATGGCTAGTTATAGACAATTTCACCTCCATGTACAGAACAGCTACAGTGGGTGTTTTGGATATGTGATGCAGACACCTGGGAGTTCAGACCACTTTTTTTTCCATTCTGTTACAGTTCCCTTAATACCAGACTTTCAGTTAATAACCTTACAAGCACTATTCCAAAGTCAACGTCATCCAAGGAATTTTTAAGGGTCTTAAACCTGCAAAAGGTTGAAAACAATTGCTCTAGAGAACTCCAGAAAGAAAATAATTTCTTCACGGGGCAGATTCTTATAAGCAAACTCTTATTAAAGTAAAATTACAGCTGTCTCTGGAGACATGAAATAAAGATACTCATCTCTTCCCAACCAAGTAATATGGTCTTCTGCAGAAGACCATTTTCCAGACTGAGTCAAGTTTATCAGTATATTCTCTCAACAAGCCTGTCTTGGAGACACCTGGAGCAATTCTTTGGCCATGGGATAACAAATATGCTATTTAACCTTTCAGATTAAGATCTTCATTCTACAATAACAGAATCTTAATTATATTTCGTACAAGAAGCTTAAGTCACAGTGCATACAGAGTTAACCTAGAAATGTTTTTTTTCTATATGGAATTTTCATTGAAGAAACTACATATTATTGTTTGTTTGGGTAATTTTATCTCATCATTACTAGCTACATACTGAGATTGCTTCCAAATTTTTGTCAATGAAAATATCAAAGGTCATTTGTAGCAGATTCTCTGTGCTTGGATAGTTTTTTTCTCCCCTAGGAGCTTAAACATTATTTTATAGGTTCATAAACATGACTGGAAGGGACCTCAAGAGGTCATTTCATCCATTCTCTGTCCCAAGGCAAGATCAAACATATCAGTCTTGACAGATGTTTGTCTAGATTGTCTTAAAACTTCCAACTATGGGGATTCCAAAAATCTCTCCAGGCAATCTATTCCAAGGCATCACTATCATGAGCTTTAAAAGGTTTTTTCTAGTAACTAATCTGAATATTCCTTTTCGCAGTATAAATCTAATACCACTTGTTCAATTGCCACTGTTATACAGAATCGTTTCCTTCCTCTTA
This sequence comes from Hemiprocne comata, assembly GCA_020745705.1. Taxonomy (NCBI): domain Eukaryota; kingdom Metazoa; phylum Chordata; class Aves; order Apodiformes; family Apodidae; genus Hemiprocne; species Hemiprocne comata. The sequence goes on from CM036598.1 coordinate 7,823,538, forward strand.
CAGATCTTTAAAAAAAAAAACCAAACATATTTAAAGACTTAGTTCAGAGAAGAAAAACAGATTAGAGCTAAAGGAAACACAAGTATGAGTGGGCTGACAGAACTGACTCATTCCACTTCAAAGAGAGAAAACTAAAGAGGTTTCAGACAAATATTTAAATATGTGAAAATTCTTCTAGCCACCCATCATTTTATTTAAGACGCGGGAGCTAAAGCTAGACACAGGACTGCAGGTGAGGTCTTACCAACTACAAGCACAGTAAAAAAATTGTTTCCTGAGTCCTGGTTATGCATCTCCTGATACATGTCATAGAACACCTGCTGCACTCAAGACAATGCTTCTGATAACTCACATTAAATTTACAGCCTTCAGATGCAAACTGCTACCCAGCCATGTATTCCTACTTGTAATCCTGCCTAAACATAGTACCTTGAATATATACATGTTGAAATGCATTCTAATTTTTTTCCAAACAATATCTGCCAAGATAAATTTAAAAGGTTTCCTTCTTTCCTGTGTCTGTTGACTGTATATCTCCAGACAGCAGGCATCTACTCACTGGCTTAACCTGCATTTATTGAGGAATAAAGAACAAAGATGTCACAAGGCTCCTCAGAAGGTTATCCCTATGTTCGCCTAGAAATTTCCTTTCTTATATTCCCCTATATTTAATAAGCTGGTAATGTCTGATTACTGTGATATGTTTCTTACCTGGTTAGTTGCACAGCAGTTACCCAGGAAGTTATTAGTTCCTTGCTGACATGGGTTTACCCCCTTCAAAGTTAATGACAGCGAGTACAGAAACTTGACTCTTAAATGTCCTAGGTAATACACCCAAAGCAATGGTCTGATGCAAAATTATCTTTTCTGCTTCTTCCATGAATATACACAACCCTGGACAGAACAAGATATGTATGGTAATCGATCACAGTTAAAGCCTTTAATTGGGTAAATCAATACTGTGGTTCCAGAGATGCATGACAAGAGTTACACAGTGAAAGAAAGCTAGAAAGAATTGGTTTTGTTTTGTTCTTTGTTTTTAGAAAGTTTTATAATTAGTGTTGGGGCACACTGGGCACTGAATTCATTTCATAGTATCACACATAAAAGAAAGATGAATTCCTCTCAGTGCAAAACCAACCTCAAGCTACCTTGACAACAAGATACCAATAACCCTGCAATTTCAATTGTTCACTTTTTTTATGTGTTCTGTATCTCACTGAAGTCTCATCTTCCCAGCCCAGTGCCATAGGCTAATAATCTGTAACAAAACTCACCCTCAAAAAAGTGTCAGATATAATGAAAAACACAACTTCACAGATGAGAATGTTGGCCTTAGCTAAATCCTAAGGGCCCTAGCTCTCTGATTCTGTAGGTTCTTCTCTTTCATCCTCTAACCCTGAATTAGAAGGGTATGTGAAATTGAACTATGCCTGCTTCATTCTACTGAATTACTCATTACCCATCAAGGAATAACAGACTTCCAAAGAATGACAATTCTATTGCCAGCTGAGAAAAAAACGTCCCTAGCTTGTGAAACCAAAACCTGACCACCCACCTTAATGATCCACTAAGTAATCTTATATAGAACTAGCAGATGCAGATGAACACATTTATTCTGCCATCCCAAATGGCTGGCCTTCTTACATGTCATTAACAACACTGAAGGGAGTGTATCATCATATGGATCAGATTCTGTAACGTTCTGTGATGGTATAATTAAATTAATTAATTCCAAGGTGGAAGACTCTAATAGAGCCAAGAAAGATGGTAAGGATTAGGAGCCTCCTGGACCGAGAAAGGAAGAGACGAAAGATGGCACAAGTATCAAGACAAATTCAGAGGATAAGGTTTTCTTTCATTCTAAACAGTGAATATTGTGTATTTTTTGATAGGTTTTGCAACAAATTAGAAATATTTAAACAAGTCTTAGATTAAACATAGGGCAAATTAGGAAAAGCAAGGCTAAAATAGTGTCGCATATTCCTTTATTACCAGTAGTAATAAAATAACAGTATTGCTATTCATTTAGTTCCCAACTTCTCCACTGATAGCCAGTGAAAAATGTCTAAGTCAGAAACAATTACACCAATTGAATTTGAGATCTGATCATTTGCCCCATGAAAAACAAAATTAGGTTAAAACACTGCATCTAAGCAAATCTAAAATCCTGCTGACTGTACCCATCTAAGGTTGACCAGATTCAAACAAGTGTCCTGGAAGAAGAGGTCAAAATGCCAGTTCTAATTTAAGGACTGCCTGGTTTTGCAACAGTGCCACTTCTGAGAAGAGCAAAGGGATTAGCAATGGATCTGCATACCAATATACTTAACTTAAGGGTTTTTTCCAGTTTCCTTTGGTTTTGGCAAACAAGTGCAATTCATTGAAATTTTATCAAGCAGTGACACCGTACAGATGTATTAACTTCAAAATAGTTGTATATGAAATGTTCAACCAGTATCACATTGATTTATGCTATACCATAACACACTGTGCCAACATTATTGAATAAGTAATACAGCACTGCAATGAATTTGATGATTTTCCAGGTCACATTTTCTATTTCTGCAGGTTGCTAAGTGTCAAGAGAATGCTTTACTCTGACTTCAGACCCCTCAAAGAGAAATCTTTCCCAATATTCTGCAGAGCTAATTCCACTGATAATCACTGTGGGGTAGTGACTGTTGGGGTTTTTTTTGTTTTGTGCTGTGGTTTTATGTGCCACAGAGCACATAGCCAAGATCAGATTTTTCTACTCTGAATGAAACATTCAGACATACATTAGGGCATTTGAGAATTTCTTAGAACCTGAAATGAAAGAATATTTTCCCTTTATAATTCTTCTGTTCGTTGGGATTGGGTTCTATAAAAAGCAATCAATTTAAAAACAAAAAGAAAAGAAGATTCCTAGTCCTTGTATTTTAGAGGATATAGAGAAGATGATGTATGTGAAGCTGGAAAAATAAAAGCTAACTAAAACGTAGTCCAAATTGACTTAAGTGAAATTAATAAAATTAATTACATGATTGAAAATTTTAATTCCTGCCCCATGTTAACAGCTTTATGTAATGCTGTAAAGTTTGTGCTATCAGTAAATAAAGAATAATAATATTTGCAATAAATTTTGATTAAAAGAAAATAGATTTGAGAAGGTAATTTTGCATTTGTTTACAGGTTGATTCTGAATGAGATATTTTATCAATGAAGATGTAGGTCTTCCACTGCAACCTACAGAATTTGAGTGGTTATCACTCAAAAATGATACAGTATTTGCTCCTACTCAGGTGTTTAGAATATCTAGATTTGTGATTAAGAATTCTAACTCTAACAGTCTTTTATCCACTACAAATATATAGAAGTTTCATTTTAATTTGTGTTAAGTAAATTATTTTCTTCCTGCAATCTAAAAAAAAGCCAAGCCACTGCAAAATGCTAGTTTGCTCTTGGCTTTTTCCCTGTCTAGTGTAAACACTGAAAATGTCAAGTGTGCTCACTAATTAAACATGTCTGTGTTAGACTCCACTTGTATGTTTCATCATAATTGTGCAGAGTCCCAGGGAGTCATTACACATTCATGTTTTCAAATATAAGATGTAAAAAAAAATACAAGTGCAAATTGTAATAATGTGTAAATAATGCAGCAATCTCTTAATGAGCAAAGTAATTTTGGCATGGGAGAAATGAAGGAATTAGCCTTCTGAAAAACTTTTGGAAGTATTTACTTGCCCAGGGCTTCAGAGACTGGTTGAAGCGTTTTTGTGCAGATCCTCTATAAAGAAGTGGAACGAAATATGAGTTGTAAGTGGAAGTTGGTGAAAACATGCTTAAAAAGGGAGGGATGAACCACAAGATGCATTAAATTTATAACATAAGTTATAAAATCCTAGATTATCAAGACTGGGATTGAAATTTTACAAGAAAAGGTTTTTGACAATATTTTGGTTCTTCCGCATCTACTTAGACACCAGATTTTTAAAAACCCCCAAACCAACAAGCAAAACACACGACAACAACTAACCCTAAAGATACGTATTATCAATTCAAAACTTCAGCAAAAGAGTGTATTTTTTGAAGTCCATTTTTAAAAATGACTGAAGGTGTCTGGTGCTTGTGTAGTATGGTATCTCCTAGATTATGGCAGCTGACACATTAATAGCATAAATCCCCATTTTTGTGCTTTTTGCCATTTTCTTTGAGGTCTCTGTGTGGCCACTGGTTAGTTTGATTAGGAAGCTGAATTTAACAAAAGTTCAGGTACAACCAGGAACATTACAACAGAGCATAAAATATTGTTAGCATTTTTCATAAAATAAGAAGGAAGAATGTAAGAAACGAATAAAGAGTATTTCAGATTTAAAGGAACAGTAATCATGGAATAAATTCAAAAGGTCATAAAATGTGCAATATGAGCAACTGGGAAATTAGATGGAGAAGAAACAAGTAATTTTTTAAGTCTAGCAACTGAAAATAATCATACTAATACATGCAGAGTCATCAGTGTTCTCCTTGTAGCAGGACACTAGCTCTTCAATTCCAGATTATTAGACCCGATTCTGATCATGTTTATAGAATCTGTCCCAGTTTCATAGCAGTTACACTCAGTTTAAAGGAATTTAGTGGGACTGAAATTAAGAGTTTGACCTTACCAAGACTGTAAAGTACCAGAGAAATGGAAACCCATTTCCTTCCATGTCAGTTAACATACAGATCCAGCAGCCGGGATTTTTGCTTCCTTCACTGGTGTTAAAGGGGGAAGGATGTAAAAACTTCATGAGAACTATTTGCAATGGTAGAGTAATTCTGAAACAATTAGCAGAATATTTAATTTAGCATTATAGAGAAAAGAATAAATACTTCTTTTGTTATATACCCTGGGGCTTTTGGCCAGTTCATTAATACAAAAGTACAATCTGTAAGGAGACATCCTGGTTTTGTGTCCTATCACATCAACTGCTTTTACAGAAAATAAACTCTGTGTTTTGAAACATATCTAAATATGGAAGCTGTAAAAGTAATCTCTTGAAACACCATGAAAGCTTACCTTGATCAATTCCGTTTAAATTATAATAAATTAGTAGGGAAGTCTTTCAAATACTCTGAAATCCTATTTTCAGAAAGAATAAGTGCACTTAAAAACTTCTGTTTCAATGCAACATAAGATTACTACAGGTCCTAAAGCATTTAAGCATTTTCAAAGAACAAATACAAGATGCTCAGCATTCTTTGCCCCCTCAAATGTATTTAGCAACTGGAACAAAATTCAGATTGTGTTCTTAAACCGGGACAGAAGAGAATTCAGCAATCCCAAAATATTTTTTCTTTTTATGATACCACTGAATGAAATTTACTCCTCCAAAAGAAAGCAAGCAATAGAGCAGCCTCTTAGCCCTCCATCCACCAACAAATAATACCTTCAGTGTTTTTTCCTACACTTGAATTTACTCCCTGTATTCCCCCTAAACACATCTTCACACTTGCAGCAGCTGTTCTACAGCTCCAAATACTGCTCTGTTTGAAATCAGCACAGAACTTGTCACTAGTTTCATGGAGTCAGCATTTCACCAGATTTCAAACTTGTTTCCTCTGAACTCAGAGGTCACAATTTTTACTCCAAGGCACACATACTCCTGTGTCTGTAAGACTCCACATAGGTAGAGACATATGAATGTAGCTAAAGTTTTCAGGTCAAATATATTCTTAAATCTTTCCTACAATCTGCATCCCCACTAAGGGCTGCACACCAAACACAAACACATATACAGAGGCAAGTTTTTATTTGATGAGTACACACCCTTAAAAGTGGAAAACAAATGGGTGGTGACAATGTAAATCATAAAGTGAACAGGATTATGAATAACAGAGCCCACAGTTCTCTCTAAACAGAAATACCTTATTTATACAAGACAAACTAAAATGACAGACAGATTGGGGTTTTACCATTAATGCATTATTAACAGCAAATGAGATTAAGATATTTTTAATTCACAGAAAAAGCTATTTGTTATTTATTTCTACTCTGTTTAGAGGTCATTTCTTATGAATTGCATTTGAAATTATTATTTTAGTGTCATACTAAAATAAATTTAAAGAAAAATCCAAAGTAGTATCAGAAATCTCAACGAATTTAATAATTTTTCAGGGGAAGTTAAGTCTACAGTCTCTCTCTTGTACTGTCAGAAATCTTCCCCGTGAAAGATGCTGATCTTCTGAGCAGGAATGCTATTTGGCATGAAGCATTCCCCACTGTATACCTGTATACCACAGTATCTTCTAATTTCTGCACTAATTTTGCAGAAGCTGGATTGTTGCTAAGAATTTATCCCTGAACATCACTGTCATTGTCATTGTCATTAATGACTCCTTTCCCCAAAATATTGACAACAAAACCACAATATTCAAAAGTATATATTTCTACCTTAAATATATGTAGAGTCTACCTTTCTCTATTTACTGGTAATCATTTTTTATTATTTCTCTCCAGTCCTCTCTGCCTCCAGCCAGGTTCTTTGCAATTCCTCCCTCTCTCTCTTCCATGCATACTTGCTCTCCCTAGACCTCCTTCTCTAAGCCTAGTGAAGCATTACCTTCCCTAAGCACAAAATTGTAACCTTAGAAGATTTTCCAAACCACAACACGTTTTGACAATTCACTCAAGCATTACTCCTATGATTTTATTAATGGCTTCTGGTTACATTAATCAAACTACTCTTTAACCTCTACTTCTGGTAGAGGCCTCATCTTCCCCACATTCCTCAAATTCATATTTACTTTTTCCCACCAGAGTAAGTATCTCTGAGAGCAGCAAGGCAGTTGCCCAAATTCTCACATTAATCATGGTCACATGGTTTGCCATCCACTCATTAAAGAGCCTTTCATACCTCTCCCTATCTATTAACTGACAGAAATTGGTACATCACTCTCCAGTTTTCCTCCCTGTGCCCTAACCCATTTAAAGTCCTTCTAGCATCTCATCCACTTTTGAAAGGGTTACTTTTGAACTTTTCTGTGGGAGATGTTACTTCAGATTTTTATGAACAGTTTATTTCACTTGCACAATCAGTATTACTTCATGTTTTATCTTCCTCGAAGTTTTTTACTCACATCAATCACATTCTTTTCTTCTCTCAGAATTCCTGTAGTGGCTCATTTAATAACCTTAGTAGGCAGTGCAAAATCTCCTATCAATAATATTCTTACTCATACATCTCTGCTGAGCTACTATTCTCTTTGCTGTGATCTAATTCTGACCCACTCTCTTGATTTCCTATGACCAGTTTCAAAAAAAATTTTTTTCTTTGGACATCATTTCTGTTCTCAGCAATTGTAAACACTTCGTCTGAGAACCATTTTCTTTCTTGATCCAGTTCTTCACTGCTACATTCTCAGCTATGCCCATTGGGGTTACCTTAGTAACTTCTCACTTAACATTAAGCTCTTGCCCCTGCTTTAGCTTCAATAGTGTTCAAAAATTCCTATTGACATCAGCTTTACTTGTTCAAATAGTAATACAGTGACATTTCAGTAGAGCCAGGACTGAAATGTCTTCATTTTCAGTTTCAAATTTGTATACAAACAATCAGCTATCTGAACCACAAATTGTTCCAGGATAAGTTCTGCAACTGTAGATGAATACTCTCCATATTGACCACCAATCTAATGTCTTGAACAGTAGCTTGGTAATCTCTGGACAGTCTCCCCGTGAAGAAGCAATAGTGGTTTTGAATTGACATGCTACAGCGATAGCATATTTTATTGCTACAATAAGCCTGTAACTATTAAACTAATTAAACAATGAGTATGATGTGCCTGAGCTTTTAACAAGTCAATGTGGGTTTGTTATTTTATGATATCTGACTCAGCTACTTCTGATGAACTAACCAGAGAGAAAACATTGCTGGAAGAGCACTTTCAGTAGACTCAGAAGAGAAAGTAGACACATACTGAACTTTCCTTTCCTATTCCCAGTGTCACTAACCTAGTTTAAAGTGATGTGACATCACTAGAGAAAAGCCAAATCCTTCCTGGACAAGAATTTTCCCTTGTTTGTTAACATCTCAGTAACACTCAATCCTGCAGGCATACATGCCTAAGTGTAACCATATTTATATGAGGAATATAAAAAGCATTAGAAATGTGAAAAGCTGTTTCGATGTGTATTTGCACAAGTGTGACCACAGCCAGAAAGGTCCTGTGCCCTTTCTGTGGAAAAAAAAGAGCAAAGCCAGCCAAAAAACACTGAGGGCAGCTAACGTAGAACATCAAACTTGCCAATCTTAAATTGTCACCCATTAATTAGATTCACTTACAGTAAGTCAAGACTCTTTTTTAAGAAGGTAAGAGTAAATTAAAAGGCACATAAGGAAATGTTAAAGACCAGGGACAGCAGAGGAATAGAGGGAGAAAATCAGAGAAGTATATTACTATAAATTTATGAAACAGTTCTCTCCTAAGTTTAATAGAATTCTTTATTATTATATCTTATTCTAAATGACACAATGAAGTTTCAACTGATTTTTTTCCATATCTCTTTTCCCTCCCCCTAAATATTTATGATGACTGGGCATACAAGGACTATAAACGGTGAATTTTCAACTGACCACAATCTACAGAACTCAAGGTCCCAGAAGTAACCACTTACTGCTGATCATACCAGGTTTACCTTCCTCATTTCCTAAAATCTGTAGCTAAAAAGAAGACAAAAATGGAAAAATGCCAAGTATTCAGAGAATCAAGAGGCCTTACATGGAATTCTGAATGTTGGGCTTTTTTGATGGAAATAAATAAATAAATCTGCCTCTGAAGGACCAGGAACTACCTTCCTTATTCAATCCTGCTGTGTTTATTAGTACATCTGTTCACCTGCTCTGGGACTTCAGTGTGCTGATGCCCTTACTTACAGAAGCAGACTGGAAACTGCTAGATTTCTGCCTGTACTGATAAAGAAATAAATTTCTGCACTCAGGATTGCAATGCTTCAAAGACAGTAGGTTAATTCACATAGAAAATTCATATTCCAGTGATGGCCTGGACACATGGTAAAACCACTATGGCAATAAAATAATGAAGGGTAAATCATTTTAATAAATTCAACAACAACCAAACCAAAACAACCACAACCAAGCCAGTAACATTTCAAAGAGGTTATATCCACCAACTAGTTCTATACACTGTTGAAATGAAGATCAGCAAATTTATACTTATATGGGTTAAAAGGGCAAATGTAATGGACTGGATCATGCCTTTTTTTTTTAAATTCATTTAATTTTGCAGCTTTATGAAGATTTTAATAGAAGACTTAAGATGTGGCATGAGCTTAATACATTTGGTATTTAGCAACTGTGCAAAACAGCTGATTCCTTTCATAAGGCTGGAAGGAGGACTATAAAAAATTAACCTGCAGTCCAGACACATACATGCATTTGGAAATTCAGAATTTTTAGTGAGTAGAAAAAGAATTCTGAATTATTTTATTTCTGATCAAGTAAAACAGATTTTTCCCAAGTAATTAGAAAAGCCCCTAGCCCACTGACAACTAGAAAGCATTTGGTATGTGTTACTGTATATTGTAATTTTTAAAAAGTCCTTTTTATCAGCTAGTGAGGGTCAAAACAACTATTAGATGCACTATTTCATCTTTGAAGTGACAGAAAATGACATAAGAGTCAGATCTGGAAAATTAGATATAAGAAAATCCGTGGACAATTTTATAGGATTGATTTATCCTTCAAAAATTATAAATACACTTCTTTCCAGTTCTGTAGTCATCACGTGATTTTTGTGCATTTTCTGATTGCATTATGAAGACAGTTTCCTCTTGCAAGAAAACCTTCACAGAGCTCGTAATCCTTTTCTAACCTTTGGCTTGATTGCAAGCAATTTCATTTGACAAGTAGAAAATACCTGTATCTCACAACAACCAAGATTGTCTTACTAAAGGTCTCTTTCCTACCCCATAGACTGGAAATTTTGATATTGTTTCCCCCACTCAGAGACCTCTTATTAAAAAAGTGGAAGTACTTTAGGCCAGATTTATTTAGACATATATTCTTTTTGTGTTTTTTCACATGCATTTCCTTATGCAGATATTTTCTCATTAATTTAAAGTCCCAAGGATCATATTATGGAGCTTAGAACACTAAAAACTCCTGTACAGATTTAATTAGATGAAGCTTTATTTTTGGGACTAAAACCTTTGTCTATACAGTCGCATAAAGGTGCATTTTCCAGCACCAAATAAAGTGCAAGCATACATGATGTGTAACCCATTTTTTAGCACATGAGGACCATTTGTCAGTTACACAAGCACATCTTATTAAATTTTCTCGTTTGTATTTAAGTAAATAATTTTTGTGTTGTCTTTTTCTTCTTCCAAGGAAGTGTAAGAATAATAATTGGTGTTACCCAGGTTAGAGAGAGTTACAAAATAAGTATCTAAGATAATATGAATAAACAATACCTAAAGATTTATTATTCAATAGTGAGGAAACTAAGTTGTTGGATTGGATTATCAAGAAGTTACCTTGAAAAAAATTACAAAGAATTAAACTATCAATGGAAAGGATACAAATTATTGCATGGGGATTTAGAGGCATAGCCATGTAATTCACTGTAAATTAAAGTCATTTATAAAGTACAACTGGAAAGAACATATAAGAACAACTGCTTAGTCAGCAAAGGTGAGTCAAACTATTTGCCACTGCACAAACAAAACCATGGGATAGCTCACTGCATGCTTATCAAGGGTTTGCCATTGTCAAAAATATTCATATACCCTGAAGACAGCCACTAAAGTTCATTGTCACAGGAACATTCTCAACCACTTTCTCTGCAAGGGTAAAAGAGAACACAGCTAAAAGTCTTGCCACCTGGACATACAAAGCTCTCTTAACACTCCCCCTCTGTTCTCTGTCACCATTAAAAAGGTCAGTCATATATGGTAATGATGGGAAGGCAGGTGCTTTAGACAGAGTAACAACCTAACAGGTATCTGAGAGAGAAAAATAACAAAGTTAGTGGACAGTTTCAGAGGGGCAAAATGTAGCTGATCCTCCTTTCACATGAAGGCTATCATATTAGGATGCCTAGTATGTGCCTGGAAGATCTCCATCCAGTCTGTAGTTGCAGAAAAGTCAATTTGAAATTAGCTATAAAATAGTTAAAATTGAGAGTTATTTATGTGCATATGTATGGTTTACTTCTACCTGTTTTCCCAGTCTGACATCTCACCAAATAGGAAAAAAGGTCTAATTTTTCTTCCTCCAGTACCATTTACATTTATCTGGTAATTCAGTACTACATCTTTAGGTTGGTCAAAAGAGACAGCTACCAAAAGGTAAGCTCTTTTGGGTCATTATGAGTCTACAGGTTCCCTATAGTCTACAAAGAGGTCTCCAGCCTCCTTGAGGTTTGTTTTCCCCACTTCATTTACAATTTGGAGCTGATAGGTCTCCTTCGCTTCCCTAGTGTGGCTGAGAGGCTGGGTCAGATGCCACTTCAAGAGGCGGAGCTGAGCTGGGAGCTCATTATGAAAAGAAGGCAGGCAGCCACAGAGGTTTCACAGACAGAACAGCAGTCCCACCATATCAGAGCAAGGCAAGCAAAGCAAATCCAGTGAGGCAAACCATGTTTAGCCAAGAGTCCAGTCCACCAGACAGGTCCAAGTTCAAGACAGAGAATGAAGTCTCTGGGACAGGGTCCAGATCAGCCAGGACACATGCATGGCTGCAACACAGCTCACACAAGGACCAAAGCCAAAAGCCTCAGCTTAAACACTTCTGCCAAGAGGGGAGGTAGCACCCCCAGAAAGGCTGCTCAGCCTAGCTCAGGCAGCTATTTTCACAGCCATGCACTCACACCACCACCTGCAGCTGGCTCCCAAGCCCAGGTAGCTAAGCCCTCAGGTGGAGGAGATGTGCTTAAAGCCCTGACACCCAAGCTACACACAAATGTGCCAAACAAGGGGTACTATGCAAATCACTACACAAACATTCTTTGACTTTTGGGTTACACCAACAGATTGGTAGCTGAAAGGATTAAGGAAGGGAAAGAGTCTTCCTTGGTCCTCCTATACAAGAGGAAAATTTCACAGTAGATCTTTAGGGTGAAATACATGAAGCTTCAATAATCCCATTTCCTATTATTATAAAAGTAAACATACTGTATGATATCACATAAGAGTGCTTATAATGGAAAGCATAGCTAAAATCCCCTAATCCAAATATTGCTTAATTTTTATAGATCAGAGTTTAATAAAAATGACAATGTGTTCTCACAATACAGTGGAGAGAAAGAAGAAAAAATAAGATGCCCCCGTAAGCTCTAGATTTGCCATGCTATGGGAGTAATTCTCAGATTCTCTCTTGTTATTATAGCCTCTTCATATTTTAAAAAGATTCTGAAAAGCTGGAGAACTATTGAGAAAATAAACTCCATTGTACATGGCTTTTTATTTTCCTGAATACCTTAATACAATATAATCAACATTTTTGCAGCCTTGAACACATATTTTCTTATAATGGCATTGCAAGGGTAAGACAAATGCACTAAATAGCAAGCCATACAATGGTTACCATGGTTAAGATCTGCAGTATTTTTATACTGAATGGCAAATACTTAAATATTTGTATATAATCCAACAAGTGGACAGGGCAGGGACAAATCAGCCACATGAACATAGGTCTGTTTCTCCTCATTTTCACTTGCTCCTATAACCAACTCTCCCTTTCACAAGGGCTGTGTTATTGTTGTCCCCACTTTTGAAGAGGAAAGAGAGACTTATCCATACTTCTAAGAACAAAAATTATGAAGTGAAGATTATAGGCTACCTGTAAACCCAGATTTCAACCAGAGGTGAGAGGCCCTCAGTATTTCCCACACATCTTGCTTTATGGTTTATTGCAGACATTCATTATGATTTACAGGTTTTTTTATTTGACCTCCATAAATACTATGGCAAAGCACTAGACAAAAGTATTTTGAATTAAATCAAAACAGTTCCACTTATGGGCACACCACTGCACTAAAATACACATCTTCAGAAGATGTAATCTGCAAATTTTTTGATCAAGCAAGATAACTTGTCAAGTGAAACTCAGGTAATTCAGTTATTTGAATAAATAACTCATAAATAAGATACTCTGTATGTGACTAAAAGACTATTAGAAAATGTCTTATATGGCTTTTTAGCTGTGCTGCCATGCAGGTGATAAACTGGAGGTAACTTTCACCTCCATGCAGGTTAGAAGTGCTCAGGAACTCAAGCTATTTATTTAGCTGCTTACACTTGAAATCAGTTGCTTTATTTCAGACACATGAAAGTTACTTAGAAACATTCAAAGCAGAATATTGCATTTAAGTGCCTTAAAATCATTCCACAAGCAAATTAAGTGTAAAGGGAAGTGTCACATTTTGACAACAATTTATTCACAAGAACTTTTTTTTTAGTAAAACAAACATTTACAATCCTATGGAATATATGGATACATCACCTAGCCTGAGCGTAGGGCCTTCAAATGGCTATAGCTGGGCAAAACGACAGTTTGGCTCATGCAATTGCCCATTTGCAAGGTAACTTTTATATGTTTATATCATAGAAGCCAAATTGTTCTCTAAATACTACATTTCCTTTACTTTGGACAATATTCATGCTACACATTTTTTTTAGAATATCTCCCTTTGCTGTAGGCCTGGAAGTATTTTTGCAGTACCCTGCCTCTGCAGCCTAGATTTCTTTGTGGAAAAGGATGGCTTGGCAAGTAAAAGAAGGGGAAGATACTTTTTAAACCTGCCACAGGCATTTCTATGTATTCTTTGATATCTGAATTGTATGTCCTTTCTGACAAAAAGGCTATTGCCTGCTGTGAAATAGATCAATGGGCGATACTGTACAGTGATTGCTATTTGTTTAAGAGAGATCTCCCTGCCTGACCCACTTCCTGTAATGCATAAAAAATAAATGACAGAAGTAATGTTTTTGTTCTTGTTTCACTTTCATTCATCTTATTTGATCAGCACTGAACAAAACTGACATCTCATCAAACCCAAAAGTGTATTTCTGCACTAGGTTCATCACAGGGTGGCATTTAAAACACAGACATTGCAGGAACAAATGTATTTGCCAGCTCTGTCCATTGATGTAAACCTGACCTTTATCCTGTAGATTTATTGACACTGTGTTGCTTTGTATCATATTTCATTACCATGTGGAAAGCCTGGAAGGTCCTCCCTGTAAAAATGTTTATTTTATTTGCAAATTTTTGCATCTACAGTAGATTCATCTAAAGTCTGAGAAAACCTAAACACATCTTAATCTTACATAAAACAAGATGACTGAAATACCTGTTTTTAAATGGCTCCACATTGGACTGTCTTTCAGCTGCACTAGTTCTTAGGGGCACCAGCATCAATGAGTACCATTTTCCTACAGTCTCTTGCACTTCCCTCCAAAACCCAATACATTGATAATCCTGTTCCAGGAAAGAATAATCATTACAATACATATAGTCTTATAATTCAGATTTACAAGTGTAAAATTGTCAGAAAAATTCCATATACAAAAGATGATCTAGGCTCCAATACTACATTACTAAAACCATAATGGATTTGCCTTGTTGTTATGTGATACACTTCCATGTTGTTGCTACAGTCAGCTAGGAGACATGTGAGCCCTTTAATAAACAGGGATGCAAAAACATACCTATTTGAACTATAGACATCAGCTCTGTGACTAAATGTCTTGTTCCATGTGGGGAAATTTTGATGAGAACAAATACAAATTAACAAAGTTAATTCTGATTGTGCTGAAAAGACACACTTTCCCAAATAATTGGCTAAATAATGGCTTGCATTTCTTCAGTATGTTCTTTACCTAAATCCCCTGGAAGCTTTCCAACAAGCCAGAACACTGAAGCACCATGCTGGTGAGCCCTGTGTGAATCACATCTGTGTCACTGTTTTCAGCCTTCAAGGTCTGAACATATTGAAACAGTCAATGCTTAGCAGAAAAGCAAACAGGCTACTTTCCCTAAAGAGAGAAAAATCTCTTACTCTTGTGCTGGATTCTCAAATCCTAATATTTACCCTTGTCCAAATAATGCATGATTGAGCACTAACATAAACCAACTCCAGATTTCCCTCAAAACCATTGTTTCCTTTCTTAAAATAGAAGTGGAAAGCAAATGAAAATCATCCCTTCATTCCTGCATTAATTGAGGACAAAAGATTAGAGTTCAGTCCTTGAAATCAAGAGAAAGACACAGGTAGCAGAAAAGGGGGAGGGGAAGTTCCACTTGTCTGCAAAGTGTCTGAATCTGCACAGGCATCTGTATCTCAGGTAGCTGCCTGGGATCCCTTCTCAGTCAATAGAAAGAAATGGGCATTTCTAGAGGGTAATTTCTCTGACATACCTTAAATGTCTTCCTTCGGGATAGGGTAAGTGGATGCGTCCTAAATCAAGGTACTTCATGAGTTTCAGGTAAAGCCCAAGGTCACATACACTAATTTTGTTGAGGCTCTGAATCTGCATTTTTTCTTTTTAAGAGAATTTTTGAGATTTGAACTAAAGCTTTTTCAAGTGGCAATTAAAAAAAAAACACAACCAAAACCAACAAGCACACCCCTAAAGTCAAAACCAGGAAGATGCAAATTTGTGACACACAAAAAATACCATTACTCATTCACTAAGTTCCTCTAAAAATATAGGCATAAATTTCAGTCTGTATAATTAAGAAGTCCTGTTATTGCCAATGCTTTAAGTTTACAGATATTATAGGAAGCAAGAGAAAAAAAGAATCACCTTCAGAACTAAGATCAGTTAATAACACTTAACTGGTTTTATGCAAAGAAAACACAAATGACATTTCCAATAGTTCATGTAGAGTCTGATCTAGCTGGAGTAAAGAAGAAGTGTGCCTGGTTTGATGCAGATGAACTGTTTATTGCCCTAGATTTTTTTTTTTGGCCCGAACAGTGGCAAATGAAGTGTTTAAAACTATGACTCCTGTAATACTTCATTAAAATTGAAGTGCAGTACCTTACTCCTGGATCATATTCTCTGTACTTCATTAGACTGTCGTGTCTATAAAGCAGCAACTCAACTGATGAGCAAAAGGCAGGGTAAAGAAGATAAGCTAGGTGGCCAGACAACTTATCTCCAGACTTACTCACATCTTTTAGCATTTTATAGACTAGCAAAGAAGTACTAGAAGTGCAAACTATAAAATGCAACTTGTTGGATTGTTTTTGTTAACAGAAATGCACATTGTTAAGGCAAAACTTTCATTCTGACAAATGTTTAGTTTTTAGAGTTAGAGTATTTCAGTTTGTTGTTTAATAGCCTTTTAAAAGTTTCAAACATCCAAAAGAAAAAGGCTGTCTACCATGTGTTTTGCCTGCTCAGATCTCTATGGCTTCTTGTAGCTATAGAGTAGACTTCTAATATTGTGTTGCACTGTCCAGAGAGGCAGCTGGTAATCAGCAGTGATTGCATCACCCACTGCTTTTGAACAACTACAAAAAATGGGGATTGTGCTTAGGCTCAGGTGAAGACCACCTGAAATGACACTTAATCTTACAAACTTCCATCTTCTTCACGGTACTTTAGCTTTAGTTTATTGTAGTGACTACGAAAATAATTAAAAATTACCTTTAATTTAATCATGACAATAACCACTCAGCAATGAAAAGAAATGTCTTTTGCAGACAACCTTGGACAGGCACAAATTTTTACTGCCAGGATAACAATGTCTTCTGCATCAGCCATATATATATATATATATGTATTACTGAGGATGAAGCTGGTTTTGACAATGATAATGTTAATATAGACTTGGATCAGTCAGCCTTATCCCAAGTATTTAGAACTGCTGTATTTGGCTGTCTGCTGTACTGCTTTTCTGGACACACCACATTCGAGGTATACTTTGCAATCAGGCCAGTAATGATTCCTTGCTTAGGGATCAAGAGTCAAATGTTTGCAGGTGCTATTTTATGTCCTGGCTCAATTAACAGGCAAGGCTTGTGAGAGGCAATTTTTACATGGTCCTGATAAATTGCTTGCCTAAGTGCACTTTTTGTACTGGCTGCAGATGTTTACCTGAATCAGAGATTCATGAAATCTGACAGAGATGACTTTGAGGTCTCCGTGCATACACCTGATGTATGCAGATACAATTAATATACTAAATATAAGCCATGCTGGGACAGCAAGTACTAAATTGCTTCATGCTTCCAAGATAAATGCCAGTTACATTTATGTGGGTCCCTCAGATTACATTTAAAAAAAGAAATATTCTATGCTTTTATGTTCTTTTCTCTAAAAAGGCAAAACTTCAGTGGTTACCCTAACTCTTGTGATTCCAAGAGTTATATTCATATAATCAGAGAACAGTACTATTATTGAAAAAGGAAATCGGTTCTTTTTTACTGAAGGACAGTAAACTTATTTCAGGAGTCAGGAAGTCCCACCAAAACAGTGACCAATTATTTTCCCTCAGTTAGCAACAGAAGTCTTCACTGAAACTTGAAACAAAAATAAAGAAAAATAAAAAGGACACTACTATTAGCAAGCTTGGGGTAGTAGTAATCTACGGGAGATCTCTTCAAGTTCACTGTTTGCATCTGTTGAAATCTATAGACCAGTAGCAGCCTCTCAGTCCTCTATTTCCTTTTCTTCTCTTCCTGTTTGATTATTCACAAGCATTTCACCATGACCACTTGATTCTGTCAACACAGTTTCTGCCAGCATCAACTCTAATTAAAATATCCTCCTGATATATTATCAGGTGTAGAGCTTTGTTATTCGTACCAGCAGTATCTGGAAACCATCTCATGGCCTTATTGTCCAGACTTCCCTTTAACAGCCCACTGCAGTATTTTTCTATAGATGTGTATGCTCCAGGAGATAGTGCTCTAAGCAAGCTTCAGCCTCTTTTCCTGCTGCTTTGTCAGAGAATTGCCATTAGTCCTACTACAGTACCAGCATTGCAACTTCTCTCTAGTTCCTCAAATCCCCACACCAGATTTAGGGAGCAGAAAGGTAGCCACGCCACTAGACAGGAAACAACTTGTAGAAAATAAGAGGTAGAAAAGGCTCCTTGAGATCCTGGCACCATTTGGCCCTCTCCATTGGCACAAATCAATTTGAGCAAGTTGAGGCAACAAAGCCTATATTTATGAGCCAGTACTGACCTGAACGAGGACTAAACCCACTAGAGCTAATGAAAACAGTTGCAGTTTTTAATGGCAGGTATTACATATTCAATATCAATAACTATACAGCTAGAGAACACAGGCAAAATAAAACATCACTAATGATCAAATAGACATTCAGAAACAGAAACTGATCAGCTAATCACAGACAGGATGTAATTTGTTTGGCTTAGTTTATGTTGTTTAGCCTTATTCAAATAACTATTACTAGTCTGTATTTTGACAGTATGACAACATTCTATTTCATGGCACAGAGAAGAATGGAAGAGAATGTTTGGTATTGAAACAGAAATATTCAAAATTAGAACTAAAGGACCTATGAGAAATGAGTAATATTTATCTTGAACAGAGTTTACACATGAAATCAGTGTTCAGCTTTTGTGCTAGTTATATTATCATCTAACACTTTTTCAGAAAGCTACATTTGTTACCAGAAGGTAGGACAAGAAAAAAAACACAACACTGATGGCAGGAAACAATTATACTCTCAACAAAGCAGTGTGTATGTGCTGTAAATAACTATAGCACTTCTAGTAGGAAATCAGTTTCTCAGTATCTGCTGCTTGGAAATGAGGTGGATCTGGTGGCACTGGATCAAGCAGACATAAGTAAGCAGTTAAGAGGGTATTTAACCTCTGAAGCTGGACAGGTTTTACATTTTGGATGATTTAAAGTCCTCGGTCTGATCCAATTGTAACACAAGTTAATTGAAAAGATCAAATCAATTTAAAAATTCATTTTTAACTCAAAAATTAGGAGGAAAAAAGTCATGCATATTTCAGTTTCTCTTCTATATTGCAAAAACATTGCAATACAATTTAAGAAGGCTAGATCCAGCAGTAAAAAAATGCTGTATCCCCTGCATCTTGTACTACTGAAGCAGTTTTTTCTCTCATTAACTGTTTCTAAGTTGAGGGATCAGTGATAAGCATCCTTAAGTGTCTGAAGAATATACATACGAAGAACAGGGAAAAAAAACTATTTAATGTAGCCCAAGGGGCAGGAATAATAAGATGAAGCAGAACAAAGGCTGAACTCAGGAAGAAAATGCTAATAGATATATCTCACCATAATGTAATCTTCTAAGGGAGTTCAGTGAAACCCTGTCCTCTAAGGTACTTTAAAATGGATTAAACACTTGGAAATTTGCTGAAAAGAACTATTCTGTATTGTCACAGGAACAAACAAGATAATGATGTAAGTCAGTCTTGTTTATTTAGAACGTTTTTAATTCTATGAATTCTAGTTTTTATTTGATGGGGAATAATGGCTTTTTCTATATTTCCATGTTGTTGCAGTGTTTTCCTACCACTTCCATCCTGTCTTACATTTCATTCTGACATGTTTCACTTCACTGAAAGCCACCAGAGTCAGGTACTTCTCAGGAGGAAGAGTTAAAAAGTATGTGTATACAGACTGAAGCTTAGCCTGTTTGGAAATTCATTCAGTGCAACTGAGCAGGTTGCTTATTTGCACTATATTTATTTCATTAAATATCCCATTCACCTTACTTGAGCTAATTAGTATTGTCTTGCTAGACTGCATGGATTTAAACTGAAGGAGGCTGTCACAGGAAAAGCAATCTGTAATTAAAACTTATGACAAAGGTAACAGATATTTCTAAGAGGAAACAAGGAGGAGGCTGCTCATCTCGTGTCCATGTCTTGCCCCAGAGGCTCTTACACACCATTACTAATGTTGTACTAAAATGCTGAGAAGAAAAAATATCATTGCTACCAGCACTGCTTATAAGCAGTAATATCTCAAATAAAAAGCTTGTCACTAATTTGTACAAATGCCTCTTCCACTATGATTACAACCATTAGTATTAGTAAACTATTTCATAGCTAGAAAGAGAGAAAATGAGTACCAGTATTAAATATTCCAGTAGTAATAACAAAATCAGCTGTAATTTAAAGAAAATAATACATTTTTTGGAGAAAAACAAGCATGAAGAACACATTTGGGTTCTGAAATTTCTTTTTTTCCTTAGGAAAAGAGAAGAGATTTTCCACATATTAGCCAGACCCGAGTTTTTAACTTTGAGATACATATCCTTGTTTATATTTACATAAGTTACATACTTGGGTATGGCCAAGCTGTATTTTGCCATTCTGTAAGTTCAATTTGAAGTGACCTCTTCTAAAAATACACGTAAGATGTGCAAATATATGCATATGCAATTTTTTTGTCCAAGAGAAAAAAATAAAACCTAATTAAAATGCTAAGTTCTACATGACTAAATTTTAAAATAAAGTCTTACAACCAGGTGCATTCACACCATAAACCTAAATTGTTGGCACTAAACCACACAGCCACATGTTCAGAGTGCATATTTCTGTGTGGAAATGTCTGTGCACAAATTTAGAAGGAGTATTTAGGCACAGTTGTAACAGCTCTGCATCTTTTTTTAATTTTCAAATACAGGCCCTTATGGCCAAATAGTTGTGGAAGAGCCAACAGATTCTCAGCTAACAGAGCAGCACAAAAACACCAGGCTGCTGGTTCAATCCAACAATCAACTAAAATTGTGCCTAGTATTTAGTTTGAAAGATTCAAATCTGCTAAATGAACACATTTATTGAAATTAATTGATAAAATATAGCAAACTACAATTATTGTGCACAATTTAGTCTCTGAATTAATTCATTCTTACCTAAGCAAGTGCATGTCATACAGAATAAAACACTTATTGGAAACTTTTTTGCAATAGTCAATGACTAAAATAGCAAAACATACTAGAAAAGATTTGCTTTTTCAATATGAAAGGCTGAAATATTACAGATTGAATATAAAAGGTAGAATAAAGGTATGTAGGAAAAACACAAGCACAGAAAGAGTCAGTGACTTATTTACTCAAGGTCATAGAGTAGGTCAGCATCAAAGAAAACAACAACAATGTGCAGGCACTTGTACATTATTTCTCTGTATTAAACCACTTTTACATGAAAAAATTCCAATCCAAAAAGCTATGGAGCTAAGCAAACCTAATAGGTCACATCTTTCTGGGATGCATTGGCTTTGGTTCACACCTTGCTGACACTGCTAGGCTGCTTCTGGTCTGGAAAGACACTCAGAGCCCCACCACTGCTTTGAGGTGGCATACAGCTCCATACCTAAGCATACAATTATTCACTGTCAACTGGTATCTCCTAGGGGGAGAAAGCCAGAGGACTGCTTTAGTGGGAAAAAGTTGTCAATCAGCTGCTGGGATGAGCTGTACTGGCATTAAGAATGATAAGTGCAATGAAGTGTGCAGCACCTCCCCTACAAAAGAGAGATGACTGCTCCAGAGCAGACTCATGAAAGGCAGCTGTTGTCCTGCCTTGAAGGGGTTACTGGCCAAGGGCCAGGCTGACACTCTCCAGCTCACAAGAAAACCATGCTGTCCCAGGACTCCACTCAGCAAAAATTATTAGTAATTGCCATCCAGCAGAGTGGAAAGTTCATTATATTAGCAAAGATGAGGAAGAAAAAGCTTACACATAGATACCAAAATCACTAATTAAAGATAGAGGGTTTTTAACTACTTTCCTATTGCAGGAAAAGATGTGATTTTCCACTAGAAGCATAAAAAGTAGTCATAATTACCAAGTTACAGCAGCTACCTCTGGCCTTTCAAGACTAAACTAACCTGTATAAGCACCATTGAACAAGTATTTTGGGGCTGGTGCACAATATGTGTTTCTCCTTCTAAAGTACATAATTTAACAAAACAGTATAAGAAAAGCTCATGGAAAAGAATACAGTACATATTACTAGATCAGAACAGGGGATTATTTGTTCCCATGATACTTGATTAAGCATCAACAAGGAAAAGCAGATTTTAGTGTCCAGTGATAAACATTAAAAGAAACATACGCAACCCTAAAGGAACAGAAGTCCAACAAAAACCCTTACTGACCAATTTCAGCAAGCAATTTAACTCAAATGGTGCAAGGTAGCAAAGAGTAAGAAAACAGAAATTTCTAAGAGCTGGATTACTTAAAAAACTTTTAGGCAAGCCAAATTCCTACAATCTTACATATTTTCTTATCCTACAGAAAAGTAGGTGCTGGACTTCAAAGCAGCTAACACAAAAATCAAAGTTACTGATACCTAGAAAAGATTTCCAGGAGCTCTGTTAGACACAATAAAAATAAAGTGAATGAAATTATCACAATCCAGTCTTTGAAGTCCCTTGACAAACGTACAATTCAGTGAATACAATTCATTAAAACCTAATTAAAAAAAAATCAATAGTGCAATTTAACCCAAACCAAAACTTATTGTAATGCACTGAACATTTGAGAACTCGGGTCTCTATTAACAGGGCTTCAGTGACATTGTATATTACATCTTAGAGTGTCTCTGTACAGCAATTAGCACAGGCTGCCTGACTTTACTCAAAAAGGATATTACAAAAAGTAGCTCTAGGAATAGTGCATCTGTAAACACTCACTCTCAAGGATGCAATGAAAAAGGAAACAATACTACTAACAACAGCCTATAAACCAAATGTAAAAGAAAAATCAACTACGCATAATCCAAATACATAGTTCTCCAGTGCTCACTAATTGAATTGCTGTTTGCAGAATTAAACAGCCACATTTTGTGTTTTTTTTAATACCAGGCCATCCAATGACATCTCTGGCAATGATAGGAAAGGTATAGCCTGGCCTATAGTCACTATTTTTCAATAAAATTGGACAGAATTGAGTCAGTGATAGTAATTCACTTTTATTGGAATGACTGTAAAATTCAAATGCTATAATATTTTGAAAACATTTTAATTGCCTTATAAAGAAAACTACCACTATAGCATTTAAAAAAAACCACACCTATGAAGTAGTATACAAAGATAACTTTCTATTACAGATTGCTCTCAAGTGCTCTGAAATCATATACTGTGACTTGTCTGTCTCTCTTAATGTTTGGTTATATAATTTTGATCCATATATCCTTCCTCAGACTAAAAGAACTGGTGCATCCTTTGAAGTCACAAGACTATCTGTATACACCAGTTTATTGCCAATATTTTGCATAGGCTGCTATATCCTCTGACCAGCTGACCTTATTTCAATTAGATGTGTGCTCCACCTACCCACAATACAGGAGGAAAGAACTACCATCTAATTTCTATATTTTACTTGAACATTTTTAGTAAAACCTTTTGGAGTTACAGGGCCTAAGTCTCCAGGTAATTCTGCAGATTTCACTTCAGAAAAAATATATGCTGGCAATCAAGCAATTCAGTCTATATCTGTTGTAGTGACTTGCTCCTGAATATGGAGAGGAAGAACACTAAGGGGTTCATTAATTTAGTAATTGCAAATAAATGGGCAGAGATAATTTGTGGATCCCCCTAGCTTTTACAGGCCTAAAGGGTACCACTGTGTGGGATTAGACCCTAGCATCGTATGGATCTATGTACAGCAGATCCTCAACAGACAGTTCTATGTCTCAGCCATGGCATTATCCTTCACTCAAAAATGTAATGGCCATTTGTTTTACTAGCAGGAGATACAAATGTGAAAAAAACTAATCAGAGGCTTATCTTTCACAAAGCAGGTTGCTGTTCTGCCAATACACTTCAGTCCTGAGCTGGTTTAGGAAGCAGCATAGTGTCCACCCTCTGTAGTGGAAGAATAAATTCCCCAAATATGCAATATAAGAAAGCTCTGTAACTAGAGAAAAGAAAGATTTTGAACAAGGGCCTTAAAAGTTTATAAATCCCTGACAGATGAAAACCAAACAGCAATTAGCTCACATGTAGAGATGAAAAGAATGTAGGACTCAGAAGACATGGATTCCATTTCAAAATGTAGCTTCAACAACTCAGATGTGACAGAACACAAGTTTATGCTAATGCTGCTTTAAGGTAATGCTTCTACGTGGTGCAGTACATAGCACAGCCAGTGCAGGATACAAGGTCTGTCCCATAAGCACTCCTCAGGCAATACAAGATGTGTGGTGTTTTATCTGCATTCGTTGGCACTCAAGAGACATGGCTTACCCAAGTCAGACAAAGCCCTGTGCCACTACAAACATGCTGTTCTCAATTTTCATCTTAGCACGGTCTTCACTAGTTGGAGGATCTCTGTAGTTTGCTGGCTGTGTGCCTCAAACATCTACAACTAATGAATAAAATAACAATACTACTTCTTTATGATGCAAGGATGTTGTGAGAAGTAATAAATATACTCCAAATTAAGGCATGTTTGGGTAACATACACTGAGGCCACAAAAAAGACCAAACCAAATATAAACAAAATTATAATTGAAATAAAGGAGGCAAATTACACCATTTTCTTTAGCATAATCTGCTTGGGCCATATGAACAACTTTCATCTGCTTCACTTTACCTTCCAATAGCTTTTTTTTTTTAAAGGATCCCAAGGTTTTCCTCAAATAACCAAAACTATTCATCTCACACATTGTATGCTATTCTATTTGATCTGTGTCAGTGGAAGGAAACAAACTGACCAGAAGAAGGTGGCACCATACTGGAAGTTATGTGGAGCATGCAGAGATCTCTCATATCGTGGCAGTCATGAAGCCTTTCCAGCAGAGGCTCTACCAGCTCTCTGACATTTATGTACATTTCTATTACATTTAACTAACCTAAGGGATGACACAAAAAAACCCCAAACAAAAACAACCAAATAAAGCACCACAAACTGTCACCAATGCAACAAAATCTAAGCTTTTCTTAGTTTCTATCATAAGCATGCTGCTTTATACAGTTAGAGCTGAGAGCTTAAATAACCTCTAATAGGGAGGAATGAGGATCTAAAAATGATGCATTGTGACAATGTGTTAAAAACGTAACAAAACATTCCTGTGCTAGCTATAATTGCAATGAAAACAGCATATAAACTAATAAGGTATAACATTTGGAAGAAAGGACTTACAAGGGCAGAGATAACAAAAACACTATTAAAAGAGAACTCAATAATGTTACTAATTCTTCACAGAAGAAGGTCAAGTCCTTCAGTAATTCCAGGTAAGTACTTGCCAACAGTTTTCATAGCAACAGATTAGACACAACAGTAGAAACACAGCATTAAGCTTTGAGTCACAAGATATATTTCAGTGAGACTCCATGACTACTCAAGGAAAGTGTTGTAACAACCTAAATCTGTGTTTGGTAACAGATTTAGAAATACTTTGCATATACCTTGGCAAAAGTAAATTGAGAGAAGTGCCTCTTCCTCACATAGTTTCATAGGTCCTAGTATTATTTCTGTTTAGATTAAATAAATATTGAGCTGAAGGATTGATGTTGTCCATAGGCTAATATTCAAGTTCATATATGCCAGCACAATTTCATTTCAGTTACTCTGAAGGTTTTTGGGTGCTTTCATCAAATTCTCACTACCTTGGGTGCCATCCAACCTGCATACAGAGAATAGGCCTGCATTTTTCTTTCCCATCTGGACCAAAAAAATTGTCTTCTATACAAAAGCTAAGATTCAAGAGCATTTTAAGGAGTCAGATTAGAGCTTCAGCTTAATTTTTGGAAATCCCTATTCAGTATGTAGGAAAGCTCTTTAAATTTTCTTTAATAACAGTCAACAAATCCTAAGCCATAAACAGCTCTAGAGCCAGCAGCAATAGTGATGACAGCCTCTCCTCCATAAGACTGTCACACAAAATAGTGTGTGCTACACTGAGCAGAAGAATGAGAAAGCCATAGTCTTCTCAGGTGGTCTTTAGGCACACATGAAAATGCCTTTTCTCTCAGTTATGTTTGTGTAGGGCCTGACTGAAAAATATCAGTGACCTCCCACTTCTAAATATACTGCATATTCAGACAAACTAAACTGGACTTCAATACTTATATGGCAAAATTAATCAGAGAAACAAGGGATCCATAACCAAATAACTGAAACTAACCAGGTAGTATCCAAAGAAAAACTAAGTAGGTTTTATGAGCTATTTATATACCTGAAATATATATTGTTGTATATGCTAAATATTTATTATACATTTTAATATAACTATTATCTGAGGTGCAAAAAGGGTTAAGACAGTAGCATTTAAAAAAAAACCCTGGGTTCCTCTCAGTGGATCCTTTGATAAACCCTTCGATCTATGGGGATGTGTCTACTAGGTCTTCTAAAGAGTTTTGAAGTATCAAGATTAAATTGCAGAGGCTTGAAAACTCTGTTTTAACAGGAACAGAATATATTATTTTTAAACAAAACATTAATAATAAGCCTATTTGGAGACTGTTGGTCTTAAGTGAGTTACTACAAAACAAAAATTAATAGTGCAAATAGGATTTAGGCCTAGAACGTATCCTTGGTTCAAATGATGTGCCACGAAATATAGCAGAAAAAATTGCTCATGTAACCAAAGGGACCTTGGTAAGAATATGCTTCTCCTGAGAAGTCTTTTAGAAGATGACACTGGCCTCAAAGGACTTCAGCAGCAAACATTCTTTGACTCAATTTATCTGGACATGCCTGCACCACTGAAACAGCCAAAACTAGCTCCTCTGCATTGCTCCACTGCCCTGATCAAGTTACTCAGAATATCCAGCAGCTGGCAATTGTCAAGAAGCTGTTGGGTTATGTAAGTACTGGTACGAAAGTCCTCAAACTTCCATGGTACACAGTCACTGAAAATTAGGAAATGGAAGCTGATAAATTCAAAGGGCAACACAGGATCCAGATACAAAGGTGTATTTTTTTGTCCAAATTTAAAGAATCTGAAAGTTTAGGACCCGCTACTACCACCCACCCGATTTTTCATTCTCCTCTCCATGGCTCTCTTTATTTCTTTTCTCCCTTAATTTTCATGGACTCACTGTTGTTTCTGACTCAAGAACTCTTAAGAAAACCTACACTCCAGAGCATGGCAAAATCACATTGTTCCAAGTTAGACAGCTCCCTGCTCAGCAAGAGAGATATCATGGATCAGCTTCTTCAACCCTGTTTATGCATCGTGTTTAGCCATACTGTTTATTTAAAGTACCTTCTGCATTGTGCTTTTTACAGACAGCCAAAACTGGGCACAAAATAGTAGGCACAGAGTAGGTAGGTACAGTAGGTACAGAGCACCTAAAAAAAGACTGGGGTATCTGTTCCAAGCAGCCCACTAACCCTTCCGGGCACATTCAATTTGAGACAATGATCCAGAAAGGAATTAAATGATGGTAAGGTTTTATGTGTGTGTGTGTGTGTATATTATATATATATATATGTGTGTGTGTGTGTGTATGTGTACAAAAGAGATTCTGAAGAAGGATTTGGAAACACAGAAAAGAACAGTTTAGCAACTCAGAAAAGTTGGTGGCTGTTTTAAACTTAAGACTAATACACATTCTAAAGAGACTTAAATATAGAGGAAGTTATATTATGGTTGTATTAAATTGTACTAAATTAAATAAGTATTATTATGCTTGTATTAAATTTGTGTTTAAACTTTTTAATATCATATTGCAAAGTTATGTGAAAACACTTCATATTTCCTCCATCTTTAAGCAGTGTTTGAAATGTTTTGGGATATAAGATAATAGTTACAGTTTAAAAAAAGCACAATGTACTTTGAAGAAAAGAAACATTGTAGGAAAAAATATAAGTAAACCATATGACACATAGGGGACCACAAGAAAAGAATACAGCCTATAACACTGCCAGTTAATGCAGTAAGATGTAAACAACAAACATAATCACATACCATAAGGTACAACACAGGGACTAAAATTGAAAATAATCTTAATCACAGCTTCACAAAATATCTCAGTAGCAGTGGTGCCACACTTTGATACTTCTGTCACTTGATTTATTTTTTTGTAAAATGTGAAAATGCTTTCCAATTCGTCTGCAAGTCAACTCAATTGCGACAAAGCAAACTTTAATTAAGCAAGACTGCTTCTGCTTTCCAAGCCAGGTATTTTACATGTGCTGTGGCAACTCTATGATAATCAAACCTCCTTTATCTGAGGACAAAATGTCTTTTCATGAAGGTTGGCTTCTGTCTGGATATTTTAATTTGCTACCATTTGGAGGATGACAAACATCTCACTTGAAAAAAAAAGTCAAGAACGACTGTTAAATGCATCATAATTTTAATTTAAATATATAAATTTTGTTTTGTTCACTGAATTTGATTGAATTATTTAGCTCAGCTTTAAGGCAAGATCCAATCTCTGATTCTACTGGGACTGCAGACTCTCCTTAAACTTTCTTCTGAATTGGCCATATTTTAGTAAATTTATTTAAAATATAAAGGTTGAGGTAAGATGAAATAGAGGCTAAAGTTCAGCCAAGCACCCAGGAATTGAAGTGTTTAAGTACTTCAGATAAATTGGGCCCAAAATACTATTGCTTCCAAAATCCTCAGTTGATTAAGAGCAATTTTCTTTCTAGTAACCCAGTTATCAATTATTCTTTTATTGCTCTGGAAATACTCCAGGAATGACTATATAGTTTCCTGTTTTCTGAGAAATAGCTAGTTTCTCTCTTTCATACATCTATTTATTGCAAAAAAAGTTAACCTCAAACCAAAGAGCCACGAGATTCCTGAATACCTATAATTAGCTAAATTAGTAATTTAAAATGTAATTATTTAACAATAATGCATTAATGAATTAGCTATTCCTCAAAAATTAAAATGTGTGAGAAAGATTCCTCTGAAAGAATGACACGGGTAGCAGTCTTTTTTAATCAGCAACCAGCTCTCTACAAGATTATACTGCAACTAATCATTTTGCTGCCAGCAGCAAAATAAAACAGACTCCCCTGAAGTCGTGTTGGTAAGGTTTCAAGATAACAGATTGTAACAGAAACCTCCTCAGGTTTATACATTTGCACTGTTTTGCCTTTTTAAATAAACACTTCAGAAACAAACAATACTTCAGAAATGAACAATAATTAGCTATTCTTGTTCTTTTAAAGGCTTGTTTCTCTTTTGTTACTCTATGATAAGCAAAGATATTCCTACAACTCAAACAAAAGTTGGCCATTATTTTTTTAGTGTTCTGTTAGCATAGGCTCTACTGAGCTTAAATCTATGCACAGTTGCAGAATCTCACCCCAGCAGGCCACAGAATATGATGATCAAGGCTATTGCCATAGCACTCGGGTCAGAGAAAGATCTGTGGTCTTCATTCAAGCAGAGCAGTGTTTGGCTGACAGGGAATTTATACCATCTATTTTAGGTAGGACTCAGGGCATGGGACACTAACAGCTTTGATTTACTCTACAGTCAATGATAAGAGGGATTTCAGTTAATAATTAACCTAAGATTATAAGCTGAATTTCATCTCTAAAACTGGATGAATGCTTCAAATCCTATTTCTAGAATCTAGAACTATGGTTTATATGAGACTCAAAACACCTAAAGCAGAGATAAAGCTGGACAGCTCAGAATGGGATCCTAGGAAGCATTTAAACAAAATCAGGAGATGCCCAGAGCTAACCAATGGGAAATGTTGAGAAAAAGGGAAAAAATATTGGTAATTCCAACCCTTCTCAGCATCTAGCATGGCTGTCGGGACAAATCCAGAGTTCCAGAATCCACTCTGGAAGGCAAATGAAGTTATTAGTACCGATCACCTTTTCCTACATATTGGTTATAGTTCTGCTTCTTTTCCCTAGAGAAGAGCTCTATAGATCTAGGGTTTTACACGACTGTCATATCCAGGAACACAACTGAGATAATTGTTGCAAATGATGCTCAGTTTGCTAGATTTCTTAATTATTGGATCATAGAACTGAAAAGTAGGAAACAAATAAACCCAGAAAACAAAAGGGCAAAACATACCAGAAAAGAAAATGGCCTTGCTATACATATTTAATGAATCAGTGAGAATATCCCACACAAAGGCTCAGAGAGTTAAATTGAAAATGTGTGTATGATCAATGGATATAATACTGTCTATGTAATGGGTTTCCTATTTAAATTTTGTGAGGATTTAATCAGTTGGGCACAGCTGTGCAGGATGCACCATAAACTACATTGAAAAATATGTAGACATGTACATTTATCTGCTACAAATTAAGCTCACTTAGAGGTGGTCTTAATGGACCATGTAGCAATCATTACAAGCATAAATTTTAAACTGCATGTTTCCAGTGAGTTTGCTTTGAGAAAAAAATTAATGTTCATCCTTAGTGAAGCACAGTAATAAATGGAAGTACCCTTAATCTGTTAAGCACTAATAACCTAGCAATTATTCATTATGAACCCCATGCTGTATAATGTATGTCTGTTACAATTTTATTAGTGGTTCTTTACTTAACCTGCAAAGGTATAATTTTTATTCCAACATACACCCTGTAATTGTGTGATGTTTTAAGTGATGTGCCATTAAATTCACAGAATGCCCTGTCCACTTGGCTTATTGTAAAACATCTGTACAGTAAAGGATTGTTAAAGACAATAATCATTTATGACTTTCAGACTTTCTGCTTCTACAAAAGGCAGGAACACCCACCTTGGAGATCAAAAAGCTATGACTTTATTAAAACACAACACATAAATAACCTATAAATTATTTAACACGGGAAATGAAAAAAGCTGCAACCAAAGTGAATCAGTGACCCATTTGGAGCCAACTAGAAGGTTGCAGCAGTTGTAAGTTGTCTTACAGAGATTGTCACTTGAAGTCACTGGTATGGTGTTTTGGTGCACCTATCTTGAACAATCACTGCTTTTCATAAATAAAAGGGAGATCATCTCCATTCACTGAAGGGCCCTTTCTCACCCACACACTGCAGCATTGACCAGAAAACAAACTTTCAAACTGCAAAGGAAGAAATCCACGTTTTTCAGTAACTTCTGCTCGCTTGTCTCTTTTCTGCCTTCCAGCAGTCAGAAAGGACATTATTCACTCTAGGAAAGCAGAGGAACCCCATCAAGATTCTTGACTAAACCACAGAGGAACTTAGAAATAAACTATGCACTCAAGTCAGCAATAGAGCAAGCTATTGTTGTGGACAACTGACCTCATGGGGTCTCAACCTC
This sequence comes from Hemiprocne comata, assembly GCA_020745705.1. Taxonomy (NCBI): domain Eukaryota; kingdom Metazoa; phylum Chordata; class Aves; order Apodiformes; family Apodidae; genus Hemiprocne; species Hemiprocne comata. Next base: position 7,854,702 of record CM036598.1, read on the forward strand.
ATCCATTGAAATTGTGGCATTCAGCACCCTGAAGATTACTTAGAATCATAGAATGGTTAAGGTTGGAAGGAACTGTAAAGATCATCAGGTTCCAACCTCCCTGCTATGAGCAGGGACACCTCCCACTAGACCAGGCTGCACAAAGCCTCATCCAACCTGGCCTTGAACACTTCCAAGGAGTGGGCTTCCACAACATCCCTAGGCAACCTATTCCAGCACCTTACTACCTTCACAGTGAAGAATTTCTTCCTGATGTCTAACCTAAATCTCACCTCTTTCAGTTCAAAACCATTACCCCTTGTTCTATCACTGCCTTCTCTGGAGAAAACCCCCTCCCCAGCTTTCCTGGGGCCCCCTTCAGGTACTGGAAGGCTGCTATTAAGTCTCCCTGAAGCCTTCTCTTCTCCAGGCTAAATAACCCAAACTCCCCCAGCCTGTCTTCATAGCAGAGGTGCTCCAACCCTTTGATCATCTTCCTGGCCCTACTCTAGACCCTCTCCAACAGCTCCAGGTCTTTCCTATGCTGAGGGCTCTAGAGCTGTACACAGTACTCCACGTGGAGTCTCATCTGAGCAGAGTAGAGGGGCAGCATCACCTCCCTAGCCCTGCTGGCCACACTACTTTTGATGCAGCCCAGGTCACAATTGGCCCTCTGGGCTGAGTGTGCACACTGGAAGCTCATGTCGAGCTTCTCATCTACTACCACCCTCATGTCCTTTTCCTCAGGACTGCTCTCTAGCCATTCTCCCCTCAGTTTCTATTTGTGCTTGGGGTTGTGCCAACCCAGGTGCAGGACCTTGCACTTGGCCTTGTTAAACTTCACAAGGTTGGCATTGGCCCACCTCTCCAGCTTGTCAAGGTCCCTCTGGATGACATCCCTTCTGTCTAGCATACCAGCTACTCCACACAGCTTGGTATCATCAGCAAACTTTCTGAGGATACACTCAATCCCACTGTCCATGTCTCCCACAAAGATGCCAAACAGCACTGGTCCCAGTACAGTGCCACTCGTCACTTGCCTCCACTTGGACACTGAACCAACTCTCTGGTTGCAGCCATCCAGCCAATTACTTACTGTAGTTCCCCAGGTCTTCCTTTTCCCCCTTCTTAAAAATAAGACCTATTTTTTCCAACTGGTTGGAACCTCAGTCTGCAATGAGCTCCCAAATATGATGGACAGAAGCTTAGCAGCTGCATCCACCAGCTCCCTCAGGACTTCGTGGATGGACCCCATAAGGTTCCTTTCATTATTACATTAAGTGCATTTTCATTAAAAATATGTTATTACTTTTATTTTATGTGGAGTCAACAAAGCCATACAACTAAGGTTGCATAATACTTTTCTTCATAAAAACTTGTTTACTAGTTCCTTTGCCAGTTTAACTCTTCAAACTGCAGTTTTCCAACACACTCTGTCTTTAATGCATTTGCCAAATATTCCATTCAGCTTTAACCAAAATTGATGAGGACAGACGCTGACGTTTCCTGCTATAGCCCTCTCAGAAGCAAGGAACTGCTACCTTCTCCTGCACTTGCAATATTCCCTCAGGTGACACTCCTGGGAAGAGAAGCAATCTGACTGAAACACAAGAGGTGGGGACCAGCAACAGCAATGCATGAGGCACACTCCTGCAAAGTGAAGGCAGGGCACGTGCACAGTGTGTGAAGGGTGACCACCTAGGTACTCTTCAGTCAAAATAAAGATGAGAACAGGAATAGAGACAGCTACATACAGAAACAAGACAGTGAAAACTCTTGGATTACATGACTGGCTACTACATATGCTTTATACATAATGAATACTTTAAGTTCAGTGGTTGGTTCAGAGACACTGTCACATCAAATTATCTACATTGCTCTGAAGGATCCTTGTGTTGAAATGTCAGCTGGTCATACTACCTAAAGGCAAAAAGAAATTGCCCTAAGATTATGCATAGCAATTTCATTGCTTCATGCTCTTTAGCACTATTTTCTAAGAATAGCTGCTTCAAAAGGAAGCTCTTCTTCAGTGTGAGCCAGAGGCAATTGAATTTCACCCTACAAGTGGCTATAGGGTTTGTGGAAACATTTAGGAATATTAAATATTCATGTATTTGACTTATTAAAATTCAGGACAGTAAAGGCATCAACTAGAATAGCTCCAATGTAAATACTGTTAATATTTACTACTACAACTTGAAATATGGATATTCTGACAAAGTAAAATAGCAACAGTGAAAAGTTCTTGGAAAACTCCCTTTTCCTTACTGTAGTTAGTAGGTGTTTATAAACTATTTCTCATCCCAAAATGGTAATGTCCAGGAGTCTAGCTTTTGAACAAGAGGGTTGTGCAGTGCAATGCATTCTAGACCCAACGTTTCTTCAAGTTCTGTTTCTTATGCTCTACTCCTCCTTTCACCATAATCTCTTCCAGAAAAGCAGCCTGCCTTTTTTCAGACCTTGTAACAGACTGAGCTGTTGCTCTGTCTCAACATCATTCTCTTAAACATTGCTTTAGCTTGTGTATAGGAAGGAAACCGTAAGGCTTGAACAGACTGTGTATGCAAGCTTGCTGCTTTGGCTTGTATAAAGGAAAGAAACTGCAAAGCTAACGACACTTGGCATTAGTATGAAGAGTGTGCTAAGCCAGATAAGCACAAAAACCACCCAGGGAGGTTGTTGATGACATGGTCTAGTGGGAAGTGTCCCTGCTCATAGCAGGGAGGTCAGACCCTGATGATCTTTAAGGTTTCTTCTAACCTTAACCATTCTATGATTCTGTATTAAAATTGCAATTGTAGTGGTAAGAGTAGCCCATGTACATTCCATATTTATTTCTTTTAAGAGGACAGATGACTCCCCAAAGGACCAGGCATATAAAAGAGTACTGCTAGCTGGCTATATAGAAAGAAGCAATATGCACTTCCCCAAAGTGCACGACTAGTAAGCTAAAAATTATTTAAAATTAACTACATTTTTGAGATCCAGGACAAAACCCACTATGTTCTCAACATGTAGTTAAAACAGTGTCAATACTATGCCTGAAGGAGATCTGCTATCACATTGTATTATTTCTCATCATGTTTAAGTTTCAGTGCACTGTCCACAACATTCATCTTCCATTCATTACTTCATCTCCAAATATATCTGCAGCATATTTCATGTGAGTATGAAATCCTCTCTTCTCTCCCATGTCAGCTGAGACAAGCTGACATGACCACATTAACACTGTGAAGATACTGTACACTGCATCTCTGGAGAAGTATTTATTTAGGATTTGCTGCTGTCCTGTCTCCCTTGATAGCATCCAGTCACGTAGGAATATGGGAAGACTGAGATCTTAACTGCCTGCTAAAGTCACGCAGACTTACGTTATGCTCAGACCCAGCTACACACCTATTGTTCAATTTCCATACAGAAATTTGTTTTTAACACTCAGTTTAGCAGAACTATAATAAAATATAACATACAAAAAGAAATTATTTTCCCAGTGCAATGTAGCAGATTAGAGTACAGAAACTAGTTGTCCCAGAATAAAGAACTACATTACCCAGTGTTTAATGTTTTATTTGAACCGTGGTCTAAACTGAAATAACTGTTTGCTTTTAAACAGGCAGATCACCAAGTGAAGAACTATAGTCTTCCAAAAATAAATCCCTTTCACCATATATAAAAGTTTCCCATAGAGTATTGTCTACAGTTTTATTGTGGCAAAGGAACAGAAAGAAGAACTACAGTGATATCACACAGTGCTAAATAAATAACATAGAAAGTGTCTCTGTTTCAGTTTTGTATGATCCCACAGAAAGCCAACACACAACTAGGTAAAGGTACCAGAGCTATACTTTGTGAAAGAATGTGTATGTTTCTAGAACATCACTGAAGACAAAGAATTTACTTTGGAATATGAAGAAATAAATTAAGACTGGCCTTTGTGTAGTGCAGCATCCCTTCACTAAGGTGCTGCAGTTCAACTGCCAAACTGTCAATGAACTACTACTCCCAGCTCACACCACTGTGAGTATAAGGACACCAGCCAGGCCTGCCTTCTCTATTTTTCTTTCATTTCTCCCTTAACAAAATTTTTATTAAACCCTCTCTGAAATAAAGATCATTCTGGTATAACTTCTATACCGAAGTTAACAAAAGATCACAAAAGCATAATTAATCATCTGAAAACATATATGAAAACATATTTCCTGACCAGAACAGTCCATGGACTGAAAGTTGTCCCTGTGAAATGAACTCTCCATTTCAAAACCAACACTAGAATAAACAAAAACAGCAGGTTCACATCATGATACCCCTCAGGAAATTTATAAGGTAAGGCATATAAAAAAAGGATTACCACACATCCACAATTTTTTGCTTCCTTGAAAAGTAACAACAGTAACCAAGCTGGTTGAGTTGCTATCTCTTGGCACTTTGGGGTTCAGGCAGTAGAAAATTTTTTTAGATCAGAAGACCGACATCGTCTGACAGCCTTGATGGTGGCCTTTAAAGCAATAGAAATGGTGTAGGTCTGTGACTCAGTCGGGGTAAGCTGTCTGTAATGGCAAACATCAGTGGGGAATGAGATAACAGGTGGGGAGAAGGGATAGGAAGATTTAATTCATGATCAAAGCAGGCTTGGAGAAAAGTTGGAGCTGGGAGATACAGCTTCTATACTTCAGACATAAACTGCCTGCTAGAAACTGAGACCTCTCAGAGGATTTTGCCAACAAAGTTCGCAGAACCCTCTAATGCAACAAGAATTCCAAGGGAATTAAATCCTTATCAAGGTGTTTACAGCTATTGTCTACATCTGCATATATTTTAAACTCCCAAAGTGAACAGTAATTAGCACTTCCTGCTCAGCCACACACAAATAACTCTTTCTTTGGGGAGCTTAAGTCAAGATGAAACCTGAGACAAAGAAATACAAAATGTGAGCAATACAATGACCCTATCAGATGCTCTTGAACAGGCAAAATATAGAAACAATGTCAACATAGTCAGGTGTCTGAGGGAAGCTGTTTTTAAGTTAGCAAATAATCTGAAACAATGGTTTCAGTTTCCGAAATGTTAAGGTGTCATTTCCACAAAAGACAACCAGTTCAGGAAGTGTTTCAAAAACACACATGTACAAGGCACTTCTGTAGACTTGTTTCGTGTGAGCATTCAGGCTCATGGACACAAAAAGCAGAGAAGTTCTGCATCTTTCAGAAGGAAATTCATCCAAATTGGTACAATATAATTAAGTGCTTGCCTAGTTAAAAGGGCTAGCAGATCCATTTTGAGTTGCACCCGTGTGAGGTGATAATTTTTATTTAATTCAAACACAGTTAACAATCAGCACCATTTCACAGCAGTAGTTCCAGATAAAGAAAGCAGTACTAGGATATCGAAGCCCTAGTTCTTCAGAATACCAAGGAAAAGCACCAGTTAAATCTTCTGTGCCTCCACCTTACTGTTATTACTGTAGACATTGGGATTTCATTAGTTGAATAGTCTTTAAAGAAGGACTTTCATCTGGCCTTTCCACTATGCAGTCTCTTAGTCCTCAGCTAAATCCTGTACCTAGAGTCACAGAGACATAAGGCAAACCAACTAAGGCTTGGCACTGTTTTTTTACATGCTCTTTGCCCTATCTGAAGCAATCCCAAGATGTTTGTTCAGTGTTACACTGCCTAATATACTCCAGATTGTGTACTCCTTGGACCGTATCATATAGTATGTTTATACATTCATTGATTCAAGGAAACATGATTCATTCTTTGCAAAGCATACATTTAAATACAGAGACATAATTATTAATAAACCAAAGCATTAAAGTTTTATGATAAATAATGTAATATAATACAAAGCTATATTGGAATTGTTCTCTAAACCTCCTCTAGCTGAAGTTCTTTCCTATACTTCTTGGTATCCCTAACCATAGTTTATAATACTTAAAAAACTGTCAGAACAAAAGGCATTTTAGTTTTTATGTTCTACAGAAGGCCATTAGGACTACCACATCTGTTCAAGCTTCTGTAGTAAATCAAAAGAAAGCATTCTTCTTCTCTTTCAATAATTTTTATGTTTCCTAACTGAGTTTTTGTTACACAATTTCTCATTACTTATTTAATTCTTACCAGTTTTTCTTGTTTTACTAATAGTTTGAAATGAGTTGTATGAACAATTTTCTAAAAATTAGTAAAGGATCAGCACTTTCAGCTCCTGTCAAGCTGCTTGCAGCACAAGTCAATAGGCACCATGCCAACAGAATACTAAATACAACTACTTTGAGTTCCAGACTTTTTTCCTACCATATATTTACTCAGTTAAGTCATTTGCAACTTGTCCAGTGGTACATGGATCTGCGACCGGAGCGCCTATTCTGAACTAAATCTGCAAACAGCAAAGACATGTTGAAACTGTGGAAAGGAAAGGCAAGAAAGACCCAGCAGAGCTATACAAACTCAGCAAGAATGAAGCGTGAGTAAAAGCAACCTCTGAATTTTTTTTTTCCTTGGGTGATCTTAAATAACAGTGTCTGTCCCAAACGGATTACTTGCACACTTCGATAACAAGCTTTTCAGGTTGATTTTACAAACAGCTAACATGCCCCATACTCAAAGTTTATTTGGTCTATTTACAGTATGAGAAGCAATAAAGTTTCATGTGAATATCTGAATGCAGAATTCAAAGACCAATTCTCAAATCTTGCCAGGATTCATCCCAGTTTGATTAACATGAATAGGTTATGTAGATACTTTGCCTTTTCACCATAAAAAGGCCATGTTTTAGTAGTAAAGTCTGAATTTTCATACAGAATGTTGTTTTAAGACCAACAGCAAAACAAGCAAGTTGACAACGATGCTGTCTGACTGCATTTATTTAACCATTGCTGCTGTGGCTAGCATCAGCTTTTTAAAAGCATTGCTTTTTTCAGCAATACAGCAACCAGTAGCCCCAGATAAACTATATCTCATAGACAACCCAAGGTTTGTCCATAAGATCATCTGAGCACTCTCAGATGTAGTTAAAATCATGGACAATGAACAGAATTAGATATCTGACTGTTTCTAGACTGGTGAAAATATTTGCAGGTTCCTAAAAACAGAAAAACTTTTGCCATGTTGGGTCAAAAAATCTGGCCTGCACTATTTGGCCTCAGGATGGAAGCACACATGGAAGGAGGGAAGCTGATGACTCTGCTCCTAAGGCTACCCAGTTCAATGCTCATGCATCAAACAACCAAAACAGGCTATGAGAAATCAGTCTCCACTGATTTTGAAAAAAATGGTATTTGGGCATTTTTACTGCATTAATCAAGAAAAAGATGTATTATTTATAGCCTGTACACATCTCTAGGTCTAGTACACTTTAAAAATACAAGTCAAGTTTAATAGGTTTTTGTACCTCATATTAAAGAATTGGTACTGTTGATGTACCATCAGTAAATCAGATATCCTGCTCCTGAGCACTTAAGGGAATTCAACTTTCAGGCTTCTGTTGCTTGGGGGCATAAAAATTTTACACTTTAGGGCAGACAGAGGATATTAATAGTAATTTAGTTCTCTTTGAACTTAAATGTTCAGTCAGGGGAGAAAATAATTTAGAACAGGGTAAAGTAGGTCTGTGTGAATTTTCATGAACACTGCCTATGATTGTATGATTATAAATCTTCACAAAGATTTCCAGTCTTACAGCACAGTGAGGAAGTAAAATCTAAGTTCTGTATCAGTGCATTTTTACAAATTTTGTCAAAGTCCGTGCTTACTTCACTACTTTGAAGAATTTCAGTTAGCTTCAGTAACAGAATAAAACTGGACCTTATGCAAGATTGCTTCACAGGCAGACCTAAAGATCTTCTGATATTTTACAGGATTGTATATGTCCACGAACACCATACTTATCAGGGTAAGATTCTTGCCTCTCACAACAGAGATGAAATAACGTGATACAATGTTTTATGTTGATCTTTTCCCCCAGGTTTATTGCGTATATTTTTGACAGAATCAGCCTAATCCTCTCTCACAAACTCTAAGTGAAAGCATATGACAACTAACTCAAACACGGCTGAATTACCAAAATTACAGTAGAAGCTCATTAGAAGCCTGTGACAGCCTCCAAGTGTACTCAGGCACCCCAAATACAAAGTTGTATTATACTTTTAAGAATTCAATAAAAGCATTTGAACTAGAGTAACTGTATCTGTGGAGAATTAGTTATTTTTAATTCAAAATGGAATGACACAGATGACAACTATTAGAAGAATACAACTTCCAAAGCTATATTTTTAGACAATTTTTTTCATTTTGTAAGCAAAAAACACCTTTGCATCAAAATTTGAAGTTCTGGTACACAATTTATCACATACTGAAGACTAAGCAACAGCAGTAGCCAAGATACTTGATCAGCCACTTATACTGATTTATATTGAGCTGAGAATCTGGCCAGTTATATATAATTAAATACGTATTTTACCCAGTAAGATATAGAGCACATCTCATTCACATCACCACACACACTCTTTGGCAAACTCCTCCAATGTCTGCTGGACTAACAGATGACAAGTTGTGTGTAGAACAAATAGAGACTAAGTAACTCAACTGAGGATAGTAACTCAGCCTGCCTAATTTTTTAATTAATATTTTCACCTGGTGATGTGGTATCACCTGATCTGGTTTTATCTGTAAGCAGGTTTTTATGTTTATTTGGCAACAGATAACATCAACAGCCATTTGGAAGTAGCCAAGGTAATATCTAATGGCCAATGCCTGAGCACTGGCAGGACTTCAATTCACAACAGCAAGAGATTTTTCAGCATCTTGAGCTAAAGATAAAGAAGATGAACATCACAGAGTAATCCTAAGTCATACAAATATTAAAATCCCTCTTGTGTTTGTCACCCTTCTGAAGCACATGGTAATATCACTAAACAAATATCAGGAACCCAACAGAGAATTACTTTCAAAAACTCAGGGTATACTATGACAGAGCTAAGCATTCCAATTTCATTTTGCTTCTTGGAACACCACAAACACACTAATAACAATAATGTATTTTTAGTATTTTAAAGATTAAAAATAAATACATATTCTGTTTTTTCATTCAATTCCTATTAATTCCATAATCTATTTTTATATTTTACCTGCTAAAAATTTGGAACAATAACCCAAGTATGTGAAGAAACACATAGCACAAGACTATTTACCTATGTGGTATGGAAGTTACTTAAATTTTCCCCCAATAAATATTATGTACTAACTTACGTGCAATGCTTCAGCTACTGATACTAAGACAAGATGCTAATTTGTTACCAAAGATCAACTAATTTTTAATTGAATTGCATTGAGTTGTGTTACAATCCATTCACACTGAGACTTTGAGCTGAATTCAGGTAAGTCCACAGAGAGATTCTCCAAAATGAAGATAAAATGCAGTTCACAGTTCACCTATTTTTGAGTTGCAAGCAAAAATTCTATCAAGGTCAAAAAATGAAACAACGTCAAAGGGGATTTGTTTCAAATACATCTAGTACAACAACAATCCTGAAGATTTTACCTTGGCTTTCTTCTAGAAGTGACTGATTAATTTATTTATTTTTTAGCTGGCACAGTGAGTATGATCAGTCACATACTGCCCACGGATACAGGATTTTGTGGCTTACTGAACAGGCAAGGATATAAAGTAAACACCTGCAGTTTAGAATGTGCTCATGTTTATCACAGCATTGGAAACAAAGTCCTTGAAAATGTTATCTTTATTGTGTCGTAGAGTCATTGTTTAACTTTAGCCAGTTCTCTCCATTCCTCTATGGTCTGTACCCATTGCAGATCAATAATATTCCTCACCTAATCTAAAAGATTAGTAATTACTTCCTATCAGCATTGTGCACTGTAGATATCAAGCACTAAAACAGTTGAGGCCCTTGCTTTCCCTTCCCACAAGCACAGCTTATATCCCATTGAACAAATATACAGAACTTCAGGGTTCTAATTTAGGATAAAATGAGAGGGAAAACCTCTCCTTTTAGAAATACAGTGTGTGGTTTGGACTAGGTGAGAAAATAGTTGAATATGAGATGTATGTACATGAGAAATTCCATATTCCCTAGATAATTGTTCCAGTCTATCTATACATCTAACGTTTACACATGACTGTACGTAGACACCTATTAGTCAATACGACATTTTGATGTCAGTAAGAGCAGCCAAAAAAGTTCCAGTAAGATTCAAACCATAAGTCATATTTGTGGAGAATCTTAGTTTTAATACACAGGAGAGATGGTGAGTTTTTTTTTTTACTATTTAGGGGTTTGTCATTTAATAGTATCTCATTTGTATTAGTCTAAAGCAGATATGTATCTTCCATCTGATTGCTAACACAGAAAAACAAGATCCCACTAAATATTGGTGAAGTACAGACAAGCAAAACCAGCTTACTATTTAGGAACATGGGGGTTTTTTTAAGGGAAAGAAGAAAGGTCTGGGTAAAAAAAACAGTTTAATACAGGCATATTGAGTAAAACAAGATGGGAAGAAAAAAAAACAAAACAGAGAAACCTATATGCTCCATTTTAAAGAAACCAAATGAAGGACTTATCATTTCTCTCTCTCATTTCTGTCCAGTACATTCCAAGTTTGTTCTTTCCCCATATTTAAGTTACACTCAATATTTACAGTGTTTTTGATGTAGAGCTAGGAATACGCATTTAGAGCATGAAATAATCTATCCTTTGACCTCATAATCACATTTTGTCCCCCTTTATCTCCACATCTGCACATGTTTTTTGTCAGGGTCTAAAACATGACCTGAGCCCTGTGTGGAAGACCAATGCATTTATACAGTATTTAATATATATCCCACAAGATACAGCTTCCCCCAAAATAGATTTCTACCTGTTTATAATAATTACCTCTGATTTTTGGTGCTGAAACATTTTTCTGAATTTACTTATGAGCTTCTATTCCACTCCTGAAGTACAATATGAAAAACTATCATATAATCCATGGCAAATGTCCCCATTACTTCCATTATAAATATTTTACATACACAGGCTACATACTCTTTACATACTCTGCTCTCTCCAGCACGCACAGTGATAGAGCAAAGAGAAGATGGTTTAAGTATCTTATCACTGCTGCACACATTAAAGAAAAACACAAGATGCAGATCTAGTGCACAGCTGAGGGCAAGGCAGGATGACCAGCAGTAGCCCATTATTCCAGCAGGGCATGGCCAGCTGGCACTGGGCCTTCTCAGGCACCACGGTTCCTGCCATATGGCTCAAAGGGAGCACTCACAGCTCCTTTGTGCAGCGTCAGTAGGGACACCACCGAGCATGCTGTCTCCAGCAACACTGAGCCAGTCTGTCCCATCAGATATTTTTGTAAAGCAGTGTGATGTAATCAGGAACCCCTCAGTCTACAGTTAGTAAAAGCAGAACCCTAACTTTTAGTGTTATTTATATTCTGTCACAAAGGTATGCAATAGCTTTTTTGGCTACAATATGTATTTCAGACTAGATCAGATCAGGTTATTACTGTAAGGCAAAATTTTAAAAGCAGAAGCATAGACAAGCTGAGCAGATTATGTACTTTTTGGTTTAGTGGTTGAATCAAAATGGAAGATAAATTCTGATTAATCAGAAATCTTTTTTTTGCCCTGAAGTTAAATAGCTCTGTTTCTTCTTCCTACGACTATTCCGTAAATTGGATCAATTTTGGAGTGAAAAAGTAATTGAGTTTTAAAATCAAAATGTTTTAGAAATACTGCAATAAACTTTCAGAATTCCTGAATTTCATTTTCTCTCTCATTGCAGCTGAAATTGCTTGTCAAGCTCAGCCTGTAGTGACAAGTGGATAATTTCATCCCACTGAAATACTGTTATTTGAAAAATTGTTGATAAAAAGAATTTTGTACACTTACACATGGAATACCTCAAAGCCAGTATTTTTAGACTATCTAAAAAAGGAATAAGGGTTGTTTGGACTACTGCTACCAGAATCAGAATGTCTATTGGTGTCTTGTACACAACATAAATTTAAAACAACTCAATTAACTGAGATATAGTACCCATCTCTCTCCATCATTTGCACCAGCATACAAGGTCTACCAAACCTGATAACAAGCAGTCAAAATTAGTCTCAACTCCCATGCACTTAAGCACAAAAATAGCATATACTGTTATTTGCAGAGCATCTGAATGCAGCTCTAACACATGCATAGAAAATAAAATAACACATCAGTGGGAACTGTGACTGATGGAAATCTCTGTATAGGAAGCCAGCAAGATAGGAAGAGCAAAGAGTGAACACTAAGCAAGAAGCAGTCACAGGCTGGAAAGAAAGTTTCCAAGGCACACCAAGGAGATGCATGTTTGCACAGTGCAAAGGGAGTCAGCCTACTGCTGGGTGCCACTTCACAAGTTACACCCACCTGTTTCATGCAAGTGAGCAGTGAGAGGATGCAAAATGATGCTTCTGTGGAAGTGATCAATGGTGTCAGGAAAACTGAGCTTCAAACTCTCTTGGTTAAAATGACATCTAACCTGGAATAGATTACAGCAAACACCTGAAATGGTTTGGGCTTTCTTTCCAAGCATCTTATGACTGAATTTATGACTGTGTGAGCTTTGAGTGTCCTTTAGAAAAATGTTTTGGGAAGGTATGCAACTGTGCAGAGATTTTATGCTCTAACTGTATATCTGGTACATTCTATGGCATTTGAGGCTCATTAAATTCTGAATCTTGTGTCATCTGCCCTTGGCTTAAAATAGTTGTGTGATGCCTTTTGTCTCTAACTTCTTTAACATAAGTTGTTTCTGCCAATCTCTTAGCTCCCTTTATTCTCTTTGTAACACCAGTTCCTCAGCAACAGAAAAGGCTCAGATTATAGCCCCAGTCCTCCACAATTAAACTCCCTTCATTTTTACTTTCAGTATGGCAGAAATAACTGCACAGTTTACATAAACCCTTTATAAACAAGTAATAATTAAAATTATTTCAGGGGACCTATTTTTTTTTCAATTAAATTAAAAGTAAATTATTCAGACTAAGTGTTCAGCCCAGTTTTCTAACACACATAAAACTCTGAAGGTAACAATAATGTTTCTATACAAGTAGTCTAGGAGCTGCTCCCACATTTAATTTTTTTCTATACAACAGCTCTTTAAGACCACTAAAGACACTGCCATAACACAATCTAAAGTTGATTTATGACAAGAAACATTTCATGTCACAGCAAGAGACTCATCGCAATAGCAGTATTATATCCCAAAAGAACTCTCCATTTAATTTAATTCAACTGTTTGAGATTAATAAAACATGATCAAAATTCAGACATTTTTAGTGAAATCAAGAAATATCACATCACTGCTTTCTAATTTCAATAACTGTTTGAAGTTACCAGGGGAAAAAAAAAATACTGTCTTATTACAGGCTGGCAGTACAGATTTTATGACAAATTTCTTCCCCACTGTAAAGAATTTATGACTGAAAGGTACAATGCTTCATTTTATGAAGCATCTTTTTCTATGATAATAACTGTTAAGCTTTTCCTCAATGCTCATATGCCTCTAGCTTATTTTATAATGATATAACACCTGCAATGGATTAAATCTGTACTGTAACTGTAGCAGATAGTGTAAGAAATGTCAGTTCTCATTAGCCTGCATATAAATCTGCCTTTTTTGGTAAGCAGGATAAAAGGCAGACCACTGAACCACCAGAAACTCAAAGCATATGTTGTTCATGCAAAAAGGACATTCAGCAACATGACTCTTTTCCACATCATTTTCTTTTAGGACTAGAAGAATGGTTTTTAGAAAGAAAAGGAAAAATAAGGAAATGCATCATCATCAAGTTGTAGTAGGTTTTTATAATTGCCTGCTGACACAGCTGAATAGTCATAAAATATCGTAAAGAGTTGCTAATGTAAAGCAGTAATTAGGATTTTGTGCATGCTTATGCTGTTTACATATTTTAATGCTTTGATATTAACATGTCAACTTTAACAGTATGTAAATTAATTCCCTTGTGTGAAATTTATCCTCCTCAGTATCAGACATGTATTCATTCACACTAACTGTAAATTTCCTTCCTTATTTGCCTATTTAGAGAGACTTTTCAGGATCTTATACAAAATGTTTTCCTGCAATTCCCTGTCCAGATTCATTAAAGGAGTTTATAGCTCTAATGGACAGATCAGCGATAGCCACCAGTTCCACATATCACTGGGCTATAAAAACACATACACATAGAGAACCTCTTTGTGCCTGGAGGTTTTACAACTACCTAAATAAAAAGAGATTAATCAACAACCTAGAATTTCTGCCTGTTTCTGGATAGTGCTGATGCTCACTAGCAATCTGATGTAACATACTTAAGCTGAGAAGCCTGATAACACGTCATAAGAGTGACACCTCAGGAGAGCCATGGCACATCCCAAGGTATTTCAAAACATTCAGGAAAAATAACATGCCTTTCCATTTTTTGCCCCACTTCATTGCATTCCTGAACTATCTTATTTTTTTGTTGACTATATATCTGGAAGGTTTTCATCCTTCAGATGAACATCACTTAATTACAAACAAACAGTTGGAAGACTAAGATATGGTGCAATTAAAAAAAAAGGTACAACCTAACATCAGTTATTTCTTTATGGTGCACTGCAATTTAGTTCTGGGTGTTCTGCAGAACCCTGCATAATACAGCTATAGTTGCCTGGCAACAAACAGGAACTATATCAGAAAGCACCAAAGGTGTGAATGAATAAACAGAAGTGACAGGGACATGTGAAAATGCCCTTTAAAACCACATCCAGTGCTAGAATGTCTGACCAGGCTTTCGCAGCATTTCAAAGGGAATGCTGGATCAAATTCTGCTCAACGATAAAGTAGGATTAAGGTGTATACATGTAAAGTGGATCTGACTAAACAACCGTGATATAAAATCTGGAGAAAAGGCAAACTAACAAATGCAGTCTCATCAGTTTGGATATTGAGTATGGACACAGACTAAATGCCCAACATGACCTTGACCAGATGTATTAGAATTTATTAACTCCTTACTCAGTTATAGGTGCTCATCAGGCACCCATTCCTGGAAACCGTGCAGTCACACATCATTGCTCATTGTTCACATTTCTTTCCAGTCAGAAACTCTTATGCTAAGATACTGAACTGTTTTTCTACTTTGTGTTTATTTGCAAGATCCTTTTGTTATAACCAACAGCCTCTTTAACATACAAGGGCCACGACACACACACTGAATGGTTACTGCTGTTCAGAAGGGTTTTACCCATTTTACACAATATTTTCTTAGAAAAGTGATGCCATTTTAATTGTAATACATAATTGGATGAGAATAGTTAGATATAAGAAAAGCTAACACTTCTGCAAAGTGTCCTGAAAAGAGACATTTCATAGTGAAATTACAGGATTGAGGTATTGAATACTTATGGCCAAGCCCTTCCCCTAGCATATATCAGAGAAACTCCCCTGATCCAGCAGAGCCAAGCTACTGTATAACAAGTAAGGGTCTTTCCAGCCCCCCCTAAACGGTGCTAAAAAATCAATCTAAATCTACCTTTTTTCTTTTCTATAGGTAAGGAAAACTCTAAGACAATGTGATCAAGCAGAGATTGATTAGTTAGAATTACACTGACGTAATGTTGGGGCAGCAAGTTGCATGAGGTCATCTTCCTGAACAGATGGTCTAGAGATACTGGTTTTAACTAGCACATGGTTGAGTAAATAATGTTTAAGTTTTCTCTGAGAGCCTGGGGAGCAAACCAGATAGAGTTGAGCGAAATACCTGTGCCTCCTGCCCACATCATCTGCTACTCCTAGGGTTTTCATTTCCTGCACTGTTTGTGCTTTATCACACGGCTCACTGGTCAGGCAGTCTGTGCCCTTGGTTCAAAAAGCTTTTATTGGAAGATTGAGAGAGATGTGCACTCAGTTTCAATTTGTAATTTCTTTATATACATAGTTTGCTCCTTACAGGCAGAATTAGTCAACAGAAACAGAAGTGGAGTCTGAATTGCTTTTTCTGACAGTATAACTTATGTCATATGAAGTAATAAATGACTATAATAAGATAAAAATGTACATGGATGAGTTGAATGAACAATTTGGATTCTGTGCAGTTTAAATGCTCATTTGAACATAAACAGAGATGTGTTAATACTCATTATTGTCCAACATGGAAATCTCTAAGCATGTGCATTTACAATCTCAAAAGGACTATCTTGCTCCTTTTACTACATTATATATATTACATCCTTGGTTAGAATAAATTAGAAGTGGATGTTAATAAAGTTAAGCCTATTTCACAGAGTCTTTTTAATTCTTTAAATAGGAACATCTCTTTCCACAAGCACCAACATAAATGATTTCTTTCAGTAACCTCAGACTAGTGTGTGCTCTATGTTTCATGGCAATAATTCTGCGAATTTCATAGTTATTACTTGAATGATCATTTGGTAATGGAAAATGGTATATTAAAGATCAAATAAAGCACAAGATTCAAAACTCTGGTAATCATTTACAGCCAAGTAAATGAGTACATGCAATTAAGATAACCTTAGCTACAAATAATTTTCTAGTTTGCTGCCTTATATATTTTAGTATCTTAAAATTACCCCTGAATACTAATAAATTACAACAAATTATTATTCTTGGTGAACAAAATACAGCACAGAAGCATGATCAAAAGGCTAGACAATAATTAAGAAAGCCACCACAAATGACAAAAACCCCATACTTGCACAGCCAATGATGATATAGTAACAATATTTGAAATCAACTGTCTGCATTATCTGCATGGAAGGAGTAAACAGATGTGCAGGTCACCTGATTACTAAATTATTCCTATTAAAAACTTGCTGCTACCTTCAGCTTCACTCTCTGAAAAGTAAGTGTTGGCAGAGCCTCCAAATTTCTGTTTTTACAGATGTGTACATAATTTTCATACTTCACTCATCACTAATCTCTTACTAATGTTTATAACAAAGGCTGAAAAAACTTAAGAGGGAAAAAGAATTCAACTGACATTCCAATTTGTCTCATTAAAGACAACCTTTGAGCTAAAGAAGAGAGGCATTATTGTAATCCAAGAAAAGAAAAATGTATACACGCCTAACAGTAAAGCATGTAGAATTTATAAAAATTACAAATGGATCCGTATAAAATAATTCAAACCCCATTCTCTATATGGCCTTCTGTAAAGCAGCAAAAGGTGCAAAAAAAGTGAGAAGGAAGGAAGACTGGTATTGTTTCATATATCAGCATCACACATTCATAGAGAGAGAAGATTCAACTGAAAAATTCACTTTCAAATTTGAATTTTCATCCCATTGTCCTCACAACTGTTCAAGACACCATGATTTTGATGGACTGAAATTTATCACAGAAACATCCAGCTTCCTCTGAATTTTACAAATTTAACACCAACAAAAGGATGAGCACTTTTTGGTAGCTGTGTCTATGGAAGAGTTGCAATCAAAAAGTTCCACTTTACTAAACCCTCTTATAAATACGTACCAAATATTATAAATACCATCTGTCTAACTACGTAGCTTGCAATTACCTAGTTTCACTTGGGGCACCAGAAGCTCTAAGGTTATTAGTAATATTTTTGTAAACAAGTGTTTTTCTCATGTTTTTACTACTGTAATGTCATTCCTATTTGACTTTACTGACACTACTCATGGCTGAATTGCTTATGACATAATTATGGAAATACATAGCTTATTATTGCATAATAGCCTTACAAATCCCATACATATATCATTATGCAAATTTGAATAGTACAGCAAATGTTGTTGGTGTCAATATGTCCATACCAGAATAAGCTAATCAAATGAAATGCAGTCCCATTAACAGCATGGTGGGCCATCTTAAATAAAAGGAGATGCTCAATGGAAGAACAAACACTTAAGTTATGGCAAAAATCTGACATAACTTCAGGGAAAAAGTAAAAATTTCTATTCAGTTGATCCTAAGACAGTATAACGCAAGAAATTATGGATGATACACATATAAAATGCTAAGTTCTGTAAAGCTTCATGTCACCTAATTTAATCCCTCTAAAAGAAAGATAAAGACCTCCAGAGCCAAGTATGCCGCTTGTCTTAGACATTAACGCTAAGGTGGTATTAATTACTTTCTTCAAATGCTTATCTCTCTTCAGTGACTACAGAGAGAAATTACAGCTTGGTTAAATAATAAACTTCTAAAACGTGTTAAGACTTAACACCTAATACGTTAACAGCTAGGCTGGGAGTTAGGTCTTACATACCTGTATGAAACAACCCATATAGCCTATCCTAACTCAAATGACCAAGTGTCTTCTTGCTCAGACAGTACAAATTATTCTCTACAAAATAAATATATATGGAGGATGGGGCAATCTCATGTGGATTCTAATGGACCACATAAACTCAGGGAGCACAGTGAATTGCTAGCTAAATTAAAACCTCTCTGGAAGGAAATCGAGTTTTGAAAGCTCGGTATTCAAGTTTCAAGGGAGAAAAGATGTGGATGCTACTTTTGAGCTGTAGGGATGCCTATTATGTTGACTCCTGACCACTTTCAGCCTCTCTCTCTGGCTTCAGAATATCGTGGAAAGCTCGGAGCACACAAATATATATTAGCATTTGAAAAAAAGAGTCTGCTTGTTTTTGTGTTTGCCACATGGTACTAATAATAAACAATATATAAAAGCTTGAAGAAATTCGCATTAAGCTACACACTTTTAATCAACAAGGGAATTAATTAAACAAATTCAGGATAACATTTTACTTGGGAAAAAAAAATAGTATTCTTTAAAAGCGACAAAGTCATCACCAGCCCTGTCATCTGCATTTTCACTGAAGGAACTACACGAACGTAATTAGTATCTATAAAGTGTTGACCAAGCCCTTTCTAAATTAAAACTGCATGAATTTTTATTTGAAATGGGTGATATGAAATAATTGTGATTTCTTTAGTATATTTTCAAGTTATTTCAAATAATTTTGTAAAGTTTTCAGATTACAGGAAAGTTGTACTATACATGGTGTGAAAGATGTATAACATTTATTACATTTACTAAACTTTACTGCGTGAAACAGAATTATCAGTTGGTGTTACCTCTGCTACCTGGCTGGCTGACACATCTTTTGCAGGAAAATAACCAACATTGGACTTTCACTAGAAATATCTCCTGTTTAAGAATCATTTTATATTCAGAAACATTTGCTTTAAAAAGTAAACAGCAGTGGCATCAACTCAAATAGTTTTTATGAATAAGTGTATTTACTATCAAGTTTTTAATTATTTGACTAAACTTACCAACAGAAAGTAAGTCGCAAGTTTATAGCTTCCCTGACCCTACTGGTACCTGGAAATAGTAAGGGAAATGAGATAAGACTGTGAAGCTCTGACTTTTTACATATCAATAAAACTGTTTTCAATTGGACTGAAATATCTTTGAAGGTCTAGTTAGCTGACTTCTTTAGCATTCATCCCAGCAAGTTTCTCCTATAACAATATTTAGGAATCTGCATTACAAATAATATAATTCATTACCTAAACAAAATATATTTAACAGCATAAGAAATGAATACAGCAAATGTCATTAGACTTGAAAGAGGTATTTACATGTATGTAATTAGAACATGTAAATACAATTTGCTACACATACAGAAAGTTACTTGCAGAACAAAGATTCACCTAACTGGTAAATTTGGATTATATTATTTCCATTTTCTACAGCCTACTCTGCTTTTTCCTCTTCTCTTCTGAATTCAGTGTCTCAGTGATACAACTCCCTAAGGAAAGATTAAGATGCCCATAGACAGGCTCACTGGGGTTCAATTTCCATTCCATGTATAATGCTACAACATATAATTGGGAAATCCCTCTTCTCAGATGTGTGGCTACAAGGCCTCAGTAGAAGATTTTGACTCTTGAACATGGACCCTATCAATCAGAAGGGAGGAGCCAAGCTCCTGAAAAACATGTCATCATCCATTCTTGCATTAAAAGATTGCAAAGGTTCACCTCAAAGTTCTGAAGCCCCTTTGCTACTCAAGAAAATTTTGAGTAAGAAAAATGTTACTTCTAATGCTGTTAAGTGTATTTTAAAGCTCTGAAGAAGTCAGTACTATTTCCTTCTTTTACTAGAGATTAATTGCCCGCTACTTCTGGAAAGCAGGTATGGTACTTGTCTTGATGCCACAATAAAAGGCTCATAGGATGCTTTGCCTTGTGTCCTTTAGGCATGACATGGCACTGTAGTAGTGTTATAGAGTGACATCAGAAACCTCTGAAATGGCTCAGGCCACTGCTATCACTTGCACAGAAACCAGTACATTTCTGGCATCCCAGCAGAAAGGCAACGCTCACTGTTTTGGCAGAATATGTTAATTTTTCCTCAGTCTGATGAATAACAGAGGGTTCTCTGGGGCTCCCTGATGTCCCTCTGTACATCACTGTGATTAATGTAACAGAGCTAAAAATCTCCATGCAGATAAACAGGCATTTTCTAGCCTGCCCCAGCCAAAAGCTACATTAGCATTTTCACATTCTCCTGTCCACTCATGCATGACTTCAATGCAGACAGCTGTTTGGGATGCCACACTGCTATCCAGGATCCAGCAAACACATTTGGTGCTCAGACTTGGTTTGTTTGGTGCCCAAACTTATGCCCATGTGTTCAGGTGGCTCTCTGCCTATTCATTAGTTGGTTAGACCCTTCAGACTATTTCAACTGGGGGAGGTAGCAAGCAAGTATGAGTGTGGATAACCAGACTGCTCACTCCTGTGCCTTACTAGGTTCTGCTTTTGGAACTTCACTCTCATATTCAGTGTTTTGTGCAACTTTACACTTAGCTTTGTTCACTGACAACTGAAGAGAAAAAAGACAGAGGGGAAAAAAGATACAAAACTACCTCTGTCTTCTAGAATGACACAGTATAATAACTCTTCCAGTACTTGGCAAGCCAGACACCAGAAGAAAGGTAAAGATGCTTCTAGGATGTACAAATGCCTGAAGGTATTTTTTCATGTAGGTAAGAGCAGGGATTAAAATGGCACTAGGGAGAACACCACCATGAAAGATAAGGCAATGAAGAGTGTAGCATCTCTACATTATTGCATTTTTATCACAAAGAAGTCTATGTATTTTAAAATGCAAAGCAATCGCTTACTTTTACTGATCTTTCATATAATGAGTAATAATCTGACAGTCTAATCTAATAGTTAGAGGATTGTATCAAAAAATCTGAAAATGCAATGTTCAGATGACAAAAGCAGATAAGATGGATAATCAAAGGTTGAACTGTATTTTTATCACATTTTAAATGGCTGTTTTTCAGAAGAATGCATTGAAGTATTTCAAATTTGCAGCTTTTAGACATTTCTTTTCCTCCAAAGACCTTGTCAGCAAATGTGAAATAACTAAATCAAATCTCACAGGAGGTCAGCAGTTTAAATAAATAAATTGCAGTGACAATACCACTTAAAGTTAAGAGCTCAATGAACTTGCCAAATAAAATTTTACTTTTGTCAGCCTAATTTTGAAATACAGGGAATTATGTTCAGCTCTGGAATCAAACAGGAATTTTGCTATTAATTTTGGGCAGTAATCTTGGAACTTACAAGTAGAAGTCAAGTTCTCCTTATACAACTGTGTTTATTCTAGTATTACCTGTGTGTTGAAGCTATTCTCATCCTAAACTTGATGGGGTTGAACTTTGACTTACACTATTTGGACTAAACTGCAGCTATTCCTTTTCTTACTTCAGTGGGCTATGCACTTGTTTGCTATGTCATTGTAACAGGATCATTACCTACAACTTCTAACTACATACACAGGGCAAAAAAAACTAACACAAGCTGTTGTTGGTATTTCCAAGACTAATTATTCCATGTTGAAAAATTGTTTAGAAATTCCTTTGCTGACCACACTCAGACCAGCTCACTGCTACCACATCTCCTGCACACATTCTCTGCTTTTCTGGAAATGAACAAAGTACAATATTTTGTTTACTCAGCTCTTTATCCATTGTCATGACATACTGCAGAATGTCCGTAACAGAGGTTTCCGTTCTGGTGCTATCTTTCACATGTTCATCTCTTGTAGCAACAGAAGATGAGAAACAATCTACTTTTTGTCACAATTTTAAATGTAAACTTCCTTTTCAACACCTGCTGCACTTCTTCAGCAGACAGAGCAGTAGTTATTACGCCAATAGTTTCCTCTAAACACCCCTTTCATAAAAGCAAATGCTTTCTTTCAGCATCAAGTGAGATGTAGTTTAGTAGCCGTTGGCAAGCAGCAGATTAGAGTAACATGCAGTTCAACTCATTCTTTTTTCTAGTTATCTTTTACCTGGTGGCTCAAGTGATATCAATTTAAATTAGTGACTTTCCTGTGTGCCCTGATATCATCTTATTCACTTGGGGGGGAAACAAACCACTACCCTCTAAGCCCTTCTGAAGCCATCTGTAATTAGAAAAAATAAACGCTAATGAGGACCCAAAACCATTATTTTTTGACTGTTGTCCAGCTGGCACAACTGATGCATTAAATAAACTCCTTACCTAGAAACCAGTTTCTTTTCCAAGATTGCTTTAACACTGAAAATCTGCAACAGACTTTTCTACAACCAGTTGTAGTATTTGTTAATACCAACAAGAGCAATGCCAATACTGAAAGCCTGTAAGGTCTTAATCAGTATGATTCTTATCACTCCTGCAAAACCATTTAGATGATTCAGACAACAGTAACATTTCACCACTGCTGAAGCTAGTGCTATTGTGCTGGCTATGCACATTTTGGCAGGAAATTTTGGCAGAGACCTTGCTTTAAACATCCTCTAGAAGGTGGCAAGGTTATTGAGTGTTTATTTCTGGATATTCTTTTCCCATTTATTTCTTGCAATTATTAGAGATTACACTATGCACTACCACATGACATATCTACTCCAAATCTTTGTCTGAAAATTCCTTAGTAGTGGTTTTCATTAGGCAAAAGCACTTTAATATGATCTTACCCAGACATTTTCTTTCTAGGAGAAATGGCTCTCAAATGTGAGGTGAGCTTAATTTTAAATTAACTGCTGAAAACAGTGATGTCTCCCTCTTTTTCCTTTATCTCTAGTTCAGAAATACTTAAGTGTAACCTGGGAGGGACATGATGTTTGTTTTTCTACCTACCTTTCCTTTTACTGCTACTTGAAAAATAGAGAGAGGGAAAGACATGCAGTAATAAAATAAAAAAGAACAAATAGAAGAAATTGCTACTTGATCTCTCCTTTTTCTTACTGTAATTATTTTTTCCTTCAAGTAATGAATACTGAAATTTTCAAGCAAACCTGTATACACTTGTTTACAGTGTAATATGCAGTGTCATTTCTGCAGCTCAAGTCTAACCTTTTTCCACTGCAGTGAGGACATGAAGGTGAAGAGTATCTTCAATATTTTTCCTACTAATGAGCATTAAAGATTCCCAGATGCTGATCTTTTCAGAGGAAGGACAAACTTCAGCACAAAGAAAGAACAGAAGGGTTCTCTTCTTGTATTCTGTGTTTTAGGCTTCACTTCATAGATAATATAGACTGATTATAAGACTGGCTGGCAAGAAAGAAGGATGCACTTGCAAATGTACCTGAAATCACTTCATTCTTTCATATGGTTGATATGATGTGAACATTTTCTTGACAAAGCATGGTATTAAGGATTTTTTTTTTAAATGTACCCAATTAATTTTGTGCAGCCTAAATCTTTCCAACTAAAATTGTTGACCATCCAGACCCCTTCATCACAAGTGTAATATACAATGAAACATGGCATAATTAAGAGAAAGAAAGCTAAAGGCACTATCAGAGGAAAAAAAACCAAGGAGAACATTTTATTCTCATAGCTGTGACTATAGTCACTACCTCCACAGAAGAACATCTCCCAGACCACTAACATAATCTTTAACCCCTTTCCTACTTATGAGTGTTATGAACATCTGAAATAAAAAACTCATAAAGTTTTCTGGCCCTGATCTTCTGTATTCCATGAAAATCAAAACAATCTGAAGTGGCCTAGAAGTATCAAGCACCACCATTACCCAAAGGTTACATAAGGCAGGTCTGGATGTAGACTGAAGCAATGACAAGATGTATTTAAAATACTGGATGTTTAAGCAGCAACCTCCCCAAGATATGAAATTCAAATGAAAAGACAAACTAAAGTGATTCCACTGTTTACCACCTCTCCCCAAAGCCTATTGGACTGGGAACCTATTTTTAATCCAATAAGAAATTATGAAAACATGGGGAAAATATGTTCTTGCATTTTGCTTTTTAATATAATATGAAATTTTGTATGGTAAATACAATTTGCAGCTAAATACCATCTCTTTACTGGCTTTTGTAACATCGTAAATATTAAGACAATATGTTAACACCAGGCTAATTAATATTTGAGTAAATACCTTTTTTTAAAAAAAACTTTTCAGGTAAATATCATTATTTCTCTTCCATAACCTAGTAACTGTTCTCAAGCCCCTGTTGACATGAGTGGGAATTGACCATGCTTGATGCTTTATAGCAAGGTCTCCAACAGCATTCATTGTTAGGAGCTCTGGCAAAGAATTCTGCTTCTCTGAGCAAAGCCAGTGTAGGTTTTTGCCAAAATCCTTTATTTAAGGGTGCAAGCAATGCAGAGACTTACTGCCAGTCTGACCCGGGGCTGACATCTCAAAAGCAGACCTACTAAAAATATTTCACTGCTGTTGTGAGTAGTTAGTAATTAACAATCCCTCTGGATGTTTTTTAAATTATTATTACTGTAGACTTCCTTACTGTTTAAGTAAAAATTAAATTATTCATAGTATTGCACTTTTATTTTCCAATTCAGCATTTTTCTATATGCATCCTTGTGTGACTGTCCTCTTTACTACAGGGTTTATCTTGTATTTGTACCTCTTTCATGTAAATGTTAGCTTTTCTTGGTTAGGCATTTAAATGAGAGGAGGGTATTTGTTTTTAACATAGGGCAAATAAATTAAACATGTAGTGACCTTGCTTCTGACAGCAAGCAGTCATAAAACTGGATTATGATACACTTAAGCTGAAAATCTGCCTAATCAGGTCAGTGGAAAAAGCCCAAAGATTTCAAGAGAGGTAAGATGTCACTCAGGGAGCTGTATCTTATATGACAAGCAATTCTATGAATGTATAGAGTTACTTTTGTTGGACTCGCTTCCATATGATTTAACTCTATCACAGTGTGGCATAAAATGAAACCAAGTGGAGAGCTGCATTTCTAAATCTTTCATAGAGAAATGTGACATGTTGAAAGTAGCATAGCACGCCCTTAAAAACTATTCTTCTTAATTCTAGTTCCACAAGACAGGTATGTCTTAAAACTACTTTTATTACTAAAATTATTTTTCCATAAATAGATTAGTATGAAAACTTAACAGTTGTCCGTGCAGAGAACTCTGAATTGAACACTTCTGCAATGTGTGTTTAAAATTTTGAAATTCTTTTGTTTCTTTAGTAAGTTCCTGTTTTCTTGCTTATTTATTGATCATTGACAGCTACTTAATACACAAGTTTTATTACAGAAGGAACATTAGCACATTTTTGATCTTGCATAGCATTTAGGATAAAAAATGGGAAAGGAAGGATCTTTCTTGTTATTTCACCTTCTCTTCCTGTAGATTAAAATATTATTCATGCATATTATCAAAAGTAATTGAAATCATGAGACAAAATGAAAGAGGAAAGATCCACACCTCTAACACGGAGGGAGATTTTCTGACCTGTTCAAAATGCTGACATTCTCAGCCAGCCTGCCAGACTGTAACGTGAATCATATTTTTGTGAGGGGAAGAAAAATAAAATCTTATCTGGAATATTATCTATAATGCTGATCATGACCTTTGTTTAACCCAAACTGAAAAAGCATCAGAAAGGGCATTAGACTGAGAAGGTGCATGGAGAGCTTAAAAGACAATAATGAAAGACCTCTGCTCACTCAGTCTAGCAAGATGAAGGCTGTGGGGAATTTGATGACTCTCTCGGAACATAAGAGGGGAGATAAGCATCTCTGAGGGAAGAGCATTCTTGAAGCTAATGAACAATGGTGCCATAAAACCAAACGCAAACAGAAAACTAATAAATTCAAGCCAAAAATTAGAAAGAGCATTTCAATAACTGAGGCAGTGAGGAAGCCAATTCTGGTGATGCTGTATTGATGCAATCTATTCTACTAACCAAGTGTAAGCAGGAATTAGTCTGTTACTTAGGCAAGGCCCTGCACCAATTGTACAAGTTGAAGGACTCACCTCCAAGACAACCTTATATAGACCAACTCCTAAATTTTGGACAGTGACAGTGGTTTCACTAGATCCAACTTGTCATTCCTACTCCACCCTGGAGCTCCTATTCCTTCTTGTCTTCTTTCCTGGGTAGCAAATATTTCCACCCCACTAAAAGCAGCTCTACAGCCAGCTGCTGTGGGCAGCAACTATAATAATCTCATCTGACTCCATCCAGAAGCATTCAAGCATCTTTAGAACACATTCTAGCCCACTCAATTCAGCAACACTGCAGAGGGGCAAACCTGCCTGTTTATAAAGTCAAGAAAGAGCAAGTAGAGTTTATTTGCACAGGCTCCATGCTGTATCACAGCACCTTGACAGCTGAGAATCACAGCTTGACAGCCTTGTCTTCATTCCAAAACTTGTAACATTGTAGTTCTGCTAGAGGAATACTTGAGTTTAGTTACAACTTCTGCCTGAGAAAAGCTAAGAGAGGAGTTTTTTGATTTTCGGGGGTTTGGACAGTATAAGAGTAAGACTGTCACATTAGTATCACCAAGAAAATCTAGTCTTGTTTATGGAAAACTGCCTCCCATTTATACTAATATGTTTTCATACATTTATTTGTGTAAAACTGGATCATAAGTATCTTCCTCCTTTCTGTCTCTGATAGCCATAACTGTTGCTGGCCTGTGATGAAAATGTTCAGATAGAAGAGTCTGTAAACACATCAAAAGAAAACAGGGCAAAAAGTTGAGTGTACATAATTAGGAGTCACAGGATAATATTAAGACAACATAGCTACTGTGTTTACCAGCAAACTCAGTAACACCAAATTCAGTTAGTCCCTCAGAAAGTCTCCAGAAAGATGCTATGCAGATTTAATCACTGCAAATTTAAACTAAACTTGGTTTACTGCAAAGAACATCACTATTTTGGAAGGAAATGGGCAAACTCACTATCATACATGTTTCCTAGTAAACAGACTAAGGCTAGTTCTTCTTCAAAAAACCAAAAAGCACACCCAAACCACAGAATTATAACCTAAAACACCATTCTGCACCAGGATGAACTCAACGTTTTGGAGAGAAACCTATGTACGAGAAAGGGTAGGAGGCACCGTTGTCCTACACAGAATATACCACTATTGACATGGCCTTTCCTAAGACACAGGAGACCTTATTTAGGTAAATTAATGGAACACATTTTCAATATTTATATTACCATCCTAGCTACCGCTCTGCTTTTCCCCTCCCAATCCTTGAACCATCTCTGAAAATGAAGTGTTGCCACCTATTCCAGTGAAATGCTGATTGACTTGTAATTCAACGTTTTTCCTTTTTAACATCCAATTTTGCACTTCCCAGTTGCACAGACTTTTTTTTACAATATTGTATCAGTTTAGATTATTAAATACTGACTGTCTTCTGCCCTCCTCTCCTGCTACTAAAAAAAGACTTGCATCTTAAATGTTAATTATGCATTTGCAGGCAGTCTAAATGACCCAAGGGACTGAAATCTGACTCAAGGTTTTCATCAGCAGGTCATCAGTTCAAACCTGACTCAGATCAGCAGTGAATGGAAGCTTTGACAATTCAACAGCTGTTTAGATGACCTATAGGAAAGAATATTGTATCATATTCATTTTTGGTGGAAAAGAATCCACATCTTAAGTCATGCCCAGAACTGACATTAATTGGGATCCATGCTATTAGTCCCTGAGAGGACAACAGGTCTGGAACCTGAACTATGCAATCTCCTCCACACTAAGAATAGGAAAATCTTGAATATGGAATGGAAGAGGAAAGGGTTTTTCACTTTGACTTCTCCTGTTCCTATGTTTTAAAGGAACAAAACATAGTCTTGTAGGACCCTCAATTAATTATGTATTAATATATTCAGTTTCAAAATTGAAGGTCAGTATAGTAACAGGCCACAGATTATTATATGCTAGATAACTGCCTTTTTGTGTGCAGAGTATAGCAACTAAGACTATATAAAAACTTCAAAACTTCTGATAAAGGAAAATTACATTCCAGACTTTTTTTACTAGTCTTAATAAAAGTAAGCTGCATTCTTTTCTATTTGGAATTGTGTCCTTGACCCCTGTGAAGAGGCAGAATAAAAGTCTTACTGATTTCCTCCACTCCCTGGGGGTGGGGAAGCTTTTAATTGGTCTACAAATGGAAGCACCCACACCCCCACGAACTACAGCCAAGGAGAGTATGTAGCTGGTGAAGCAGAAAAGTCTTTCACCCTCCCTTATGAATTCTGAAGTTGACTGGGACTTCTCTAACTTGTGCTGAGACCAAAGTAACCGTAGCTTCAGAATAAAGTCGATCATGTCTTCAAGAGAAGTTCTCACCATGTGTTTGTGTAGATCTTGTGATAAGAACTTCTCAGAAACCCTAAGGAACCACATTTATGCCTCTACAAATTACTGTTACAAGCATAGCCTAATGCACAGTGCTCTAGTCCTGGTTTTGTAAGACAGAAATAATTAATGTACTTTTTCTGGGAAGAAGGAAATCTGATGTATGTACGCATTCCTGGGATTAATATAAATCCAAGACAAGATTTCTATGTAGAATCCCATACTCAAAAGTATAGCCCCAGGATGCATACAAAATGTGCATTTTCTGCAGCCCCTCTCTTATTT
This sequence comes from Hemiprocne comata, assembly GCA_020745705.1. Classification (NCBI taxonomy): domain Eukaryota; kingdom Metazoa; phylum Chordata; class Aves; order Apodiformes; family Apodidae; genus Hemiprocne; species Hemiprocne comata. Next base: position 7,883,622 of record CM036598.1, read on the forward strand.
GGCATACAGGACTGCCAAGTTTTGTGAAATAATTCTTATAGGACTTAGCAGAAACACAGTCCAAACTGAAATACCTTTGTTGCCTAGAAGCTGTTGTTGGGTTTTACATTTTCAAAATATCAAAGGTGCATAGCCTACTATAAGAACTAAACTGCCTACAAAATGTTAGTTTTAATTCTAAATTGGTTGATATGTATTCTTAATTCTTCACTGGAAATGATTAACAATATTGAAACAATGGCTAATAAACAGTTTTGCTGAAGACATAGTGAAGATAGTATTGTACACATCAGTCCTTAAAAATCTGAAGTTATCAAGATATTAAGTTACCAGTAAAATTCAATTTTGTAATGAAAAAATCTCCTAGTAATTAATGAATAGATAAAACTCACCTCGTTTTCTCACACTGCTACCTTGTGCATAAACCCAATGCTAGAAGGTATCCCTAATGCATTCCTGCAGCTCTGATACAAAGCCTCTATAGCTTCATATAATTAATTTTGCACTGTCACCTAGTCTTTGGGACAAGAACTACCTTTGTTTCTGTAAATCAGCTGATCTGTAAGTTCTGGAATCTGGTGCCCAACTATGATTTTGAAAGACCAGGTTTTTCAGAACTTGGTAGAAAACTAGAAAAAACAAGGTCTTGGACCTCAGCTACCTTCTTTGAGGAGGTAATTACCATGGAGAAAGTGTGAGCAAAGCACAGTAAACCAAACTGCTTCACCCTTTGCCATCAGATGTAAATGAATAAAGTTAGTGTCAGTTAATCATTAGACTCTTTGTTCTGTTTAACCCCCTTCCATTCTGAGATGCTGTCAATGTTCAATCACATACATTTAAATACACAAAGATCTTGTCCACCTACACTTTTAAGCCAGACAGAGAGCGAAGGAAAAGTGAGTTATAAACAGTCCTTAACCTAGAGAAAATAATAATGTGTCCATACTAAAAAAATACTCCCATTCTCTAGCTGTTTGGGCACTTCTCTAATTTGTCTCTGGATACAAAATCCTCTGACAAGGCAAAATTGGAAAATTATGTAGCTCTAGCAGATGTAAAGCCAACTGGAATTGGCAGAATGGGAACCAAAAGCTAGCCCTGGATGATCCTATAGACTAGGCAAATAAATGAAGGGAGGATGCCAATGCAATACCACCTTGCCCTGAACATCAGGACAACCTACTCAAGAAGCTATTCAGTCACACACACAGAAGATGGATTTTGTACCCAGAGGCAGCACAACTGTCTTCAGAGGAGGCCTAGGCAGTTAGGACTCTACCTGCCTAAAATGTTAAGGCCCTGAACCTCTGGCACATGGCAGATTCAGGAAAAGGGGATTTACATTTTCTGTTAGAAGTTGAAAATATTTTCTTTAGTAAAATCCACAATTCTAGTGTAGACATTCAGATACCATGCAAAATAATATGGTAACATCAGAATTATGAGATTGTTTGCCAATTTCATAATTAACTTCAAGGTTGGGAGTTCTGTTGTCATTTTTAAATCTAGCAAACATCAGCTGGCAAGGAAATTGCATGCCTTAGAGCTTCTTCAACAGCGCAAAGCCGTTCAAGGCTTGGTATTTTTAAACTCTGAAAGGTTCTCGGCTATTAGGAACAAAAATAACCAGAGCCAAAAAGTATCTATTATTGTCATGAGTTAAAAATCAAAGTATTTGGGTTGGTTAGTCAGAGGATTTACAGCCTAGCAATTAAAAAACTTTGCAATATTATGAGACGTGGAACCTAAAGAGAATATAGATTCTTCTTGAAAATCAAATTTAATATAGTAAGACCCAATGTGAAATCCTGATTTAACACCTGTTCTTAGAGTCCCTGTATGAGCTTGGTACAGAGAAACAACACTAAAGAGGAAGATATTCTGGCATTTTAAACAGAACAGGGCCTGATTTTTCAATATACTCATTAAATCAGTAGTATTAACACCATTTGGCACTTGAGACAGGATTGGGCCCAAATCCTATTTCAGATATAATTTGCTTTCATAGACTGCTTCCAGTTTTACTCTTTTTCCCCACTTGCTTTGTAATTCTGTTTTTAAGTAATCTTGCATCTCAAATCAATACTCTTGCTTCTAACTTAAATCTCTTGATATATTCTTCAAAACTGTTTGTTCTTCAAAAATCTGCAATACCTTTATATTAAGCAAACCCTAGTAATTTTTTACAAATTGTCAGAAATAAAGTATGTTCCGGATGTTTGATCCTTCCCAGCTTTCATCTCCCCAGTAGCTGCTTTTATGCTGACATTGTACCTATGCAAAAGAATTAACAAAATACTTACTACTACCTGATTGTTAGTGAAATTTAACATTGTAAAAAAAAAAATGGTAACTGATATTGAACAACAGAAGCTACAATACTGTAGTGTTAGCTTTACAATCCCCTCTCCCCAATAAAACTTAGCTGAATCAGGTGCACCAAGATTAATCAAAGTATCTCAGACTTAACTGTCTTTTTCTCTATTATCTGCTTTCATTTCCCATACTGCAAGCTGTTTCATGAAGAAACTGTATATTACTATATCTACAGCACATTTTACTGTCCCTCAGAATCATCATCTTGACTTCCATATTTAACTTATTCACATTTTAGCTGTGTGCAAATTATTGATAGGAAGAGAAGATGATGGAGCCAGTGCACAGTGATGGATCAGGAGCAAAGGGCACAAACTGAAACACAGAAAATTCCACTTAAGAAAACACTTTTTTTTCCTCTCCACACTGTGAGGATTGACAAAGTCTGGTACTAATTGTCCAACGCATCCCTGAGCATTTTTGGCACAAGTTTTATCCATAGGTAGAAGATGCCATACAGGTATAGAGAGTTATATTAACATTAGACAGATACTCTACCAACAGAATGGAAAAACAATAAGAAACATGTTTTGGAGTTAAAATAATTTTTTTCTGCTACCTGTTCTTTGTTAATTGAATAGGTTTAATCACACCCAAAAAAAGCTGCTGTAATGCATTCTGTAAACTATTTAACCTTACAGCAATAGACAGAGCATAGACTTAAAGCCTACAAGAAAAAAAAATATCCCAAGACTAACTGTTCCCACATGACTGAAACACAATGATATTATAATAAAGTACTGATTACTCCATTTTAGAGAGGTGCTTGCAATTTTATTCTGAAGATCACACACATTAACTTCCACTCTTAGGACAAGAACACTGCCAAAGCCTATTAACTTTAAATGTTTTCATGACAGAGTGAAACTTATTTTTCGTGGTCTTAAGTAATTATTTGTTCATAAAGACTGCAGTTACCACATTACAATAGTAGGAACTTGTCATAGTCACAGAATTACCAAATAAAACCTACCAATATTTGGCTCTCTCTTTATTATATTTGGATAGAATTCGATCTGGTAGGACTAAAGCTTCACTCTAGAGCAGCCACAATGCCTTCACTGGTATCATCTGGGATGTTTAAGGTGGTAAGATCAGGTTTTGAACCTCACTTGGTATCCCCATCTTGAGTACTCAAGGGTAACAAACACTAATTACAGCTAATCTCAGCACCTTCTGACTTAGGTGTGTCTGGATGCAGTAGATCAAATCAAGACAAAAACAGTTAATATAAGAGACTTGTCAGTAAAATCAACTCATTAACTGCTTCACATCAAATAAAATCATTAGGAGTTTCTATGTGTACACCAAATATTTAGATAAAAATCATATTGAGAGGCACTGAAAACTAAGACATGTGGGAATACCTGTTATGGACTTCACCCAAACCTGCAGTATTCTCAAAATTTTACTCAAATAACTTAGATTCTGCATTTCAGAAGATCTGAGATACCTAGTATTCCCTCTTTAGTATGCCTATTATTCATCCAACCAATCCCAAAGTGTCAGTGTAGAGGCAGGATGAGTGAATTCAAACAGCAATTCTCAAATTTAACACAGTAGATGTTGAAGATAATTAATGCACTTTTTTCCACTACCAATATATATTCATGAAGGATAGGAAAGAGTGTGACAAGGTCACAGGTTTTCAGACTCACTAAAGAAAGTCTAACTATTTAGAAATCCAAATCTAGTCTGAACTACTCCCAAAGCTGAAAAAAATTCTAGATGCTTATATAATCCAAATTCAACCACCCAAAGAATTATCAGAATTTTCTAATTATTTTATAGAAAACCCACATGAACACTAAATCTAAAATTCCTTTCCATTCAAGTCTGCTGAAAATCAAAGGAATTTCAGTAATACATTAGTCATTCACTTACAACACTGGGATGAGTTCCTGGCTGGGAACAAAGCTAGCAGCTGTTTCTGTTTCTGTCACTGCCAACTTCAATAGAATCTCTCAGGCTACAACTAATAGACTGTAATCTTCTACCTACTTATCTAGCACAGAGTCCATATACATCAATAATAGTCTGGAAACAACATGGGACCCTGGTGACAGCCAGTCCTGCGTATTTGTTGATGCTGCTAAATGCTATTTTGTGTACAGTTTAATGACCATATTTCTCACATAAGGTCTGCCTTTGCTTTTGATGCTGCTATTGCAGGTGTTTTCTGCTGAGAGCTGCTGATCTCCTGCCTGGTCTAGACACCGCTCTACACATGAACAGCATTAACAGGCCTTTTGCTTAATGCGTGACTGGTAAAACATCAACAGTCCATTTGTCTGGTTCTGATCTCTACACTTGAAAGGGAAACATGAAGCTAAGGGAGCTTAAGGAATGTGTTGCACATGGCAAGCACAAAGGCAACTTTTTTCTGACTTTAGGAGATGTTTTCAAAAAAAATAAAAGGAAGAACAACAGCAGTGATCAGTAGTACAGATCTCTGTCCAGGCAGGCCTGCCTATATGGAGCAAGAAGATTTACATCCCAGATTGTTGCACGTTTGCTTTTATGTATGTTATCATTGGGACATATTTTGTACCTAAATGGAATTGACCAACCTTCTCTCCCAAGTCCTCAGATAACCAAAATTCTAGAGGCAATAATAAAAAAACTTCCAACACCAAAGTATCTTGATTGTCTCTTGTAACTATTGGGGCTCTCTGGCGACACACAGCCTGCTTGGTCCAGGAGACTATGCGTTTTGTTTGCCTGCCAGACTCCTCTCCGACAAACATTCTCTCTTAACTGCAGAGTTTTCTTGCCATCTCACACATTTCTTTTCTCCAGATTGATCTAAAATCCATAGAAGGTGACAAGAAAAAGTTTTGCACAGAACACAGTGCTAATAGAGCAGGCTGATAAACTTTGATCATCCATTTAAATGGAGCACCAAGGAACAAAGATATGGCTACTTCTCAAGACAGCAATTTTTCAAGAGTGAATTCCAAGCAGGTGGTAACTAAGCAACAGCTCACCTGTACAGGGACTTTGATCACTTGACAAAGCAGATCAGAGCAACACAAGAGAAAGAGGACTAGAGATTACAAGAATAAAGGATCTTTTCTTGGCCTATCGGAGAGAAAGATGGAAAATAGACCAAGAGATGCTGCAAAAAGTAGCCTGATGATTTGGAGGAGAGAGCAGCTGCAGAAAAGAGCTCATGAACATTTTAGTTACCATGCTTTACACTGGGAACAGCTTTTTTTACTTCAACACCTCTGTTGCTTCATACAGTGTTGAAAGTAATACTTAGGGGAGTGGAGAACAGTACCTTTTCCTAACTCCAGACTTGAAAGATGACAATTTTCTGCCCCTGGCACATGCCATAGCCCTGTGAAAAGAGACCTTGGCCAGTAAGGAAGAAGATGGATGCTCAGAACTTCAGAGGAATTGCACGGACACATGGCAGCAAAGCTGGGGAGACAGTTGCCGAAGCCTACTGCAGAGTCTCTTTCAGGATGTAGTGACTAGGGGCCCATGCAGAGTTTACAGGTGTGGAACTGATTCTGGGATGAAGAAAATAATTTATTAGGAGATTAGATGTAGAAATTAATACCTAGTAGATAAGAGGCCTACAGAGAAAATAAAATCTATAGCAGTCACTGTCACAAACATTGGAGACAGGCAATAAAGAAAAAAACAGATGGCAGACCAAAAGAACAACATAATTTTCAAATATCTTATTATTCCATTGATTACAAAGTTTGATTTTATCTCTTGAGGCTGGCAATACTGTAAGTATGTCTCATATTATTACTCCTCTGACTGCATGCTGAAGAACTGTTCTAATGCTGTCTCCTATATGAGTTAAAACTGCATTTAACTTGAAATAATTGAAAAAAATTAGGGCCTGGATTTTTAAGTATTTTTTTGTGGGGAGAACCTGTACTGGCCTCACAGACAGAAAATGATAAAGTTATAGAGTCATGAGGTCAATAGTCAGACTGGTACTTTTTGTGAGAGATCTTGCTATCTTTTCTAGCACTTAAAGCCACTTTACTCCTGAGGGAAAATGGAGAAGAACATTTTAATTAAAAAAGAAAGTCCACAAAACTTTATAAGCCATTTTTGCTATTTCATTATTCCAGTTAAGAAGAAAGATACTAAAATATTATTAACATCCCTTAAAATATTTATTAAGGGAGATTTAAATTAGCTCTCCCAGACCTGCACCATTGGAATGATTCTATTTCTTTGGTATATCCAAGGTAAGGACTACAACAATATAATAACAGTAAAAGCAAAAATGACACAACTGAGCTTCAGAAGTTCTGATGAATAGTTTATTTTCCTCAATAACTAGTAATTATTAAACTACAGAATTTCTCCTTATTAAGTGTAGAGTCCACTGAAGATCCTAGGAATCCTGAACTGCTGCTTTTTCTCTGTGAGTTAAAAACTGCTGCAAATGACAGTGATACAGCATGGAATGTCATATGTGCACTGGGCACAATTAAAGATTTTTCTCTGTATTTGTTTGAAGACTGACAGCTCAGCCAACAGGGCAGCCAGGTTTATGCAGCTTTCTGTAAGCTCATTGACAGTTTTCCCTGTGAAACTCTCTTCATCAGGTAAAATCCTTCTGAACCTTTGTCAGACAGCTTTTTCATGAGCAAACTGGATGGGGAGTCCCACTATGAGCAGCTATGAAGTCTCATTAAAAAAAGTCTTTCACACTCTGTTGTCCTTGTTCTGTTTTATAATGATGGTTTGCCATAAAGTGCAAAGAAATGTTATTCTAATGAACAGAGGAGAGCCACTGCTACACTGAGGCATGATTAATGAGCTGAAATCATTCATGAAGCCACTTTATATGTCTGGCTGGTGACCTTTGAATTTGAAGAATTTTATTGCATGTGAAGTATAACAGGAGAAATTTGGTTAGCATACAACGTATTTGTGGTTTAACAAAGGGATTTGGAATGGGTTATGGTCCAGGAGAAAACGCAATCCTGACACAAAAAAAATCCATTACTTCTTCCCCCTCTCACCTTTTTCATCCTCCTTCAATTCAAAAGCACTTGAGGGCCCAGTTCTGTGCCATGAGGTCATCCACAGCTATGAGTGCTTGCTCGTAAGCCAACATGTGACCAAATTCCCTTCCCTTGGCTAGACCTGGGGAACTAGAGACTACATAAGAGGTGAGAGAGGATCTGGCCCTGTGTTGCCAGATGATACAGAAAAAAATTAAGGAAATTAAGATTCTCTTTAGAGGACTAAACTCAGTTCATTAGACCATTTGGGGGGGCGCATTGGTTTGAGAGTCCCAGTTACCCACACTGTCAGAAGGAGCCACCAAGCCCTTTTCCTCATGCAGTGTGGGGCCAGTAAAGACTGGAGCTCAAACTGACAAATTACTCATACAGAAAGAACTGGAATTGCTTACACTTTGTCCAGACACAGTTAGGACTGTCCCAGTTTCACAGGGATATCTGGGAACCATAACCCTCATAAGTCTACACAAAGCCAATAAAAGCAGAAACCACTAAGTTTCTACTTGGCCACTTTCATATATGCCACACTGGGTCTGCTTTTATGTGACAGAACAGAGAAAGAAATAGGGTTCAGAAGTCTTCCTGCCTACCAATTCCTTCCTATGACTCTGCTACCCAGCATGTGGGATGCACCTAGTGGCTACGGAAGGCATAATGAGGTACAAAATATTTCCCACAGGGAGTTACACACCCTAGTGAGGCTCAAAAACGTTCCTGATTGACTGAGGTGCCAGCTGGTGACAAGAACACTTCTCTCACAGTAGAACAGGCCCACCCACTAGGGCTGAGAACACCTACAGTACTATTTGCTGTACAGTTTTGGATATAAAGGAAATTAACAAAGTTGATAGCAGGTAGTATGTGAAGGACACAATGAGAAGGGATTGATTAGCTACTTTGTTCAAACTGTAATGATCAAAATGACAAATTATCAAAGGCAGCAAAGGACACCACATGTGGCACTGCAAGAACTCATCTTTTTCTTATACACTGCTGCTTCCAGTGTGAGGTAAAAACAGAAATTCTACCCGCTCTGGCATCCACAAGAAGGAAGGAGAGGACAGAAGCTAAAAATACGTTTAACCTAGTTTAAAAGTAAAATACTGCCTTTATACTGTACATGGAGAGGAACTAAGCACCCTTGTTAGCATTTTCTGACTTTGTGTTTTCACTCATAAATAAGAAAAGTTAACAGGATCTCAGCCCTGAGTACTCAGCTGAGAATCATTCCTCTCCCCTGCCATCCTCTGGTTGAGACAACTTTGTAGAGTGTGTGTGCTTTCATTGGACAAAACAGTTTGGGCTTGAAAATAAAAACTATTTGGCACTTCAGTCTCAAAAAACAGGCAGAACAGACAAATCACAAGAAGAAATAGCAAAAAAGTTTCTCCATCCTTTTTAGATTTTCACTTGCTACAGACTGACTAAATTACAAGAATATTAGTTTGTACTTTCTTCCACATCTTTTCTTGTTGTGTGTAAATGGATAGGCAAGGGAAATCCCATTTCTCCCCTTTGCTTGCCAAAATAATGACAAATTATTGAAATCAAACTCTTTAAATATTTCCATCTACTTTAGTTCAACTCCAGAGAGCTTCCTGTGAACTACCGACCGCATTACTGCCACAGTCTCATGAAGGCTTTAAACTGTCCTAAGACAATATTACCACTGAAAAAAGCACTTTGTCCTCCCTCTCTCTAGCCTCAAACTGTACCTCCTCTCCTTTTTTTGTACCGGAGTAAGTATTTGCAAGGCTAGAGGGTGAACCTGATAAACAAATCTAACTATATCAAAGTTAATGCAGTCTTATTTTGCCAGGTTAATTTTAAGCCCATTTGTCCCCCTTTGTTGACCATTGTTGTGCCAGTGTAAGTACATTCCAGAGGACAGGAATGTGCTGCTGGCGTCAGGCCAGGTTGGGAACACTTACTGAAGCAGTGGAGTTGGCTTAAAGTGATGGCTAAACCATGGCCCCTGACAGATGTAGGCACACCATCATTAACCTAAGAAATTATTCCATTATAAACTCTAGCAAGGGTGACATACTCACACAAGTTTAAGTTGTGACAAATCTTTGTTTTCTGACAAAAAGAGTGACAGGGCAACTTTTTCAACAATAATCACTGGAAAGTATTTTCAACACCTGATGCACACCTCTACTCATGCTTTAGGCCACTTCTGGTGCCAGAGAACCTGGACTGCTCTGTGACAAGTAGTAACAACTACACTTATTTCCAGAGAGCCCCTCTGTAGTTGCCATGAAGCCCCTCTTAGTAGACAACAATTAGACAGTACACTGAGACAACATGATTAGTCCAAGGTGTTACCTGGACAGCTGTAAATTGTGAATTCACTTGTGGTACACTACACCAGGGACTTGTTTTATTTCCATGCTATGAAATAGTAGAAATTGTCTAATGAGAGAAGAGCCAAGTGGGATTTGATATTTTGCTTAATGAGGTGTGCAGAAAATTGCTAATGGATTTATCTGCATAAATTTCTTCTAGCATACATATTCCCCCACACCCACACACATTCACTTTAAAACTCAATTGCTAATGATGAATTTCATTTGTTCCTACAGCAGAATTAAAAATATTTAATGAATTGTAATTTATAGTTAATTACCACATTCATAACTTAGACCTTGTCTATATTGAGGCTGGATGAGTAAAAAGAGAAGGCTCCTTGTTACAGCTATTCCTAAGCAGTTAGTGTGGCAAACACAGTGTATATGCAAGCACTTAAAGATGAGGCTTGCAACGATGGCATAAACCCTGCTGGGTAACCAAGGTGTATATTTCCAAGGGAAGACAAATTTTGCATAGGTTTAAAGCACCTTTAATGGATAATACTTTTCCCTCCAGGACTACATACAAGTTTAATCAGAGTGAGGCATTGACAAACCCTCAGTAAATCTGGAAAAGAACAGGTAAGTGATTCATTAGTTACCAAGAAGGGTCTGTTCTATTGCCAACTCACTGCATTTTCCACAAAATGGAGGAAAACCAAGAAGGAATAAATACTTTCCTCAGCAAAGGAAATGGAGTAGCATTACATGAATTTTCATTCTGGAGTTAAAAAAGGATAGGGAACATGAACAGGAGGGCAGATCAGCTGTATAAGCACAAGCCTGTGCTTGGAATGGTGTGAAACCTAACATTTTTCTCTCAAGTTTCTTGCTAGTGGCAATTAATAACAGATTTGTTTCTGAACCGTAGCCAATCCCCCTGCATTGGGTAATTTCCCCATCATCCCAGTCAGTGAGCATCTCTCACATAATGTCTTCTTTCACTGAGACCAAGTACTTACAAAAAACAATTTACCTCTTAATTATTGCATTACCATTTGCATAAAATTAAATATCTTACTATAGATTACTTCACCTTGTGTTGCCGTTTGCCATTAATCAAAATAACACTGGGTTTTGAAACTGTTTCTGTGGGTAAAGGTGTTGTGAAATCAACAGTTGAGATGCAGGCAAGCTTAGAAAACTTACTTCTGGGATTAGTCTGGCCCACTGTTAATTGGTTAAATCCTAATATGTCTCTATAATTGCCTTTTATCTTTGGTGAAAACCACTTTTTGGTTTTGATGGTAGTCAGAAAACATATCTAATACACAATAATTAGCAATGCATCTATGGATTGTTTGTTGAACCATATGACCTTTGAAAGGTGAGGGGAAGGAAGAACAGAGAGGGGAACAAGGAAAAGAGTGTGCATCAGTGAGCTGGTAAGGCTTCAGCCAAGTATGCCTTGCTACTTCCCTTGCTCCTACCTCTGGATATCCTTGTGCAGCTGAGCCATAAAGACACAAGTACAAGAGAGAAGAGAGGTAGAAAATGCACACAAACACCTAGAGCCTCTTGAAACAATGCATGCAGTTTCAAGTTTCAGAAAAAAATCTTTGGACCTGCTGAAGAAAACTGTTCAGTAAGACTTAAAAATATTTGTATTCATTTGCAATGTATCATCCCCAAATCTCTTTTGGAATTTAGTGTTACCTACATACTATATTTCACCTCTTCTTCCCTAGGAATTTCTCTAAAATTTACTGAAATTTATTATATAGCTTAAGGAAAATACCCCAGAAATGCACTGTGACAACAAACAACTACATTAAATATAACAGATCACAACATTGGTACCTGAGGCTTATTTCCTAAAAATCCTAGACTGTTAGTATTTCCATTATTCAGTACCATTTAATATTTTTGTTTCCATTTAGCTTGTATAATCTAGCATGCCAAATAAGATTATTTCAGATAGCTACTAAGACAATAAGAGCAGATTTAAATGGTGATATTCTGTGTTCAGAAAAAATTCTCTATGCTGACAATAAGCACTTCTTTCCTGAGCTACCTATTATCTATTCAGGTGGCTGAAATAACAAGACCATCTGGCTACTTGCAGAAAAGGTTACAGTCATCACCTCTGTTGGCCCAGCCTTTGCAGGGAAGAGCATGGAGGCTTGATATTCCAGATACGACAGGTTTGAGGGGCTGAACAGTTGCAGTCTTTCTACAACACATAGGCAGGGGACACTTTATTTCTGTCTTGAATCAGTATGTTTCAGGATTCAAGTTACTTGAATGCCCTTCATCAATGAAGATATTCCATAATAAAGAAGGGCATACATTTCAACTGAAATATGTATTCAGAGTGACTTTACAGACACCATTATTTTGAAGGCATAAGGCACCTTCAAAGTTGGAGTCATGTGGAGACAAGAGTTTATTTTTACAGAAAAAGTGGGTATATTCATGCAGTACTTTGAATATAGAACGACACCCAAATTTCAGGCAAAATTCACCTCTGTGTTTGCATTTTAGCAAGCTTCAAATAACTCTAGGAAAATAAGGTAAAAGTATATATCCTTGTAGCATAGACTCAATCACACCACAGGTTGCAGTACATAAGAGCACTGTGCCTTGTACTGTCACCATCACCAACTGAATTAGATATCCTTCTTGCAACATCATGTGTTTGACATTGAAGAGGCAGTCTTGGATCATTGCTGCAGCTGCTTTGATATTGTCTGTCATCAGGGTTGATATATATAATCCATGCCAACCTACAGACATTCCACAGGCAGTACATGGAGGAAAGTGGGTCAGGGAGTATAGTGAGCTTTAGTCCATTCCCACCCATCTTGGCTACAAAGGGCAAGTATATGGAGTCAGGTACTGCCTGTATGAAGGATCAGCTAGGCACTCTTGTTTGCTGGTACAGTTAACATTCACAAAATAGTAAGGAAAACTGGCTGTGTTTCTAAGACACCTTAGGAAGGATTTACAGCTCTATCTGTAAAACAAACTTATGTGCTCAAAGAAGTTTAAGTTATCACCTCCCAATGCCAAGTCCAGTCATACAGACAGCAATATTTAGATATTCTTCTGTGCTTTCAGCCATTCATTGTGCAATAGTAGCACATGAAGAGACTTGATGTTTGTAATCATCAGGCTTTTAATAAAATAGCCATTTGCAGGTAGGGAGCATTCCAAACATGAACTGTTCTGATGCTTCTCAAATCTTCCCCCTCCCCAGCTGCATGTAATAAGCTACACTCTCATTCACTGATCTCCCTTGCTGCTCCCTTAATTTAAATCACTAAATGAGTTTTTAAATAAAACACAAGAAACTATTTCAAAATCATGTGAAGCAAATTGCTTGGTTTGTACCGGATGAATGAACTCCAGGAAAACTTTTGGAAATCTGTTCTACTATAGGAGATTTCAGTGTGAAACAATGTAAACGAATTGAATCTGCAAGTGTTACCATTTTTAGCCAAAACCAAATCTGAATTAGATTACAGTAGTGACAAAATTACTACACTGCCTATATGTATACATAACCTCACTCCTTAATATGAGAAGACTTTACCTCACCAGCATTTCCATGCACATCCATAGCAGAATCTTACAGATGGGTCTTAAAGCTCCAAAGGAAAAAATAACTTACTCTTCTTGCTCCCAGAATTTTAAAGAAATATTTTTCACTTTAGCTTTGCAATAAATGACTTAATAATCTATTACTATTATCCTTAGTCCCTAAACACTGCTGTGACATTATTGACAGTGGTTTACACGTAAAGTTTCTTTGGAAGGTGATGAGTATATTAAATTAGTTTTCACTAATTCCTTAGTCCATATTTCAAACATAAAAGTAAAGAAATGCATTACAATTGCTCTCTGGTTTCCATAACTCAGTCCATTTGTAGCAGACATTCACATCTGTTCACTTGAAATAAACCACATAGCAGATTTGACTAAAGTTTTTATGAGCTACACATGAGGCTGACAATTCCCATTGAAAACACAAGAATTAGATGACTGCAAAAACCTGATCTCTTGATTTCAAGTCATCAAGTTTAGCTAGTTAGAAAAGGGGCCAAGGCATAACCGATATCTAGCTGAAGAAATGGTGCAGGGAATATTTTAAGTAATTTTTCATGCTCTGTTGATTTTAGGTATTAAATGCAATTTTGGGAGTTTTGAGAGTTTAGCTGTACCAACTGGTTTGCACCAAATTAGAAGAGAACCCTCTCATAGTAGAAGGAATGTAAATCAGAAGGAGCAAATGAGGTAACTACTTCACTTCTCAAAAGAGTGGCTTACTCCAAGAATTATACATTATAGGAAAATAAAACTTGGGCTATTTATTTTCATTTTAACCTAGGAAGCCAATTAGGTCATAGCTTGCTACAACACAGTATATCAGTATTAGGCAATTCATACGTAAGTAGGTTGATTCCATATATTCAGTAGTTTTTCTACTCACCATTTACAATCAAGGTGATTTCCAGGTGCCTATACTGGAATAATTATGCAGTTGAAACATTATTTATAACCAGAATATCCAGAAAAGATACATGGAAACACCTATAGCACTTCTCATGAATAAGAAAACTGTTACATTCTGTAATGGTAAAGACCAAACACCTGACCCAAATATTGACATAACACTGGGGCATGGTAGGGGACATGAGAGGCCAAGTACAGCAAACTTATTGGAAATGTTTATTAAATTTCTACATTGGCCTGTTATGTCACACCAGGTTAAATCATTCAGATTTCATTGTATCACATCATGCCTGTCAAATTATAACAGTGCCTGACTGCCAAAACACAAGCTAGTATAAAATTTGATCATATCTTAGCTATTTGGGGGTTTTGAAAAGCACAGCAGATTATATGTCCTTTAAAGTATCATAACTTTCACCACAGGCTTGTCAACTTGCTGTTCAACTGAAAAAGAATATTCACAAATGAATGCCACATGTCATATAAATGTGCAACAAATTGAGGCAAGTCAAAATTATAAAGTCCAAATAACAGATGAGTTGGCTAGCTATTTTTATAAGAGTTACTGAGTATCAAGTTGTGATTGAAATAAGATCCTGAATGTTGTCAGCTTTACAACTTGAGCACTAAAGCATATGGGACAGGCATAACAGGTTTCCTAAGCCACACTGCATAACCACTGAAGCCATAGTGTCACAGAGCTGGAAAAAACTGAAATGAAACTGGAATTTTCAATACTGCTCTTTAGGTGGGATTCTCAGGTGTGGGCCAGTCACATACAGTGGTTTGAACCCTGGAAACAGGACTGAATGCAGCCCTTCCCATTTCTGCTATGCATGTTCTTTGTTTGAAAAGAGAAAGGGACTGCTTGTTCAAATCTCACACAGAGACTTGTACACACATTTTGTATATCACTAAGTAAACCCCAGGGTTCTCAGTTAAAAAAGTTTGTCACTGGAATCTAAGAAAAATGGCAAACATATTCCAAAAATCATCTACATCCCAGTGGAAAGTGCTGCTGCCTCTTAACAACAGTAAACTCTTAATGCCTTTAAAATAAGAACATCTTAAAAGCACTAGAAGATAAAGCATTTTTCTTTTAAGTGAATATGTATTACCCAACATGTTGTTAAAACAATTAGAATAGCTCTTCTCCTAATATAGGCCAAAAATGTTTAAAATGAAACAGCAATGCGATCCTACATCCTACATTTCTTCAATATAGGTGTTTCATTATTTTTTCTAAATTATCACTTTTCTGTATTTTTCCTTCATTGGTAGCTGTTATACCATTATATAAGACAAAACACATGTTTCCAAAATTACCTAATTGTCACTTTTAGAAATGGCATTGCAATGACATTGCTACATCTCCATTGCAAAACAAGAAAATACACAATAGGTTTATGCATGGGATGAAAATAAATGCTTAAGAAAAAACTAAATGGCAAGTGTCATCCAATTTGGCACCCAAAATATTTTTCACCTTTTCTAGTGGACTGTCCTTGTCATGACACAAGGAAGAAAGTGAAAGATATCCCTTTCTGTCTTCAAATATCTTGCTGCTATAAATATTTTCCCACTGTTTCTAGCACTGAATAGTGTTTTACGTTACAGGTAGAGCAAATGAAGAAACCTACTTTAAGAATTAAATATTACTCAATAGGAGTAGAAGTGCTTGCTTCTGATACAGAAAAAATAATTTTTAAGCATGCAGAGTAAATTATAAGTAATTTTCAAATTAAGCCTCTTCCTACCTACAAATACCTTATTAAACACTGATGCATAGCACTTGTTCTCCCCTCTTAGACTCAGACATCTATTTCATTTTAAATATTTTAAATGCATTTATGTAATACAGCACCTACCTCTATACTACAAATTGCTTTTATTTGTCATGATTTCTAATGTTCATTTTTTATGGTTTGAACTATCCATCCACTCTTGACTTTTTCTCTCAGGCTTTGATATATTGGAATCATTTCCCCAGGCAGCAATCAGTGTTGATAAAAGAGTTCGAAACTCAGTTCCCAAATAGGTAGCATATTTATGTGTAGGAGAACTGGTACTTATTTCCACTGTGTACCAAAACAAACAGAAATACTGCTTCTGAGAGAACTGAATTCATACAGCAAGAAAGGCACACATTGGATTTAAAAAATGGTGCAAGTTTACAGCTTTTAGGTGTTTATTTCATTTCTGGAGATAAAGTTCTGCGTGTGCAACTAACAGCTAAACATCCTCTTCAATCACAGAAGTATACATTGATACTGGCTGCTGAAAAACCTTCTGCTCTGCAGTGGGCTACTCCTAGCAAAGGGCCAAGCTCCACCCAGCCACTCCCTCATTCCCTCAGCAGGATGGGGTGAGAAAATTCGTTTGTTAAAATTAATGAAAACTACTAATTAAGTTTATAGAACAGGTTAAGTAGATTCAGGTGGCAAGAAGCAAAGGCAAGCATTCAAACACCACTTCTACTTCTCCTCCCAGGTATTTCAAGCCTTCACCCTGACTCTACCCCCAGCTGTGAACAACACAGGGTGGGATGGGGACCATGGGCAGCACATAGCCCTTCCTCCACACTGATCCTTCTCTTTCATTTTTTTCACTGCTCCAAGCATGGGCCCTACCTGTAGGCCTGTGGTTCCTATCAGGAAATACATATCTGCTCTGGTGCCATGTTCTCCATGGGTTTCACATGGAGCACCCCTACACCTGTTGTGTTCCCTCTGCTTTTTCTCACCTTTCCCCCCCCCTCCTTCCCTTTGTCCACCATTTTCTGCCCTCTCTTAAACAGGTTTCCACAGAGGCACCACCACCCCCCCTCGCAGGCACAGCTGTGCCCTGTAGTGGGTCCCTTGCAGAACCAACCAGAACCAGCTGGAACTGGCTGAGTCAGGCACAGGGCAGCCCCGGCCCCAACTCACAGCGCCCCTGCAGCCCCTCCAGGGCACAGGCAGCTGGGACCATCCCTGCAGGGCAGGAGGGACCTTCACCATCATTTTGGATCAGGCCATCACCTTCCAGTTACATGTACTATTACCATAGCACCGACCTCAATTCCCTAGTCTCTACACAGAATCACTACAACTTTTCAAAAAACCAAAAAGACCCAACACACCCCAACAAAAATGCAAGTTGAATTTCCACTTAATCTTTCTCTCAGTACTATTCACTAATTGTAGAAAGACCTTGGTGCATCTGTGTTCTGTATTCCAGCACCATCTAAAATACACTGTAAACCAATTTGTCTTACCTACTTCCTTCCAAATTAACAGGTGAAAACAGCAATACACTAAAGAAATTTGCTGTTTTTGCAAGGAACTTCTGGGATGGGTATCATGGAAAGCAGACTACTAGTCAGATTAAAAAGACAGGTAAAAGAAGCAGATAGGACAAGATCTTCAACAGCAACAAAGCCTGCCTGACCCTTACCATGATCCCCCCCATACACCTGAACCATTCTGGAAAATCTGTTGCAAATATAGTATAGAAAGACTTCCAAAGGCAAAATGAGATCACCTCAGGGAGGAGCAGCAGATCAGAGAGGCTGCCTGGCTCTGGAACACTCTCTTGCCATTTTCAGTGCCCATTTGGTAGGTAACACAGTCAGCATCCAGGTGATATCAGAGACCTGCTGCACCACAGGAGGCTCCCAGGGCACAAGGACAGCTTGCACAAGAGAGGGATCTGAGCCACAAAGATAACTTTGGTTTCACACTGAACCTCTCATTCTTTTTTTCTTTGTCCCTGCCACTTGTATTTGGGTACATTTACATTTGTATTAACGACTGGAGACCTAAACACTACTGGTATTGACAAGTAATAGCAACTGTTTTTTAATTAGAGTCTTGCACTATAAACATGCCTATACTGCCATATCCTTGCAGAAGTACACATTTCTGCTGAATTTTTTTAGACCTGTGAATAGCAGCAGAACAGTTCTGTCCAACATGCCATCCAATTTCCCCATGTTCTTACTACGGGCAAACTTGGTAAAGTCTTGCCAGCCACTTCACCAAGAAGATGCAAGTATAAGACAAGATTGTGAGGGGATGGATTGTCTGTTCTTTGCTCTCTTTTTATTTATTTTTTAATTAAAAAAAACAATAAGTGCAAATTATGTAGAACCAGCAAACTTCAAGAAAGTTACTAGTGCAATCATAAGCTGAGCCTCAGTGCTCCTGAGTATTAGGTTAATTCTGTCTATGTGCCTCCCAGCAGAAACATTTCACATTCTGGCTGGTTTGGGAGATGAGGTCAACATTCCTAAGAGCCAGGTAAATGCCAGCAAAACCTTTCACAGGCACATCAGACTGGAACACACACCAATAGCAATCACACTTTATAAACCTCACTCAATTACAGGCTTTCCAGCTCAGGATGAAAACATGCCTGCCCTAAAGAAATGCATTTAGGCTTCCTCATTTCTGACTGGTGAAAGACTGATGTCAGGCATCCATTATTGATCTCCTCAGGAAAGAAAGCATAAAACAAAGCAGCTCTGAAGACACTAATGAAACAGCTGTGCTGACTTGCCACCCTCGTTCAGCAATATCTTCAGTTTAGAAAAAGTTCATCTTTTAGGAGTACAGAAATGTGCATCCAAAAGATCACTTGAATTGAATAGCAATTACTATTACTTTTTAAATGTAGATAGTATCCTCCAGCTAACAGTCATTAAAAGATAAATACCTTACATGAAATATCACGCAATTAATATGAAATTTTTTTTGCCCCTCAACTACTGAATATAAATATGTAGCATATCTAATTACATACAGAAAGCTAGAACATTCAATACCAATAAGCTCTATGCAGATCTTCATCATGTTTTAAAAACTGCTAGAGTCAGAGGTGGAAAATCTTAACTGTAAAAAAAATTTACCATTTTCTAAACTTTTTGTACAAGCATAACAATCCCATTCTTCTCACTATAAAAGCTTTTCATGAATCATAGCAATTTTCAAACTATACTGTTAAAGTATTCAGGACATTTCTGAAAAAAAATTAAGGTTTCCTTCAAACTCACTACATAGGAACAGTGATTGATGTGAGATAGTATAGGCATACACCCCTTCTGGAGCCTCCAGGACACAAAAACTCTAGTTCACAAAAAGACTATGCACAGCATAAGACATTAAAACATTTCTAACAAACTATCAATACAGCTTTCTTGCCAATTTGTAGAGAAAGTTGTATAAATGTTATTATACCACACTTACCTGGAATCCTCTCCTCCCTGTCCTTCCAGCTTTTATTAACTTTTACTTCTGTTAAATAAAAGGTACTTCTCTCCCCAAAAGACACCATATATTTGAAAAAAAAAAACAAAACACAACTTTCTAAATCTCTGGAGAAATTTCATACAGCAATTCCAGATTTTTCCAGACTACACTAGTAGAGAAGCACTAACATACTGCCTGCAAAGCTCTCCAGACACCTCACTTTTAAACTGCTGATTAACCTTTCTGATGGGCTTCACCTGCAAATTGTAACAACAAATACAACAAATTGTAACAACAAATTGTGGCAATACTGGATCCTCCTGGTGCTTTGGGTGTGTTCTTGAGGCATTTCCTTAACAAGCTGCAAGCTGGGTTTTGGAGACAGGGTCCACCTAAATGTTGTCCACCTGAACTATGGGATTCAGAGTACCAGGCTCTCTTTCTTTTTTTTTCCTCTTTTTGGAAGAGGTAAACTTTATTGCCACATATGGGATATTTTGGTGTTACACTTAATGGTTATGTCTGACAAATTCATATTTTGCACGGAAATTTACTACCTCTGTGCTTGTAAAATTCAGTAAGTAAGGGTAAGGTCAACAGATTTTTTGAATATGTCAGCAAAACAGAACAGAAAATTTAATTACTATTTATGCACAAGTAGCATAAACAGTGCACTGGCAACCTTTTGACTGAAACCTAAAAGACTGTACTTTCCTGTACCTACACCCATTTTTTTCATGGCAAATTTTCTATAAAATTTTATATTGTGTTTGCCACAATTAGGTAAATTAAGAATTTTTTTTTAACTAGTGAAACTGGTTTTTTAACTCCTGAAAGAAAAATAAAGGGAAAAAAACATTCTACCAAGGAAGATAAAATCTAGGCATATTAACTATTAAATAAGTCACATTTTGAATAGAATATTTTTTCAGCAGCACAAAAGGAGTAATATTTAGCAAGACAGTCATATCAGAGAAAAACTGTGAGAAAATGTTGCTATATATTTTTAAACAAAGGTAGTTAGAATATGTAGTGAATATATTGCCTGAAAGCTAGCTGGTGCCTATCAATAAAATCACACACAAGTATCTTTACCTGAGAAAAGAGAGATGTTACCTTAAAGGTTGGGGAAGGAATCTAATTTCTGAAAACCTTTCTATCTCTGATCACATTAGATACCATCTGTATATTAAAGATGACCATTTTAAAGAATCAGCCTCTGGCACTGGAGGATCACTAAAAAGTTCCCATTATTCAGTATCTGAGGACTCTATGTATCTTACTGTAGGGATGAGGTGAGTGGCTTTCCTCTCTTATTCAGAGCTAGGGAGGTTAAGTTGGACCATCAGTGGCTGAGACAATACTCCAATTTGTACTGCTGTGATAGCAGCTCCCAGGTCTACTTCATGAACTTAGAGTCACCCAAGGAGTGGCCTTGGTAGCTGAAGCAGCTGCCATGGCTTTCCTTGCCAATGGTACTTCTGAGGCTTGCAGATGTTGCTTGGCTTCCTTTAGCCCCCCAAGCTGGGCAACACTGGACTGAGCTCTAATTATGGGCACCAAAATGTAGAATTTGCAGAGATATGCACTGTCTGGAAAATTGGGCTCATGGCAGAAGCACAAATATTATTGAAGATAGAAGTGTCTACAAAGGAGCCGAGCTATTCTTGCACATAAAGTGTGTTTTCAGAACAATAGGACTGTGCATGCAACTATAAGTGTCTTTGCTTTGATCAGCCCATAATGCTGGTTCAAACCTCTTAGATTTTCAAGCAACAATATTGGTGCATTTTCCAATATTGCCCACAAGGCTAGGAGGGCACCCCTTAAACACCTTCTTCCAATCCATTTATAAAATTCTCCGTTGTTATCACATGACTGAGAATCTTTACAATACTGAGACTAGCTACTGCCTACCCACAAATGTAAAAAGTGACCACAGGCACGATCATGTGCAGATATAAACACCCAGTTTGCATGTGTATACTTGACATTGTGCTCATGCAAATCAGGTTCAAAACAGAGACACCCTTTTGAAAGGTGGAAAAAATCCACAGGGGAAAAAATCCAAATAGAAAAATTGAAATCATTTGGAAATACAAACTTATATTTGGAAGCAAACTAGAAGTATTTTGAGTTATACTGGCAAAAAAAAGGAGAATATGAGCAAAATAAATCTGAAGAATCAAAATGCAAAACTCAGAATCATAGAATCATAGAAGATGCTGAGTTGGAAGGGACCCATCAGGATCATCGAGTCCAACTCCTGTCCCTGCGTAGGGCACCCCAAGAACCATACCATGTGTCTGAGAACTTCATTCAGATTTCACATACTCTACCAAAAAACCCCACAGAAGTAAACTTAAAAGTTGCCAAAATTACTAATCTAAATTAATGGTAGTTAGTAACTTATTAGTTATTGATAAAACCAGTTAGAGTAGTATTACTGTACTCCAGAAGCACTTTTCTCTTGTGAATTTAGGTATTCTGTAGGCTACTGGAAGGATGTTAAGGATGTTAAAATGTTAAGGATGTAGGCAGTTAAGGATGTTAAAATAATCTGCTTCCTACCATCTGGTCTGCATAAAAATAACTAAAAGAGCATATTAAAGACTGTGCTTTACAATTTCAGCCATAAACAAGAATTTACACACAACAAAGTTTAGTATTCTTACATTTAGGCCCTTCTTGATTTAAGGATAGGAAGGAGCTGGTCCAGCCAAGTATCTGTAATTTGCCATAGAAATGATGGAATCAAGCAAACACATATATCATGGTTAAAACACAAGAAAAAACATAAATATGTTTCCATTTAAGATGCCTCTGACACTTGGAACTAGTGCAGCAGAGCTACTCTTGCATTTGTGGCAATATGCTGTTAAGAGTTTCCCTGTTACGAGAAGGTCTTTGTGGAATAAGAATATTAAAATGTCCAAAATATATTTTACTAATGTAAAGGCATCAAAAATTCTCTAAGCCTGAATAATTCCTCCCTGGAAATCTTTGATTAAGTGTCAACAAGTCTAAAGGATGAAAGCAATTACTGCCTTCCTTTGTTTTCCAAAAAATATCAAAGTAGAAGCTGTGTAGGAATGCTTATTGTATTGCTTGTCTGTTACAGTGCTGAATACTTCAAAAGATTTTCTGGATATGAAATAGATAAATTTGAAAGCAAAAGGGAAATGCAACAATGTCCTGGTTAAAAAAAAACCCTCACTAAATTCCGCCTCTGCCATATTTATTTTTCTTTTTACAGTTCTGCAGCAGGCCCTGAGGAAACACTATTCTGGGAACCACTCAGAAGTCCCAGCCAAAAGAATTACCAAAGATTACCAAAGGAATCCTCTGGATTAGCAAAGAAGCAGGACATCCTGCTCTTTACTACAGTGGTAGATTTGTTCTCTGTAAAGTCCCCATCACAGAAAGGACCAGTTCAGAACTACAGCTCCTAAGTGTTACTGCAGTAAAGTAAGAGCCAATCTGGTCAAATCACATCTTGTATCACCTGTGTTGACCCAACTGATTTCTTATTTCCAGTCTTTTAGGAAGACAGCTGTACAGCTGCTCTTTTCCTCATTTTTTATCAGAATTTGTTTCTCACAACCAGTCTTTTTCTTTCAACTACTTCAGCTCCTTGCACTGAAGAGCAGTCTGTAAATTCCATTTCAGACAAAATCTGTTTCCAGCCATTATCCTCCAGCACTATTCTCACATTCTCTTCTTACACACACAAAAATCTTCTCTGACCCCACTCTCTCTCTCTCTCTCTTCCTCTTTTTCTGTCAATAAATAAATAAATAACCAGGCCACCAGCTTCCTTCGTGTCCCTTCCTTGGTCACTGGTAACCAGGGAAACCAGATACTATGGTAACTCAGGGATGAAAAATCACACACTCAGTATTCCTTAAGCTCCAAACTATAAAGTCATCATTCCTTTCTTCTCTAAGTGAGGAAGTGACAACAGAAACAGCAGCAGCAAATCCCCATCTTCACTCATTCAGTCTTATGAACTATGTAAATCTGTATTTTCTGTATGCTTCTCTTCTACTTTTCTAAGTGCCCTACTATTTCTACAGCCATGTCGTGTTCAGTTCAGGTTGTTATAAATTAGACATGAGTACATCTAAGGTCTAATTACAAATTTTAAATTTTTGTTTTGGTTTGTTGTTTTTGTTTTTTTTAATGTCTGATGTTATTTCAATTCAAAGTATATGGATGCTTTTTTTGACATGAGGGGAAAAAACCTTCCCCAGACTCCATCTGATTTTTTTTCTGAGCCTCCAAACCATCAACATCCAATATCTCAGCTGAGACTTATGTCTCTAGAGTGTGGAGTCTCTGATGTCTAATTAGAGATCAGTTTTGTTATCTTCCCTGAGTAAGGATACAAAGATGGTTCTCTCTCCAATATCTAACATTCATTTCTGTGAAATGTGAAGGTGCCTAATCTCTGAGACTGTGCCAAATTTGGTCTTTCAGTCAAAAGTTCAAGACAATTTTTTTTCCAGCAGGTTGAAGAATGAGACCCCTCTCATCTGTCTGGTGCTTGTTAGCTTCTCATAATTCTGCCTCAGTTTCCATCTTTGCAAAATAGGACTAAAAATGCTTAGCATCTAGGTGAGAAACTTTGGTGCTCTTTTATTATTTGATTCGCTGTTTGACACCACAAATATGAAAGGAGTTGTAATACTTGCCAGACAAAGGAGCAAATATTCAATTGCACTGCAATAGATCCCTCTTGAAATCTACATTGGTTCAGTAGGACAGCTATTGTCTTAGTAACTACTGAAGAAAACTGATTATTAAAAAATAAGATAAGCTAAAAATCTTGTTCTTACATTGGTACCTCCCCCTCCTATGGGATAGTCAATATCCAAGCATCTCAGAATCACTGTGTGATATATTTTCCTTACACAAAATGCACAGAAGACAATTATAAAGTGAGCTGCTGCTCTGTTTGAGACGCCAAGCATCTGATGTCAGAAGTTCTGAGCTCCTAGAAAATTCACTTGAAGCCACTGGCATAATCTAAGAAAACCCCCAAAACACCAAAATTCCTGAGTTAACATCCTTGATAGCCTAGAACTAAAGGAACTAAAATCAGAAATGCCTTTGCATAACTTAAGCTTCCTCAGTTCCAAACAAAGGTACAGCAACTTCAGCAAATTATTCTCTTCTGAAGGTTTTGCAACAGGTCACACATTTCTTTCTTTTTTCTCCTACTAATCTTCCTATCTATAAAACTAAGTGATCTCTTCCTTTGTAGATCATCATATATCTCCAATAGTCTTGAGAAACCAATCAGGAAAAAGCAGACTATACCTAATAACAAGCACAAGTTCAAGAACAGAAAGGTTTTAGTTCAAGATTTTCAACAATTATTAGGAAAATAGATGTGGCATGTCAGGCAGATAAGGCAAGGTGCACTCGTGCTTCCTCTCTATAGATCTCATATATATTAGAAAATAATATTAATTCTTAAATAATGACAGCAAAGAGATTTTAGATTGCAGAATAAGTAAATTTTTATGACACACAGAATGGATATTGGCAACTTCATCGGATTCACATCGGACATCAGCAACTATTGATAACTTAGATAACATGATAGCTTAAAAAATGATGAAATATCACCCTTGTTACTGACCTAGGCAAGGCCTTGCAATAGTTTAAGATGAATAATCATATTATTTATCCCCTCTTCCTCCCTCCTCTTTTGTTGGACTTTCTTTGAATTTATTCAGATAAATGAAACTGGTTTCCTAGACACAGGCAACATTAAAACTGACAGTCACAGTACAGAAACAGTAACATACTCAGAAACTAGCTCAGGAACCACTAGTTGTGACAATAGTAAACAATGCATAGGCTGAGGGACACAAAGATATAGGACCAAACTCTGCTCTTTTAACACTGACACACAAGAAGGGAGCACACCATAAATACATACTCTGTTGTTAAGATACTGAAGTATTCTGTAGCATGTACAGCATTTCAGTTGGAAAAGAGAAGTCTTATTTCCAGTGACTTCATCAAAATCTTTATCTGCCTTAATGGCTCTTTGAAATAGCTGCTCCCTGTAGGGAACTGGCACATGATGAATATAGATGGGAAAACTGCATCAACTCATTCAACATCATGCAGACAATAGAACAAGTTCTCCTACATGCTTAGAAGAACAGTAGCAGAGTGCTGATCCATTGCGTATCATTTACCTCCTCATGGAATATAATTTCTTTCTAAGTGCTTCCTGTAAATACTAAGAAAAAACAGGTTCAGTATCTATCTCTCTGACCTACTTCCCATTTAACATGAATGCACTTTAAAAATAGAGGGCAAAAGTCTTATGTTGCATTAGATGTTCATATTAAAAGGAATAATACCTGTTTCTTACATGTCTATCTTCAGTTTGATTCAAGAAATTAATTACACACCTAAAAACAGCCTCTCCATAAAGAATTTTACACTTGTGTAAATATTCAATTTTGTGCAATTGGGTAACTGGGAAGTATGCCAAAATCTGGTTTTACAAACTCACCTGGGATGGAGGAAAACAATATTTTGACACTCTTCTGTCTCTCAGTCATGATTTATTTGGGGTCCTAGGTTGAAAATTTCCTACAAATCTGAGTGATATTCTGGGCTATATTCTTGTACATATATTTACATTAAGGAATAACTTGAAAAGAGTTTAGGAAAAAAAATTTATAGTAGGTGAAATTCATGTCAACTAATAATCTGCACTTTTTTTGCCACTGTTAAACCTATTTGTTTTGAATAAAGGTTTTCTCCTTTGGAACTCCTTTCTCTTCCTGCTATGATACTTGGCAAAGTTACAAAGCTGCAAGGACAGAACATTTTTTTAAGAAAAAAATAAAACCAGAATGATTTAATATGAAAGATCATTCACAAAAATCCTGGAATCAAACCCAAAATATACGCTTTTTTATTCTGAGATAATCACTTGCCACAACAATTCATCAAGAGGCATTTTTTCTACTTAGACTAATGACAGTGTAAGTGTAAAAACTGTGATTAAGCAGGGTGACAATTAAGAGTACAGAGATATAAACAGAGAGTCTGTGATTTGGATGTCTGTCCACTAAAAACCGACCTGAGAACATAAATGGGCTTTATAAGGACATTGGACATCCCACAAAATTTCCTGTAGTAGATCAGATGAACTCAAAGAAGGGGAAAATTGATTCAAATAGTGCCTTAGAGGAACAATACAACCTGCAGTTCATCTTAGGCAAGTACATGTTTTGTACAGTGCTTGTCCAGGAAGTATTCTGAAAGCAAAGTTTATTTCAAGCTATGCATTTGCTACATTTTAATTTGGAGGATTTGTTTCTGAATTCCAAGTACTGAGGATTAATACTAATTTATTGTCCTTTGCCACAACTATGCTTCCAAATTTGAAAAGCATAATACAATAGCAAGGTGTCTCTATTAAAAAAATGTGCATTTCCAGTTCCACAGGTAGAATCCAAAAGCTATTTGATGTGTGCAATATGTCCATTAGAAATGAAAACTATAAAGTTATTCATAAAAGTCAGCAAAATGGGAAATACTATCTTAGAGCTCTACAGTTAAAGGAAAGTTCATCAGACTGTTAGGTGGTATTTAATGGACTTTTCTTGGTGCTATCTGAATAGTTGAGGATAGCAAGAAGATCAGAAGAATGCTTATCCACAAATTCTTTTCTAATTTCAGGATAAGATTTAACAAGACTCTTTTGCCAATATGCAACCTAATGTCTTACAAAACTCACTGATTAAGAAAATCAAGACTTGCTAAAGGAGATATGATGTCCCAGTTGCCTATTTGACAGACAATTCTGTGACATGTGAACAAAAGGCAGTCTCCTTCAGTTCTAAGAACAGTTACAAATGCACATAAAAGGACTCAGCCACAGCCTTTGGCAGTTTGAGTATACTCTGCTTGTCAGCACCATTGGCAAGGTTTAACAGCGATCAGGAGGTGAGAAGCCAATGTCAGAACTCTCCAAGTCTAACGGAGAGAGAGTCAGACACTGCTGTACAAAAGGGCATCTCAGTGAAAGTATGATTAATTTTTTTTTTTTATGAACTATTCAGCATAAAACTAAAAAGGATTGCAGACAATGAATGCAGAAAAAGAGTCAGTTCATGAGCTCCTAGACATACAGCTTGGGAAATAAAGGGAAAGACCCAGGGCCTCCAAGATCACTCCTTGCTCAGCCAGTCAAGATGACTTATTACACCTGCATATAGCAGAGGAGCAAAACAGAAAGTAAAATTACTTCATTGATTTTGTTCTAGTGTGTGTAAATAACCTTAATGTCAGATCTGCCCTTTCCAAGACAAAAAAATAGTTTTGTTCAATTTGCCAGTCAATTTCTTTAAATCTGATTTTCATTTTTTGCTACACTAAGGACTCAGCAAATAGTAGAAAGATTAACATAAATTATATTTACTTTGTAATCTATTATATGTATTATTTCAAACAGCTTTTGAACTTCCTTAATTAATTTTCCTGTTTCACTTCAATATGGTGATTTAGGAAAGTAAATTCTGTTGAGAGATTTCAAGTATTTCTGTTTTACACTTCTGCTTGTCAGAACTATTAATGAAGACAATTTTTCTGAGTATATTTTAAGTTAGCAAAGCTCTGACCCCTTATACATGTCACGTGTGTCAAGTATAAAACCAATATTGGTTTGATAATAAAATAATAAATATAAAAATACATCAAATAGATATAGAAAATATATCAACATTTGAAGGAAGGAACCACAATCTATAAACCCATGGATCAGTCTCAAGGCAGTTAATTTTTAAGCCAAAATCAGTCAGTGATTGTGAATGGCTGGGAATATACATGTGGACAGACACTGGAGGGCAGAAGCAATAAGCAGCCTGTCAGTCATCTTAATAAGCTTAAACAAATATTGATTTTGTGTGTAGATGCATACAGTATAATATGCACACATTTAGAAATGCTTATAAAAATGTGATCTACTGCACTTTTCTGACTGAATACAAAATGCCAAAAAATAATCTAAACAATTCTAGGAAAATTGTTTGCTTGAAAAATCCATCTGCAAGAGATCTGGAAATAAATCAAGGGTTCCTTCATGTGACATGGCATATTTGAACTAACAGATCAAACAGAAACACCAGCTACAATTCAAATAGTTGCAACTATCTCATTAGAGACAAGAAAAGCAAATTATATATAAATAAAATCTTACTTAGGTTGTCTTTCTCAACAAGCTGAAAAGTTTAAAAAGTACGTTTTCAGGGCTCATGAGAGTAAGTGACAGACTTAATATGAAATATATTCTTTTGCTATAGCCTTCACATCTACAGCAATTCAAAGTAGAGTTTATTCTTTCATATTAGTTTCAAAATAACTTTCCAAAACATTCCAGGCTCCTCTAATAATAAGATTATCTCCTAAATAAACAGCCTAGAAAAAATTCCAGATGGAATGTTGAGCTTCTGAGTATTATCAATAATGACAACATTCAAGGACTGTGCATTAAGCTAGTTCTGAATTTACAACTTACATATAATTTAAACATTAGACAAGATTTGTATAATCGGGTTGGAAGGGACTTTACAAGGTCATCTAGTCCCACCCCCTTGCAGTGAGTGGGGACATCATCAACCAGGTCAGGTTACTCATCTTGTCCCATGTTAGTCAATGTGCTACTGTTGTTTGTAAAACTTTTTTGTTTTAAAACCAGGTTTGATTTTGTACATTTTTATTCCCAGAAGTGAAATCCAATTTTGCAAATGGTAATACTGAATCATCTGATACTAACACAATCAATACTTATCATTTGAACAGGTATCTTCAAGATTGGGCTGTAAATATGCTGTGAACTTTACCTAAATTTACAAAAAATATTAACATGAATTACAGACTTGGGGCCAACTTCTGTTCTAAATAGGACCCATAATAATCTACAGGCTTCAGAAAAATCAGATGGGTAAATAACATAGAAATGGAGATGTACTACAAAGCAGACCCAACAAAAAATGAACTACTACATACAAGTAAGAATATCCTGTCATGTTATTGTAAAATAACCCATTAATCTGTTGTGAAGGACAGTAAGCGCATATCAATACCTCTGAGTTTTTCAGGCCACCAACTTTCATAGATGCATTCATTAATTTTATATTTTACTGCTTGTGTTTCAAATGTTTGAGTGCTTCCACAGTGCTAGACATCATTTTTTAAATAGAAGTACAAGCAAAATATACATGGACTAAAAATTATTATAGAAAATAAAATATAATGGTATGTTCTGCAACCCAAAAACACTAAAAACAAGCCAGAAAAACTTTACAAAATGCAAAATCTTTCCCATAGAGAAGCAGGATTCAGAAAACTGAATCCCAAGTAACATTCAAAATTATCTAAAAATTCCTTACCAAATGCAGCATTAAGAGTAGTCTGCATCTCCAGTTCCTACTGCTATGAAACTAAGGAGTTTTTCATGCAGCATGTTGGACATATTTTTCCTTAAATAACATTTTCCACATTGCCTCTCTCCAGGCAAAGTAGTTAATGTAGGTGGATGAACATCATAATTACAGCCGACAAGCAAGGACTTACTTGGAAGCAGAAGTCTGTCACTCATAGAAACATACTACATGTGAACAATAAGAAAATTCCTAAATATACCTAAATGGTAATGAAACTAATAACTCTTGCATGAGATCTAAATTCTTGAACCAAACTAGTGAGGACAAAACTAGCACAAGTCTCTAAAGGATGTTCTGAGGTCACTGATCAGGACAAGCATGTGGTCTTCACTGACACTTCAAAATAGTGTTGTCATTTTCTTGGAATGTCTCATACAAGGTGACAATTTCAAGCACAGTAGTCTGAGATTAAACCCAGGTCAGAAAAATCTGACCAGTTGATAACAGCCCAAAAGCACTCTGATCTTTATGGGGCAGCAGTTTCAGATAAATGATACATGTAACATTTAATAACAGTCCTTAGTTTTGCATAAATAAATGTAGCTCTTGACCATGTACAGAAGCCTGTGTTTCCATTGCTGAGACCAGAGTATTCTTATTGTTGTTTAAAATGGGAGTAAGAAGAAGGTTTTTTGGAATATTCTGCAGCCATGATGGCAAACAACTCGAGTTAGTGTTAAGATTTGTCCCATCACCAACCTAAATTTAGCCCAAAAAACTATGCACTTCAATGTTTTCTAAAATTTGTTTTGCACCTGACAACAAAAAGGTTTGTCATCAATGTTCTAAAGAAAAAAGTTAAATAGTAAATGATGCAGAAGGATGCTCAAGAAATGGAAAGTCAGCACATGAATATTCAAGGCCTTTTTCTTCCATTGTCTGGCAAGCACAGTACAAGGAATATTATGAGGGATCTCCAGTCTCATGTCTGTCTTTCTCTCCTACACTAAATTTGCCAACTTTTCAATAGTGCCTACTCAGAGAAATCTACATGGGAATCAATTTCTTATTCCCTTTCTCCGTTTTATTTTCTAATCCTGTTGGAGATGTGCAGCATAAAAACAGAAGCCTGGAAAAGATGAGGAAAGGCACATTAAATTCTGAGGATCCCCCATATTCTTGTAGTCACAGGAAAGAAAGAAGAAAAAGACCATTTAAAAACAAGTGTTTGTAAGTAGATTTCATGGAAATGAAAAATATTTTCAATCAATGAAAATAAATTTTAAAAAGTCAATTAGATTTTTTCCAGTTCAAAATAAAAACTCAAGAGCATTTTCCAGAATATTGACAACCTCTAAACTGTGTGGTTCCTGAAGTCAGAAGAAGTTGTGTTTATTTTGGCTTAATTATAATACCCTAGATTTCTGATGTAATTATGTTTTAGCTAACAAACTAGAAGTGTGACCTTCTTATACAGTAACTCATTCTGCTTGCTCCTTACAGTGTCAGAGGAAGGAATTTCAGAGAAGTGCAGTCACAGCAATAAAACTTTCCAATATAAGATTCCACAATTATTGCATGAACTAGAAGAGTCTTTATGCATGCATTCCAGCATGAAGAAGAACACGGAAGAACAGTTTAAACAACACAGAAGAAGTATCCTTGCATAAATTAAAAGAATCCCAGCATTAAGAAACCAGAGATACACTCACCTATGAGGGCAAAATCACAAAAGTACATGTAATCCTGCATTTATTATATAGTTTGGGTGTTATGCCATGTACTTTAAATTGCCTTAAACTGTTTGATTGAACCAATTTCAAAAGGTCCATTTACAGACAGGAAATTACGTTCAAGATTACAAAAAAATCTTGCTGCAAGGCAGTCTATGACACATTACACTGACACACACAAAACAATCCTGATTTTCTGTTCTTAAAACTAGTTTGTTATTTCACATTTATTATCTGATTAAGCAAAATTACATTTGCATGTGAAAACGGAAAATATTAAAGAGCTGTACAATAACATCATTTACCATTTGACATGTAAAAAAGCTAAGTAGTAAGGGAGCTCTTGTATTAACTATCATGCACAAAATATGTAGAATTATGTTGAAAGCACATTAGAGTTAGCTCATCTATAAAGTCTTCTATCAGACATGGTATGTTTGATTCATATGTAGTAGGGGCCCAGATTAAAAGTTTGGGGTTTTTTTAATTCTATCAAGCAGGGGTTTTATTATAAGCATCACATTGCCAAACTTTGAAAACCGAAGTCTCGGAAATGCATGAGAATTTCACATTGAAAACCTGAAACCCCCATGACTGACAGACAGAACACACATCTATGTGCAGAAGGCACCAACCCTTCTATCATTAGAATAGCAGAATAACAGATTTCTACCACACATTATTAAGGTAGTCAAAGTCATTGTTAAATCATAGCAGTAATCTTACTATATAAACCAGCATATGTTGCAGTAACATTTAGAGGCAACTATTTCTCCTAAATGATGGCCTTGAAAAAAGAATTTACTGAGACACAATGAAAATCAGGCTTTTTTTCCCTGTGCCAACCTTCAGTTTCTTTGAATATTGTTACTGATACTGTTTGTAAAAGTTTAACTGCTGTTACTGATTCTTAGGATCCAAAATACAGGTTTAACAGAGTTTTTGCCAGCTCCTTAAATGTCTTTTATATAAAACATTCAGGACATCGATATATTTGTTTTCTCTTTTGGAGAAGTACAGATAACTCTATCATTCTATACATCACCTTCATTGATTGGTTTATTTCTAAAGATATGTGACAATTTACCTGCAGGACACTTGTTCCTAACTCATTAAGAGCCATCAGTAAACCCTGTGGTGTTCATTAAAAAGAATCTTCTGAACACAGCAGCAAAAAAAAAGATTTCCTTCAACAATGGTTCAGCCACTGTAAGGTAGCTGTAAGGTCAAAGAAATAGGTAACAAATACTTTGAATGTAATCTCTATTGTATCTTCTTATTCTGAGTGCATCCTGGGGGCATAGGGTTTGATTCATGCATGTTGTTTAGATTCACTCTGACCCTCTTGCCTAGTTTTTAATAATATTTATTTCGTGGGAGCTCATAAATTCTGAAATTTAGAAGAGAAGATTTCTGGTGAAGTAATGAGCCAAAATATGACAAAACATCAATCAAAGAAGCTTGTGACTTCTGACCCTTTCTGGGCTTGGTTTTATGACTTTCATATCTTTGAAGTTATGAAAAGGAGACAAGATATGACAGGTGCTGCGCTTGGAGAAACCACTTAGTCAATTTAATTCCAGCCACCTGTGAGTAACACCACAGAACTACTTCAGCAAATTCTAAAGTGTTCAGCTCCCTAGCTTTCTTTCACAGTAGTAACAAGTCAACAACACAATAGCTTGGCGGTGTATTTGGCTACCTTTCTTTCAGCCCATTGATGAAGTAAAGGATTTAGTTAAAAACACAACAACATTGCTTTTCCACACATCAAACAATATTAGAGAAAGCATTCAGAAGATCAGAAAATCTATAAATGCAATGCAAACTGTGCTTGTCTGAAGCCTTGAAACAGTACTAAGGCTAGTTACTTCTGTATGATGGGTGAACTGAAAGAAAACTAATCTTCATCTACATCACAGGTCAGATCCTCAAGTAGGGCATATTGGCAAAATTAGAAGTCTTTACTCCCTGTTAATTGTTCTAGAAGAGGAATACAGATGGAAAGGGATGGTTATTTTCAGCTTTTGAGCTTGTGAGGTTTGGATGCCAAGAAATAACACCTTCTTAAGGCTGTTTATTAAGGTCTGGACACTTGAGCAGCTCAAAGGAAGGAGGAAATTTCTAATTTTAATTGTACGACTTTTGCTTTATCAAGCACAAGTTTTTGGAGTTGTCTTTGAACAGGCCTATGTTGGATCTTTCTGAAGTCAATGAAAATGCTTCAGTTTTCAGCAGAAACTCAATCAGTGCTTTAGGGAAGTAAGATTGTCATATTGTTCTCTTCAGGGAGGCTGGAGCAATAGGGTAGGGGAGCAAGTTTGAAGAGTTGTTTGTAAGCAGAAACAAAATTACTTGAGTTACAAATAAGTTGTAAGAAAAGAGGAAAAGGCAACTGAGGAAGCCTGCTTGAAGGTTAAAATGTTGCTGTAGGAGCAGGATCCTGCTACCGTAAAATTTGTTAGATTGAATACAGAGAATGTGGACAATGATGTTTTAGTACATTTTTTCACATTTAAAACACTAATTCTTAATATAGCAAAGGTAACAGTAAAAGTCTACATATTTCAGAAACCAGAGTTCTGAAAGTTTGTGGTACATTAGTTGAGGGTAAAACCAGAAGGCAGGAAAAAGTAGGAGGAAAGCAAGTGTGTGTCTTTTTGTGCCAATTTTCTCTCCTGCCTGAGGCTGCCACTTTGGTAACAACCTGAGTTTCTAACACCTTATATTACACAGGAGGCTCAAGACTCTGAAAAGTTACCTACAATAAAAATCTCAGAAATTTGAAGAAAGTAACAATATCTGTTAAATGTTTAGGCACAGCTCAGTTAAATCTAGGCTTTCTGGTAGGAATACATTATTTGGAATGCTATCATTCAGAGGCAGACAAATGACATCAGATTTTCAAGGAAAAGGGGGGTTGATTGTGGAGGAATCAAGTCCCAGCCTGTGAGCAGACCAAGATTCTGAACGTCAACCCACATTTTAACCCTCTCAACAGATAAGAAGTTCCAAAGAAGTTTCTTCATGAAAGATTTGCTCAGATTTGTTAAAATCACACAGAATGGAGATAAATAGGCAGCATCTCACGAATCTGGGTGTTACAAGAACAGCATTTATATTTCTTCTAAATAATAATCAATAATCACAGGGCCAGTTTCCAATAAAAGTCAGTAAAATATAAAACGTTCCCAGAAGCTTCAGTCATGTGTCACTACTGATTTTTTTGTAGGCACTGTACAAACCCAGAACAAAAGGCACTTACTTAGCTCACTGGCAAATCTATTAACATGGTGGATGGTTTCCTTGCATCAAACATCAGAGGTCTTTCACGCTTAATGCGCAGAATCTTTTCTTTTTCTTATACTGAGCTTCCTGGAGGAAGCAGAGAGAAGATCAAAGCACAATGAGAATGAGATGGAGAACAAAATCCAGGAGTTCTAATCCACTTATATCATCCTGTCTTTCAATATTGTGAGCAAATCCCCCTAAAATGAATGCAGCCTATAGTGGAAGTTAATTACGAACTGTGAGATTACAAAGTTGGCAAATGGGAGCTTCATATACAGGATAGAGGATGGGTGTCAAGTCTGCTCCTTACTGAACAACAGACCAAAGAAAAGAAAAATAAGAAATAGTTGGGATAGGAAACCTTGCTTGTTGGTGCTACTGCAAACGTATACTGTGGGAAAAGATAATTCTGAGAACTTCACATAATATTTTGCAAAGCATTCATTTGGATAGTAGAAGAAAAGGAATGCAAAAGTACAGTTAGTCACTGTCCAGTAAGATAAGATACATCTATCTGCACTTGAGCTTGTTTCATTTCTGTCTTTAACCCTGATTTTCTATACGGATATTTTCTATTTTTATTTACATGTAGACATAAGTACACTGAATAATATACAGGTTATTTGTTGCCGGTGATTATGCATCTTCCAACAAAGTAAATGGTCATGGTTAATAGAGGAAATTATTATTTCATTATGAAAACCACAATGCAACTATATGAGAGGCCATGAAGAACACAGTAATATTTCAAAAGTTGATTCCTTGAGTCATTATTATATAGTAAATAACCTTCTCTTTCACACTGTAAGCAAATTGAAAGATCAATATGTTTTTCTGCAGTGCCTCTAATGTTCATCTCCAGTGTTTTGATAGCTCCTTAGTCCACAAACATTGGTCTCCAACAGTTCTCAATGCACTTACCTGCAAAACTTCACAGGGTTTAGAATATTTCTATTTATACACAATCATAATGCTGAAAATTGCCAAAAAATTCCAATCCTTATTTCCTGTAGTAATTTAATAGTTGTGAAACTCTTGTAAATTTTTCAGCAATACTGAACTAGAAAATACAGTCCTCTACCCATCCCCATCATTTATTCATGAAAAATGGGATGAAATATTTGCACTTAAATAAAAATTCCCCTCAAAATTGCTAACAAAATTAAAATGGATTTACTAACACTACGTAACTCCTTCAGTTCCCAACTCAGAATAAGTTTTCAGTTTGTGTCCAATGCAACTTCATTAAGGGCAACAGAAAAATTCTTTTTAACTTCAAAGGCACTTGAACATTGCAGCCTGATGTGTATGAATCAGCCAGGATAAAACTTATTCCTGTTCTCAGTGCACAGTCATAGGTAAACTTGAAGGCAACTTCCTATACTTAATCTAAAAAATAATGTATGAACATTTTTTCCCAGCTGAAATGCAAAAGAAGGAAGAGATAATCAGAGGCAGGGAAAGAACACAAATACTGTAGAGGTCAAGCACTAGAACAGCAAGGAAGCATTTATAATTATTATGTTTAAACATTCCAATGCCAACTTTTTCCTCTTCTCAAGGTATCTGAGGTGAGTACACAAAGATCCAGAGCTTGTGCTCAGGCATCTATATTTTCTTCTAGGTCAAATTAAGCTAATGTAATAAACTAATGGAAAACCACTGATGGATCTTGGCTGAAGACATGGATGTCAAACCTTCTTTAGATAACAGAAATGCTGTTTGACAGAGAAAGGTATTTGTTAGTGACTTTCCATCTACTACAAAGCACCTTGAGTTGTCTTGGCACAGTGACTTGCCATATGGAGTGATGTGTGACCTGTGTTAATTTTGTTCCTATCAAGATATTTTGTTCAATTTCCACAGAGATGCTGTGATGGAAATTATTGGCTACATATGGCAGCAGGAATACATGAAAATGTGCAGACTTTTTAGGACATTTAGAACTGATCATAATTCCACATCAAACTCACAATAATTCTTTACCATTATTAGTCTCTGATATAAGAAAAAAGTAGCCTTGTGGTAATGATAATATTGTTTAATTTCCCAGTAATGAGGCAATTAACTAAGTTGTCCTTGTAATATATTTTTTTTTCTTAATGGAAAATATTTTAATATTCCATTACAACCATTATGTTAAGCCTTAACAGCAGTAAATTTGTTTGAGGCAGACCATTCCACTACGTTTCAGGCATCAGCTCTCCTTGAGGGAACAAAAAATATTCTAAAGGAAAACTTTGATCAGCCTATCTCCCTCAAGGAGAGCTGATATCTCCATTAGAGATATCTCTAGTGGAAAAAATTGTTTTGGTCATTGTTTTGAGTGTTGCCTCTTTTGTCTTCCTTTAGACCACAACAATCCTTCCTCTGAATGCACATCCATGTTTATACTGCATAACACTGGTCATTCTTTACAGGCCCTTAATTAGTTTGCTTTTGTTTTTTCCACTCTCTTAATGTCTTCTCTGCAAAAACATAATCTTCTGTTTGTTAGTCTTTTAGCCACCCTCTCATATGATCTGAAGTGGTACAGCCACCACTGTAGTAGTAGCCTTCTCATCTGCACATCCTATCAAAAATATTCTGTTTACCTAGGAAACATCTGAAAAAAATGCCACATGTTTAAACGATTTTAAAATGGTAGCTCAAATCCTATTCCCTTCCCCCACCCTCTCCCAAGTATTTTCATCTATAGAAATACTCATAAAAACAGCAGTATTTTTTTTTTCCCAGAGCAATGTAACTTTATCCAACACCCCAAGTTGCTATCAGAACTCTACTCTGGCAATACTCTCGTGTACCAGAGTTTATTACTTTGAAGAAAGAAACAGAACTAAGCCTACAGAAACTGAAACATTTTCAAGATTTTGATTATATAAACTAATAAAGATTCTCCTTTCAGACTGAGGATCCTTGAAGTCAATAGTTTCTGAAAATAAATTGTTTCTCACTTTCCATATTAAAAAAAACCCAAAACAATCAATAGAGAGGTCAATGTTTTTCTTCACCAAATTTTTTAAACCACTTTTTTTTCTTCTCTTTTATTCTTCTGAAGGGCACCTAATATTAGAATGCTGTAATAATCACTGCTTCACATGTCTTCACAATTTCACTTGAATTTAAAACATGAAGTCATCCACAGAGGTGACATATATGTACATGTACTTGCTACACACAATGCATTGCTTACATTTCCTTTCCTTCTGAATGGCAACCCATTTTAAATAAGGCTCTGATGCAGCAAAGCACTGATATCCTTATCTTACATCCAAGATTTAAAGTGCAGGAGTGGATGTATTTAAAAGATATTGCCTTTATGTCATTTATATTTGTACATGTCACTGAATCATTAAGGCTATTATGTCTTCAGGGCAGAAATAATCTCTCATGATACACTTGGTAAACGTATCACATTTACTCAGCAGATACACAGCCCTAAATAAGGTTTCATTTATACTGAAAAAACAATAACAATAATCAATAACAACAATTCTTTTCTAGCTTTATACTTATGCAATAACATCTGAAGAAGCTGCTGAACATAAGTTCATTTTCTGCAATCATTCAAGTTTTGTGCTACCAAAATTAAGAAGAGGAAACCCTTTATGTTATTAGAACAGAAATGCTACTTAGCTTGGTAATTACTGTCCTTTAAAGGTTTTTAATTTAAGCGCAATCCTGAAGAAGAAATTGGAAGGAAGAACAGCCTGACTTTATCTTTTCATCTCTTTCTACTTCTATCCAATTTTTTTAAAGACATCTCATGTTTTCCTGTGATAAAAGTGGAATTAATTCTATTCTGTCCTTTCCCATCTTCTCTAAAGTTCTGTACAGTGTGATTAATACTGTTATGAATGGAGCAGAACTGTTTTGTAGCTCTCTCTGAAACTTAAAAAGAAAAGTAAATTGGATGACTTCAGAAAGCTCATTTGCACTCAGCAGCTTGACTAAAATCTATCTCAGGATAAACAAGAAAGTGATGCTGATTTAAAAAAAAACACCCCCACAAAACAACAAAACAAGAAAATCACCAAACAAAAAAATGCCACAGATAAAGATATTAAAAATTAGACTTTTATCAAGATTTATCAGCTTACTCTGGACTGTATAGTTCATGCCAATACCTCCTGAACAGTGGAGAGAAAGCAACTGTTGCCACAGCTCCCACTGCATAATAAAAATGAGGAAATATTGGCTTCTCGGTGATGGTGACAGTATGATACCCACTGAGTGCAGCACAAAGAACTTACAAATAGTGATTGTTGTGTATAATGGGAGGCCATATTAATATTTCAATAGATCATAGATCTTCAAAGTGTAGTTAAGATCCCTTCTGGCTTCAAAGTCAAGAGGTAACCAGAAAGGGAAAGTAAAGAGCTACGTGAGATCACCTAAGCTGCATTCATCTTATATTGGTTTTCACTCAGACAGGATTAGGCTCACAGTGTCTGGCTATTGACAGTGCTTTATTATTTCACTGATTGCAGAAAAATCATAGAATCATAGACTCATAGAACAGTTTGGGTTAGAAGGAACCTTAAAGATCATCCAGTTCTAAGCCTCCCGCGTGGGCAGAGACACCTCCCACTAGACCAGGCTGCTCAAAGCCCCATCCAATCTGGCCTGGAACACTTCCACAACTTCTCTGGACAACCTGTGCCAGTGTCTCACCACCATGACACTAAAGAATTTCTTCCTAATGTCTAACCTACATCTACCCTCTTCCTGTTTAAAGCCATGATGCCTTGTCCTGTCACTACACAACCTCAAAAAAGGTTCTTCTCCAGCTTTCCTGTAGCCTGTAGTGCAACCATCCAGCCAATTCCTTATTCACTGAGTGGTCCATCCATCAAATCCATATCTTGCCAATTTAGAGACCAGAATGTTGTGTGGGACAGTGTCGAACGCTAAAACATCTGTTGGAATAAATAGCAACCAAATGACCACTCTAACCAATTCCTAGCACTACTGACAAAATACCATTGTAGAAATTATTGGCTATAAATCCTCTTTTTACTGGAAAACTTTTCTTCCTGCAGTATCTTGCCTTAGTAAGGATCTGTGGGAAATATATGATAGGGAGACATCCAATTATCTATTGGCCACAATAATGTTATTTTCCATTCCCCGAAAAGTAAGAATATCTTGAAAAAGCACCATATGAAAACTTGAGAGACTATTGAACCTGCTTAAATATCGATTTCAAGGTATGTTATAAACACAATATCTCAATTTCACAGGTAACAGTCATAAATTAAATGGGTTTCCTGAACACATGCATAAAGCCCATAGCTGAATACAGTGTTGAATAATTCTCCTTCCAGGTATAAAAAAAAAAGTATATATGGGGTTTTGAAGCTTTTCTTACTACAGTTTCTAGAAATGAATGTTTTGGCATCTATGAAACATACTATAGCTACTAAAATATTAGTTTACTATGGGACAGTTTGTCTTCTGGACTTGTTAAGAGAACTTTTGTTAAGTATATTAATAGCATTTACAGTGTTAATTCCAATAAATAACTAAATCTAAGCATAACTATGAAACATCACTATTCAGATGGACCAACATAAAACTAGTTTGGGAAAGGAAAGGAGGGAGGGGTGGAGGGGTGGAAGGAAGAGTGGAAGGAAGGGCAGAAGGAAGGGCGGAAGGGCGGAAGGAAGGGCGGAAGGAAAGGCAGAAGGAAGGAAGGGCAGAAGGAAGGGCAGGAGGAAGGAAGGAAGGAAGGGCAGAAGGGCGGAAGGAAGGAAGGAAGGAAGGAAGGAAGGAAGGAAGGAAGGAAGGAAGGAAGGAAGGAAGGAAGGAGCTGAAATCAGTCTTAGTCTTCCAGCTTTAGATTATTAATAACAAGGCAGCTGCCAACTAGCCTTTTATGTTGAGAGTTAAACAGTCACCCAACTTGTAGTTTTTTTTTTTTTTCACACAACTAAGTTATTAATTGAGGATTCGAATTTTGCTTCAAAACTTGTCTTGAAAATTTGAACTGTATTTGCAGATAATGCACTAGTCTGCTGACTCCATTTGTAGTGGCCACTCACTAGTTCCAGTCAATGCCATTCAGTTTTGCTGAAAGGAGAGGAATTAGCAAACACTTATAGAAAGGCATGTGCCTGAATGTATCATGGTTATTAAATCTGATCATCACTGTTAAGGAGCTAGTTTTTATTATGTCTTAACAAACAATAAATCAACAGAGTTTATAAGTTATGAAATGCAAAGCATAAGAGTTCTCTGAGATTTCCCTTCTTTAAAACAGTGGGGAAGATTCTGTATTCCTTTGCACCATGCCATATAACTTGCTCTGTTGCAAAATTACTACAATGGCTACTGCTATGACTGGCACCAATTCAAGCACTTAAAGCTCTGGAGTAAACAGAGTAACAGAAAATTTAGCACAGTGTGGGTTACAGACAAGCCAAAATAATTTCCTATCAAAGCTCAAGCTTCTTAAACAAAATAAAGAATCTGTTATTCTGGTATCTCCTGAGGCCAGTGCAACCTCTCAATTTACACTATGTTGTACTGGAACAGACTCTAAGTAAGCCTCAGAGATAAGCATTAAATCTACTGCTTTAAAACACTGCGTTCTTTCATCCAAAGAGGTTCATTATGTAAATCTGACATACAGCATGGAAAACTCCTTACATGCTGCAAACATTTCCTTACAAATCAACAATAAAAAACCCAAGCCTTATCCTAAAGCTTTTATTTTGAAACTTCAGTGAGGAATTGAGATTTAATCTCATCCAAATTGAATTAAGCACCTTAAATTAGCAATACAAATTCAGTATTCCTGAGCTCTCATGAATCTAAGTGACAGGTGAAGAAAGACCTCCAGCTCAGACACATAGAGTACTTGATCAAGACAGAAGTGAACACAGCTCACTCATATTTAAAACATTCTTTCATATATTTTTAATAAAACAACTGATACAAATTCAAAACCAACTTCATAAATCAAACATTATTCAATGTATGAGGCTTCAAGGTTTCCCCTGTTATGGCTCTGAGCATGCCTGTTTCTGAGACAAGGGTTTTGCACTTGAATGCTTGAGGTTTTATGAAAGGTTTATTGGATTTCATAGTCCCTTAAGGGGAAACCCTTTAAATGTCTTTGCAATTATAAGTCTAATAACAATTTCAGCTCTTGGACAGAGCCTTGACTTGACAAAGATAAGGAACTGGAAGTTGCTCAGTCAATACAAAGCTATTAATCTCTGTCACCCTGCTGTCATTGTGTCTCAGGGAAACAATGTAGTTTCTTGACCTATGTGAAGTCATGTAGTGATTTTATTCAGGATGTCAGCATTCATCAGTACAGATTTTGTCACACCCCGACTCACTTGAAGAGTTCGCAGTTCTTTATCTTGACTGCGTTGACACCCTTCAGATACAAGCAGTTTGTTTCAGTCTCTGCTTATTATTATTATTTAGCACTTACTCATGTGTAAAAGCCCCTGAGAATAAAGTTTTGAG
Organism: Hemiprocne comata; assembly: GCA_020745705.1. Taxonomy (NCBI): domain Eukaryota; kingdom Metazoa; phylum Chordata; class Aves; order Apodiformes; family Apodidae; genus Hemiprocne; species Hemiprocne comata. Next base: position 7,925,968 of record CM036598.1, read on the forward strand.
TTGGAATATAGGCAGTTTCATCACTGCCTCCTGTGTCCTCGGAGAAGGACAGTTTTAAGTTGCCAAATGCTATACGTGCTTGCATATTCAAATGAAGGTTAATTTTGTTCATCCTCAGTAAATCAGATTATTATTTTTCCTTAGTGGTGTGCTTTTTAATGTCATCCTTCTCTGATCTTGAAACACAGTGTCAGAAAGTTGATCAAACTCTAAGCAAATTTTCCAGCCAACGTTATAGTTCATCAGTTAGAAATGCACAACTAGTAGGTATTTGTCTTAAATGAGCCAAATGTAGCTTGCTTTATTGGTTAGTGTACCCATGCTATATAAGAAGCTGCCATACAGAGTAGTTAAAGAAACTATTCTGAAGTCTTTGTGAGAAATAAAACTCCTTATTTTCTTCCAGAAGGCTGGTACAGTGTCATAGTTTAATGGGTGTATACCAGTAATGTGCCTATATAAATATTAAGACTTCATTAAATATCACATACAAACAGCAAACTGATGTAAAACAAGTAATATAACCAGTTCATACAAAATGATCACTGCACTCAAAGCTTTCATAAATATTCGCTAAGATAATTACTGAGTAATAAAAATGTGTACCACAACAAAACCTAATTATGAGTAAAATAATGCATGGATGATGATTAGATCATCAAACACCAATTTACAGTATTATACTAAAGAATATATATAAATACTAACAAAACATAACAAATATTAGTAATGTCCCTAACAAAATACTTAAGAGTATTCTTGTACTACACTAAAGGTAGAGTAACTTCACTAACTTCAGCAAAATTATTCCAGAATTTCTCTGAATAAATAAGATTTTCAAAGTGAAATGACATTTTACTAAATATGCAATGTTGATAATTTTTTATTGTATAATGAATATGGATTACACTGTAAAATTGCAAGGGTTTTCTGGGGGTTTTTTTGCTGTGAGCAATTTGAATGCAAGGAACTACAAGAGAAACTAAATTGATCTTGAAATAAGCAACCATGTAATCTAACAGTTAGGTCAGGTAAAATGTATCAGCTGCAATAAACCCCAACTATTAAAGGCCTATTTAAAAATGTTAGGACAAATATTTCCACCAAAAAATTAGTATAAACCTATGCATTCACAATTGAATGTTTGTGTTGTTTAGTTAAATATGAAGTTCCCAAGAAACTCTAAGAAAATTGTAGCTATCAATTTTAATTTTTTTAGATAGTCCAGAAGTTTCCTATCAACTCTTCCTTTTTTTTTTAAACTCCTCTTCCTCACTCTTCTGTTTGCCCATTTATGATGTTCCACTCTTTGTTCCATTACCCTTGCATTCTTACTCCTTTTTGCCCTTGCATATGTCTCTACTCTCCATCTGTTTTGCTGAACAGGTTGCAGAGCAAGTTATTATATAAGTTTCAAATCCTTCTGCTGAAATTGGCTGCAACCAGCCTGCTGGTCTTACACTTGCTGAGTCAACCTGCTCTTCTAGATGTAGTCCTTCCAGTGTACGGGACTGACAGAGGCAGTGCTGATTCAGCAAAGTCAACATGAATAAAGGTGAGAGTAGGCAACTGCAAAAATAAGCTAAGAATTAGCTTTAAATGAAACTTTTGGCTGTTTGTAGGCTTCTAAGTATGAAGGTTTGAAAGTTCTTTTATAATGTAGGTTCAACTGGTTGAGGAAAGTAGTTCCATTACTTTCTCTTTTTATACTGGACAGCCCTAAAAATCAACTAACTCAAAAAACATTCATTGAAGTGTCTTCTGGTGACTACAGAAATCGAAGTGAATGAGGAAACTGAATTAATATTTCATTTGTCTACTTCTAGAATTAATCCTGTCAAGGCAAGAATCTATGCTTGTTCCCAGGAACAGTTAGGACCTACACATATAGTTGGAATTACTCTTTTTTGCCTACTTTTATATACACTGATATATTCATTCTATGTTGAACCAATTGCCAGTATCTTTCAATGTATTTTCTTTACCAGATATCACTCTCCCTCCTTTCAATCTTTCTGTTGTCTTTATATTTTCCTCTTCAGTTCTATAAATCACTTCATCTGGTATTAGAGCCATTACTAAGAAGAAATACCACGTCTTACCTCATGACACATCCTAGATATTATTGCCCATTTACTTCAAATTTTCATAACTTCTCACTATTATCTGCATGTATGTATGTGCATGTAAGTATTTAGGCATTAAGATGTGCAGCATCTGCCATAAGAAGCCATCAGGTACTCCAGGCTGTTAATACAAAATAACAGCAAAAGCAGCAACAATACAGAGGCTATTACCAATCATAGAATCAATGATTGTACCATCCATTCTGTTCTCTCACACTATATAATTAATACTTTCTTATCAAAACAAGCCAGTGGTTTTCATCCTTCTGGGCCAGTGCCAGCACTACATTGCAGTTTGACCAAGTGTACTGCAAAATGTACACACACTCTTTTATGCCCAGATGGCACAGCTGCCTTTAACCTCTCTCACTGCAAATTAGCTGGGATTAGCAGGAGAGCACAAGCTGAATTTAGGGGGTTACATTTTGGTACAATAGGCGATCCCATTATTATGAATTTAGCATTTTCTTCTTTTTCCTTTATTTTTCCCATTCTTGAGTTCTACTTGGTAGTTTCTTTCCAATATTTCACAAAATTATAGTCTTAGATGTGTTCAAACCTTATTACTCATTCTAACAACAAGGCACCTAAGGTTTTGGGGTTGGATTTTTGTTCTGTCTGTGTTCATTCTGTTACATGACAAATACGAAATGCTTTTAGCTCATTTGAGGCAGTCTAGACCCACAGGATACAAAGATTTTTTAAACAGATTATTCTTCCTGTGGTTTCACACCACTTTCCAGTCTCAATTGTTCTTAAAATGTCACTTGCAATTTTTTGCCTCATTATATAAGAAATTTGAAATAACAATACCTCAGTTTTCATATATGGCAATTCTTGAATTCATACTCCTTCTTTCACTGCCTTTATCTTAAAACGAAGTGACTTAATCCTTCCCCTTCAATTTTATCTTGCTATATGTAAAGTGTTTGTAGTAACCCAGAAATTAGTGCTCATGAAACACTTTTAGTGTCTAGAATCAGTGTTCTGAATCTCTAAAATACTATATAAAAGCTTTATATTACCAGTACTCATTTAGGTGTGACAGTTTGAAAAACTCAACAGTATATGACAATTTAAGTAAAAATAGATCTGTATGATAATCTACAAATGATCCAGCTCAGAATCTATTCAAACATTCATATGATTAAAGATACCTTTTTTTTTTTTTTTCATTTGGCACAAGGAAATTGTCTTTGTTTAAATGGATGTTTGATCTCTCATTCACTCTGGTTAGATAATATTTAAAAATTAAGTGAAAAATGGTTTAAGAGCACAGTCTCTGTAAAACTGTGACATCTGATCTTTAAATTTGAGTATATGTTAGTGACTCTGGCACTATAACGTTTCACTGTGCAATTTTTTCATGTATGAGTTATGTCATAAAAGTGGGATTGCACTGAAAACCCTTCTTTCTTGCATTGAACAGAACGGAGACATATCCAGAGATGCTTCCTTAGCTGCAGAAGCTGTAAATCAGTGGAGTTGCAGCAAGTGGAACAATGTCCCTCTCAATCTGCTTGCAGAAAAATTGCTCCATCTGCTTGCTACTTGGTAATAAATAAATAGTATCAGAATAAAATTGATTTTAAAATAATTGAGACTGTATTATACAGAAAGACTTTGTAAGTAAAAAAATGTCCATGCTGTTTTGCTACAGTTGTTACAAATTGGTGTTTCCAGTAGTTTTCTTCTGTACATGCACTCTGATGCAACACATTTTGAATTTGCTTTAAGATAGTTCAATAAGTTATTAGTGATTTATAGTGAAGAAGAATCAAGTAAAATATTTCTCAGTAAATGGACAGTTTACTTGGACTGGGCCTCATTTTACATGAGAATTTCCAAATCCATATTTGTGTTAATTATTTTCAAGGTTTTTAGAAAAACTTGGTTGCAAAGAAACTGATTAATGAAAGAGTTGAAAGATGCAATGCTTCATCTCCAAGATGACCCAGTGGGTAGTCTGTAGTATTACTGCAAACCTTTCTTTGACAAAGGGGTTGGATTAGTTCCAGTGCTCACTGGATCTTAGAAGCACGGGAAGGATGGAAATTTTTCTTCATGAAATCAGAATTAAAACTGAAAATTATTGAGTTACCCCTCAACAAATACCTAGAAAAAGGGGGAAAAAAAAACAACCGAACAACGCAAAAACCTAAAAATTCTGTCACAGTTTGACACCAAGTTGGAACACTCTTGATTCACCCCCCTCCTCCCTTAAGGTAGGGGAAGAGGGAGAAAAATAAGAACGAGAGGCTTTCTGGGTTGAAAAGTGAAACAGATGGATTTTAATTATTAGTGGTAAGGGAATATATATTTGTAAAGGGATGTGCAACACCCGATCCCCTCCCTCCTCCCCCAGTGACTCTCACAGCAGCTCTTCTCCCTGGTGACTCCAGCTGAAGGGGGGAGTGTCCGGGCGCACGGACGGGCCCTCGGGTGTCGGCTGGGAAGGAACATGGAAAAAAGAGAGAGAGAGGCAAAGAGAGGGTGATAGAAGTGACAGTAAGCAGAAAAGTGAGAGGAAAAGGAAAATGAAAGTCTTGACTTCCATGATGTCTTAACCTATACTGAAAGCCAAACAGAGAAAATATTATGAGAAGGGAATATTCAAGTCAGCCCACAGAGAGGGAGGAAGAAGTGCTTTAGGACTGACTTTTACAGATGAGGTAATGACTTTGTCATGTAAGTAGTTCAGATCATACCAGAAACTAATTTCAGGTGAGCAGATTCCCACTCCAGTGCCTCAAGTAAGTTTCTTGTTCTCTAGCTCAATAAAATCACAAACACAAAATTAAAATTTATTTCTTCATATCTATCAGAATTTTGGGAAACAATATTCATTATATAAATACTGAAAAGAGTTCTCTCTCACTGAAAGCAAATTTAAACATGTAGATCTGGTAAGCTTCTCATTTATTGTGTAGTGAAAGCTAAACACAAAAGTCAACCTAGTAATATTGTTTTTTTCATAATTTTTGGTAGGTTAGAATCTAAAAACTTCAGTTGAAAGGTAATTATGACTAGTGTCTTAGGCAGTCTACTACCAAGCATACAGCACTTTATTTCTCTAGTGAGACTGTAATTACGGCTACTTACAAGCTGCAGTAGCCAAGGGGAGAATGATGAAGTAATGTGTGGTCTTGGAGAAAGCATGGTCAGAGCTAGAGATCTGTCCTCCCAGGACAGACTGAAGACAAGCTCTTGTTCCCATCAAATCAAGAGATGTCTTTACAACAATCTTGGGATAAAAATTTGAACATAAAATCCCCCCTCTCCTTTCCAAATATAGCTACTGGTGAGTGCTTCAGAGGAAACTGTCAGCCACTGTAAAAGTCCTAAGTTTGCAGTATCAGAACATTCTTGCTTTCCACAGCAAGTTATTTACACTTTTAGTGTACTTCACCCAAGTCTTATAGCCAGTGGGAAATTAATGGTATTTGGATTAGGCTGATAGTAATTTCTAATCAATATTTAATAATTTGCTGATGAGACAGTATTAGATATCGCTATTACGAAAGGGATTTACATAGTAGAAAAAAGGCCTTAAGGGAAGCAGTGATTTGGCAAGGTGTAGTTGCAGCAGAAGTAGAATTCTACCATGTTTCAGTTCTGAGCTTGTAGAGTTTCATAGCCCTCATAAATAGGAGTGTGTTTGGATATATTTATTCACAAATCATGGTATGTTAAAACATAGATTTTTATCTTATTCAGGGATAAACCATTCCAGAGTGAAAAATTATTATGCATTAACCACCCTTATATCGCTGCTGAAAGCATTTGCTTCTCATCTCACGTCTCATTATTCACCTTACTGTACATCTGTGGGTGTAATAACCAGAAAATCATCCCAACATCCTATTGTATATTATTACTGAAATATAACATGACTGCTTAGATTCAGTTTACTACTTGACCACTGTGGATCTAGAAGTTGTTGCTATGAATAGCAATGCATTTCTGCATTTATGCATGGGAAATTCCAACACTCCTGAGTCCTGTGTCATAGAAATTGAAACCAAGATCTTAAAAATCAGTAATGGTGGCCAGGCATTAAAACAGAGTTCCTTCTTTCAAACAGAGTTTATCTACACAACACTCCTACATCAGAAATATGAAAGGTGTAATTAAAGTTGTAAACAGAAAAATAGCATGCCCTGATTACACATAGTCAATGAAAAATAAGAACAGATTTTGAAATCTTTCAAGCAGACAAGGCAGTGATACTTCATAAAAAGATGGGGGGGAAGGTTGCATTACATTAACTCAAAGAATGAGACAAGGGAGTTCAAAAACTACATTCTAACTTTGGCTACAGAGCTTGGAATTATTTGGGGCATTTTGAAGGCTAGTGGATACCACATATTGTTCTCTCAAAGTCTTCTTTTTAGTGCCTAGCATTGACGCTTTAGAAAGAACTTCAGTCAGGAAGTATAATGAATTAATCTCTTTTCTCCTTCATCTGATCTCTTCACTATTGCCTTTGATCTCTGAGGACATTTGATTTTATTTTAAGTTGCACATGTATTACATCTTCATATGGATTCCTACAATGTACCCTATTTAGAAATTGGATGCTTATAAAACAAAGAAATTTTATGCTTCAAAAAGACAAAGAAAGCATCTCACATTAAATACAAACCTATGATAGAAGTCTATGTTTTGAAGAACAGAAAAAGGGAGAAAATAAAAATGGCGATATTATAAATACTAAAACCAGTCATATGTGTCACCCAAAATGTCTTTCTGTCATTAACACAGAATTCAACAAAAATATCTGTTTGAATGGACACTGCAGTGTTCACCACTAAACCCTTTTCCAGATGGGAAGCCTATCAACATGATGTTAATTTGCATACATTTTACTGTATGATTCCTAAATGACAAAGGATATTTTAAATTAGTTTAGAGGTAATTGACTAGAACAATGCAACTATGCTTACAGCAGGTCTACATCAGGTCCTGGTTTAATACACACCAAAAACATCATAATGAAGGACTTTACAATCAAAAGGTTGCTTTACAAACACTGCACACAAAAAAAGGCAGCAAATGACAGCATGAGCCACTACATATTTTATTCTAAGCAGCACACACTTAAAAACCCACACAAATTACTGCAAATTTTGCTAAAGACTAGCTACAACTCTCAACATGACATGTTCTCCCTAAAGAAATGGGTCTGTTCCACAAGGTAACTTAAGTCTTGCATTAATGAATTTGTAGTGTGTTACAGGTTTTCTCTCTTCCTCCAATGTATTTTTTTCATTAACTTACAATTATTAACTGGGATAAAGTATAGATAAGAACAGGAAGGAAAGGTAAAAGTTTACAAAGAACATCAGAACATCATTGTAAATGCTGAATGTAAACAAGAACAAAGGTATGCTAGCCAATGCAGAGTCAGGAAAAAAATCTAAAGCAGCAGAAGAGTTGTTTTTAATGGAAAATATTTCACCTGAAAATAATTCTCCCTGCTGGATATAGAAAATTTTATCTATCACTTAATTTATTATTTGTCAATTGATGGCAGGCATGTTTTCAGCTGTTACAGTTATCATTAATTACCCAGTCTACTTGATAATCTTAAAGAACAGTCCCTCACATTGTGCCTTATCTACCTAAGATACTTATTTAAGGAATGTAGCCTATATATACAATAATGCTAAAAAAAACCTGTCAATAATGAAAAGGCAAAGTGCCAATGACAAATTTCAGCCAGAGGCAAAGTTAGAGTAAGTCCCTCCTATAAAAAATGTATAAACGAACAAAAATTGCACAACCCTGCATAAAGAAATCAAAGAACTAGCACTGTAAAAATTTCCTGCTGACAGACTGAATCTGTTCAGAGGAAAAACAACTTTCCCACATATATTATTGAATCTATTATGAAAGTTCGAATAACTCCAGTCTCTGGAACCATTTCAAACACTAAGAATTATACTCAATTTCCATAAGAAAAAAATAATATGTAGTTCTTTCCTTTGCACTTTTCCTTAAGGCACTTACTGTAAATAACTGAATCCAGACGAATCACAAAAGGTCTTTTGTTATAGTAATTTCCAGGTTTGCTCTTCTGACAACATAGTCATCTATGTCACCTTTCATCATAGTCACCAATCATCATAGTCACCTTTCAGCAAAGGTTCAAAGTCAGTAATGGGAGTAATGAAAATAACGGGTATGGAAATGACAAGCAGGAGAAATGGTACAAACAGGAAATGAACTGTCAAAGTCAAGTAAAAACAGGTTCTAAAAGGAGTAATGTTTGTAGCATTAGTGAACCTGTTCTAACTAGTTTCAATTTAGACAGCTCAGCTGGGGCCACAGCTGTAAGGGAGGAAGGCAGAGTGACTGAAGGATGGGAACAGCGCAGACTCACATATTTGATAGGTTCATTCATCTCAGTATTGTAATTAACTAGCTTTAAGTTAGCCTAGCTATGTTTACGGTCACACATCTAAACCACCTGAAAAGATGCCTGTAAAATTCAGCATAACTAGTGCTGACCACAATGTCCTAAGTGAATATAGCTGCCACAGCACAGCAATGACCTCAGAGTTCTAAACAGGTCAAGATCTAGATAGGGACCAAGCACCAATGCCTGATTAATAGAAAAAAATACCCATAACCCCATACTATAGTAATTACATCCTCAAAGATGTGAGGATTTCAAACTCAGACGCTGAAATGAACCCTCCTTTGCATTTACAAGTAGCTGTAGTCACATCATGCCCATGTCTGGAGTTTCTACTATTTTGGATATATATATAGATGTTTTCTATGTACATGTATCTACACATACACATATTTTAAGTATAAATTTAAACAAGATGCAATGACTCAGCTTGATAAATAATTGTCTTAAACTTCTAAACTCAATCTTAGCTTCAAAAGAAAATTTTCTTCTAGCATGGAGAATGTAATGTTAGTGTTGATGTGCTAAATTCACAAATAGTGTAGGCTGGAACAACTTTACTGATGTGAATATACATAACAACTCCATATTGATCATCTAAAAACAAAACAAAAACAGTATTTCTCACTGGAAAAACTCATTAAAGTCAGACCGGCAGAGGATCTAGTAGTCAGTACTCAGTTTACTCCCTACAAAGTCAGTGGGACCAAGCTGTAACCCCATAACTGGGAAATGCTTCTAAGAGAGTGAGTGCTAATTAATAATAATATGGCATCTCCCTGCTTTAATGTTTGTTGAAATTACTCTAACTAATCTCTTCAAGGTTTCTCTTATGGAAGTCAAGCAGAAAACACTCAGAGAAATATTCAAATATATATTCCTTTTTCCTACAGCTTGCTAAAGATGTGCAGCCCTGAATATTGCAGGATAGCATAAAAGATGTTCTCTGACCTATAACCTGGACTATTCAGGTAGTCTATTATCTAATTAATTTTGGGAGCAATGTGACCTTCCATGGGAATTTTTACGTGAATAGCGTACAAGCAGATGCCAAGGGGTAGTCAGAGCACCACCAATGCTCAGGAGCTCAGATCACTGTAGCAGTGAGCTAGTGAGCTACAATTTAAAGGGTCAAAAGCCTTCTGTTATTTTCTTATGGGGCTTTTCTCTTTTGATGACTGTGCTAACAGACCCTGTTCTATTTATCAATTGAAATTTATGTTTATATTCTATGGAGATGCTCATCTATCTGCCAACTTGTGTCAGCAGAATTATAAACCTGTCAGTGACACAGTATTTTAGTAGTAACCTACGTTGGCTGTAAAAAACAAATGCAAATTTTCAGACAATTACTTATATGCAATGAAAACAGCACTTTCTAACAAATAATGCTGTTAAATAAAATAGTGACACTACTCATCTTTAAAGCTATGAATTTATACCATCTACTTTGAATCATGTTAAGTTTTTTGAAAGGCTTTATTTCATCTAATACCTTAAGAAAATTGCAGGCAATTTCAGACGTCCAGAATGTGGTTAAACATGTAAGTGCCAAGCAACCTTCCGGAGGCATTTTGCAAAGCTGTGCTGAAATTAAATACAGTTGACTGACTTCAACCATACAAAAGTTATCTCCCCTAGCCCATAGGTGTTAACACACTGGAAACTGCCATGTCAATATGTAGATAGGTATTTGCATATTCAAGTATACATGGTAAAAATGCTTGATTATGTTCAGGCAGCGTATTTGTCACAAAGCATTAATTCCATTGTTTTTAATCCTCATGGGTGAAGTTACTTACTTCCTAGAATTAATTCAACTCTGTAACAATGTAGTACTAGGCAGGCAAAGGTGGAGTAAGAGGAAGGAGGGGAACAACAGATTCCTTGCAGAGCCACAGTGAAGAATACTATCTCAGGAACTAATGTCTTGGCTTTAAGCTTGTATTTTCAGCTGCTAAATACAGCTGTAAATACAATTACAGCATACTAAAATTTATTACCTAATGCAATCAAAGGTATGCAGCAGACTTATTTGGACAGTACATTTACCGATGTCTTTTACTGTTTTTAAACCTTTTACAATGTATGTTGCTCATATTATCATTAAATAAGGAAAAGAAGAAATTGCAAGAGGTTATCTGGTGTATTTTCTTGCCCCAAGGTTTTATGGAAGTGTGCTTTTTGCCAGTCACATACATCCACAATAACCAATTAGCATCCAAGTCTTCAAATTAGTTATACAATTAATCACAGCATATTAAAACTATAAAACAGCACTTGTAACATGTGCTTATTTTATAGATAAGCGAAATTAGTGTAGCCATTGCAAATTAGCTCTCTTTCAGCAGTTGAAGACAAACAGATCCCATCATTCAATCTTTGTATGTACAAGAATTATGAGGGATTTGATTCGTAATAGACAGACTAATTATATTTACACGCTTAGGGCAGTCTTTCATACGTGTTCTAGTTGCCACTCAAGAACCATATAAAATGTTTACATGTATACAGTCATACCTCTTTCATCTACTAAATGTCATGAAAATGCTAGTGATAAGCCAGCTACTTTCTGGTTTCAAATTTTTATTTAAAAACTTTTTAAAATCTGTGGCCTCTATTGCAGTGAAACATTAAAAAAATACAGATTTCTGTTGTCAAATAGCAGCTTCAGGAACACATATTTTTAAATTTAAACATTAATAAATCAACACATTTTTTCCAGTAGAACTTCTACTGATGATATCATGGTCTCACTAATGACAAAGGAAGGGCATCTGAAAGTAATAAAAGCAACATAGAAACTGGAGTAAAAACTAGAAAAGGAATTCCATAGTCTCCCTACTTTATCTGAATATAGATGAACCCACAGTCATTCTTAAATAATCTCCTTGAATCTTATTATTATCCAGTATTTATGGAATTGTCTCTCAAGTTTCAGGCATCACCATATGAGCAAGAGAATACTAGAAGAGTGGGAAAACGAATTTCACTCACCCAAAAAAAATCTGAGGAAAGTGCTCTATCAGATTTCCCTCATTCTTGGGTTTAGATATTTATACTTCAGAGAAAGAATTTCTGTTACATCTAAACTACACAGTTGCAGACAAATTTTCAAAAGAACTAAGCATGCTGAGAGGCAAAGTCTTTTAAAACTCTTGTCTTAGGTGTCACAATGGGAACTGTGCTGGTGAGTGTATTTGAAAATCTGGTCCGGATATACGTGCTCTAATAGGAGTTAAAATCTTTTGAAAATCCATCTCTAGCTACAAGTCCTTGAAAATTTGACTTCGGACTCTTCAAGGTTCATTTTTATTTAACAGATCCTTTTCAGAGGATCGGAGCATCCACAGTTCATATTCAAGTTCACATGATTACTGAATACTCAGTATGTATGAATCACAGGCCAATAGTAATTTCTAGATATTCTGGTTATTCATTACTGGAAAATTATGAAGTCTGCTTCTATATCCCTTTCTCAGTCCCATTCTTTGACAATGTAGCTTCAAACTAATTTATGTTCCTTGTGATCCCTTTAGCAGTTAAATGTTGGCCAAATTAATTCAGCATACTCATAAAAATGTTCTAAGTGACATGATATGCTCCAGAAAAGCTTTTGACAAGACAGACAGCCAAGGGACTCAAAGGTGATAGTCTTTTGCCATTTCTGAGTGATGTTGCTGCCAAAACTCATGGACCCGAGGAGGTTTGACCTTGCACAGACAGTGATATGTCTTCATGAAAACTGACTGTCATGCACATGCCTCAATTTCACAGAGGAAGAATCGGAACTGTAAAACAAGAGAACCTTGGACATCCCTAAAGAGAAAAAATGTGTAAAGCTTTCAGGGCCTCACCAACAGCTAAAATTAACTCTGAATCACCCATGTGGATGTATTCTGATGCAAACAAATTTGCAACAAGCCCTAGCAATTACTACCTTCCATGGCCACCGCAACTGCAAATAGAAGTTTCTTTCTCTTACCCAGAGCTAAAAAGCTACTAAGTCTTCATTAGCCAAGAACCATTTCTTGTCTGCAAGGACAAAAAAGTTGCCAAGCCCAATGTGGTTTGGAAGGATAGGAAAGCATCCAGCATAACAAAACACACATTTTTAAAGAAGGTCAGTATCATTTAATGCCACTGTTCTATGTAGCAAATCTGTTCATTTTTAGATCACCCACACAGAAATTATATACAACCATTAGGAGCCAGAAGGGCTAAGGGAAATGCAACGTTTTAATTGCTTTGCCTTGGGAACATTGCAGAAGCTGGTCTTGCACAATGCATATACTGACAGCTCAAACAGAGATTTATCTATGGAATTTGAAACTGCTTTAAAAAGAGCACACAGAAACCTGACAGAAAGTACTGACTGAAGGCCCAGTATTAGCTTATTAAGCAATATGAATGAAGAAAGGATGCATTCATAGCTGCTATGTCTATTTGCTATGTCCATCAGGAATCCTTCTAGGCTGACAGGAGTAGCATATTATTGAGTGACAGAATCCAGGAGGAATTTGAAGGAACGCAAGAAGAATCATTAGTGCTCTGTACAGAACATTAATTTAATCCCAGACTTTCATTTTCTAACAATCTGAGAGCAAATAACAAGCATCATTTTGGAAATTTAGGTATTTCTAATTTGAGAAAATGCAAATCTGGAGCCAGAGCAAGGATGTCAAAGTCTTTTAATACTGTTTGCACAGTACCTAACACAGTAGGGGATCACTGCTTGGACCTAAAGCAATTAATACAAATCAATACTAAGTATCTGGTTTCTATTTTACCAGTTTTGAAACTGGGGTGATTGCAATTCATACCACAGCACTTGGAAAGCACTACATTATATGTAGTTATATATGCTGCTTATGTTTGAGGACAGAAACACAAAGAGAACACACACCTTTTCTTTTTCATCATTTAATTCTCAATCAATGTTATTTTGAACTCTGGTATTCCCATACTCACAAGGAATCTGTGGTCTTATTGTCTTTAACACCAGATCACAGCACTTACTGATTGGGCCTGATGACATGATAGTATTTCTGTCACTCTTGCTGGTACACACCATACAGAGTTTCATGCCTGCTTTACAGGCATCAAAGGAACTAACAGAGGGAAGTTATGCTGGATCATGTAGCTGAAGCACTTTCAGTCACCCAGGAGAAGTCCAGGCTGAACCAGGGTCTGAATTTGCAGAATTAGAAACATTTCCAGAGCAAGTTTTAAATTGTCTTACCAAAACAATTCAGCAATAGTTTTTGCAGCTCATAAATACTTAAAAGCTGTTATGAACTGCTGATGTTGCTAAAAGAACCAGACAGCTTACTTGGGATATTTTTGCTTCGGTACCACTCCTTCTTATGCCACTTTCTTGGTTATTGTACCATGAACCACATCAGGAAAAGTAACCAGGCTAACTACCTTTTTGGTGGATTGCTTATTTGCTGGCTAGTTACAACCCAGATCACTTTTCCAAGCCACATAGACATGTTCATGGCACCATGAACTATCAGAGGGCAGTAGATGGGTGGAACTGATGAGTAAAGACCAGGGGCTTATGCAGGCCTATGTGATTTGTAGAATTACCATATTAATCATGTCATTTTTCAGAAAATTTGAACTCCAAAGTGGCACAGGCACTGCCCACATATAGAGGAACACAACTATAAATCTATCCAACTCAAACAATCAATTACACTGGAATACTGGCAGAAAGCTGCCCTTGCTCTTGCAAACAATCTCATGACTACTTCTAATGGACTCCAATTTCAAAAATTTTATTCATCCTCACCTGAAAAAAAAGAATAAATTACACTGTCATGGTGGAAAACCACCTTGTAACCAGGTGATTAGCCCAGTGACTCAGGAGAAATAGTGCCATCTACTGAATTAATGATAGTCTTTAAAGCACAGCCTAACAAAATCATCTCTCATCAGCTAGTTGTTGTACATGGGCGAGTTATTGTCCAGTTAATTTAACAGAAAATTGTTGTAGTACAGACACTTCAAATCACTTGGCACCTGCTGTTTTTCCTTTGCCACTAGTGCATTTTAAAAGCTTATTCATAAAAGAAAAGAAACAAGATTATTCCTTTTAAATATTTGCAATGATGCTTTAAAGACTCTCACATGGGCACAGAGTACTTGAAACAGTCCAGAGGGGAACTAACTGTTGGCTGCTGAGTGTTACAAGAACATAGAAGTCCAGAACATACAAGCAATGAGGCAAGTCAGGGAAAAATAACTCTACATTTACTATTTCCACAAAGATCCAAGGAAATCCAAAATCCAGCAGTGCAAACATATGGCCTTAAATAAACAGGATGAAAGAGATCACTGCTGTTCACAGCACCAACAAAAACCCTAGTATGCAAAAGGAATATATCTCAAACAATTGAAAAAAATGAGTGGGATGGAAAGGCATTCTGGTAACATTAAAAGAACAGATTGAGATAAACAAGATAAAGTTAACCACACGAACCTCTTAAGTCATTACTGAAAACGCTAAGTCTTTCTAGGCCTTCCACTGAAAATTCACAGAATCACAGAATCCTAGGGTTTGGAAGGGACCTCGAAAGATCATCTAGTCCAACCCCCCTGCCAGAGCAGGGTCACCTAGAGCACATCACACAGGAACCTGTCCAGGCGGGTTTTGAATGTCTCCAGTGAAGGAGACTCCAGAACCTCTCTGGGCAGCCTGTTCCAGTGCTCTGTCACTCTCACAGTAAAGAAGTTTTTTCTGATATTTACATGGAACCTCCTATGCTCCAGTTTGCACCCATTGCCCCTTGTCCTATCACTGGACATCACTGAAAAAATTCAGCCAATTACCTCCACAGAAAGAAGCAGGGTATGAAGATTCACCATCAAAATAGATACTGTGCTTCAAGATGATGGGTGGATATGGAAAAAGTGTTGATAAGCTATTATAGACTTTGCAAACCAAAATAATATTTATAGATCTACTGATACCATGCATTTAAATGAAGTTTATACAAATGCTTTATCATCCGCCATGTCAAGAGGGAATTCAGAGAATTGACTGCCATAAAAATTGCCAAGTGACTAAGGAAATGTGCACATTACTGAATCTTTCACTTGGTTAAGCAACTAATATGATCAGAGGCTATTCCATGGTTAGTCACAGAAAATAAAACAATGAAGCAATTTTTTTTCTAAATTTATAAACGATAAGTAAAGCCTAGTAATCATAAAATCAGATTCAGAAATACCCTCTAGGTATTTCTCAGATTTGTCTGTACATAATCCAAATAAACACATTGTTTTTATAAATCATGAGCACTGAAAAAAACTCTCTCACTGAAAAAGTCTCTCTAGAGACTTTACTTTGGATAAAATTATCTGTACGTTTTCACCTTCTAGGAAAAAAATCAGACATTGGAAGAAATAATATGGAAGTGTATTGATGGTTTAGTTCTGTGAATCATAAAATGAAAGGTTGCTCACTTGTAGTTCTTATTCAGACACATTTCCCATTAGGACTTCTGACTTTAAGAAATGAAACCCAAACTTTCTGAACTGCTAAGATAAAAAAACACAACAGATATTTTCCTAAATGTTAGTGACTTTATTGCTATATATTGCAATCAATAAAAATTATTTCCAGGTTTTTTTTTTTATATAAAGCATAAAATTCTATAGGCATTCTTTAAGCTGATTTGAAGTTGACAAATACAAAAAATATATTTAATGAATTAGAAATGTACCATGTAATTGTTAAATCACTTTCTGTAGACATTTTTTTAAGTCTTCATATGTTTCAATGAATTTTTTTTCAGAAAGATAAAATATAATGAAGAATTGCACATCTTTTGAGAGAACAGTCTCATAGTAACCTCTAAAAACTCTGTGGATTTGGGTCACCTCGTCAAGCAGCAGAAACCCTACAATATGAACGATCGGCCCAGTCACAGATTGTGAGTAGCCAGTAACAACACAACTTCATCCCATACTCTCTGAGGCCAATGGAAAAAATATCTGTAGGATTTTGTAACTGAAATGTATAGAAGCCTTCCTAATTGCTTCAATGAGCAGTGAATCAGTCCCATCAACAGCAGCAGAAGCTATAGTCACTGTGAGTAATATATGAGCTATCCTTAGGCTGCAACGTATTTGCATAAACCTTTTGTTGAATAACTTGAATAAAGAACAAAATAAATCAAAAACTGAAATCTATTCACAGTTAAATGGCAAGCTGGAAAAGAGATTTAGTGAGTTAAATTATTCACTATGCTCCAGTGAGAGCATATTTCACAGATTCACATTCCCAAGTGAACTCATGCTCTGCCACAGCCTAGCTAAATATAGCATGAATAAGCATCTCTGGACAAATAACAGCCAAATAAAACAGGTGCCTTAATACATACATTCAACACCTGGTATTTTGCAGAAAAACACAACCACACATACATGGTTATCATTTGATTCATTAATATTTCCTGACTGATTTATAGTATTAAAATACCAGTTAGTTATGCCTACTACAATATCTATGAACTACTTTTCTTTCCTTTATACTCTTTATGAGATGAGGTGACCAGAACCAAAAATACAAATCATAGGATGGCATTATATCACTCTTACATACACACAGCACTATCAGGGCTGCTACAGGGAAAGTAACTCCATCCCAGTCAGACCCAGTATGTCCTTTCTATATTATAGTCTCTGCATTGTGGTTCTATACACCTGGAAAATGTATTTCACTGGGTTCTATGGATTCCTCCAGCATAGTGCTTCTTTCTCCACTAAACTATCCTTGCCAAATAATTTATACCCAAATTTCTCTGTATTTTGTCATCTTCTTGCCTTTCATTAATGCTTACTTTGTTACAAGCACTCTACTTCAAAGGAGGTGCTAAACACAACTCTCTCAAAATTGCTCATTTCTCTGTGCATGGAATGTAAATGTCCCCACAGCACTTTTCATAAAGAGAGAAACAACCAGTGTCCTGGGAAGGGTTCCTGCACAACTGTTCAGGTGACTGCCCCAAAGTAGTCATACCTGTTTGCACAACCACTTCACTACTAGTTTCTGAGAGGAGACTGTAAACACTTATGGAGAAACAATGCCATATGAGATACAAGGGAGAAGCAGAGTTACTCTGTCTGCAGCTGTTTGGAGACTGTCAGAGAACTCAGGTTTTGGGGGAGTTCTGACACAGGAATTCTGTGTCGAATGACAAGGTGGGCTAGAACAAGGCCCTGGGTACTGAAGAGTACTGAAGCGTAGGGAAGCAAAGGATACTGGCAAGTGAATTGGATGTGATACTGCTTGAAGAACAATAAAAATCAGTAACACTGACACTAACAAAGTGAATGACTGGCAGCTTGATCAAACACTGTTATAAGAGTGATGAGCAATTCAGTCACATTTGCCAGGATAAATATTTATTTCATTTTAAAGTATCTTGTATCTTATTGTAGCTGCAGTATAAGACAAATCACTGAAACACGGGCATGTAAGTGTGGAAATAAATGTGGATTCTCAAGAATTAAAGCCATTAATAACAGTGTGTTAAATGACAATTTGGTATCTTTGCTGAATTCAGACGCTTAAGGAAATTTGTAGATTTCCACAAAAATGACTAAATCATCTGGGAACATTGTCATTCCAAAACTAATAAAAAGAGACGATGTAAGAAAAGACACTCCTGCCCAATAGGAAAAGTAATAAAATTAACAAAAATCATTTAAAACCAATAAGATAGCATGTGGGATGTAAGAACTAAGAAGATTATTTGAAGAGTAGACAGCTCAAAGAAAAGACAACTACGGAGAGAGAAAGTGGCAGATAATTGGAGTTGAAAACCCCAGACATTGTTTATTTAAATTAACTGTACTGAAAGAGAAATAGAAAAATCATTGAAGTGAAACTAACAATGGATATGGGCCATAAAACAGAGGAGAGGAGGATCAATCTGCTAATGGTTCTGACCTCCCTACTCATACTAACACGGTCAGGGCAAAATAAAACATTTATAGTCAGACATGGTAAACAGCAAGGGAGCAGATAATTGCACAGGCACACTTTCTCAAGTCACTAATTTTTTTTTCCCTCATATTTTATCTATGGCTATATAAAAGCAGGGGTAATTATCTACTTAGCATATGCATTAATGCATGATCAAGGATATAAAGCACAGTAAATAATAAACACTGGGTTTTTTGAGTATTGCTACAAAATTCTCAGTGGCCACTTAGCACTTTTTTTTCCCTCCATTTTATAAACATTTCTGTATTTCATCCACTTTGCTTTGGAAGACAGTTTCACCACAGAACAGCTAAACATTGTCAAAGTTTTCAATAGCACAAAGGTATAACCAGTTTAACTCCGTATACATAAATTCACAGACTTCAGTGAGACATATAAAGCCAAACAGTGTCTATGTCTTTGCAAAATACAGGAATTAATTATTAAAATATATTTTTCAAAACAAGACTGTCAAACTCTACTAGCAGGAAAGACTTCTAAAATTCTGTAGCTGTTGTACTGTATCAAATTTGCTTTGATCTCCTTAAAGAAACACAAGTTCAGCTGTTGAAAATAAGCTATTGCTCAAATCTTTCACAGTTCTGATCCAACCAGTAATGTGCTGGCACCTAGCATTTCTTTTTCTCCAGAAATAGAATTCTGAGTATAGCTTTTCATAATATAAACTACAATCATCTGTTTAGATACTTCAAGTGCATGTATATCTCTTGCAAAGGCAACTGCTACATTTCTGCATTTTCTATCAGCAAATATTTCAGTCTAGCTGACAAGTGTGAATAAAATTACTTATTTTTAACTGTCCCAAAATTCTTATTAATTACATCTACTGTGAGCTTGTATTAATTCTAAATATACAATCAGGTTATGCTGTTCATAATCTTTGCTCTCATATATTCTTTTACACCACTTAATTCATTCAACTCTCCCACAGGAACACCACACGTGAAAAGACAAGATATGGAGTTCAAATATGCTGTTCAGCACAGATCAGAACTGAAGAAAGTGGCACAACAGCTCCACTCTTTTAAAGATCAGGTCTGTTGTCACAGCTGATCTGTTGATGACACCTGCAGGAATATCACAAATGGTATCAGGTTAAAACCAACAACTGCCTACAGGTTAATTGAACATAGTGGTAGCTGTGGAGCCTCAACAAAGTACGCTTGTGTGAGGAGATACTGAAAAGAAGGCAGTCATATTTTGTATTAATTTAGGTAGTCATATTTTCCACCTCCTGAAGACAGATAGTGTGGTAAATTTTAATTACAAATTTAGCTCCTAGACCAAAGCCAACTACATTCAACATGAAACATCTCCTGCTGAAACTGTCAACAAAGAAAGCCCGTATATATAGATCTAGAAGCCACTCTAAGAGACTGCACAAAATGTACACTAAGATAATTCCATTCCCTCCACATTCTAGTTATTACAAAATGTTAAACATAACATATTGTCACTTATATTGCCAATTCTCTTTAATTGATAGGCTCTGTCCTCAGCAGGTCCCCCACTTATCTTGAACATTACACCACAGTGGCACAGCTGTTTGGCTTCTGATTCTGGAAATAGGGCAGCCTTGTTCTCTGCTATACTGCAAGATATCAGCATGCTTTTAAACACTCAAATTTGAAAACACTGACCAATACTGTAAGAAGAATAAGTGCTAATGTTGACGAAATTCTCAACCTTAAATTCTATCATCGTATTGCAGAAATTGTCCTTGACATCAATGGTTTGAATATTTTTCCTAATTAGTGTGATGAAGAATGTAGAAGAATAAAAGCAAAAGTCCATGACAGAGAAGGGACCCTAAACAAGAATAAATACTTTTCCCCTTTACTCCTTCATTTCAAGTTGCAGCTTCATAAAAACAGGTTGACAATTTTTTTTAAAATCCTATAAGGCAAAGAAAACACAAGAGGTACCAGTGCCAACCTGGCACCTGCTGGGTCTTCTGCCTTGCCAAAATCTTTCATTGAGCTGTTAGTTGAAAGTGTGAGGAGCATGCTGATGCTGCAGCTGCTGCTGTGTTTGTTGTGTCTTATACTGGTGGAACTTCTCCAAGGATTTTCTTCAGAGCAGCTCATTTTCAGTTCAAATATAATAAAGCTCCACTTCAAGTAAGTTCCAAAAAATCCTTCTTAGTAAGAGAGATCCTGATAGCACTAAGATGTGGGTCTAAGACAAGCTTAAGCAGAACATTAAACTACATGCTTGTTTTAAACATACAAATAATTTGCTGTGTGTTACTTATACACTCCCCACAACCTGAAGTCTTAACAGTTGGGTCAAATCGCTGGATGCAAGATGAAAAGCATTTTTTAAAAACATCTTTGTCAACTGCAGGCCCTTTGTCATTAGTTAACATATGCTAAGTGAATGGTGTTACACAATTGTACACATCTGCACTGAATCATCACGGGAGTTTAGATTAACAAGTAAATCCTCAAACTGCTTTTTACAATCTGAGCAAAACAAGTACTGTTATAATACCAAACCTGAGAGAAAGAAGAGTGACAGAAGAACTTTCTCTTGCTGCAGGTGGAGAAGAGGAAAGGAATCTGATTTGTTTCCTATTTTTGGTACACAGAACTGACAAAAAAACTGTTACTAAGGAAATGCTACTCTGATGGAGTACTGAGGACGAAGCATGATGCCTCATGCATGTCAGGAGCAGAATGTGAAAGGGCATTGCCAGGTATCTGACTGTGGTATTGGAAGAAACCTCAGATAAAGAACAATGTCATTTCACTGCCCCCAAAGTCAACTGAAAGCCCAGCTGTGACTCTCTGGGTCACCAGCTTCACAGCAAGTGCAGACTGTTTCCCCTCTGCATGACAATACATATTCCCTCCAAAAAACTTATTTTGAGAGAGAACTAAAAACTTGCATGGTGTGCCAAACTTTTATAAAGTGTAAGCTTACAAAAGTCACCTATTTAACACAGATGATCCAATTGTACAATCAATGTGTGAAAATGTTTTCATAGCCTTTTTTAATACAGATTAACAAAAGAAAGGGAACTTACGTAATGGTTCTACTCTTCAGAACATTACCAAATATTGTCATTACATTGAAAGTCAAATATATATTGTGCTCACATAGGTTCATATTCTCTCTCAGACTCCTAAAACTGTAGCCTATTCTGTTCAGTCTGCTAACAAAATTTTGGTACAAAGACACATCCAGGGCTACAAAACCATGTACTGAAAGAGGACTCCAAGCTTGGTGATTGTGAGGCTGAACTATGAGTGCACACAGCATACAATGCATGTCACACACTTTTTTTGCTGATCCAACAGTGACGAGGATCAGGGAACAACTGAGATCAAGAAGAATATGTATTTAGATACCTCCTAACAAGGTAAAACAGAGGAATGACACCTTACACTTGTAGAAGCAGCACAAATGTCTACAAAAAATATATAGGAACAATGGGAATCTTCCCCTATTGCTTATAGGGTTTGCTCTGAAAGTACCATCTTTCATACTGTAGCTCAGATTATTGTGTGAAGCCAGTCTCCAGAGAGTCATATTTTAGAGTAGAAGTCACACAATCCTTACTGTACTTGTAACATTTCGATTTACTATGATAGATCTATTTTAATGCAATATCCCCTACTTCCAGAGAGGCTGAGCACCTTTACCTCCTACTGATTTCACTTGGCGTTTTAAGTGCTCAGCCATCATGACTAATGGGCCCAATATCTTTTTCCACAACAGGGTCTGATGAAGATTTGCATTGCTTAATAATAGGAACTCAACACATGATAGGCATTCCTTCTGTGTAGTCTCCCAAAAGAATCTGACATGACTGAAAAGATTAATTTAAAATTTTGAATATCAGGCAAATTAAAAAAAATACATTAAAAGACTTTTTAAGTTATAGAAATAATTCTCAGATTATAAGAAGAGAAAAGAGCTTGCAGGAAACAGTAACTAAATGGAAAAAAGTTGTGCTCGTATTCTGCAGTGACATCTATGGAAAATCTTAAGAACTAGAGTCATTCAGTATCTCAACAAATAGACCAAAATTAATGGATTAATAAATGGTCTTTGGAATTAATGGTATTCGTATGTTACATAAAATTATTACCCTTAGTATCCTTTCAAACTAATTTTGTGGTCCTTCTTTGTAAAAGTAGACATTGAAAGTCAGCAGTATAATACTGTCTGATAGTAAAATAATTTAGGTAAAAAACATCTAATCTAATTAGGATCCTTTAAAGGGTCTTTGTCAATCTGTAGTTCCATGAAAAGACAGTAGTTTTTATTAACCACAGATAGTTTGTTGGAGGATATTTCTCTGGCTTACAGCCGTTTTGCACATATTATATATGCATACATTATTCAGTGTAAATTAGTTACACCCCTTCTACCACATGAAACTCCTAACTATGCTGCAGATCAGAGATCAGCTGCGTGAATGAATTCAGAAAAAGAGGCCCATTTGGCTGATTTGAATTCAAAAGAAAACACTTTTTGATCTGGGCTTATTGTAGTGAGAAACTGCTGCTTCTACAAGATTCAAAGCAAATAAATGCAGATATGAATCTTTCTACACTAGGAATAGTTAAAAAAAAATAAAAATGCCATTTTACGCCACTGTGAAATCAGCAGTTTCAGACAGCTCTCCTTACATTTTATGGTAGAATTTTTTTTTTAGAATAATACTCGTCAAAGCTTCTTACAGGCATGAAAACAGGTTTCATTTCGTAAACTACCAGAATATCCTGAACAGTAAGATTCATGTTGTGTCTAGTGATTTGTGAACAACACAGGAAGGAAAGAAAGACTACTTTGTACTGGTAGGATTCCCTACTGAGCATCAATATATTGTCCTGATATCTAGGGCTTAGAATCTCTTGAAGGTGCTGGTGCTAAATTTGCAGAGGTGAGTACAGTGAAGAGAGCGCATATGCTCCAGCCTTTCAACACATCCTGCAGCCTCTGGTGCAACACATCCTGCTGTGTAACCCTTTAGGAGAAGCTAGAAACGTTTCACCTGTGCCCTCATGTTAAAGCTGACACAGGGATAGAGAGTAGACTGCTTGCTCCCCCTTTGTACCAGCTTTAAGAGCAACCCTTATTGGACATGCATCTGCAAGGTAGCCGAAGTGAATATTGCAGTAATCATAAGTTCTTGTGATTTTGCACTTCTGCATTTGAGGTATTTCTGTTAAAGATCACAGCAGAGTTTTAAATTATAACATAAGACAGAGGCTGTACAACCCAGCTACAAATTCTGCACGGAAATAGAGAAAAGAACAGAGACAAGGGAGTAGCAGTGGCACATTGAGGCAGCTGGGTCAAAGACTGTGTCAAGAACCTCAAAAATCACAGAAAGACTCTAAAAAGGCTGTCAGATGTATTCTCCAATAGCAGCAAAAACACTGAGACTGTATAAGCACAGATGTTTGAAGAGCAGCACATTTGAAGGAATGTGAGGCATAGCAGGCCAAAATGACTTGGCATTAAAAGCCTGTCTCTGTGGTGGGCTACACAGTTCTAATGCTACAGAAACAGCACAACAGATTCTCTATGGAAAAAGCTCAAATGTCCAGGGATGGACATCTCTCACCTTCTTACTGTGCCCCATAGAGGAAATCAGCTTCTCAACTAATTTTTACAGGTGCTCAAATAATACATCTCTGACATTCTGGCTCTGAGATGGATAATGCAAGCTCTTCATTACTTGTCTTAGCAATAGCATTAAAAAACTTCCCTTCTCCTTAGGTAACTACTACTTTGAAATCTCTCTTTTAATTTTGTAGAATAGGGATTGGAAAGGTTGGAGGCAGACTTCATGAAGTGAAGTAAATCAATGAGTAATTACTACCCTACATAGCAGAAGCAGCCAGCAACACTCCTAAAAGAGACAGACCGACAGTGTTAATACGTTGTTGTAATCCTGTCATAACAATTCAGCCCCTCAACCTGTTCCTTTCAGCTGAGAAAAAGATGCTGCATCAGTGACTTTGCAGATTAAAAGAAAAAAAAACCTCGTCAGTATAAAGCAGAAATATACTAGGCATATAAAAAGTCAAATGCAGTAATTAAATGAAAAAAGTCCCAAGCCAACATTTGACAAGAGTAAATGGTGCTTGATAGCATCACCTCTAATAAAATGAGAAAGTCAGAAGCCAACTCAATAATAAAGTTTACTCCTTTTAATTCCAAACTATCAATTATTTAATCATCATAACAAAACATTTTCATTTTCCCTAAAGGGAAAATTTGTTCAAAGTGCATTGTTGTCTAAAACCTGGAGATTCTCTAACACTTCTTCATCCACCAATCATTTCTGAAGTTATGAAATAAGTCAGAAGTCCTTCTCTCCACTGTAGATCACAGAGCCCTCACCTGTCTAGCAAATACATAATATGGATATACCTTTGCTAAAAAGTTCATGCAGCTTATGTGGTATGAGCCACACAAATTTTACTGCAATACTTACAGCAGGACTGGCATATTTGTAAATATATCTGTAAATTTTATATTGTTTTAGAATTTGGGGAACAGAAAACTCTCATCTTACAATTACAGATTTTGGTGGCTACCTCTAAACCAAAAGTCAGTGAACAAAATATATCATCCAGAGGTATAGAAGGTACTAGGACATTCTGTTCTTATCGATCTGTGAACTGCTGGTCTCTTCTAATCAGAATGTCTATCTTATCTTGTTACTTCCAAACCATTAGTGCAGTCTAAAAGAAATATGTAAGCACAAGTGTTTTTTAATTGCTTTGTATAAATTTAGAATTAGAAGTTCACAGGAGATGTTTCAATCTGATTTGTACCTTGACCATGCTGCCTTTTTCATTATTGTGCAGCTAGCAACCCATGAAAGACTAGAACTATTAATAATCATTCGATCCTGTGCATGCACAGCATATTCAGCCCAGTAACAATAGCCCAACTCAGAAAAGAAATGTAATTTACATTGTAGCCTCTAAAGGTCCGTGGCATGTTAAATTATTCATTATTAATAAGAAGAGTTGCAAACAAGAACTGTTCAAAAATATGTATAAATACATTTTAATAAAGCCATACCTTCTCACATGTCAAAATTGCCTCTGCCTATATATAATAGCCATTCAGAACTTCATGGCCACCACTAATGTTTGGAATTTTTCACTCTTGAATCTGCCAATCATTGTGTTGAACATCGGTCTCCAACACCTTGAGAATCCTGATTCTATACTTGTACAAATTACATACCATCTTAATGGAATCATCTAGGCTGCAGAAACTTAATGTTCAAACTAGAAGATCCAGAGCTCAAAGTGACAACAATCATGATAAACTTACTATTCAGTTGTGCATTATTATGCAAAGGTGTACATCCTAAAATTCCTTTAAGGATGTATATCCTGGTTTTCAGAATTTTAGGTCTAAGATATTCTGAATATTCAGCAACCATATACTCTTTAAAATATTGGAGCAATATAAATAACACTGAGGAATGTAGTGGTTTAAACTGAGTAATTTTGTGTACCAGGCCAATATGTGGATTATTACTAGAATGTGAAAATATAGGAGTGTAGGAGTTACACTACATAAAAAACTAGCATAATGGTACATTACCTTGCTTGTGAGGCATTGCTTCAGCAAGTGGTTACCTTAAGAAACAGGAATTACATTTTTACTTATCATTTTCGTGTGAGTCTATTATACATTACATATCATAAATAAAATTATTTTGTAAATGAGATACACAAGATGGAAGAATAATAATGGACCATTATGAAAAGTATTAGCCTCTTTAAAAAGCTACTTAAGAAGTATGTCAAAATACTTTCTTATTTACTATTCAATTTTCTTTTTTGTTTGTTGGTTTGTTTTTTTTCCTTCTTAGTCTCTCTGCTAGAAATTGAAGCCAATGGCACTGAAAACATGAGACAAAACTGTCAGTGATTTACTAGGTACAAGACTATGTTCTTAAAGCCCATGGGAGGCAAAAATGAGCATGTCAGCTGAAGGCAATCTAGCAGAATTCAGATACACTAAAAACCTAATCTGGAATGTTGATGATACAGAGTCTATTGTTCCCTTCTGTCTTCTCAATAACATTTTTACACCTTTTATGTCTTTTAAATATGGTGCAGCACACAAGAAACTTTTCTCACATTTTTCACCCTTCTTAGCAAAGTCTCTACTATACTTTTTTCCATGCCAAGGGTTTCATCAACATACAAAGCTAGTTTTCTCATAGTAATGATCAATTTGGACAGTAAGCAATTGTAGGCTTATGCTTTTCCTCAATAAAAAATCTCACATGTCACCAAAGAGAAACATGGGGTGCTGTATTTAGTGTAGAAACTGTAAACTGTATTTAATGTAGAAATTCAGAGCAGCAAAAATCACATTAAAAATTGAACTCCAATTTTGAGCTAAACCTTTCTCGAAGCTGTTTATCATCCTGATCAATGCTCAGAAATACACTTAGGAAAAATGTTCTCTAGATAAAAAACGATCAATGATAATTTTATTTAAATTATTATTATTTTTTTGCAGAAATAGGGATATTTCTAAGAATTAAGGCCAAAAATAAAGTAATATAATTAAAACATCACTGTCACGAACTTGGAATCTATACAAATTTATTTACCAATATTTATAACTCTAATACGCTTACTATTCTAATAATTCCCAAGTTGCCATCATTCATTACAAAAACAAGCAAAATTAGAGATGTTTGTCTTTGAGACTTTTTCTTTGCTTGGCTCGATTTCCCTGCATTAAACTTTGAAGGCAGCTGGAGACTGAGAACAGAAGTGAAGCACAACTTCCCCTTTGGCCAGGATGTCAAAGACTAGCAATCAGAAGCTCTAATTTGAGATTCATGATTTATGAAGTTACAAAATATAAAAACACGAAGCTTGTGTCTAGATTTTTTTTTTAATTATTTTTTTTTTTTACCCTCCTCCAGAGTCTAAACCTTTCTGGGAAAGTGACATCAAGGAACAAACTCCACAAGGAACAGATCATTTTCAGCAAGGCAGGCATGATTCTGTGCAAAGGAATGACAACAAAAAATAACTGTGCACATGGATTCCTTAACCTCCTGGCCCATAAAGAGTTGCTCTAACTGCAGGTTTCCCTCCCTGTGGAAGCTGGCAGCTGGCCAAGGGCACAGTTTGTGAGTCTATCCACCATTCTGCTCCTACTTAATCACAGGGAGTGTTACCAGGGTGGCTGGAAACTTTTACAAAATAGCTGCCCATCAGAAAATACGATTCTGTCAAACATTAGAATTTGCTAACTTCTTGTTGCTTTGTGCAATAAAAATTTCAAATAATTTTTCCTGATTTTTCCTATGAAGACTTTAAGATGAGCTACCTAACTGCCATGCTTCCTAAATTCCCAGCCTTTCATAGTCCCCAGATGCTTTGGGTTACATGGCAAACTGATCGTGTAGGCAGCTCCTAAAGAAATTCTATGTGAATAATAGGTTGTTTTGACAGGTTTTTTTCAGCAGAAATCTCTGTAGACTCCCTACCAAGTGCTTTGGACCACCCACCCAGTTTCTTAGTCCGCTCATCTATCTATGAAATCAGCTGCCTGTCAAAAACAGGATTTTTACCTTTAGGAAAAATCGTGGATGGTTGGCTTGTCATCTTGATTCAAGACAAAAATCTTACAGGACAAAAGATCACCATTTTTTTCTGAGGGAAAGAACTAGCTCTAGGACTGGAACTGTAGCAGGGCTGCTTAAAGTTAATGCTTCCACCTCTCACACCCTGGCCTCCCCTAGAGAAGCCAGTGTTTTCAAAAAGTATTTCATTAATTTGTCCCAAATATATAATACAATTTTATCAGACAGAGAGTATTAACAAATAGAGAGTTAATGTAGTATTTTACGGAAAACAATGTGACCTGACGCAGCGCACCACGTAACTGGATGAGAAGCAATTTATTTGACATGATAAGAGAAGTTATGGTCCATTGTGTCAGATCAATAAGCAATAATGACTAAGGCAGAAAGTATTTCCATTGAGATTAATGGCCAGTTATAGGAGTGCTCTAGTTCTGCATCCAGATCCATTAAATCCACCAGGTCATTAGCTTTTTAGCAAATGCCCTGTGGTTTAGAGATTACTACGAGGATGTATTTGTTTTTAAAGAGAATATAATTAGGATATTTTGTTTCCACTTCCATTCCTAGTCATGCAAAATAAGGCTTCATGCTGTACTAAAATAACATGTTATAATGTATATTATTTTCTTATCAAGATACTTCAATAATAGAAATTGTCTATAGAACTCTTTAGAAAGTAATTTTGATATGATTGAGTGCCAACCAAATCCAATTTTGACATTTTTAAGTTAATTTAGTACTAAGGCTAAATTTATGGAACTAGTTGATCAAGTTCTCCATTTATTCTCCAGACAGATACAGAACTAATAAAAACTTGCATGCTTTTCATAAATTTTTCTTCCTTGATTTTAAATCAGGACAACCTCGAGACCTCTTATTTCCCAACAGGAGTCCTAAGATAGCCTGAAATGGTATAAACTTCCTTTATAAGTGTACACACAGTCTAAGATAGCAGTATTTTCCATTTCTTAATTTGACCACATTTTAATTAGGATCAATTGGGATCAGCAGTGAAGCACTATTTGAATGGAAGTAAACCAATTTTTTT
The DNA here is from genome assembly GCA_020745705.1 of Hemiprocne comata. NCBI lineage: Eukaryota > Metazoa > Chordata > Aves > Apodiformes > Apodidae > Hemiprocne > Hemiprocne comata. Next base: position 7,955,185 of record CM036598.1, read on the forward strand.
TTTCCATCACATGTACTATATGTCCTTCTAGTCTTCTGTTAGAGACTCTGAAATATCTTTCTTTTACATGGAGGAAACAACAAATCAAGACTGAATTTCATTCTACAGGATTCTCCTGCTCTTCCCTTGTGGCTCCTATAATTAAAATTAAAACTAACTTAGGAACTGATCCAGTACTCATGAGAATATTGGAAAGCCTTAGGGGATGTTGGATCAGCCTCTTAATTTATATATTCTTCTGTTACAGAGTAGTGCTCTATTCTATATTACAGTCGCTGAGTTTTCTTGTTGAGATTTGTAAGATGAGTACAGTAGAGAAGAGTTAAGCACTGGGACAGCTAGACCTAAGCAGAGGAAGAGCAGCCATAACAGCTGTGAAATAGCAGGAAGAAGAAGAGAGCATTATGAAAAACAAGGTAGGGTAAGCTGTCAAAAAACCAGCAGGATGGGAAGGCTGACAGGAAGAGGATCACGGGCAGAGAATGGTGTTAACTAGTATGAAAAAACAGCTTGCTCAGCAATTCTGGAGAAAGAGTCACAAGTCCACCAAAAATAGATATAAACAAAGATAGAAACAGTTAAAGGAGCTTTGGTGCTCCTGGGACAAAAGAAGTTCTACCACTGAAGCTCAAGGGTTGCTGAACAAGAGTGTTACATCCTTTCATAATGATAATTCAGCCCCCACCTGTTATGAGCTTGAAATATTCAAATGGAAGAACTATGAGGTTCCATTAACTTTCTCCAAACTACCTAGTTATTACAAAAAAATATGTTTCATTATAGGTTCAGCAGACAGCAGCACTGATATACAACAAAATAAAGGGTAACATATTATTCTAGTTACTGTGGTCATTCACTTTCGAATTTTCTATTGACCATCCATAAAAATGTGACATGACATTCAACTCCCCTAAGCACACACAACTCTCCTAGTGATTACACCAGCAGAATCTCACAGAGGGCAGAGCTGGATATAAATAGAGGTAAATAGACAGGCCCTCTGAATCTCAATAGATAATTCTCAAAATTAACTGAAGAGGCAACAGTACACATAGTTTTGTAAGGAGACTGCTAACAGCCTTCACACAGATCACTACACAGCTGTGAAATGGAAATAACATACCTGATTTAGGCCATATTTGAACCAGAGCACAAGCTCAGAGTGATGTCCAGCGTGCTGCTGGGCTTTCTTCTTACTATACCAGCAGACCACAGTAAATGCTAAGATTTTTCTATAATAATTAGAATCAGCTGTATATTGGCAAGTTGAAAATACTCTGAGGCATGTAACATTTTAATTGATAAGCTTCAATTTATCAACAAACACACTGTGCATACGTAAACAAGACAGGAAAGCATAAATGTAACAGTAGCATTATCATCATAATTTCCACAGTACTAAAAATGATGTAGAAGTGCTTTGTACATTTCAAATCCATAGTGCCCCGTGATGTATTAAAATTTATGCACTCTCTTTGAAATAATTAAACTCAATCTTCAGAAGTCATTAATTAAGGCCTACTGTCGTTCACTTTTTCGCAAGTTAGATTGATAACATTTACCAGCTGCTCAAATTCTAAACTATCATGTCATTGCAGTTATGCTGTGGAGTTACCACATCTTTATCCACTGGTGTATTCCTTTTCCTCTGCTAATGTAAAAACTAACGGACAAAAAGGAAGAACTATAACATAGCCAAAAAAAGAGGAAAGAATACATCCAAATGGCTTTTTTTAAATTTTTTTAGTATATTCATTAGACTTAGGATGCATGGTCAGACTAGTGATACCAGCAAACCTTTTTTAATTGCCCATGCTATTTGCCCCTATTCCATGCATTCAACCTGCAGAGAAGAAAGACATTTAAAGATTACCAAGGCAAGTTTGTAATGAAGCGGATACCTCTTTGTCTGTCCTTGTGCCAACAGTAGCAGAAGGGATACTAATTAGAGGGTGAATTATTAGCTTCCCATGGTGCACTGCAGGGGCATTAAAAATGAGTGTAGTTTGTTGCTTTCCTTTTAGATGGTTAGTACTGGCTTAATATATTCTTGTTTCTAGGTGAGCAGCAGGGGACAGTTTTTATGATTATAATTGTTGCATAATTACTGGCCTAGGGTTGCCTATTGTTAAATAAAAATGCTGAGATACTAATGTTTTATTGAACAGTACAAGTAGATAAAATTGTAATATATATTCCTGAACAATATAAGCTTGTTATCTGGCAGCTTGGTGACAACCCTAGGTTGTCTTGTGGATAAAGACTCAGATTTTTTGCAAAGACTAAAAATAAAGTGTGATTTTTTTAAAAAGTTAAAATACATTCAATTTAAAAAATAAAGTTTTAATTTATTCCAAAGAGAGGACTGAAGTCTGCATGCCTAACCTAACCTCCTGTCAGATTTTACCTCATGAGGAATGTAAACTGACCTCAAAATTAAGACTTGTAGATCTCCCTTTTCTGCAATCACAAATACACAAATACATTCTAAATTTTCTGCCCATATTTTGCCTTTTCAATAATCCAAAACTGATTAACAATGTAAGACATAAAAGACAAAAATAACTAAAATAAAAATAGAGAAAATTAAGAAATATCCACTATAAAGCCAAACAAGGAATTTATAATATCTTCTCTGACTCCGTCTTCAGTAGCAGAAGAGCCATCTGAATTTGTAGCAAAAAGGTTTTTATACTTCATCTCAATTTCCTGTTGTGGTTCCTGTAGGTAACAGGCTATTTTGATATCCCATGGCTTCTGCAGGTGGAGCTCTGTCTGCCCAGCCACCTGCTCTGCATCAAAACTCCCTTTAGAGAAGCATTCTGAATGCAAAGGACCAGCTCCTGTCACTTGTGCCTACGTCCCGTTTACACTGACTTCTTTCTGAATTGTGCAACTTCTAAATGCAAGTCTTCAAACAAGTATCCTAAGTAAACAAAACGCTATTTGAACCTCACCTGGTTCTTTCTACAAGGGAGGAGCAAGAAAACACAGGAGAAAGGTAATTGTAATATTTTTTTGAAAAAGAAATTGTCCTCAAATTTTGCCAAAATACAGTTAGAAATTTGCTCACCATTGCACTAAAGGTGATACATTTCCAGTAAATATTACTTTAATTAATTGTTTAATGGCAGATGCTCTTCATTTTTCTTACTTTCAGAAAAGTAAAACAACTAAGAAATAGTTAAAACTGAAGAATAATTAGAGGACAGAAACTAATTAGCTGTTTCAAAGAAGTCCTTAGGGTTTCCAATGCTGTTTTTCTTGTTGAGTCTACTCTTCCCCATGACTTTTTCTTCAGACAATAAAGGCCTTATGTATACACTTCCAAACTGAAGAATAGGGTCAGACCTTTAAGGATCTGGAGACACCATCCTGTCACCTTGGAAGTCATCCAGTCTCCTAAGTAGTATCCCTAAAAACCTCCATTCCTCCAGTTCATTTGATATATGCTACAGTTATGAAGAACATTTTGAAAACAAGTAAATGCTGTAAAGCTTTTCTTAAACTACTTTTTTTCTCTAAATCATGACAGACATCTAAAATTACTTAAGAGAAATAAGTACTTGTAGCTTGGTTCCTCTTGTGTATACAAACATAGATTACTTTTCAGGGGAAGAAGAAAAATTAAAAAGAAAAAAAAAATCCTGTAAGTACCATCATCACTCTCTGGAGGTTTTCCTTCAAACTAATTCCATCAGAGAGGATGATATATCAACCCTGTCCACACTGATGCCTACTATTTCAGTTTCATCTTATCTAAGAGATAAATAAATGAAGATAAGCATAGTGTTACTTACACGTTGTAAAAATCAGGGTTATCTTTATAGTTGTGGGGTCTTTAAATACTGTTATACAGTGAAAAGAAAGAGGACTACACTGTCCATTCACAACTGGTGGAATACTCCACCCAGTAACCACCTTTCCCTACTAAAGTCCCCAGTATCCTTATTTCACTTCTTCCACCTTGACCTAGAAAATACATCAGTCATTTGCTATTTTTATAATGAACTGCTGATCTATGCAAGCCTGTGCTGGCAGCTTTATACAGTACTTTCACTGCAACATTCTGCTGGCTGCCAATCTCAGAAAACCCCTTGGTGTTGTTGAACAATATGAGATCGCTGACCTTTCCTTCCTCTCCAATGAAGGAACTATTTAAAAGCTCAGGCCACTGAAGAGATAACACAAAGTAAGGAACTGATGGCAGGTGTCATCAATGCAGTGTTACACTATTGTGATAAGAAATATATGCCCATTTATATTGCACAAGCTTCTCAAAGCAAAGACAAAAGAAATGGCTGTGCAGGTTTGCAAGCTTCATCTAAGACAAAAACCTCGGTATTTCTATCAAGCCTAGCTTTGCATTTCTGGTGTGGAAACATCACTATCAGAAAAGCTTCCCACAAAAAACTTGGTGCAACTTGTCACTGCTTTTTTATATCTTTTTAAAGATTTTTCAGTAACTGCAGGGGGAAATCTATACAGTGTCTTTCACTTTAGGTAATTTGGATTATTCAGTATTCATATCAATAAATCATAAATATTTTTATTCCTACTTGTACCAACTTCATACATTTCCTCTGCCTTCAAATTTCTTTTTTGCTTCATTGTGGTGTCAATAAACCCATGACAAAACCTAAAAATCTTTAGTGATTATGTTTACTTAGCTTCGTGGAACTTTCCCTAAACAAAACCAACAGGAACTATTCCCTTGGCTTAGCTCCATAAGCTCCAGTATCAAAGCACAAAAATCCGTTAATCACTTAGAAGAATGAGCTCATTTCAATCACCTCTTCAGACTCCATTCTAATAAATATATTTTAAGCACTTGCCTAACCTGAGTCAGAAAGAGATACATTTCTGAAAAGCAATAATTTCCTTGAATTTAAATCTTTCTGCTTTAGAAGGGCAAAAAAAAAAGACATTTTATATTCAGAAACTGATTACGTAAGAGCTGGATTATGAGTAGGATCATATATAGTTGCACAAAGAGGCAAAGAAATCAAGCACCCTCTCTCAAATACCTCTGGAAAGGACTTAGCATCTTTGATTTACTTGCACAAATTAGCAACACTTGCTTTCTCCTTGGAACTGAAGTATAGCTAGTAATGAAGGTCTCTGCTGGCCAAATAGACACATCACAGAAAGAGAGCTTTGATGTGAACCAGTGGGAGTTTTTGCAACCCCACAACCAAAGAAGATGCTAGAAGAAACTCTTTGTCCCAACTTGTGTCAATGGTCAGTCTGTCCTGTTCACCCATTTGAATTATTTATAAAGCAATGTAACAGAATGTCAAAACAATTCACAATCTGCCATGTGCATTTCAGAGGTGTTTAGGTTTTTTAATCAATGGCTCCAGAGAGGCATATAACTGCTATTTGCCTTCATTGTGACTTAGCTGTCAAAACTGGGGGGTTTTTCATCTCTTTCCATCTCTAGTTAGTGAAGACCCCAGTATGTAACAGGTTTCATCCACATAGATTTACCTGAGGGACAGGAACCAAACTGCCCAAGTGAATACAGAATATACTGGGTTTTATCAATTTAAGTAAAACCCACCTAAAAATTTCATTTCTTTTTGCTTGTGTCATAATTGCTGTTAAAATTAATCAAAATAATGTTAAGAGCCAATAGACTGTTTTGTCCAGAAATAATGCAGTGATCCTCCCAATTGAAATGCTGTTACTCCCTGAAACTGACAAAGATTTATCTTAACAGTAACTCAATGCACATCAGAAAGAGCCATTCCAGTGCCTTGCATTGATACAGTTAATAAGTATTTGCATGCATAGGCTGCTTTTTACAGGAATAATAACAACTGTGCTTGTGATCATTAATTCTATGAAAGGAAAGACCAATCTTTGTCTCAGCAAGACCAAATAGGATTGAGTGGCACCTTAAAGGTCTCATTGTGTAAGCCTCAGTGGATTAGCTTTCATAATATTATTTGAAAGAGAAAGGATTGCCCAAAGCAAGGGTAATCAAGACCTAAAGAGTGACTGCTTAACCAAAATGACAGATGAATACTGCCACTGTAAAAAAGAGAACACAGCAACAAGGAAAAGTCCACTTAAAATAGGAAAGCAGAAAATGCTTTATTTTTACAATGCTATGATTACTAGAGAGATTTCTCGGCTGATATATGGCTGTCCATTAACCTGAAGTCTGAGATAGAGAGGAAAGAGAATCAAAACTTAGTATTGGGTGAATAGATTCCATTCCCTGAATATTTGTCCTGTTCTCACTCTTTCTGCAAGATAGAGAAAAGCTACTGTATGGTTACATGCACAGCATATTAGAGAAAAAGTTTAACTTCTTTCCCAAATACATGGTGGAAATTTTTCCAATATAGAAACTACATAATGACATATAGGTGCTTTAAGTGATATCAATGGTATTTTTTTAAAAGTGGAATCTAAGATAAGTCGGGACATGTTCCAAGGAGATAAAGAGTTATCATAATGTAAGAGGTGGTTGTTCTGCACCAGAGGAAGAGGGGAAGTGGAGGACAGGTGAGAGAGAAAGAGAGAGAGAGACGGTGCAGGCTTCTTTCTATATCTCAGTAAGAAAGAACCACCAACAAAAGTCTTAATAACACAGTTGTTAAATAAGATATAATAAAATAGTAAACCTTACAAGATGGGAACGCTGTATTTGTACAGTGTCAGGCAGACCCTGTGGGAATTTCACCATGGCATGCTGCACAGAACCCATCCTCGAAGACAAGCTCTTCCGTTTGTGTCACCTGAGCTATCATATCATTTTCTTAAAGACAAAAATTCTATTCATCCTTTCTACTCTGAACTGCACAGCTTTGTGTCAGTGAAGAGGAGTCAGAACAGGGATGGTCAGAGAGAAAAAAAGGTCAGAGAACATGGGCTGAAATAATAGAAGTGTCAGAGAAGGTATAAATAGAGAAGATGGGAGAAGTTCAGAGAAGAGGAGAGGGAGTGAGACAAGACAGGATGAGAGAAGAGATTTTCAGAAAAAAAGAAGGTGAGAAAGGAGAACAGGAGACAGGAGAAGGGAAAAGATGGGAGGAGAAGGCAGGTCAGGTTCATCTAAATGTATGCTCTTATGTAATGCCATACTTCTTAGTGATTAATAAAAGCTCCATTAAAAATCTTTGGGCTTTATGTTAGGAAGAACAACACATTCTAATATGCTTTAGTCTCCTTTTTTCATTGGCCATATTTTCAGTCAGTACAAATCAAACTTAAAAAGTAAGAAATTAATGTACTCTAGCCATCAGGAGCTGTATATTTATATTCTGGTATATGTATCACAACTAGTGTCAGATTTTGATCTAGTGCATGTGCCCTCACTCAGATGGAGGGCTACATTTGTCTGAAAGCTTTCCATCTCACAGTAGATGCAGAAATGTAAAATATTAATATATTGATTCTGCTGCACTTGATGGCAGCAAATTCAAATTGCAGCATGACTGGTCAGGATACTGTGTAAAATAAAGGCAACATCTCATCAGCTCCAATGGGATAACTAAGACCCACTGTCAAAATAATAATGCATGTCAATTTCAACAGTTTCTCTCATCCTAAGCTGTTTTGAAGAATATAAATCTGTATTGGAAAAATGTAACAAAAAAATAAATCTGTTTAGGTCTAAACGTGTTACTGCTATGATCCTAAACCACCATGGTACTAAACCACCATCTGAAATTTAAACTTCATGTTAGTGGTGCCAAATCTGCCTATTACAATGTAGTGACCCTAGTGACAAATCATCCCACATTAAGAGGGTACATAGTGATACACATCACCATAGACCAATAGAATTTAAAGGAAAAAACAAATACAGCCCTCCTAAACAAATAATGCAACAAGTGGTTTGTTGTTTTTTTTAATTTTCCTTGTAATTTGCATTTACTGAAACCTCTAAAACAGTGTATAGAAACACTGTCCAATGTTCCCATTTATATAGAATTATTCATGTCAGAATTCAGCCATGACATTTCCCAACTACACAAAACACAGCTATAGACCTTGTTGCCATTTACACTGTAGGAGTGTACATTGCTGTGATAATATTGAGGGCTTGGAAAATGGATGAAGAGTAACCCTGAAAGTCTTCTTTGGAAGCTTTGTTCAGTCCCTCATATAGGTGTTGGAACTGAACACTGTCTAGCAGCTACCATGTACCTACGTGAGAGCAACCATACGAGCTGGGTACATCATAGGTAGTAGAATACATGGGGTACAGAGACAGCCTAAAGCCCTCAGCATAGAACAAAGAACAAAGCATGGGAACAACTTGCTCAAGTGTCTGCAGTCCCTCAGCACTTCACTGACTATTATGGTCTATCTAGCATGAAAGACAGCATTTTCAGGACTCCATTCTGATCCTAGTTTTAAGTCCCATTAGACTGCCAGAACTGTAAAAAATAGTCTTAGTATGATTAACAAGATACTTTTAAAGTTAATTTTGTGCTAGATCAGAAAAAAAATGGTAATTGCAGCATCATACACTTATACAGCTACTAGCTGAACATTGCAACACGCCAAAAAAAGCACCAAAAGATAAACTACTCTTACAGTCATTATTAAAGTGTACATAACGTAGAGATAAACAACCAAAGCTGTGGTAGGTTGGTCTCTGCTAGCAGCCAAGCACCCACACAGCTGCTAGTTCACTCCCTTTCCTATAGTGGGATGGGGACAAAATGGGAAGAACAGGGGAGCAAGAAAACTGGTGAGTCAAAATAAAGACAGGAAAATCACTCTCTAGTAACTATAACTATTGCAGACAAAACAAACTCAGCTTGGGGAATTTAATTTAATTTACTGCCAGTTAACATAAATATTTAATTATTGATTTGGGTGTTGGGAAACAAAGACAAACATTTACTTTGGGAAAATACCAGGATTAACTTGTTACTTTACTCCAGACACCTCTTCTCCCCAGCTGGTTATTGCTGCAGGTCACACTCAGACCCTTCAGTGAGGCACTGAGGAGTGCTGGTGGTTGAAGCCAGCATAGTGGTTTCTCTCTGCTGTTCCTTGTCTCTCACCCATTTCCTATGCTCTGCATGTGTCCTCTACAGAGCGCAGTCCCTTCAGGGATGAGCCTGCTCTGGCATGGGCTTATCCACAGGTCACAGTCCCTTTGGGGCCATATCTGCTCCAGCATGGGCTCATGCATGAGCCACAGCCCCTTTGGGGCCATGCATGTGCCGCCATTGAGCAACTGCTCCTCTGATCATCTTGTTCCCTCTGTTCCCTCCTTCCATGCATTCTTCTGTCCTTTCTTAAATATGTTTCTACAGAGGACCCACAAACTCCTCCAAATGGATTGGCTTTGGCAAGTGGTGGGTCTGTTGCCAAGCTAGCTGGAAACATCTGTGTCTGGCACAGAGCAGCCCCTGAACTCTTTCCACACAAGCCATTCCTGCAGCCACCTCTCATACTAGAACTTCATCATTTACACCCAAAAGAGAAGATAGCAATCATTAGCCTGCTATGATCTGTAAAGATCTAGAGAAAATGAAGAGTTATCAGGAGGCTTTCCTCTTAACAGAGAAAGAGAACGCATTTGAAAAATCACAAGGGGATTTCTGAACCCATTGGTTGTGAATAGCAAATGAAAAAATAAAAGGAAAGACAGTGCACGCCACTAATATCCAACCAGGTGGTTTTTTTCAGAACTTGGAATAGTACAAAAAGGAGGGAGAAGTTTTTTTAAAAAAAAAAACTAGTAAGTAGTCCTCAGATTAATTTTATTAACATAAAAAGGCTGACATTATCTTATTCACAATCTGCTTTTTGTTCTTTCCTGTTTATTAAATCAATGTACTTGTAATTGCATTTAAAGATGACACTTAAATTTATTTAACTACATCAAGAAAAGAAATAAAGCTTTCGAGAGTTCCCTTCAAAACTCCTTTAATAAACATGGACTTCTTAAAATCATTTGGGGCGTTTATAAGAATGTTGGTCTTCTTTCTTTTCTGTTTTTCTCTGCAACTCATAGATCACTAATGATGGCATTTTCAGCAAGCAGCAACAACATGCTAAATTAGGCTATATCCTTTTGGCAATTTAACAATTAGCATTAACTATTAAACTTTTAAACCAAACAATATAACTGACACAAAACTAGGAGTTTTTCAAAGGAAGATAATTAGAAGATGAAAAAATAATCTTTAATACTGAGGTTTTTTTAATATAATGGATGCAAAATTAAACAAGTAAAACATGGCAGATGAAGAAGCCAAAAAGACATACAATTTAGTAAAGTATAAAAGGCAAAACTGTTCATTCGTATTTATCACTACAACAGGGAAATGTCAACGAGTTTTAATGCTTAATGAGCCCATCAAGCTTAGAATGCACCAATCATAACATTTTAGCTAATTGGCTACAACATTTTTCTCTCCAAAGTCCGTCCTCTTTAGCCCCTTCCTCATCTTCTGCCCCTCCAAAATGGCAGTGCAAAAACTCTGAGCATCTTGCCTGAACTAAACTACACCTTTTAGAATGCATGGGGTAGTTTGTGGGTTATTTTTGCAGAAGGCAGTTCAGACAATTTCAGAAAGGATTTTTTTTCTTTTGGCATGGCTGACATTTGTTTTGATAGAAAACAACATGGTTAATACAAGCAATGGTGGAAAAATAATCAGTTCAGCTTCGTGAGAATGTTGCTTCACCTTTTATACCACCTTACATTAAACAACAAAAGCCTTGCCAAGCTACCCATATTAGACGAATAGTATTGATTGTATATTTCTCGTACAGAAAAATAAATTATTGGTGTTATGTTAAACAATATTCTTAAAGATAATTCAGAAAGTAACATAAATTTAAAGAATAATTTGGTTTTTTAAATAGAAAAATCTCAATGTGAAGTCTACTCTTGGGAGTACGAGGGAGGATTAAGTACTTCTGACTTGCTTAAACCAGAAGTTATTTTAATCACTCATGTCTGTAGCTTTGGTACACAGAGCAAACATGACCTTGTGGTAGAAAGAAGAACATAGGGGCACAGGGAAACAAACCTTTTTTTACTGGGACTTCAAAATGTTTGCCATAGAATATATAGTATAAAATATATGCTAACTGATAAAAAACATTACCACACAGACTTTTCTTTTTTATGTAGTTGTAATTTAAATGCTATGTAAATGTACCATCATCTTTCCAAGTTTTACATCATCCATTGAAACCGACTTTAAAAACATTTTTAAAACATTTCCAAAGATGACTGTGATGCTTCTTTGAAGATATCTGAAATTAGGATGTTTCTTTCTTCTGGAGGCTACCAAAGTAGCTCACGTAGAAGAACATCTAGCCTAGGCATAATTTGCCAGACAATAGCTAATACAGGCTAATTCATTGTGATAGCCAGAAAAGTCAGGAAAGTCACAGATAGGTAAATTTTGAAGCTGTACAGAATGATTTTGAAGATATTTGATCCACAGGAGACTACATTTAGATAAACACTGAAGTGAGATCAATTGCTAGCAAAAGAAACCATAGGCACACCTTTCTCAATTGTTAGGTTTTTAAAATCAGAAAATTGGACAGTAATCCATGTTCAAATCTTGAATCTGTAAAACTCAGATGAAACCAAATAAGCACATAGCTACTTATGGTTTTCTGGCTCTGTTTTCTTAATCACAGATATTAAATAGCTCTACGATTTCATATTAAGATTATGTAGTTAATGTAACATCTCTCTTTGGAAACGAAGTCTTTCCTAAATAAAATAGAGGCAGTTCTCACCTAATGGGTGTCAAACCATTCCATTTGTGAACGCTATAGGTTTGATTGTTTTTTTTCTACTCAGTTCTGGGATAACTACTGTTAGAAAACTAATGGTTTGCAAATAGTAGTCAGACCTCAGTGATTAAAAATATCCCAACAAAAAACAACATGCTGAGTGATTGATACATAATACCATTGTTAACAGGCAGCTGACACCAGCTGGCCTCACACTTCATCCAACTTGCCCATTAAACTCGCCTTACTGCTCTGTATGAGTTTATATAGCAGGGTCTCTGGCAAAATCTTGGGATGCTCTCAAGCCACACAGTCATAATTATTCAATATAGTGTGCATAATTATATCAGCAGGGAGACAAAAGATTATTATTATCACTGAACAACTAGAAGGTACACAGCTTTACTGAGCAACATTCGCACTTGAGCGTTACCCAGTAACAGCGCCCTTCACATCACCCTGGTTGGGAAATGTCAGTCCTTGCATCTCCACAGCTGCTAAGCTTTACTAGGTTGAAGAATTACAAGTGTTAAAAAAAAATTAAAAATAAATAAATAGAAGTTGGAGAGAAAATGAGACAGGAGGGGACCAAAACTGCCAAATATGTGCAGTTGACTAAGTGGTTGAATCCACCACTTTTGTGTTATGTATTGATTCTCACGCTTTTTTTTTTTTTTTTTTTTTTGATTGATGACAATGGTGTTTCATGTCAGCTCAAGCCACAATAATATTTTACAGCCATGTTTGTGAGAGCTGAACTAAATGAGAACAATTGGATCAGGAGGCCCTCAGTCACATTTCTTTGATTTAGTGAAGCAGGAGACTATCCTTATTGTGCTGTTGCTAAAACCATCAGTAATTAAAGCTGAGTGCTTAAATCTTTGAAGTTCATCAAACAACATGCCCAACATGCCTGTTTATTGCTAGAGATGTGGTAAACCTTGAAGTCAACCAATCCATCATAAGCAGTCCTCTGAAGATTTTAAGAATCATGAAGTATTTGTTAGCTGGAATAATTTTAGAGGCAAAATATGCCTATTTTCTTTAAAATACTATTCAGAAAATAACTCCCAAATTGTTTAAGAGATGCAATATAATTTTTGGTGATGTTTCCCATGTTAATCTTCTGCAAAAATGGAAAAGTATTGCAGTCATACAGTAAGACCAATTAAGACCAATTTCAGGAGGAGGTTTGTTTTAGCAGAGAAATTATTTACAGAAGGCCCAAATTTTTATCTATTTAAACATCTGTTGCTTTGAGCAGCTGTTTTTCAATGGGACTCTGGGACGTAAATGTTTGAGGTTTCCTTAGAGCTTGTTGAGGGACCCCAGTTTAATGTTTTCTTTAAAATACAATAAAAGCAGAAAGGTGTCCTGTTCATCCTAACTAATCATTTAGAACCAGACTCTGCATTAGAAAATATGTAACAGAGAGTGTTGTGACAGTGTGCCTAGGAGCACACTACAATAGCCACAGGTCTTTTTTTCCACCAACTAAAATGGCTACATAATAGTAAAAGAATTGTTGTTCTTTCAGAGAAATTACTTTTTCTTTTATATTTATAGCAATGTACTACACACTACAAAAAAGTCAGGACTGCAGGTTCAATTTTCAGTAACATTTACTTCCACTCTTCATGAGAGGACAACACCCAGACCAGAGAGAAGTCAGAAAGGCAGCCCAAGAGCACTATTACAGCAATGTAGCTGCTCTCTAAATAATCAAAGTACTTAATGTAGGGTAGCTGTGCTAAAGGAAAAATGTTATTTTAATAAAGTCACTGCTTAAAATATTGAATTGGATTAACATAAATTCAATTGCCCTAAATAGCTGAGATACAATTACATATCTCACAGCTCAAAACAATAAAGACAACCTTTATTGACCACGTTTGTTAACCACTCTTTTTCACCATAGTCGGGTTAGTAGAAAAGCAATTTAATACCAACCAGTATGTGCAAGAGTTGGAACAAGGTAGTCAGATAATAGGAACATTGAGTTGTAGTTAAAATTCAGAAATTCATATGAAGAAACAAAAAAGTGTGGGTTTTTTGACAGCAGTAGATTATTTTGACGAGTTACAGACTTCAATTTTCAGGACACCACACATGTATCTATCAGTACAAGGACTCTCCAGCAGAGCATCCTGACCTGTTAGAAGGTTGTTCATTTTTCTTTTATCCTGATGACCAAAAGCCTTCTTAGTATAAATGACCCCCAACACATTCATTCTGACAAATGTCAAGGTCAGCTCTGTAATGTGAAGCATCTTTCTTAGTACAAACTGAAAACATTCAAGGTTTCTCTATCACTTTCTGGGCAGTTGTGATACTAATTCCTTGCCCATTCTCTTTGCACAAGAAATACAAGAAATATGTATTTCCATATATGTGTTGTAAAAAAACAGAAGGCAGAATTGAACCACCTGTCAGACTAAATCTCTAAGATTTCCAAATATTAGCTAGGGATGAGCATGGCAGATGTGATGGAAAGCTGATCTTCTCACAACAAGCATTTAGCTGGTAGGTGTGCAGGATTGACTTTTGGTTATGCAGAATATCTAGACAACACACTAAATATGCTATAGACTTCCAGATATTTCTAAAGAGAAAAATGACTGATCCAGACACCAATTTAGATGAAACAGATGCAAATCTTGCACCTTGTTTTGTGTTAGAGAGGACTATGTATGAACTAGAAGGAGGACATGGAGTAAATACGCAATTAAGTGGGATCCCTGTGCTGTTACTACCCTGAACTGGCATGTCAATACATAAAGAGATGAAGAAGAAAGATAGCCTTAAGCAGTAGGCTATGAAGACAGTAAACCATACCTTTTAGCCGTTGTGTTCATGCTGCCCTGGGTTCTGGCACAGGCTTGGCTGGTGCAAGCTCAGGACTGCTCTGTGATGCATTTCTCTGCAGGGAGATGCCCTTAGTGTGGTCGCATTTCTCCTCTCTATCAGTGATACAGTGATTCAGCAAAGACTCATTCATTTTATAGGGAAGATTGTTGTCTTGATAGATTAATAACAATCTAGGCATCCTAGAGATCTATTGAAATCATTCTTTAGAATTTCAGTGCAATACCTCATACTGATACAATGTAGCAACTAAGTGGCCTTTTGTTTGTGTACTCCAACTGAAAAAATTAAGAAACCCATCATTAAAAGAAAGATGGATCATAGTATGAGAGATTTATGAATCTTATAGAAATGGGATGGGGAATTTGATTATGGGTTTAAGCCAATCAAGTATTAATAAGCCATGACTCACTGAAGTGCTGCAGAATACCATGAGATCATACTGTTATGATTGTTACCACTTCTTTCTAACATTTCAGTTTAATCTTAATATTTACTGCTGAGGTTCCCCAAATAAAACAGAAGTCACACCAAATACACATTTAGAGATTTCTGTATAGTAGGTGATTATGCTATTCATAATCTTTTAAAAGATAAGAAATCACTTTTACTAGTTAGACAGAAGTTACTATTTTTAAAACATATTTATGGTGTTTAAAGCTAAAATTCAGTAGTCGCAATAGTTAACAAGTCATACCACTCTGGTTGTTTTATCATACTAATGCCTTATCTGCTGAGTTACATAAATATTTTATCTTGGGGAAAACAGTATATTTTAAAATATTTGCTTTATATGGCAAAAAGGAGGAAAACAGATTGAAGAAAGAGGCTTAGCATGACGCAGAGCCACTTGCAACTCCCAGTCCATGTTAGGCTTTACTGTTATCTCTACCCAGTGGCTTGAAGAGTTGCTTCAAGAACCTTGTTTTTTCAAATGCAGCATGCAGAAAAAAAGCAATTTTTCTGTCAGATGTGGTTGGCATGTCACATCAGAATGACATGGGTATGGAGCCTGCACTTCTGCATGACACAACCATTTCCCACTCCTATTCTGGTGCATGGGTGAAATTCTTCAGTTAACCTGATTTTAGATAAAGACTTGTGTACCCTGCGGTCATCCTGGTGTACTTGGGCGTTGACTGAAAACTGAATTCAAATCTACAGAAGTGTTCCCTTTGGCTTAGACCTTTGCTAGGCATTTATAGAAGCCATCTCTTCCCTCCCCTGGTTTACTAAACAGATCCCATTGTGTTATGATGCTAGATAGTCCTGTGCAATGCACAAATAAGATAGAGTAAACAATTAGTATTTTGAGCTAACCACTGGGGACGAAATCCTGTTCATGTTTCTCAGCTATGCTGATAAAGCATAATCAAAATTTAGGATCATAAAAATCCTAAGATTTCAAAATCAAGTTGGATAGTTACTTTGAGTTCCAAAAGTATCTAACTTAAATCTATTCTGACAAATGATTCTATAGTGTTAGCAACCTGAAATGAGGACATGATTAACATACAAATCACCAGCTAGTGATCTGAGTACCTTTATCCACTTTATCTATATAGCTGATGTGCCTACATCAGGGGTATTTTGCTCTCTTTTTAAGAGGGTTTACAGTGAAACTGTGATATCAGCATGCAGATTATGTGACATCTACTTATCACACAGTGCAGTAAGTAATTTGCCACAATGCAGGATGGAAAAAAACTGCCCCTTTTTTGATCTGTTCTTTTCCAGTTTTACATACAAAGAATGGATATTTTGGCAACAGATGATAATTCATTTCAGAACTAAGCAACTGGTGCAATATGTTTTTTTAAGTCAAGTCTGAGGCTCAGTTGTGCTCTTATTCAGTGATTTCAAACCCAACTAAGTTCGTGAGACCATAAGTAACACCCCTACATTTAGCAGTAAGAGCTGATAAGAACAATAGAGAAGCCAGCCTAGAAAAATACATGGCACAATAACTGTTTTGGTTTATATCAGGAAGGGAATTAACCAACACTTAAAAAAAAAAATATTTCTATAAGCTTCTGAACAAACATTAAGCATATTTTAACTAATACGTACTTCTGGGAAAATTTGTAAGCTTCAGTTGCTAACCCGCTGTTAAGTGATGAAAATACTATATTTTATCCAATTATACTGCATTATTCTAAAAGATATTTTAACACTGTACATCATTTTAAAACAATAGATGTAAAAAAATTCTACAGGATATTTTCCCACAATACTTAATTTTTTAAACTTAAAAGTTACAATTTAAAAAATAAAAGCAAATTAAATATTCTATGGCCAAGATTTTTAAGTTATCATAAAAACTGAACTTATCTAAATTCAGTATATATCTAGAAAGAAGATTTAAAGTTAATTCCTTTATATTTTAGTTAGCTGAGAATTCAAAAACTTTTAACACATTTCACTTTCTTCTGTTTAATTACATTTAAATTCATCAGTGTAATCCAAGCCATTAAGGGACCAAAAGAGTTGAAAAGAGGAAAGCAAGAGAGTTTATTAAGTTATGGCATTAAAAAATAAGACATTTCCAAAGACGTGTTTAACTCATTTCCCTTCAAAAATGTAAATGAAAACTTTTTTTTCTAAGTCTTAATAAAATACAGGTAGTCCACTGGAACTTTCTCATCAACATTTTAAAATAAACATTGTACTACAGGTAAGAAAACAGAGGATGTATTGATACCAAAGCAAACAGATTTTCGGCCCGAAATATAAGCATACGGTATACACTAAAATTACTGAATCAATTTTACCATTGCATCCCAAGAGAGAAAAAATACAACCTCTTCCCAAAAACATGGAAAACACTGCAAGCATTTTCTATCCTGACTAGAGATCTCAAGTTGAGTGTATAACAGAAACATTTAATCACAATGATATAATAATCAAAGTATCTGTAGTCCTCATTCAGCAACAGGCCAGGAAGGATCTGGTCCACAATAGCTTAACCACTGCATATAATTTTACTGACAACAGAAGAATCCTGTCTCTTGTGCAAGTCAGAAGTGGGTATATGCCATCCTTTCCTCACAAGAGATATAAATCTAAGTCCTGGTTTTATGTAATATGATAAGTAAAGCCAAGCTCATCTTCTGTGCCATTCTGCTGAAGTTGTTGTAAACTTTGAATATATACACATATATTACAAATATACACATACTAATACCACAGTTCTTAATTTCTTTTACAAAAGTGCTATGTGAAGCAAGAGCTCTGGCCATTAAAGTTTTGAAATAGCCCTATTTTGGTATTGTTTAACTTAGTAAAATAAGTAAGACTTTTATATTAGCAAATAGTTTATATGCAGTACTATAAAGCCAAAAATATGTCAAATACATTCTATAAAAACCTAATCAAATTATATACCCAAACACCTGAAAAACCAGGAAAGAACTACAGCCTATTACCAAAATCTGTACGGATAACATGAGGCTGAAAACATGCTAATCAAATGCTAATCTCTCCATAATGCAAAAGGATGCTTCCTATCATTTCAGAGACCTCATCTCACTTGAGGGCTCTTTTGCAAAAATTGTTCTTAGCACAATCAGTCTTCCAAGACCTTCACATTACTGAAAAATGCAGCTATTATTTATGTTTGATATTCAGTTTTCCATGCAAACTTAATGATCCTCATCTTCAGGCCTCTCATTTTAAAGGTTTTGAAAACATCAAGCTGCAGATCTAGGAAGCTGAATAAAGGGGCCCAAATTTACAAGGGAAAGTAAGTGTACACTTACATCAAATACGCTGACATATTTCAGAAAACAGAGTGGCCACATTTTACTGTATTCCTACTGTCTTTTTATGCCTTGTCATAACTACATTTTAAAAAGACTAGCACATTAAATGCATCTCTCTAAAGTCCAAATAAATTTCTAAATATGAAAAACAGAACAGACAGTGAAGAAGATGAATGGCCAAGAGGGTATATTTCAAAAGGACACATGATCAACAAAGCCAAATTTTAAACAGAAATTTTGTTCGTATTAAAAAAACTTTCAACCCACAAAACCAGAGGCAAAACATATTTTGTTTCATGTTAGCATGAACTAAATTGTATCCATTTATTGAAATTATATTAAGTTTTTCTTTTTCAGTCAGATCAACACGTAAATGTGTCAGTGTGTCATACGAGTCACATGGCCAGGGGCAGCTAACAAGAAATGTCTGTGAAGAGAAGCTGGGAGCATCAAGCTATTTTTCTTTTAAAGGCTTACTATTTGGATTATGAGTGCAGGCTTTTTTGCTCCATTGAAATGTGTTTTGTTGAACATGCACAAGTCATGATTTGGTAATGTCCTAAAAAAGTAAATGGCTCTGCGGGCTTCTCTGAAGTTGTTATAACTTTAGCCTGCAAGAGCAGGCTAATTTATTAGACAGTAAAGATTAAGCACTTGCTCATGTGCTATGTGAAATAAAGGCAAAAATACTTAGTATCATGAAGGATCAAGCCCTGATTGCTGGATGTGAAGAAGTAACCAGAAAATAAGTAGCCAAATACACATAATAAAACTTTAGGTTTTGAAATTATACAAATAAATTCAGAAATATGCAGTACATGCATCATTAAATTCTGCTTACCAACTCATATATATTGTATTTGATAAAAATCAGTCAGCTCTCTATGCACCTGTGTTGTCTTCTGTGACCTATGTTTATTTTTGTATGCACACAAAAAAACTAATTTGGCTGAAAGCTAGAGCTTTGGCAGGAGACAATTTAATCCTGTGAAATTACAAAGCTGCAGTTATGACTGTACTTCCACTGAGTAAAACATCAGCTCACAAATCCTGTTTCAACCAAAAACTACTTTTATTCCTGTAGTTGCCAGAGAGATACAGCACAGCCAAAGCCAACAGCAACCTACTGGTCAAATCCACCCTGATAGAACTGCTTACTTGAGATGTGCAGCTCAACTATCTTGATGTTCAGTCTTTCCCAGAAATCCTAGCTCTCCCATAACAGATTATTATTATTTTTTTAGCTAAAAATACAAGCCTTGATATAAATGTTTTAAAAGCAAATAATTTGCTACAATTCACTTTAATGTCATAAACTGTAGCACACACTGGAAGGTTGCTACCAAATCTTCTATACAGTGCATGTGCTGAATGTTTTTGTGACTATTTCCTGCTATATAATCAAAGGGCATTTCAACTACATTTTAAGGGTGCCAGATCAGGTAAAGGGTGAGACAAACACTGTTTTGTGCCTTCTTATTCAGGATTTCCTGAACATGATTATCTGGTTAGAACAACCATCACAAAGGATGTCCCTGTCTTTCCATTTCTATCCATTAATTTCTGCAACTGCAATATCATTTGGATTTTTCCCATCCAAAAAGTATTTTTTTTTCAGTCTGAAAAGATTTAACCTATTCAGACTTTCTTGTACAGAAGCCAGTCCATGCTTCTAGGTATACTTGATGTCTCTTTCTGAATCTTTACCAATTCTAATATTTTTTGCAGTTTTAAATGAATGGAGCATTGGTACTAAATACCCTTTTATTTAATCTTTAATGTTTCTTATGGTGTTGGAAATAAACCACTTTTACATAGTACATTTCTTTCAACTATTTATCTCATCTGAACTAAACTTGTGTTATAAAACAATTTATTCCATCCATGAGCTCCAATGATCCTTCAATGATCCAGACACAGATTTTGCCAAAAACAAAAAATCAAAACTATCTTTTCCTCTTTCAGAAAATAATTTCCTAAGTCAAACCAGGTATCAGTCAAAACACATTCTCAGGTAACAGCCCTGTGGGATATAAACCAAACGCAGAAAATGGCTTCTAAGAAATATATACCTAGAGCAATGATTCTTGGTCTGAAGCACAGAGAACACTGCAACAATTTACTAATAAATGTAATACTAGTTGTAAATGTAGTAGGTAGTACATGTTACTAACAACATGTACTTTATTCCTTTTTCAATTTACATCCTGTTTATTACTACCACTTGATGATTCCTACCAGCACACTATCATCTCAAGTCCTTCTCTGTGATCTTCAAGCATTCATGTACACAAGTGTTTCAGCTGGGTCAAAATCTGAGAAAAAACACACGCCTTCCTACAAGAAGGGAGTTACTTTATTTTGTCCCTCCAAAAGGTCAGATCTTATTTTAGTTAGTTTTTCTACATCAATCAGCAAAAATTTTACCAAAGTCTAAACATCTGAGTTATACACTAACTTCAGTGAAATTTTGCATGCTAACTTTAGTGTGGTAGTGATCAGAAGCCAGTATATACGATGAAGAAAATTATAGGTACCTATAAAAACTTGTTAGTGTCAGAGGAAAAGAAAGTTGCTCAAGCATAATTTTAATATACCCTACCTGATAATTATTAAATAATTTGTATTTTTCTCAGAAGAATTTATTCATATTGTCTTATTTCAACAACACCCATACTGTTCTAGAACCTTACTAACATAAACCAAGACAAGTTACCAGTACCAGAAAGTTATATGAAGGAAAAAATGAAGCAGAGGAAGAAATTAACAAGATAATCTTCTATCTGGACCCTGCAAATGTTATTCACTTCAAGTTAGGATTATGGATGGCTCGACTGAAGACACGGACAGTACTGACATATGTAAATGTTTGTAACACTGGAGACAAAATTACTCAGTTACTCAGAAATTCTTTATAGATTTCTTTGGTTGATAGATTACTAATATTTTTTCCTCAGTATAGCAAAATTAGATCACCAAGCTTAAATCTTAATTTTGCTGGGTACAATACACAGTAAAACATGTCCCTGCTCTACATTAGTAACAGATTATAGAGCTATGGGATTGATTAACTGAAATGCATGGGAAAACCTAAAGAAGTGGTCTTGGAAGGCTGGTAAAAGAACTGTTCTGAATGTCATGTGAAAGTGACCTTAGATCTAATCAATACTGGTCTGACTATTAGAGAGCTCTAACTATTGGGCAGCAATAATGTTTGCCTGAAACACTCCTGCTGAGACTCTTGACTAACTGAAGTAACTTATTTTTTGCTCAACTGGATATAAACAAAAATACCTTTAAGGGTGACAGGACAGAAAGCCAAATTTTTTTGAGCTAGAATCTGCATAAACAGCCATCCCTGTGAGGAACTAAGATGAACTCTGTCTAATGTATTGCTACAAACAAAATGAAACACCAAGCTAGTAGAGAGACTTTACATAGCAAGCAGACTGAATTGGTGAAGGAGGTTGGGAAAGGTTTCTGCTTATCTTATCTCATAAAATAATGCAGGGGGAGATGGAAACTTTACCTATTTAATTCTTTAATGTAAATAAAATCTTCCACTTGTCAAAATTACATCAAAACCTCAGTGAAAAGAACAGACTATTCTTTTAAAAAATAAACAAACAAAAAAGACAGGTTTGATTCGAAATGAAAACAAACAGCAGAAAGGATAGGCTTTCATTATTTTGGAGACCTTGCCATTCTTGTGGATATATTCATGAATTAATCATAGAAAAACTTATATTCAAATAAGTCATGCGTTTTCCATTGCCAATATTCTCTAAAGAGTACTGCAAATGGTTATTAAAGCATAGTTCTTTAAACTCCTTGCATCAGGAATCACTTTCACACACAGCTAACTGAAAGAAATGGGTGACAATAAAGTCCCTGTAATCTTGCAAAACCAAAGAATATTGTGAGTAGACACTAGCAGTATGTCACCAGGTATTAGCAGTACTAAAATCTGTTAATGAAAGTATTATACATATAGTAAACAGCAGGAGTTTTGGAATGACATGTAGCTTTTAAATTATTAGCACTAATTAGCCAAATCAAAAAAAGATCAGGAAACACATTAGAAGTGAAGACAAGTCTACCTGTATTGCTGTGTCAAAATTACATTTCCAAACAACCAATTAGTAAAGATGACCTTTCAGCCCAATAAGCCATATGTAAAGTGGGACGGCTTCATTACAGTGGCTCCCTAATTAAAATGTAAAGGCTGCTGATCATTGCATAATTAAACAACATGTCATGTGGTTTCATCTGGCAATTGCAAGCAGCTAGGCCTAAAATCATTAATGACTAAGACATCGTCTAAATGAGTCCAGAGACTGTAGAACTACATTCTGTCAGAACAGAGAGCATCCTATGGTCATTATAGAGATAATATGCTCCAAAGAGACTCTTATGTACAAAATGTTGAAGCTCTTTCTCTCAAAATGACTTTGACTTTTTATATGTCCAGTTTTCTTACTAATTAGCCCAAAAGAAAAAGGCTAGCAGGGCTGATTAACTTCCAGCAACTGTAATCTAAATATGAAACTACAGAACCAAAGATTTTCCCTGTGGATATCCTTAAAGATTTTTATAAGTTAAAGCTCTAGCTATTGAGACATTATTTTTCAAGTAACCTTACTCTTTGGTTGAGAACCCCTTGCATGGCTTCTCACTTTACAAAATGCCCCAGGAGCAAAACCATTTGCAGCAATAATTCTCTGTGTTCCCTTTACCACAAATGGTCCATTCAGCCTTCCCTGATGATGCACAGAAACACTGAGAACCAAACAGTGAATTTGTAGTACTGTGAATTTACTGGAGAATTTTGGGGGTGGGAATTGTTTTGCAAAATAGTCATGCCAGTCACAAGAAAGGCATATATTGTGAAAATGCACACAGGTCTCTATCTATACTTTGGGAGTTTAAATGTGTAATGGACAAAAGTAACAACAGTTCAAGTTCCTTTGAAAAGCAGAGTAGATGGGATCTTTCATAAGCAGCCAGAAACAACATCTGTTCCACATCCCAATCAATACTTTACAGTTCATCTTCTGCTCTTCTTACATCTCCCATGTGTATCCTTCACATACACCTTTACTGCAATAGGGAATTCAGACACCTTCTTTTGATCACTTTGATGCTAAAACTCATTCAAGGGCTTTGCCATTTAAAAGTAAATAACATTTAATCTAACTAAACTTGAAAGATAACAAGTTGGCAGAAAAGTGAAGTCCTTAGTGCTTGCCAGACTTGTAGATAGTAAAGAACTAAATTAATTTAGGGGAATGATAATAAGAAAAAATATAACAACAATAAATATCTGAAAACAGCAAGTGGATAATGATCTGAAACTAAGGGTGAACATGTGATAAATGCAGTGCACATTTTATTTCTCAGCTCCTGATACCTATTTCAAGGCTTGGTGAATGCAGAAAGAACCCTTTTAAGACTTCTGTTTGAATGCCACTTTTGTTTCTTTCTATGAACAATATGTACATTTTTCTTGTTGCGAAACATCACAGAGACTAGTCACAAAGTAAACCACCAAGATGAACACTAAAAGTGAGAGAGACAACGCTGAAAAAAAATAGTATCTCTTCACAAACTTTGCGGTGGAAAACCACTTTAAGTGTTATTTCCAGCATTTTTACTGCTTTGTTTTTCTCTTCAGCAATTTGGTGGATTTACATAGATATAAAACTGTTCCAGCTAAAAGAATTCTACTTCAGTCAGTGTAAAGTATGTGAGAAAGACATGAAATTGGCTAAATGCTTCTTACTCACTACCAAGCTTGTTCTTCATACAAGCAATTTGACTCAAAAAATTCAAATAAGAGTTATTTCCATTTTAATTAAATGATGCATTGCATCTCTGAGATTTCTGTATTTCTTGCAGTTTACATTTTGTGTTTGTTGTATAGCACACTTTTATGATTGTTTTTATTATTCCTCTTCATTTCCAATCTAATAATTGCCATCAACTTGATGCCAAGAAATTGCCCTCAGTATTTCTTCTGTTGTCTCTAGCATAAACTAAGTTTTGCTCTAGATAGATACAGAACAGTCCTCTTGGAGCTTCCTGGAGAATATTTATCAACTGTGTGATTACTCTGCAGATCATCTCTCTGCTAGAAACACAACGCAGAAAATTATTATGGAAGGAAATCCTGCTGTTCCCTCATTCTGCCTCTTGTCCCTCTGTGTCTAATGACTTAACTTCTTACAAAAACTAGAGACCTTTGTAACTCAGGTAAACAATGCTGCCAACTGAAAAATGGACCAAAAGACTTTTAAATACTCTGCTACTCACAATGAAGTTTACATGCAGTCAAACTTGCCTCTTCTGAAAGAGGAAGTAATGAAAAAAAGGTCTTACTGGATTTCTCATTACTGGGAAACAATTACTTTCCCATGGATAAAATAGAGAAGGATGACATATCATTTTTGTTTCCAGCACTCTCAATAAAAGGATACATTCATAGTTGATCCTTTTAATTCAAAGAGAATAGACTTATTAAAGTACTTCTACAAAATAGCTAGTGAATGCTCATAAATTCTCATTTGCATTCATGATCCACCATCAGGTCTGGACTTCGCGTTTTCCATTTTAAAATACAGTAAAAAAAAAAAAAAGCCTGTCTCTGAGGAGCTGTGTATGTGGTTCAAGTAGACTATGCACCTGAGAATTGTAAACAGCAAAGGTTTTTAAAGAGCAGACCACTGATGACTTGTTTATTAAAAAAGACAACTTGCTGAATAGGGTTAACCCCACCATGGGGTTTACTAAGTATTCAGAATTCCAGTTACTCTGTTTCCTCTGAGATGGTTTATATTGTATATTCAAATTACTGTTTCACATACATTATAAATCTGAAGTATCAAATGAGTTTCTTACAGCTGTGTTAAGATCTTAATTTTAGAAATATACAATCATAAAATAAGGTTGATTTTTTTTACAGAACACAAACACACATCTTGCATGCATCCATTTTTGCACAAGGAGTAACAAGCAGAAAGCTATCTTTAGCCAAACTATTTTGTCTTGTTCTGACAAAGGTGATAACTTTGCCCATTTTTCTATCCTATCATAAAATAGAACATAGAGGTGGTCCACAAGTAACCTGGCAGGCCACTTTCCTCACTGCTTCTGAGTTTCTCTGTTGAAATTTTTTCGTGTGTTTTCAAATTGACAATCAATTAAGACAACTGAGTTTCAGAATTTCCTGGAATTCCAACAGAGAGTATCAGATTATTACCGTGCACATATTCCTTGCCCAAACACTCTTCTGTATCATACAGATTTTCAGAGAAGGCTCAGCAGCAGAGAAGGGGCAGGGCATGTCACATAGCCAATTAAATCTTTTATCTCACCTCGGTATGGTAAGAAAGAACAGAAATCTGCATGCACATGATCTAGGGATGGAAAATGTGTATTTTTTAAGACTTAAAGTTGAATGAAGAAAGTATGAGGTAGAGTGAACAGATAGATATGTCTCTTTTCTATATGATGTATAATTTGCAGTAAAACATACGATTTAAATGTATTAAATGTATCTGAATAAAGTTTTCCTTCATTCATCTGCAGCAACTAGATATGCTTATATGCACTGTGCATAGCTGACTTTGAAAGCAAATGTGTGCTATGTGTCACTGTGTACATTTCGTGAAACAAGGACATGCCTTTCCTCATCCTCATTAAAACTATAGCAGGCCAATTCAATGTCACAAACTTTCATAAGAAAAAAGTAGCAGCCCTTCTTTTCCCAGCTATGACGACCATAGTGAACCACTGCACAGTCACAGTTGAGACTTCACCTGGTATGTGGAATCACTAAACGGCGTGGGAAGGGATTGGTTCAGATGCATTTCACTCAAAGCAGGAACCAACTACTTTGTGTTCCAAAAATAAGCTCAGAATGGCAGACATTTTTCCATGTTTTTCTTCTGAGTGTCAAATATTTGTTTTCTTGCTGCTTGGTTTTTTTGCCATGGTATACTAGAAAAAATTAACTTGTTATCCAAATAAGAATATAAATTTTGACTCCAATGCATAGCTTTCCTGAGAGCCAAGGAAGTTAGGGATAAAAGCCACAGTCTGTTGTTCATTTCTCCCCCACTATCACCCTTGCATAAGCTAACTCCACAGAACTGCTAAAACCCTAAGACAGGAAAGAACCAATGAAAAATACATATATATAACTAAAATCAACTGCAATAGAATTTCACCTGCCCTTCAGGGGTGGAGTAACCATAAAGGTTCTGCATTTACACCTCCCCTATGTTGATCTTTTCAGTCAGATTCCTAATATCAGTCTGCACTTTTTGACTTTTCAGATGGATTATTAGACAAAATGTACCAAAATGATGGCTCCAGACAGTATCACTTTCTGGGATCTTATATTGGCAGGGTAGAGTCATGATGGATCAGAAAAAAACCTCTGAATTTTCAAAGTATGGCCAAATCATTATCCCTTGCAGTGAAGATTCAGACTCCTGTGAGGAACTACATGTTTCAGAATATAAATCTTTGCAAAGGCAGAGAAATCTAAACAAAATCATTCCATTATAGAGAAACTGTTAGCAATGACAACATAGCAAAATGTAAACAATTACAGTGCATGATTTCTCTATAAATTAAGACTTCTTAAAGCATATTGAATATTAAAAAAAAGAGCCAGAAGGTAAACTTTCAAGAAATTTAGCAATAGCAATTCAACCTTGTTCTGAGGAAGCTATATATGCTGCTGGGCTGAGAGCATTTTTTTCTATCCACATTCATTTTTTTCAAGACAGGAGTTATTGATCAAAATTTGGACTAAGACATTGCTGTCTAAGCACAAGGTATCGTAACCAACAAAGATTCTCTCTGTACCTGGATTCTGGACAATGTATTTGGGGTAAATACCCTAAATACTCCTTTGCATCTTTCCATCAACCTTTCTAAATCAATATAATGGAAAAAAAATCTTATTATATGCAGTACATGAGAAACCAATGGATTGCTAGATGGTTAAGTAAATGGGCACTTCACAATATTCCAATACATTCTTAACAATTATTTTTCTGAAATCAAACAGCATAGTTACCAACTCATAGAGATCATAGATGATATAGAGATGTTGACTCTGTGGATTTTGGTTAAGAAATAACAGAAAAGTAAAATTAAAAACCTTTCTGCAGTATACCTAACAGACAATCTCACAAAGTCAAAAGCTTGTAAATAGATGGCAGAAGATTTTAGTGCGAAATATCTGAAACAAAAGGAACTTGAGTGAGGATACTTCTCCTCATCCTTACATGTAATTCTTTACCTTCTCAGCCATATCTTGAATGCTGGCTGGAAAGAGGTATGCATTTAATTGTGACCCATTAAAATATGAAACATCATGTAGAAATGTTCACACAGAACTTAGAGCATTTCAACACATGAAAACATCAGGATAATTTTAATGTACATGCATATTTTATGCCAGTGTAATCTCATTGGGTTTATGGGTTTTTAACTTTTTGCATAGCACAACTGGTAATAAAAACATTTACTGACAGCACTAGAAGAGAGGACAGAGAAAATCCTGAAATTTACAACGTACAGTAAATATCCTTTACTCCTGAAAAATGCAATTCATCATAGTATTCTTTGACCATTCATAAGCAACATAATCTCCTATTACTTCCTTTTGGTATTCAGATTAGTTATTCAGAAGGGCTGTCCTATTGACACTGCCAGATGACTAAACAGAAGTATTTCAGATCACTTTGGCAACAGTATTTACTAAAAAATGAATAGCACCATTTCAGGGAATCAAATAAATAGAATTTGGTTCTGTAATGTACCTCTTTATGGGCAGAATGTCCCAGAGCACTTTGTAACACAGCATCTTACTGACAGCACAGTGAGTACAGTAATATGTGGCAGCCAGAATGCTCTCAGCAAAAGCTTAGATATATTCACAGACAGTATAAAATCTTTTACTGAGAAGACTTGTTGCCCAGGATTCTACAGTTTATTTCTGTTCCTTTTCACAAGAAAGACCTGTCACAAGTTTTTCTTCAACAAGATAAGGAACTTCTTAGGCTCTTCACATCAAATGTGTTAACTGATTTCGGTTAGAAGACACATTATTTCACACCACCTAAAAGAATATTGCAAATAGAAGGCTGAACAAAATTGTGGTAAAAATAGTACTAAATTATAGGGATTCTGAAGTTTATTGTAAGCTACACTGTTTTGCTGAGGTCATTATGTCTTCTGGAGTCCAAAAAAACCATATAACCCTGCTGATGTTACTACAGATTATAAAATTTCCAGTGTGGGCTCCACTTAATTTATATCAGTAAGTAAAATGGGAAATGTATGCCTACCAATATATTCATATATATATACATATACATACATAGCCAGCGTATGTTACATCACATGATACAGGAAATACTGGGATGTAAATGGTAGAACTGAAACAGCAGAATTGAAACCAACTGCAGTGCTGGAACCCTCCATTCAAACTCTTGCAGAGTTTTCGAGCAGACAAATTCAGCGAAAAAATTTTTTGGAAGTGGGAATGTTTTACATAAGGTATATGTATTCATCTCCCCTGTAAACATCAAGATCCCCAAAGTTTTAGCCTCAAAGATGTGTACTTAGCTGCCACTTCCTGTAGAATTAGGATTCCATGCTTGTTTTACCAAGACCACAGAAGTAGCTTCACCCCTTCTACACACATTCCCTCTGTCCTCCACTCCCAGTTTACCCACAGATCACCCAAATTGCTGGGCTTTGCTTCTCAGCTCCCACTAGGTTCTTGAATGGAGAGACATTACTTTTGTATCATGGGATGGACTGTAGAGAATTACAATGGTTTAACTTTGCTATCTCTATATAAAATGCCCAACACTAGCATGTAATTAAATTAACATCACTGAGTTCGGTGCATCCACTAAGGGTCACAAACAGTACTCTAGGATGTAATTGGAGCTTTCTGTTATGCCAGTACTGTCCAAATCATGATTTGGTTTTTTTGCTAATACCATGTATCTTCACTTCAGTGCTGCCTCCAAACTTAATTACTTAACTTCCCCGAGGGCTGCAAACTGAGGCAGCTTCAAAATGAGGGTGGCTTATATTAAATATATTTTAATTACTGTCTCCTGCATCCATAAGAGGAAAGGTGGTTCTGTTAATCAAAGGGAATTAATTTTCCTTCATTTTCATCAGTAGTAAGTCCATTTTGGACTTTGACAGGGAGAAGCTCCTGTTTATATTTTTTTTAAATATATTATATAACAGCTTTCTTAAAAATTATGAACTACCATGGAAACTGGGAATCACAGGTCTGTAAACACAAGTTGCTCCCAGATTTTCAACTGTATCATGGCTGGTTGCATTATTATTACAAAATAAGAGCTATAAACTCATCCTGATCTGCAGAAATTCAAGCTTTTGTGACAAGGACCATAGCTAAATGCTGAAAAAGGGCAGTGTGCTTATTCTTTCAGGTTTTATTTTCAAACTCATTTTCCCATTTATTTAAATTCTTCAGTGTACCTAAAGACATACCTGTGACTTCTTTGACTCCAGCTGAAGAAACAGAATATTATCACATAGTCTAGCTGAATGAAACCTGTCAAGATGAGTTCAAATTCACCCCAGCTATCTCAACAACTAAAATAATTCCTAAATATCAATCTCAAGTTTTTCAGCTAAAAACAAATAAAACAAACCTTCATAATATCATGAATGCTCAGAAGAAAGAGTACAAGAACCTGTGAAGTCCAGAACCCTCTAAACAGTGTTGTTTGCTATAAAGCATGACAATACCAGACTATTGAGAGACTGATTCTACTGGCCACTCTTCAAATATACTGGACTAGAGAAGACGAAAGCAGATTTTGCTGGGCTCAATTTAGTGCTCAATGTAGAGGAAATTGTAATTTAACTGAACTTTTAAACTCCCTTTTTTTCAGAGATGGAAAAAAATTGTTTGAAGGAAGATAATTACTTGGTTATTTGTGAGGGTTTTTTAAACAAATGTCTGCACTCGTTTCACATTTGGATATTGCTATGAAGCTTTAGCATTATGTTTCTATCCCTATTTGTAATACTATATGCCAGACTTAGGCCTCATTTTGGTGGAATTACAGGTCACTTAGCACTGTTGTTCAGAAATTGATACTCCTAAGTAACATAGCTCAAAAAAAAAAAAAAAATTAAAGAGAGAAAATTAACTTATCCAAGGATAAACATGTCAACCAAAAGGGAAAGAAGGTAAAGGAAGAAACAGTGGAGATGATTATTTAAAAATTAGAAGTAGAGTCTCCCCAGAGAGAGTGAAAGTAGGAAGGACGGTATAATCTCACTTTTTCTGTACATTTTAAAATAAAACAATCATCCTGTAGGCATGTTTGAAGAACACCCCAACACTCCATTTCCTAAAAAAGCTACTGGGCAGCTTTGGGTAAGATGCTTAGGAAGTCTAAAACAATTCCTAGGCAGAGCTCAAGTCACCTGGACATTTTTTATATACTTTAGCCATCTCTAAACTTAATTTTCTTGAGCCCTGTATGACAACTAACTGGGGGTTTTAAGACTTGTATATTAGCTATCTGAACAGTTTTGTTATTTCAGGATTAACCCATTTTTCCTCAGTCAGTTGGGTGATTTTAATTTTTATTATTTTAAATCAGGTGTCAACATTAAAACAGATACATTAAAATCAAACTATTTCAGGTCAGGATGCTTTTATGCAGCTTCCCGATTATAAAACTTCACATCTTTTGGTATTACAGAACTACAGTGGAAAAAAAGAATCAGGCTCAAAATATCTCACACCTTCTGACAATCAATAATATGACACTTAGAATACGACTTGAAGTCCACTGAATTCAATGGCAGTCTTCCTAAGGTTGTAATATTTGCCTTGATGCTCTTCAGTTGCTCATTCACTACAAACAAATTTAAGAACAAAAGACAAAAGTCTTCACTCAGGAAGTTGCAGTCTGGCCACTTACGCTATTTTCAAGCCACCTACCAGCATGTTGACCAACCATTTAATTTGAAGCAGCAGATATACAGCTAATTCTTCCAGTTTTGAGCAAGCTGACTATTCCAAAAAGTCTTGCAGAGGTGCTTGGAGACTGAGAACTCTTTACGTCAGCACTGAGACAAGACTAAACTTTGACATTTCAAATATAATTATTAAAAATGTGTACTAAATTCTGTGGCTAATTGGGTTACAGATTTACTGACCACATTTAAACTACAATCCTGACTATGTAGATACCCCAGATAGCAGGTTACCTAAAGTAATCCACAAACTACAGTGCTCCTATTCTCCTAATACTATGATTAGAGGCCTCTGCACAGCACTTGGTGAGAACTTTCTCTTACAGAAAATAGCTGCTGAACAATGACATCTGCTGACACTGCAGCCTCTTATACATCTTATTAGAAACTCCCTATTCTCTCCCACAATCGCATCCCCATAGTATCCTGCAGAGTAACTTCAGTGTGTCTAAGAAAGGGTAAAAGCTTTGGGTTTATAATTCATTCTGAACAATCTACACTTTCAAGGAGTGTCTATCCAGGTGATACTGTGCTTAATAGAAATTCAGAATGTCAACTTAAAAAAAAAAGTATTTACACCTTAGTTTTACGTGTGAACCCTGGAATAATTTATTCATAGTACCACAATAAACTGTCAGCCATCTTGACAACTAAAAATTAAGTAATGCACTCCTTGGAAATTCCCAGATATTTTTGTGATACAAAAAGAATAGAGAGAAAAGACAACACATTGAAACCCACAACCAGACTCCACATGCACAGAAACTTCATTTAGATGCCACTGCATTAGGATCTGTAGAGCCCTTAAGACATAACAACCTATCAGAAAAAATCACCTGAAGTGATCTCAGCATATCTAAAAATGTTCAGCTGTCTTTTTGAAGCAGTAATTCAAGTATTTAACCTAAAAAAAAAAAAAAATCTTGACAGAAAATACAAGGAAAAAGCATGTTAGTGGAAGAGAAACTGCCTTAATTGGGTAGTTAAGAGTCTCTGATACGATTACAAAAAGGCAAAACTGTCAGAATTTATTTCTCTCCTGGCCACTGGCCAAAGCAGTGCAGATTTTAGAGGAAAGAATAAACCACCACAATTAGTATAGCATCTTCCACACAAGATAATTTCAAAACAATTCTCAGCATTTCACTTTTATTTGCAGGAGAGGTAATTTTCACTC
Organism: Hemiprocne comata; assembly: GCA_020745705.1. Classification (NCBI taxonomy): domain Eukaryota; kingdom Metazoa; phylum Chordata; class Aves; order Apodiformes; family Apodidae; genus Hemiprocne; species Hemiprocne comata. The sequence continues at coordinate 7,987,789 of CM036598.1, forward strand.
ACTTTATAGTTTTCTACTGAATTTCTTCATCATTTAAGTCTTTGCCTATAAAAGGGAATATGTCCCAATGAAAAGCCACCAATAGTTGCCAGCAGCACCAACACATATTTCTAGTGTGAACAAGTAAATATTCTAATTGCACCAGCAGCATTTATTCTTTTTTTTAATCACTCCACTCATGCAAAGTACCTGTTCCAACAGCTGTATCAATGTAAGTGCACCAATGACTCAGCTGCAGTTGGAACAAATGTCCACACCACAGAAAAGCTCTGGGATGATTAGAGGTAACAGGACAGCAGCAGCTCCCTGCTGTGAGACTTTTATTCATCTTCAGCTACCAAAGTGCTTCACTTCTCCACATGAGCCACAACTTCCTTTTTCTAAAACTTTAACCAGGAATTTTTAAAGGCTAACCATTCTTCTGACCTAAAAAAGCCTGCCACAGGGAGAAACCCACCAGGAACGGAAGACAGGATTAGTATCCCAATACCTGTTCCGTGCTGCTGAAACTGGTTTTATTTTCAAAAAGAAAAAAAAAAATTACATCACTTGATATAAACTCTGCAAAGCTGTCAGAATAACTATCCACCCAGTGGAAAGATGACATTTCCACTTAGTAAAATGAAGTCTCATGAAATACCTTCATGTCTGCTGCTTCTGACAACTACGGAAGCTTTGTTTTTTCCCCACTGTAGGTGGCAAACTTATTTCTAATTATTCTGTGATTATAACTTCTATATCAAAAGGGCACAAAGGAGCAGATGACAAAAATTAGGTTGCATATTCACATATCGAGGCTCAGAACTACATTTCATTTGACCTTAGCTTTTAAATGGCTATCAATAGTCTGTTAATTTGTGGCTTATATTTATATATTCAAATTTTGTTTATATTATGTATGTATATATTGCCAATGTATCTATTGCACATACATATGTCTTACTCACAGTGGACATCACTTGTAAGGCAGACAGTTTGCCCATTGTTCTCCCAGGTTTCTTTAATTTATCAACTAAAAAAATATTTGAATTAAGAAAGAGGCTTCAGAGCTATATTTTTTATAGTATCTGCCATTTGTTACAATCCAACACATTCTGAGAAAGGACATGAGGGATGAAAGTCCAGGAAAACAGCAAGGCACCTGTAGGACTAACAGCTTCAGATCAGTATTCCTCATTCCATTCCCTTCCCTCCTACTACCAATATAACTTCCTCAATCAATGTGGGAAAAAAACATTGACAGCAAAAGAAGTGGCAGCTACTTTAGCAGCATTTCTGTTGGGTCCAGAGGGACAACTTCTTTCAAACAGATGAAGTACACGGCATTCCCATGTTTCTCCTGATCCATGTAGTAAAGACAGCATTTATTTAGTAGAAGGAGGCAGCCAAGACATCTCAGAAGAAATATCTGCCTTGTGAAGAGTACTAGGGTTTTGTTCTATATTTTTTTACCATAACTGCACATTAAATGTTAATACCTGCAAATATGACAGACAAAAAAGCCTCCTGACTCATCCTGAGGATGGCTGCAAAGTAGGAACCATGACATTTCACAGCTCTCATCTGTATCACACCCAGTAGCAGACCAATGTTTCTGAGTGCCATGTAGTATCCTTGCATTTTCTGTCCCTTATTGTAGATTTTCAATTTCTGGACTGGGATTTTCAAACACAATGGTTCTGATAACATTATAGGATATCCAGAATTCTGGGGAAGACAGCTGCTTCACAAAGACCAATCATCTATTCTAACAACTCCGCAATACACAAGGTAACAGTTTATTATCATTAGCTGAAAAATTTTCCTTTGGCTCAAGTGGAAGTTACCATACCTTCAGACTCCAACACTCTGAGGGGGATTTCCATTCTTAGAATTTGGTGTCTATTACAAACATGTAATTTGTTATGGTGTATTAGAGTATGAATAATAGCTTAGTATAATATATTTTCTTGGTTCACCAACAACCAGCACAGTCTTCATTTTTCACACAGCTCATCTGTTCTCAAATACAGCAACCTAACCTATTAAAAAATAATCTTTTTTAATGTCACATGTGTGACATTTAAAAAAAAAAAAAAAAAAGAATACTTCCTCTTTTCTTTCTTTCTTCCAGAAGTATCACCATAATAATTTCTTCCTCCTTGACTCATATTTAAGTACATTCTACTCAACATCGCTGTAGTGCATGAAAGTAGCATAAATGCTGGTATCTTCAAGTCTTACTATTACATCTTCATTATCTAAAATAAATGAAACTAAAGGGAAATTACAAAGTATATCTATGCAACACAGGCTGCAGGAAGATTTTCAAAATCATCCTTCTAAGACTGTGAGGAACCTAATTACTATGATAATCCATCATTGTCTATTGTGTGTCATGTGAGACAGCTGGTACTGTTGGATTCATAATATTCCACATCTCTTACCCATAACTAGCCAGCAAAAGCTACTCCACCAACTCCTTTTCAGTTGTGAGCAACCTCAGCCAAAGACAACTTCTGGTATATGAACTAGTGAAAATTCAAATGCCAGCACATAATGCAGACACTGGCAGCCTCTTTAGTTGAAAAGCAGTTACTTTAAATTTAGGAGCAGGACTGAAACTACCATCAAGTAGCCCTTGGTGTTATGAAGGCCAAATACAGTGATCATGGGCAATCCTGCCATGCAAATTATGTAATTACACATTTATTTTCTATATAAGCTCTAATGTGAAGGGCCTATAAATGGTTTTAGTTCCTACAGCTGCAAGACTTAACATTTTTTCCTCCCAAAATATTAAATCCAGGCTGAAAAATGCATTTTAGAATCCTACTAAATATTAGTACTCTTCCCAAATAGCATTACATTTTATATCTCTTGAAGTTCTTCTGCTTTTTAACTTGCACATACTTCATAAATACTGACAAATATTTTTATGTAATCATTGCTATGATAAAAACAGGTCCCAATATCAAAATATAACAAGGCATGAGATATGAAAAAGAGAGATTCAATGTTCTGGTCATACTGAGGGTCATGAGCCTGACTCATTCTACCTGAATAATCCTACCCTGAAATCAAAATGTACTTTATGAAATCAGCATATTACTCACAGCCCACACCCCATCCAAATATATTTGATGAATCAGCACTTCCTCACAATGGAGACAAAGATCAAGTACTCACAGTATACACAAAGTATATTCCTTTTTTTAATTGAAGAGTATGAAGAGTAATAAACTTGCTATAAATTTGTTCTCCAATTACAAACCAAAAAGCAACATAAATATTTAATGAGAATTTTAAAATAGTGCTTTAAAGTAAAAAAGTTAAAAGGAAACTGTTTACTTAAAATTAAAAATAAGGAGATTTTATAAATAACAAATACATCTACATTATAAATAAATGGCAATGGCTACAAAAACAATTTATTTACATGTTGTTAGTTGTTTAATTACCTTTACATTGTATTTAAAAAATAATTTTTAAATGCTTTCCTGATCACAGTTACTGAGCAAGCAAATATTCTGAATATGAATACCTTGATTGCTTTGTTTCCACGTTTCGTAGTTTCTATACATTTAGACATTCCAGGATTTGTATTTAGTGGTTTGAAATCTATGTGAAGGACTGAACATTCTATGAAATACAAAAAAATTAGCGACGCACCAAACAAACAAAATATGTTTGTACCGTTTAAAAGACATAACCAAAGGATAAAGAACTAAGCTCAGACAATAAGTTAATTAGATTTATGTTTTGCATGGAAAGATCACTGATAGCAAGTGCTCACTTGTCTCAATTTATCTTAAGCAGAAGTGAGGGTAATGGCACTTACAAAAGAGTCTAGAAATGATAAATTACATCTTATTGTATGAAGTCAAAGGTTAAACTTATTATTGCTCACCACGGGCCAACCTTAACCCCAGGATTAATGCCATAAACAAAAAAGAAAATTCAGTTTGCACACATAATGCTCTGGGAAAACGTCTCTGAAGAATTACAAAAGTGAAATGATGCCCCCTACTGCTTCCAGCAAATGTTTCCGTGTAAACAGGGTCTTTTGGTTCAAAGGGAAATTATCATGTAAAACCAATGAACATGTATTTTCAAACTAACCAGTGCTCATTAGCATGACATATGCCAAGGAGAATGTATTTCTTCTATGGCTTTTAATTAAAATATATGAAGGGTCTTGGCTTGTAAGAGGAAATTCTCAGGAACATAAACAGCTACAGTAAAAATATATTCTAAGTTTCTCAGAAGTTATGTATTTGGGTAAAGGAAGTATGAAGATTTGATTCAATATTTTTTTCTTGATATGTTTCTGAATACATCAAATTTCAGATATTAACTTTTACATAGTAATGATATTTTTCAGATAATAAAGTTGCTAGGATTGATTTTGCTGTCAGCTAGCAAATTGACACAATTCATTAACAGCCAACAGAGATCATATACTGCTTTTGAGTTGTGTAAGACCACAGCTCAATTCCCAACTCGGTTGTTCAGTTCTGGTATCACAGCTACTGTGGTAATAAATTTCTTGATGGGCAGGTAAACCAACAGGGTTATTGTTTGAAATACTTTTCAGGGAAAGAGAGAGCTCAAATACTGAAGAGCCATTACCAAAGTCTCTTTTATTTGCCCTGTGTTTAAGCTACAATATATCAAATGATACCCAATATTGTTAACTCCTGATTTCCACTAATGTAAGTGAAAGCTATTTCACTGACTGAACTTCTCTATTTCAAAGTAAATTAGTTCCATAAATATCTATTGGGTACATTATCGCTTTGATGATTTGATCTTCAGCACCTGTGAGACAACTGTTGAAAATATCAAATCTTAACATTCCTGTCACCTATCTTTGTTCAAGGCTTGCAGAGTGAAATGGCTACAGTTCACAAGTTTTTATGGCACAAAAAATAAACAATATCAAATCAGTAGGCAAAGTTAATGAGCTGACACAAATAGGCACACTTTTCGCATTACAAAATCCTATTTTATCACAAACTCTACCATGTGTTCTGATGCTGTTTAGTCAATGCCACTATGTCCTTACACTGGTCATAAGCACAATGAAGCACTGACACAAAAGAACCACTGTGAGAAACCATAAACTTTCTTGTTCTGTGTCAAAGCACAAGAAATTGAAACTGCAGCACCTGTATTTTGGAAAGCATTTGGATAGAACAATTTCTGCACAATTTATGGGAATTTTACAACCCATCAGCAATGTGGACAAAAAAATAAAAATCTATTATTTACCCTTTAAACATTAACCAGATCCAAGACTGGCTCAGGGATGAGGTTTAGCAAAACAAAAATTCTGTTCAGACTTCAAAGACTGTATGTCATATACATACATTTCATGTTTCTTGAAGGGCATATTTCCTAAACAAGCTCAGAAATCAGATTCTGTCCCAGGTGATTTTATTTTTTTTTTCCTGTTAATAGTTTCTGGCATAAAGTTTGGCCCTTATAGTACTAGCTGAATAATACTAGTTTAAGAGATTGCAATGTAACTATCCTCTTCCAATTCTCACCTAATATAAATTGCTATGGGTTAGCTGGACTTAAAAGTATATACAGATTTAAATCAATATAAAATGTTTTAAGACACAGGAGATTATTTAAACCTCTCAAGAGTAGACATTGATCAGGCCAGGAATTCTAATAATTACATTTTCTTTCCATGCCAAAATTGCATTTAACTGTGCTGAAATGCAATTGAAGCTAGTCCTGACTTACATGTATTTCTACATGTATGATAAAAGTGTGTTGGTTTAGGATGTAATAGTCTGGAGATGACTGGAGACCGAAAGGCCATCAGTATGAAAAAGCAGATAACATAACTGACCGAAGTTTCAAAAACGTCATCTGTCACATAAATCAAATTACCTGAAGTTTATTTTTCCTAGATTTTGAAGTAGGAGTCTTTATCATAAAATAAACTTAGAGCCGATTTCTATTACTCAGAGTGGAATGGGTTGAAATAGGATGGTACCTTCCTGAAAATGTTTCACTATTTTTCTACCACTGCAAAAGCAAGCATATAAAAGGAGGCATCCCATTTCCCTAAATATGCTTTCTAAATGTTAAAGGGTTAAAGCAATTTCCAGAGGTCTCTATAGAAAAAAACCCTCCTCTGATATTTTATTGACCTGCCTTTGCTCTGAGCCATGCAGTAAAATACTCTGGAATCAAATGTAAATGCATCATTGTTCATTATGTTAAAAAAGTCAGTTTATTTTGGTTTTTTTTTTACTACTATTACACAAGCTCAGCGTGCCCAGCTAGTGTAAGTAAAATCTAATTTTAATTGGTAGAAATATTCTGATTTACAACAGCTGATGATTAATCCCATTTATTTTAGTAGGACTGTATTAGACCCTATTCTCACAGGAAGTCTGTGAGCCTGATTTTTGATTGCAGTTTTCTTACAGATACCTCCAGAAAGGATCAGTTACAATGCAAATACATCAGAAACACTTTCACACTCTTAGACCAAGTAGAAGTCATTGTATGGAGTGAAATGCACTGAAAAAGTGGCCCAGCCTACTGTCCATAAACAGCATGGCATATTCAGAGGGAAAAAAATACTCCTCTTTAATTGTAGACAAAAATATTGTTCTGTACAAGAAAAATGTAAGCTGAACATTTCAATCCTTTTTTTAGATATTAAAATAAATTTAAAACTGAGAACCAGATTCTGGAAAACCTTAACAAAATAAATCAGCACCCATGCAAAATTCCAGCCAGTGAGAATAATTTATTTACCTGAAGACTAGATTGCATGGCCAGGTATGTATTTCTTTTTACACCTGTAATGTTAACTTATGATCTAATAGCCTTTGTTGACCATTCAAATAATTTTTCTCTCTTGTTCATTGTTACTACTTGGCTTCTGGTATTCAATTTAACTGCAACTATTACAATTTTATCTGTTTCTGTACATCTGATTGTCCATATCAATTACAGATGTCCCCAAAATACTACCCCATTTTAATGCTCTTCACTCACTCAGATAAAAAAACATCTAGTTGGTTTAGCAGTCTCACTGAAATCAACAGGGCCCTACTTAAAGATTAATACCATTAATTTATATTGGTCTTAACCTTATAACTGTTAGATTTTGTGTAAGTTATCTGCAAACTGATACCATGCGTACATGAAAGTTTGTATACCTCTTCTCATCTTGCTTTGCACAAACATAAATAGCAAAAGAGAAATCACCTACCGTGAGGTTTACTACATCCTACATGTTTTTAAAGTATTAAAAAGCCATTGTAAGCACATCCTTCAAGCTTATTGCACCCCTCATACTTTTCAAGTGTTGGTGCCACTTCCCACCAACTCTTTTACACTGGACTAAACCTCCCAAAACAAACAGGAATGAGCTGTAAAGTCCTATTCTACCAGCAGCCAACTACCAAACAGGTACAGTACATACATGAACAGTGCTCAGTAACTAAAGCTAGCGCTTAACAAAAAGGATTTAAATTCCTGTAGTCAGACTAGGAGAAAAATATTTATGAAAATTTATGAAAGACATAAAACCTTAATGGTGCTCAAGAGCCTGAGTCTACCTTTCGATAAACTATTAAAAATTACTTGAAAGAGCTTATACAATCCATAATTACCAGATCAGCAAGACTACTGCTTTAATTCTTACAGCTGCAGAAACTTTGATAAGCCACATATTTTTAAATAACTGACAGAATGGCAATTGAGCATGGCACACTTTTTGCAGCATTTCAGCTGAAGCTGGGCTATGTATTCCTCAGAGACACTTGCACACGGTGACACCCCTTCAAACACCACTTGCCATTGCTACAAGTAATTTGGTAGTGTTCAATGCTGTATCACAATAAAGATTATACTCATTTGTTTTGTCAGTCATTCAGGTGAACTTACAATGTTTAAACACACAGCAGCCACACAGTGTGGAACCTTTGAAGTAACTGGTAATAATACAGCTAAATATTTACATTAAAAAAAACATAAACCTGTCTTCTGGAACATTTCCCAGGCTAAGTAACAGTCTTTGCCAATACACCTGCAGCTTTTGGTAACTAATTAAGAAACCTGAGCAAACACACTCAAAACCCCTCAAAAACCAATGCAGACTCCATTACATAAAAAGAAAAATGTTGCTCATTCTCAGCAACTGATGCATCTATAATTGTGATATTTTTGTCTTTTTTTCCTTTTATAACAATTCAATTATTTACAACACATTCTTCTGAAAGGAATTTGGAATAAAGTAATTCTAAGGTGGAGAATAAGTTTCAGTAATAGAAACTACTAATTACAGAATCTAGACCTTGGATTCTTTTCAAAAAGTTTGCCTCTTGATACTAAAGACAGAAAACCAAAGCATTGATCTACAAGTTCATTAATATGTCAGCATTGCAATAAGGTCTCCCAAATTGGAAAGAAAAAGCACATTTGGTCCTTCAAGCAACTACAAATTCTGTCACTGCATAACTGCAGACTTGGACAAGAACTAAAAGTTTGTCTTGATAAAGCTTTGTGATAGTGAAGTCATTTTCTTTCAGACCATTTTTAGCTTTTTGCTTTGTAGTTCTGTAAACAAAAAAAAAAAAAAAAAAGCTTTAATTAAAGCATATACCAAAATTTCTTAGTGAGAGCTTGGTACAATCAGAGGCAGTGTTAAATTTTAGGATTATATAACACACAAAGATTTGAAAGCTCTAGCTAAGGCTCCTTTTCATTTCTGAAATATATAGAATCTGAAATATTACTTTTAGAAAAATATGCTACTATTTGTGTTACGATTACAAATAAAGATTCTGCAACTCAAATACATGCAGGATACTACCTGTACCCTAGTATTTTAGGCCCCCACCCTGCAAACAATTTAACATATATTTAAATTTATGCATGTGAATGACCCCACTGAAGACCATAATACTAATAATGAGGATCAAAGCACCATCTGCAAAGTGCATCACCATAGACTACATAGCTCGTTTTAACCAAGACAGATCTGACAGCTGGTTTTTGTACACCTGAATATGTGCTTGTCATAAGAGGCTTGCAACATCTTATAAGTATGGGGAATATGAAGTTTCAAATGGCCTCTAAAAAAAAATTTAAAAATAAAAAAATCCTAGAATCTAAATATTTTGTCTAGTCTAAATATTTTGTCTAGTCTAGTCTAAACATTTTTTCTTAGTGACAAAAACTCAGGAAGAAAGTTACAATTTGTTTTAATAATTAACCCATGTTTGCATACATAAGTAAGCCTTTTCAATAGCATTGGTCTTTTCCACTTCAAAGGGGCTTCAGTTTGTCTCGAAGGTTACAATGTCTTGTACTACCTTAGCAGACTGGGTCACAGTCTCACAGAACCATTCACGCTCACAATGACCTCCCTGAAAGCAGTTTCAGACCATTAAAATGCTGTAAATTACCTTTGAATACAGATTTATAGAGGATATAGAATTATACAGATTATAATAAACTCAGCACTGAGACCAAGTTTTATAACATGCAGTACGGCAAAACAGACCACAAAAAATATACACAGCACCAAGCATTATCCACTTTATTTAGAAACAAGTAACCTTTCAATTATCCTGAGATACTCCAAAAGGCTGTAGATAGAAATAAAAGCATGTTCTTTCAGCTTTTTAAGGATACTTTGTATCCCAAAAGCTCGCAATTTCATTTTTACTATAAACTTCCTTGCTTACAGTTTCTTTTGTAATTAATAATGACTACAATGTAACAATGGCTGCAGTGACTACATTTTAACAGTTGATGGCAACAATCACTTCAAGAAATTGTCCGGCTACACGTTAGATTACATTCTTACATGGGAATGTTGAAGAATAATCTGATAGGAAAGCAAAATGCAAACGTCGAAACAACAAAACCAGAAAAACTTTATATTCAGGGAAGTACAGCATCTTTCTCTACTATGTCACCATCCAAATCCTGTCCTCTTTAGAATGTATGTACGTGTGTAAATGTAGTGTGCATACACAGATGTAAATTTCCATTTTGCCATGCCACGGCTAAAAATTATACTGGACTCGAAGATATAACACTTAAAATTCAGACAGGAAAATGTAGCTAGTTATACCTGTACCTGGAAGTAGGCATTCACCATGGTTTTCCAAAGTGCCAGGAGCTGCAAACTTGGCTAAAAGGTTTTTAGGTGGGGATACAAGTGCCTTTAGGAAACTGGTACTTTATATTTTTATATTAATAATTTCATTTTGTAACGTTTAAGTAGATTAAAACAAAATATATACATTTAGATATGCAAACATAAAATATTCACGCTTCCTTAGGAACCTGTACTTAATGGACCGCTACTAAAAACTAACTTACCAGTGATGCTAAAGGGACGGACAAAACAAGTGGGATCAAATAGTCTAGGGGGGACTATTTACCCGAGTCGAGGATGGGAAGAGATGAAACTAAATATTTACTCCTTTGTACAACAGTTGATCAGTAATGTCAACTCCAGGCATTCAAAAGTCTCGTGAAGTCCCAGAGCTGGTTTTTAAGTACTAATCTTATCCTTCACGTCTTATTTTAAAACTTTTTTTACTTATAAAAAAAAAAAAAAAAAAAAAAAAAGCGTCCTCTTTGCTTTGTAAGCTATCAGAGCTCATAATTTGGAGATGGGGGCTACACTTCTCTCCCCTACCACCACGAAGTATAAAACTTACATTTATTTTTAAATGAAATCCAACACGGTGATATCAGAACATGGCCGTGCCAACAGTATCTTAAAACCAAACTTCTGGACGTAAAACCGTGAAAGAGGAAGGTTTCTTTCCGCCGCAGGTGGGCGGCACCCTCTCCTCCCGCCGTGAGGCGGTGAGAGACCCTCGCGTGAGGGTTGTGCGCGGCGCCAATGGCTGCAGGCGGCGCGCGGGGCGCTGCAGGGAGCACCCACCAGCCTGCAGCGGGAGCCGCTCACCAGCGAGAAAACAGGGGGCTCGGCCTCCAGCACCACTCCAACCTCCACCACCAGCTGCCTAAACAGCCCCCGGCCGAGGGAGGGGCGCTACCGCCGCCCTTGCTAAAGATGGCTCCCCTGCCTCCTGGCGTAGGGTGGTGGCGCCGTCGCGGACCGATGACGTCTGCGAGCTGTGCAGAGGGAGCCCGGGGATTCCCCGTGTTGTTGTCCTGCGGCCCAGCGCGATGGGAGGCTGGAGAGCGGGGCGGCGCAGTCGGCGCTGATGGCGACTCGCTCGGCAGCCCGCGGCTCCGAGCCGGGGGTGGATGAGTTCACCGTCCCGGCGGAGAAGAGCCGCCTCTTGGAGGGGAGCTGGGATCGCATCGAGGGCTTGTTCGAGGTGCGGCTGGCCGTGCTGGGGGCGCAGGGGGACTGGCGGCCCACCATCCAGCCGCCGGGGCCGCCGGCCGCCGCCGCCGCCAGGATCTGGGTGCAGCTGGCGGGCGGTGGGAAGGCCGTACGCAGCGCCAAGGTACGGGGGGCCACAGGCGGGGCGGGAAGCGGCGCCTGGCCGTGTAGCTGGGGCCTCGGTCATCCGGGCGCAGACCGGGGCCGTGTTTGCTTACGGAAAGGCCCCTCTGACCCGGGGTACCGCCCGGGGCCGCTACGCGCGGGTAGGAGGAAGTAAGGGTGGGGGAAAACTCAGTGCTTCATGAGGAAGCAGAAACGGTCCTGCCTTGGCAAATAGGTGTGTTCCAGGTGCCAGGGTGTCTCCGGCGGTGTTGACATAACCGTAGAGGATAAAGAGAATTTAGCTGGCAAGTACAAAGTTCATCGGTATTGCAGAGAGCGTTACGGTCACCACGTTGTGAAATATTGCTGCCGTCTGCCTGTAGCTGCGGGACGGCTTTTAAATACCTGTCAGAGTGGGCCAAGTTTTGTTTTTAAACGCTATTAAAATGAACTTCTTTCCTTTTTCTTCCCGAAGTCAAATTCTTCGGAGTTGGTTGGGTGGTGCCATGTTTCTCAGTTGCTTTACAGACTTGTTCTGTAGTATTTAGTAGCTTATTAGCAAAGCTTTCGCTAACAGTTTAAGGGAGCTGGTATTTGCTTGGTTTAAACGTTGGCAGATCCAGCCTGCTTTGCCAGTCCGTTTGTTGAAGCAGATAGCTTTGTTTTTACCTGAACGCTAAACACGTTACAAGAGAGAGCTGTCTAGGCTGTCTGTCTGAGACACTTGTTGCTGTGAAGTATCGTCACAGAATTGTTTTGTTAAATCTTGTACAACTAACTTGGGGAGGGCGGGCTCAGCAGTAATAATGGAGTTACTCATAGTGGACTTGGCAACTCTAGCAGTTTGAATCCTGTGATGAGAAGGGTGGTGTGAGCTCTAGCTAGGCTGAAGGTAGCTTTCGAAACTAAAACCTGGATTTGTGTGTTTGCGTCTGTTTAAATATACATATCTGTTACTGAGGATCCTTAGCATGTATTTTGTTAATCAATTCACTGACTTGGCAGTCCACGTTCAAAATTGATCCCTTAACTGTGTAATGTATAAGACTAACAGGGAAAATACTATGAATACTGAGGATTTTGCATTATTTGACTCTGAAATTGACTCTAAACTTAATTTGCTTGTATATTTAGGATCAGTGACTCTTCTGAAACTTACAGGGTAGCATAAACATCTGTTTTCCTTCTCTTGGTAGCTGCAGTACAACTTTCTTTTTTTCCAGAAACAAACAGCACGGGATTTCAGTTTTCCAATTGCTGCTTTTCCTTACAATGTGCAAAATGTTTCCTACTTCAAAGGCTTGAAAGAGTATGGGAGACTTGACTTCCCTTAGGTGTAGGGCAGTTTTCAGATCTCATTTGGAGGGATTATTGAATAGAAAGTACAAACACATCTTTATTGTCTCCCTTTAAAAGGTTTGATGATAGCAATCTGAATTGAAATTCATCAGAATTTATTCACTCTTCAGAGCTGCTTAGTAAATGTAAAAAAAAAAGTTCCCAAATTTTTAATATCCTTTTTTCTAATTATGTTATTGTCCTATTGCTCTGCAAAAGCAGTCATATGATGACTAAGGCATTAAAAGTAATCCTGTGGATTTTATCACAGAAGCAATTTGTGCTAACACGGTCTGGAAGCAGCCTGCCTTGATTCTTGTGGTGATGTAACTCAGGAGATGATAAGAAGTGGTGTTACGTTATTTGTTACCTTGTACTGGTTTTCAATTCCATTTAAAAGAGAAGCTTAATTTCCAAGAGTAAAGACAGATAATAAAATTTGTTATAGTTTGGATTCTGCAAATACTGTGACTGCAGCTTAGAAACTATAGGCTTCACTACATTACAGAATTTGAGCACAGAAAGAGACAGTTTTGGGGAAAATAATGCTACCTGAAAGAAAAAATAGTATATAGTGTATTAACAGAGTTCTGAACTCTGATACATTTAAAACAACACAGTGTAGTGAATTTACCTATAGTAACTTCTGGGTGGCAGAAATAGCAATGGGAGTTGTTGTGGTTTTTTTTAAATCTATTAAAAACGTGAACTTCTAGAACACAGAACTAGCTGGAGCCTGGAGTTTTCTCAGTCATTTGTCAGTATTATCTACTTTTTCAGTGTCACAGTTTGACTCAGAATTGCCAATTAAACTAGCGACAAAAATGCTCTCGATCCCCTCCCCCAGGTAGGGAAAGGAGAGAGATAACAAGGAGAGAGAGTTCTGGATTTAAAACTAAACTAGACAGCTTTAATTAAACGCTAATGACAAAAGAAAATACTTACAATTATACACAAATATGTTCAGGAATATGCAAAACCCTATTGCCTCCCCAAACCCCCAGCAACTCCCACAGCATCTCCTGAGCTGTGAGCAGTTCCAAAATATCCCAGAGTGCTGCTGGAGATGATGGCAGAGCAGACAGGAGCGGAGGGGAGAGTTGTGAGGGTCAGGAATGCATGAGCCTGGGGGTCGACGGTGATGGATGGATGGAGCCCTCCCTGGACACCAGCCTTGGATGAAAGAGAAGGGAAGAAAAAGCAGGAAGGAAGTTGTCTTCTGTGGTCTCTGACCTTACACTGAGCTTATGTAGATATATGAAATGGAATATCTCTGGCCAATTCTGCTGTCCGTCTAGTCACAGATACAACTCTTCTGCTACTGTGACAGTAGCATCTGTGGCTGCAGATTCACTGGGTAGAACAAACTGACCTTCACATCTCAGCAGTAACATAAACATTCCAGTGTTATCAGTCCACTAGCTGGAAAACTTGCTGCTAGTTAAAAGAGAGCTTACTGAAGGAAAAAAAATCAGTAAAAGGAAAATTGGCTTCATCCTGGCTCAAACCAGAACATTCAGAATACTGAGTTTCAAAGCATTCTGTGTAAAGCTGGCTTGCTGTTGAGCTTTTTGGGTGTGTGATGGTGCAGACCCACCCCTGGGCTGTGTTGCAATGTCAGGACCACCAGACATTGTGTTCTTGTTTTAAGTGCAGTGGGCTGGGACAATCTGGCACTTTCTGATCTTGCCTACCAATGCAGTGAGTTGAGACAGTCTGGTACTTCTTGTCCTGGATACAAGTACAGTGAGTTGGGACAATCAGGCACTCCCTTAACCATACCTGAAACTCCTGTTGCCTGGGAAATGTACCTGAAGCTCCTCCTGCCTAGATTGTGGCACACTCTGAAAAGTGCCAAGATTACCTGACAAGAATTACAGCGATAATGAAAAAGTGCTGGCCAAAGTCCATCAACTTGCAGTCCTAAATGAGGCCCTTTGAGCTCTCCAGGGTTACAGCAGGCTGTGACCCAGAATCTCCTGAGTTCGGATGTCTCAGAGTAGATTTTGTGAGGGTCAAGGTAGATTTCTTGCAGTAATTCAGGTCTTCTATGAAGTCTATTTAAAAATTATTTCAGATACCTGTGTTTTATCTCTACTATCTGGTTGACTGGCAGTATTTAATTTCTCACATTTCTTAAGCTGAGTTTGCTTTATATTCTAATGTACTTGTCCATTACTAACCTAATCAAGACTAACTTTTTATGTAAGCTTTGCACAAGTATTCACTCTGCTGTCTTTTTGCCCTTATAGGAGTATATTAAGGGACTCTGTGAACCTGAACTAGAAGAAAAGGAGTACTACCCAAAGGACATGCACTGCATCTTTGTTGGTGCACAGAGCCTGTTTCTCAAGAGTCTTATTCAGGATACCTGTGCTGATATAACAGTCCTGGAAATAGGATTGCTCAGTATTAAGGGAGGTGCAGAAGCTGTTGTTATGGCTCAAAGTCATGTTCAGCAGTTTGTGAAACTTTTTGAGAATCATGAAAGCTTTGTAAGTGACAACGAATCGGAGATTAAAAAGCAGTTCAGACAATTTGTGGAAGCACATGCTGACAAATACACAATGGATTTACTGATTTTGCCTAGTTCACTAAAAAAAGAACTCTTAGCTCTCACACAAACTGAATGTTGTGAAGTGGAGAGAGATATCATAGATCTTACTGGTTCTGACATCCCTTTACAGACCAAAACCTCCAAAGTAACCGCTACAAACAGAGATGGAAGAGCAGGTGGTGAGGAAGCAAGAAACAATGCTGGGACACCTGTAACTGAGCTTACAAAACAAATGGACACTGTGTTTTCTGATTCTCCTGAAACAAGTTTTGTTCCCATAAATGTGCCTCTGCTAGAGGCAGTGGCATCTAAAGAAAGGCAGTCATGTAAAAGAAGATCTTCTGATGATGAGGAAAGGCTCCCTAAAAAGCAATTCTCTTTGGAAAATGATCAGGAAGTGAAATCCACCTCACGCAGTAACCCTTCAGACAGGAATGCAGTCATTGATCTGCTTTCCGATAGCTGTAGTGACTCAGAGGATCCCAGTTATTGCCTTAAAGGTGATGATCCCAGTTATTGCCTTAAAGAAGGTGATGATATCAGTGAGGAAATGGAATATAAGATTCTTGTGAACTTTTTCAGAACAATGGGATATTCCCAAAATATTGTAGAAAAAGTTATTGGTTTCCTAGGACAATCTGTGGAACCCCTAATATTACTAGAAGAAATTGAAAAGGAGAATTTAAAATTTCAGAAAGAACATGAACAGTCATCTCAAAAGCCCAGAACTATCAATCCTCTTTTAGGAAGTAATGCAAATAATTCACAAAAGCTGGAAGACAGAGGCATTTCTAGAAATAGAATTTCACTTAAATCTGATCGTACTTCAAAGGAGACAAAAAATGAGTATCACAAAGTAAGAGATTCGGCAAGCATGCAAGCTGATGCAGAAGATAAAATGCATATGTTGGTATGCAAACCTGCTTCACCTTCCGGTAAAAATTCTGCTGTATGCCATAAACAAAGAGATGTTTATTGCCCTGGTAGGAATCACAGTTCAAGGTCAAGTGATACAGAAACTGATGGTGGTGTAATTTTAGGCACCACACAAGCTGGAGCTCTAAAAGATGTTGATTTTGTAGCCAGAGGGAGCTCAGATGTGCAGCATATCTCACCTAAGACTAACACTGCAGTTCAGCAAAAATCTGCAAGGCCATCAGCTCTACGGAACAGTCATCCTGGTTTTGAGGACCAACTGGGACACTGCAGCTCTTCTTTTCAAGTGAGATCTGTCAGCCAACGCTTTTCCCAAACCTCAAATTTTGGAAATCCTATCCCAGCTCAGGTATTGTCTTCACAACTACATACGTCAAATCCTGATAGAGAAACAGTGGGACCACACAGACATCATCCTGATCCTTCAGTTACTGGAGTTCAAAGATTCCTGGAATCTCTGAAAAAGCCGTACCAACTGGAGTTGAAAAATGAGCCTGGGAAACCATATTTAAAACATATCATTATTGATGGAAGTAATGTTGCAATTTCGTAAGTATTGTTCTTTTCAGCTATCTCTTTAATAGAAGTTCAGTGAACTTTCAAATGAAATTGGGACTAAGAAGTTGCTGTGACATGGGTAAAGTCTTTGGTGACCCACAGCCTATGTACACAGCAAGGTTTTTCAGCTGCTGGTAATGGCTGCCTTGGTAAGTTATGGTAAGGCTTGATAATGAAAAATGATGTGAGATTGACAGAAGCTATTTCCAATGCATAGCAACTTCGATAGTTTTTATTCTCTGTTTACTGACAAGTATGTTTCAAAATGAAAAGTGAATTAATTCTACAGCATTTCTTACTAGGCAATGGTCAAATTTTACACCTGATTTGTGCCATGAAGTAGTGCCATCAGGGCACTACGTCAAACTATCAGCATTCTAGCTCCATGTAGTGCTTCGATCAGAAGTAATTTGAGCGAGCTCTGCTCCGTAGTCAGCAATTTTATGCATGAAACTTAATTTGCTTTTGCACACAAAGAAATTGAGTTACCGTAAACTTAAGAGTAAAGTGCTTTGTTTTTTTTACTTTTGCTCCCTGTGTCTTGTAATTTTAAAGTGGGGGTTCTTATATAGTAGTAAGGTGTTTGTCCTTTAACAGCATTGCACACTAGTGTTTGGGTCCTGTTACTTTTTGCACAGGTAGGCCTGCAACAAAATACTGCATCCCCCTCCCTAAAACTTGAAGAATAGGGAACTGTGTGTATGTGTGCACACACCTCATCTCCTCTTCCTCCTCATATATGAAAGGATGTATGCAAACGAGATTAGGCAATTATTGGGCTGTTGGATAACTCTAATAGATTGAGAGCCATCGATACAGTGAAAATATTTGTCAGTTTTTCCGGTTTATTTAATAGAATACCTGACTTTCAAGTGGGGAGACAATGACTGCATTTTAAGTTTATGACCTAGAAGGTTTATGAGGGTAACTCTTCTGTGACAATTGCATTATTTTATTTGACTGCTCAAAGAACACCAAGAGCACTTAATTTTATTAATGCAAGTGTGGCATAGGTTTGTGGGGTTTTTTCCTCCAGAAACTTTGTTAATAAGCCAGATTTTTTACCTTTTATAGTTCAGATGTAGCTTACTCATTTTTATGCCCTTCTACCTAAAACATTCCTCTCCAAATGCAGGGAACCTTAATAGTTTTATGTTTTGATGCATTTATTTTAAAATGAGTCTTCTAAATTGGAAAAGGATACAGGAATGGTACTAAAGGCTGAGTTTCACTGTTAAATATTTCCATGGAGATGTTTTAAAGGACACTTGGTTCAGAAGATCTCCTGGTAGGTTAAACTAGGGGTTTAAAGATAAGATTAAATTCAAAACTAATAAGGCTAACTATTAGGCTTATAATATACAATTGCACATTAACCAGGAGACTGGTTTAATATACAAATACCACTTGATCACTTAATGTTATGAGAAGTACTTTGTAGTCACTTATCATGTAACCCAAAACATAGAATATGTCCTACTTTCTAAGAAATGCTTTGCCTGTTCATGTCATTAGTTCTGAATTAGTGTTTTTTTCTAAGTATATCTTTGTTTTGTCTATGTGTAGCCTTTAATCTGTGAAATGCAAGGCAAAAGGTTTCTGAATGAGAACTGGATTGCCACTAAAAGTGCTGTGAAAATATTTGGTCAAGGAAATGTTATTATTTTACTTGAAAACAGTAGCTCAGATTGTTGAAATGAAGGGAGAGGAGGCCTAATATCTTTGATTATCAGAGAACTTCTCAGATGTAATCCTTGGGAACCAGTTGAACCAAAGGTGTTCTGTTCTGTAGTGGGACTGTGTTTGAAACTACCACAATATTGGATTATGATAATTTTAACCTATATTCAATAGATTTCAAGAAAACATCACTGTTGGCCTCTTTTTAGAGCTAAACCTACTTCTAATTACTCAAATATTGTTGTGCCCACAGAACTGAAAGGAGACTGAGTTATAATTTTAGTATCTTCTTTTTTTGAAGCTCTCTTTCCATTTCTAAGGTTCTTCATCTCTAACATCCATTTACCTTGTATTTTGGTGAAGCTGTATGGGTAACTTCCAGCTTCACTTTCTAAGGTTTTGTTTGGTTTCCTTCCATTCATGGTGGTAAAACTCCAGTGAATTTCATCTCCCTTCTTTTTATTCCACCCCCAGTCATGGTCTTAGGAAATTCTTCTCCTGCCGAGGAATTGCAATAGCTGTTGACTACTTTTGGAAACGTGGCCACAGAAATATTACTGTATTTGTTCCACAGTGGAGAACAAGACGTGATCCTTCCATTACAGGTGAGCGAAATGGTTTCCTAATGTTTTCTTAAACTAAGTTGTAACTGTTTATTTGGATACTTCTGTGAAAAGCGAATAGATTCATAATATGTTAACCATGAGCAGTTTGGCTGCTCAGCATGACTAATTGGGTTTCCATATACAGGGTGAGACCCTCTGAAATGCTGTTTAGGCTAACAGATGTGCCATAAGGGAAGGCCTTTTTGTTTGCCTTGGTTCTTGTTCTTTGATTTCTAGTTTCAACCTCCTCTCAATTTTTACAATAGTATCAATGTGTCACTTATGTAGATTAATAGGTAAAAATATAGCCTATCTTCTTTGCTAATTACATTTCAGACTAATAATCAAATCTATAGATTAGAAGAAGGCTTTTGTTTTTAAGAATAGTTGTTTCATGTTTTAACAGAACAGGATTTCTTAACACAGCTCGAGGATGTTGGAATATTGTCTTTAACTCCTGCGAGGATGGTTTTAGGAGCAAGAATTGCTGCTCATGATGACAGGTATGGGATATGCATGAAGTCTTCTTAAACATCTGAATAATGGTTGTAAAAACTTGAAACTTCATAAACAGTAGTATTAGCTAGTTCTTCAACCTAGACAGAGAGCTATGCATCCAACTTAAGACTGACTTCTAAATCTATGTTATTTTACTGTCCTAAGGAATGTTTTTATATGTCATTCTCTAATATTCTACATACTGTTTTCAGAAATTTTTTGAAAATGGCAAGTTTTCATGGCCATTTATAACAAAAAAAAAAAGTTAACCCATTTCAAATGTCATCACTTGTCTCGAGGATTAAGTCAGTTTCCTAGTAATGTTTTTATGCTTTCCCAGTCATCAGCTGATCCCTCAACTGTCTTTTAAGTTTGGGGAGCATTAGCATAAATCAGCTACTGATCAGGTACTATTTTGTTCCTTTTTTTTTTCTTGATGCTATTGTGGCATGCAGACATACATGGGTAATTGGAGCAGTAAATTTATGTCAGTGTATAGGTTAGTAAACTTCCAAGTTAATTTGAGCACCAAAGTTCATCTTCAAAATGTGGGGGTCATCTTTCAGTGAACAGGACAACAGTAACCTTTAGGGTTTTTTGTTGGGAGGGTTTCCTAGTTCTTACGTTGCTATTGCCAAACTTGAAGTGTAAGTGCTTAAGGTTTTTTTTCATAGAGTGATTTCCTGGTAATCAAAGTGCTTGTGTTCATGCAAATGGGTTACTGTTGGATGTTCAGTTTTCTAGATCTTTGGATAATTTTCAGCAAAGCAGACTATCTTAACAGTGTTTGAAATTAATTTTACAGGTTTTTATTACACCTTGCTGATAAAACTGGAGGTGTTATTGTGACTAATGATAACTTCAGAGAATTTGTGACAGAATCACCTGCCTGGAGAGAAATTATTCAAAAAAGGTAATTACTCAGTTTCTATGAAAGCTTAATTAACATGTCTGTCCTTACAGTTGTAGGCACCCTACTTTCATGTGGGTTTTTATTTTTAGCTAGTCTTTCATGCAATTCTGCTAGATCCCAACAAAGTAGTGTTTGTTTTTTTGATTCATGGCCTTGTAATCGTTTGTTGAGCAGTCTAATGTGCCTATTATTATTATATTCTGTAATGTACATCTGTTAATTGCTCACCTAAGCAGGAGCTTGGTGTAGCAGCCAAGTTATATCACTTCTGAAGCTCAGTGTTACATCCTGTTACAGCTAACACTTTGCTGTCCCTTCTCACAGGCTTTCTTGTTTTACATTTCATTTCTTCAGGGAGATATGATAGCTGATGCAGATACACAGTGTCACTTTTAAGGTTTCAGAATCACTCACTCTTTACTGTAGTACAACAAATCAGTATAGGTAAACAAAACAATCATAGAATCATAGAATGGCTAGGGTTGGAAGAGCAGAGGGGGAGAATCACCTCTCGATTGGCTGGCTATGCTCCTTTTGATGCAGCCCAGCATATGGTGGCTCTTTGGGCTGCAAGTGTACATTGACAGCTCATGTTAAACTTCTGGTTGACCACTACCCCCAAGTCCTTCTCCTCTGGGCCGTCCTCAATCCTTACTCCTCCCAACCTGTATTCGTGCATGGGATTGCCTCGACCCAGGTGCAGAACCTTGCTCTAGGCCTTGTTGAACTTCATGCAGTTTGCACAAGCCCACTTCTCAAGCCTGTCAAGGTCCCTCTGGATGGCATCCCTTCCCTCCACACACTTGCAACATATCCCTGTAGCAATTTCCCTGCAGTTGCTGAGTGTCCTTTGGGTTTAGATGAGCTCACTTAGCCATCAAATATGCCTGCTTCAGCTTTTTGGTTCTCTGTGAATTACAGGTTCTCCTGGGCAGCTGTTTGGGTTTTCTTCCTTTCTTTGTTTGTTTTGTTTTTACCCCCTCTAATTA
This sequence comes from Hemiprocne comata, assembly GCA_020745705.1. NCBI lineage: Eukaryota > Metazoa > Chordata > Aves > Apodiformes > Apodidae > Hemiprocne > Hemiprocne comata. Next base: position 8,009,303 of record CM036598.1, read on the forward strand.
AATCGGGTCATTGTACTATTAAGGTATGGTCTTCTGTTGCCCAAATTTCCCACTAATCCATCAGAGTCTCCCTAACCTCTTTTGAGGGTACATCTACTGCAGTGACTTGGGTCCATATGGGTCTAATGAAATAAATAATTGAAAACTCTGGTTCTCACAACATTGCTGGGAGAACATGGAACCGATGTTGGCTAATTATGTAGGTATTTACACTATTTTTTGAGTGAATTTAACCCAAGTCAGGTTCTGTTTTACAGAACTTTAGCAAGAATACTTGGCATATCATTCTGAGTCTGTGGTTTTTTAAGAGCTTGTGTTAACATCTGCTATTAGTTTTACTTCTGGGGAAATTCCACTATACCGAATTCTCTCCTGGCAGACAAATTTTATTTGAACTAGTTTCCTTTGATGTAGAATTCCCCCATCCCAAAATTATTCCAGAAAAAAAGCCGCCTTGTGTCTTAACTGTAAACAGCTAACACTATGTTTGCTAGTTGTGTGGCTTTCTGGGAACATAGGTGTTTTAACTACATGGTTGAAGATCCTTACAAAGAAGGGGAGTCTGAACAACCAGAAAGTCTTCTCTAATCACCTAGAAAATTCCACCCTGGTCTCTTGTAAAAATTGCAGTCATCCAACACTTCCTGTCAAAAAAAAAAAAACAAACCACCAAACTTGGTGTTCTGCAGTATAATGGAAACAGTTCATATAAGTTTCCATTAAATTCTTTTGACAGTGAATGCTGTTTGTATCAAAAATGGGGTCACTAGTTCAGCTTCAGTGACTCCTGATGTGAAGTGTCTGCTCTAAGGCAACTAGTCCTATGCTACAGAGGTGAAGGGCAGTGAGGGTGTAATACATTGTTTGTAAATAATATTGAAAGAACTCTCTTGCAGGTTGCTCCAGTACACTTTTGCTGGTGACATATTTATGGTTCCTGATGATCCTTTGGGAAGAAATGGACCTAGATTAGATGACTTCCTTCGAAGTGAAGGCTCTTCTAGGTATAAACAGTATTTTCACTTTTGAGACTAGTAGAATTTCAAATGTGAAATAAACTGTTCTCCTGGTTGAACATCTATTTAGATCTATATAGTAAAGGCACAGTAAAATGAAGCAAGAACATTGTAGGATGTAGTAGCTTAACAGAAATATGTGGTGACATATAACAGAAACTGCTGGTGACATATGTATCTAATCAAGATCTCTCTCAGAACTCAGACAAGTAAGACAGTAACTTCCTCTGAGATTTGGTTGCGGTGGCTTTCACACAAAGGTGCTCCAAACTGTGTTAACACTGCACAAAGCTGTCAGTGGTTTGGGTATTTGGTAGTCTGGTATCCACTTAATTACTGTGATGTTATTTAAAAAACCTTGGTTGATCACTTATTCATAGTGGGACAAGAGGTGCTACAAAAGAAACACTTTACACTCATATTCTTCCCAGGAGAGGCATTTCACTTCACAGTTGAGGGTACTCGACTGTTAATAAAACTATCCTTTAGAGGCATTTTTATAAAATGCATTTGTATTTGATTCATAATTTTAAATATTAATGAACATAGATTGTTCCCTTAAGATCACTGTACTTTTAAATGTGCATATATTCAAAGTATGAATTTGCTTTGCATTAACTGCTGAGACTTGAGAATGGTTTTGCTCTTTTGCACAAGAAGATAAGCTGCTTTCTGCTCTTTTACCAGCTTAGGAATTATAAATGCTAATGGTAGTGAGGAGTATTGAGAGAACTTTCAAAAACAAGTGAGATAAGTAAAATTAGCAATAGAAAAGGCAAGCTATATGTAAGAATTAACACAAAGAATAAGTAGGAATCTCAGCTACTGGAAACAGTTGAAGAAAGTGAGACCTGTGTATATTACCAGCAGGTCACAGGTTGATTGGAAAATAAACGTGTAATGTTGACATGGAAAAAGCAAGTGCAGCTCTACAACTCCAATAGAAAACACTAAAGTATTCAAGCTCTAATATACAACCCTTAGGAAATGTCATTTGGAACAGTGTTTTAGCCACCTGCGTCCAAGAAAAATAAAGTGAAAACAGAGTGTGTCCTGAGAGGTGACTGTGGTGATTGTAGAAGTGGAAAGAGACTTTTTTGAGAAGACTCTCTAAGAGCTTGGTGTCCTACCTATAAACTTGGAATTGGACCTAGGCTTTATTTTTTTGTGGGTGTGTGATGGGGTTTTGAAAGACAGAGAAAAGGTGCCAGTGTAAAGAGTTAATGTTGTTCCATTCCTGACTTTTCTACTGGAGTTAAATGATGCAGAAAGCATAAATGGCACCAGGAACAAGACCAGAAAGTAGAGCGATTAGAGAGTATTTCCATGTTGAGTAGTGGGAGGTGGCATAAGCTCAGTGGTTTTAAAATAGGGCTCTGTAAATTTAGGGACTGTTTTTCTTGGTGATAGGAGTAACATGAGTTCCAATTAACATCTCTCTGTTGTCTGGCAGCATCCGAAGTAGAATTGTCCCTAAATTTTGTAGTGGTAGAAGTTTAGAGTAGCAACAACTTTTCAAAGTCTCAAATGAAACATCAAGAATTAAGAATATTTAGATCCTGTAATTGCTGAAAACCTTCATTGCCCCATTGAGGATATTGTATGAGGGGAGGAACAAGGCCTTGATCTAAATGTAAGCACAGCTCACAGTCATGCACAGAAAAGTAGATGAGGAATAGTCTTGTGGAGCATCTGGAAACCCCTTTGGTCTATCAGTATTTTCACATGTTGTGAGGCAGTGTACGTGTATTCACTGTATCTCTTTACCCATTTAGCTCAAAAATGCTGATGTTGGTACTTCCATAAAACAAGCTTTGACTGTTGCTGTAGTCTGCCAAGCCAAGTATTTGCAGCATATTGGAACTAGTGCTAGATAATGTTAGTTCATGTTGTTAGTCATGCCAAACTCAAGCTGAAAGCTGTTACACCTACTGCTCTGTTTCACTTTCAAAACATGCTTACTGTTTCATTCCAATCAGTAACTATTTAAGTGAAGTATAGCAGTTATACACATTTGTCTTTTCTGTGTTTGTACAGAGACAGCTAGCATGTCCTTTACCTTAATTTAATAAAATTTTTTCTTTTGTTCCATAGAGATTCTAAGTCAGCACAAAAGGCTTTACAGAGCAGTGCACAATATTCTGCTGAGACACCTCTCTTCGTGCCAGTCCCCAAACCAACCAGTAGCAGTCAACAGGCTAAAAAGAGAGTACCTGGCGATCATTCATCGGCATGGCTTCCCCTGGAGACAGAGATACAGGCTTGTCTAGCAATTCCACCACAGAGATCTGCCTCAGAAACAGTAGAGCTAAGAGAAGCCCTGATTAAAATTTTTCCTGATCATGAGCAAAGACAGAAGATTAATCAAATACTAGCTGATCATCCATTCATGAGAGATCTTAATGCACTGTCTGCCATGGTGCTTGACTGAATATTATACAGGATTTTTATATCACAACTGATTTAACTAACTTTGAATATCAATGTGAAGAAAAATGTTGCTCTGTTATGTTTCTTTGTGAATATTTAGAACCTAATTTTATTTGTATAAACAAAGGTATTTTTTGTGTATGTTCTGTTGCTAGTAGATGCCAGTTTTCAGTAAATTAAAAACTGCTGCTACTACAGATTTGTAGTAATATTTTCTATGAAAAAATGTATCTTCTGCTTCACTTGAATTGCTTATTAAAGCAGTAGCAGTTCTAAAGAACTGTTACAGTTTAAATAGTGTGTTTGCACTTTTTAAAAACTCCTTTCCTCAAAAAGGAAAATTCATGTCAGGGGCTTAAAAGTGACTCTTGCAGCTTCATATATATTTTCCAGATGCATGCATAACATACTATAACATAAGCCATGCACCTGTCAGATATCTTTATTGGTGTTTGTATCTAGAGCACAGATACTCTTAGAAAACCCATGCTCTATTCGTACCTCCTTCACTTAAGAACTTTGAAATATTTCTGCATGGAAATAAACCAGACCCTTTTAATATTTTCAGATACAAAGACTTGTACATACTGTATATGTGAACCTGCTTTCTTTAGTCCTGCATCGTGGGTTTTGGAAATAGGCCATATTCCTACGGGTTTATGGACAGCAGTTTGAAGATCACTGTGTGGGAGCAGTGGCTGTTCAGTGTATTGCTGAAGGGCTGTCACAAGGTGGCATTATGCATCTGTTGTAATGATCAACAAGAAGGCTTCTGACATTCTGAAATGCTGGTTCTTACACAAAGATTAAATGCAAAACAGGTAACAGGAATTTTAAGTGTGTTGTGGATAAAATTGTGTATGAGTAACTTAAGGATACTAAGCAGTCTTCTGATATTATGAGTGACTAAAAAGCTTTGTATATATGGGTAAAATCTTACTGACTGTGGAATGAAAGCAAAGCAAGAAAATCTATTTGCCTGTTCATCCAGGTTGAGATGTTATGCTGGAGTGGTTAGGAGAGGGAAGGTTTCTGTTAGAAAGTGTAAATTCACAACTCTTCTTGACAGAAGATATTTGTAATGCTTTAAAAGACCTGTGATACCTGCATTTGTTTTTAAATTGGAAATTATTTTGATTATCAATACTCCTTTAGAATAATGTTCATATTTTTCACAATCTGCACCGGTTCCTGTTTGTCTTTGCCATGCTTGTCCTAAATCTGAATGCTGTTATAAGCTCTTAACAGAATGTGATGCTGTTTTTATAGAAATGGCATGCTGTTTTGTGCAGAACTAATATGCTGCTAGTAACAGTCAGCTCCACCCATTTAAATCTACTCTGGAGTCTATCCCAAAAGTAAGGTGGAAAAAAAGGAACATAATTTATGAAAGCTGACCAGTAGGACCACTTTCAAGAGCAGGAGCCAAGTGAAGATTACTGTGTCTATCTCTCTGTACACACTTAAGTCTGTTATACCTTCTTTTTATCTGTTTTTTGGTGCTAAGCGTTCACATAAGTAAAATAAAATTAGACTTTGAAAATGTGGGCTACAGAGCCCGTGTTAAACTTCTGATGTACTGAGCCTTACACTGAACCATAAGAACACTGGCTTTCTCTCCAGTAGGATCTCTCTGGGTTATGAAATAACTTTTTGTTTAAATGCAAAACAGCTGAAATATACTGAGGAAATTAGGGTGTTGAAAGTCCATCTTGGTGCACAGCCCTTGCACATGTGAAGTCAGAAGCAGAAGGCAGAGTCTTGCTCTTCCCTCAACAGGAGCAAACTGTAAGATGATTGCAGCAAGAGCAAAATAAAAGTATTAGGAACATTTATTGTAGTATCTCAAAAACGCAAACATGGTTGAAGAAAGGTTTTGAATATATTTCTACATCCAAGTGGACGAGTCTTAATTATTTTTTTTCCCTGTAAAAATGAGTGGGTGATTCCTCAGTCAGTTATTCTGACCAGCACGTTGGCCAAGAAGCAGTGCTTACCAAGATCACCAAGTTCTGTCTCCATAAAAAACTTAGGCAGGTTCCTAAAGCCTGTCATCACTGATTTGAGTTGGTATCATTTTAATAGCTAGGAAGGGAATAAATTATGACTACTAAAGGTCTTTTCCTTAACAGGGAGGACAGTGGTGGTAAATTGGATTAATTCTGCTTAGTTCTACATTGGAGTGAGACATGGGGACATAGGGTCAGCTTTCTAATTCCTAATAAGCTGTTCTAGAGGCAATCAGGAGAATCCAGGAAATGGCCCAAGAGCAATACAAACTATTCCGTGTCTCCTTTGCATATTAGTACAGTCGAAACCAACACCAGCTGTGCAATACAGAAGTGCAGATAAATATATGTTGGTTTTGTTTGTCACAAGGGAGGAAGAAGATAAAAACTGGAGTATGGCCCTGCAGGGGCAGCAAAAAGTTAAGTACTGTATTGATTACTATTTAGTGTGGGAGACATGGTGAAGTATGTAAACGCTTCATTAAGAGTGGATTAGGGAACTATATTGATGCTAGTAAATGCTGATGTGCTGTTCACTTCTGTGCTAAACAACCACTCTGAAAGGAATTAAAGAGAAGTAGGGAATCAGGTGTTAAGCAGAATAGTAGCTTACTACTTTTTCATGACACAAGAAGCCTGGGTGGGAGTAGTAGCTATCTAAAACCTTTAATCTTACCTCTAATTTTTGCCAGATAGAGGACAGACTTGACAATTTATTTTGATGGCAGAAACTTATTGCTGGATGTTAAAGGAAGGTGTCACAGCTGATGTTCATGTAAAGTGATAGCAACTGAGGCCAAAGGTTATTTGTTTTCAATTTTTCTTTTGTTGGGTTCTATTGTCCCTTCAGCTTTGAGTTTTAAACAATGCATCTCTATTAACAGGGAAGATGACAGACAACCAGTATGGGCTGAGGAACCTTGAGGGAAATGGGTGGAGCTGTTGCAAAGCTATGCCGTGTGGGAGAGGAACACCCAGGGTGGCATCTCAACTGCACTTAGAACAAAACCATCAATGTCTTCCAGTTTTGTTCCCACTTGTTCTTAGTTCTCTATTAGCCTATGTACTGTAAGTATGGCTGTTCATAACAGCCTCTTTTGGTGCACACTGGAACTAGCACTGCATGAAACAGCAGCCCAGAAAGCTTTCTTGGACCTAACAGAATGAATTTTTTGTTTGGATTTTTCTTTTTTAACAGCATTAAAATATGCTTTTTTATGCAAGAAAGTTGGTCTGTGGTTGACCTTTATCAACTGTACAAAGTACTGGAGAGTGGAATGAGCAGAGGAAAAGGTCAGGTCTAAGTCCAAATGTAGCCAGAATGTTCCTGATCCCTAAAATAAACTAATTTTCTGTGAGATGGTATATATTGCAACTACAGCTTTCAATTTATTGGTATTTCCACTAAAATGGTAAGATAAATATTTCTTTGATCTTGCTCAGAACTTCCCTGTTGTCTAGGATAAGATATTCATAATTTCAGGTAGATACAAACATAGTAGACCTGAACAGAATAGCTCTGAGTTCACCCGTGATAGTTAAAGTGCAAAGACCCAGCAATAAGGAAACAAAAAAACAGTTGGAAAAGACCTCTGAGATCACAGATTCAAAACTGTCCACCCAGGGGAAAAAAAAACAAAAACAACCCCACACAAAACCATAACCGCACACCCCAGAAATAAAAACCTCACCATGCCCACTAGAGCATGTCCTGAAGTGCCACATCTACATGTTTCTTGAATACTTCCAGAGATGGTGACTCCATGGGCCCGTTCCAGTGCCCAACTGTTCTTTCAGTAAAGAAACTCTTCCTAATACCTAGCCTAAACCTCCTCTGGCACAGCTTCAGGGCATTTCCCCTAGTCCTATCGTTACTCAACCAAAATCCTGCGTATATGTATAATCTAACTCCATACTAAATAAAATATTAGTTGCCCAAGTGCATTAGTCTGTGTGATAACTAGTGTGTAACTGTGGTCTAGTTCTGCTGTGATCCTTGTGTAGCAAACAGTGCAGTTCAGATACCCAAGGCACTCTGGATTGCTCAGTTTGGGACTAACAGGATCCAGCTGTAAGCAGCTCTCTACGCTGCTTCCTGCATTGCTCCTGATCCCAGACAGCTCACACTTCAGATAGATTCTTGGATTCTAGGCTGGTGAAAGAAGTGTACAGTGAGTTTTGCAAGTAAGCCCTGCACTGATGATGAACCTGAACTTGTCATTCCTGCTGGACCTGAGCTAATGCCATAAAGTGTCTTCATACTGTTTCTCCCAGCATGTCTCACAATGTGGTATTAGGGCTTTTTTTTCCTACCAGTGTTAATGCCTTGTGTGTTCCACGCACCTTTCCCATCATCTTGGAAGACAAGAGTTGCCTGAACCTAAGAGAAAAACCACATAAGTTTAAAAATGTTAAATATACTGTTGTATTTATTGCAAACTACTCATGCCTAATGATAACTCGTATGAAGAAAAACATGAAAAATTTACAAAACACTGTGATATGTGGGAAAGCTGTTCTTCACTGAAAAAAGTTAAGATGAAAACCTTAATATGAGTAGGTAAAAATCTCTAGGAAGACAGTGGTGCAGGACTGAACAAGTTTTTTCCACGCAGCCACACAGGAGCATTACACAGGTTCATTCACAAGTTTGCTGAGGACACGAGAGTGCCTACTGGCAGCAGGTATGTGGCAAGTGCCCAAGTGTTCTTTTTGCCAATGAAAAAGCACTAATTTATAATAACCTAACAATAGAATAGCAAATTGCCTTTTGTTTTAACACAGAGAATGAGCACTCAGAGGATCAATTTGTATGGCAAATATTACTATATAATTTACTTTCTTTTTACAGATAGATCTGTGACTGCTTACATTTTAATGGGTGGGAAACATGGGAGAAAAGGGGTTTGACATGAGGAACTACAGAATTGCCATTGAGAGTATTTGACAGGTATCTTTTTCTCTTATAAACCAAAACATTCCACACAGATGGCCAGCATAATCATTCCCATTTTTCAAACAGAGACATTGAGGCACAAGAAAGAACCAACTTGGCTAAAACTGCTCAGTATGTCAGATGGAAATAGTGACCAAGCTTCACCACAGGAGTGAGCTCCTTGGTAAATCCTTCCTGATCCTGCTGCAGTATCTCTCCTGCCAAGGGAGATAGACAGGGCTGAGAAGATTTTTCTCAGCTGGCTCCAGCATCATCCACCCTGCAACCAGGGTGGCTGGTGACTGACACAGTGCTTAGGGGAAGGCTTTGTGAGCACGCATGGCAGCCTGGGCAGCAGCTGGGCTGGTTTTATGTGCCTTGGCCCAATTTTGCAGCAGGAGTAGACAGGGTGAGAGTGAATATATGGAAGATGCCGAGGGGAGATTGGCTTACAGGAAAGCAGCAGAGGATGGGAGAGCACAAGCCAAGCCCCTGCTCAGTGGCAGGGTGGTAACAGCAAAGCCCTCAAGTGGGCACAGAGCAGCTCTGCAGTAGGTATGTGTTTTAAGTAAGCTTAAATCTCACTGCTTTATCCACACTGCTAAGCTTGACACAATATAGTTATGTCAGTATTAAACTGAGGTGGCAAGCTGCAGGTTGGCCACTGTGCTGAGCCAGCTACATAGGAAGTGAGGGGTGTTAGAGAGGTCAAGATTGTACTTCTGTTTTTAAATAATTGCTAAAAGATGCAATCAAATGTGTTTCCTGTTAGGACTATGATTACAAATGCTGTGTAAAAGCTGTAGCTATCTGTAGTAAAGGAGATGAGATTCAGTCTTTTTATCTCAATATATAGCAAGACTTTTGTTGATGTGAATTGGTTTGCAGCAACTGATGGTCGACATTTTTGGGGCTTGTTTTTCTTGCCCTGCATGATTGAACTATGCCTGAAAAATGTCAAGTATTATGTTCTTATGCCAAAATAAATATTCACGCTTGGACTTAATCAGGAATAGATTAATCACTTCAAAGTCACACAATTACTTAATCAAGCAAAAACAGAACTCCAGTGTGATTTTTGGGCTGTTTTTTGTTTGTTTGCTCTTGGTTTTAAAGGGAAATGTTCTTCTATCTTTGCCCTTGGTTTGATATTATCTATGGGCTCCCTTAAACCACCTAGAGTCTGAGTGCAAGTATGAACATGCTTCTTGAAGAATTTGTTCTCTTTCACTTATGTGTATCCTGGTTGCATACACGTGCATTGTTTAGGTGCTGGTGTGAGAATATACGTGTTGTAATCTTTATTTCTTCTTCTAAAGTCTGTTCCTAAAGTATGCTTTGTGCTATTCAACCTTTGGTTGCTGAAAAAACACAACTAGAAGTGGTGCTTTGAGTGAAAACAACAGGGACTATCTGTTATGAGGGGGTGATGCAGCATTCCCTTCTCCCTCTCTTTAATATTTTGTAAAATGTCTGGCTCTGGGATAAAGTCTGAGACTTTGTTTTAAGATAGGCATTATGTAATCTGAATAATTGTATTCCAGTTATAAATAAGCCAATCTACAAATGAGTGCTAGTGCTCAGTGCTGGTGCTGCTGTTTTTCCTTTCTCTTTCCGTACCATATTAGGGTAGTTAGTGTTTTGGAAGAGCATTTCTGAACTGCCTTGTGCAGTAGTAGAGAATGTGCCTGAGAAAGTTCCATGAAAAACAGTGAATCATACAGTGTCTTTCTAACACTGACAGTGCTTCCTTCTGCTTCGCAAGCTTGCAGCCTGTGTTTTATATGAATGCCTTTCTTACTGGAATTTTTTGTAGCTACATCCAATGCTATTTTTAGATCTGGGCCTGATTTATGTTCTGGATGGCTCTGTTTTATTGGGAAGCCTGTAGCTGTGCCATAATTCATGTGTAGGTGCTGTTATTTTCATAAATACAGTTTAAAGTAATGACTCTGCAGATTCAAAGACTAGCTAATCTGCTGTGTGAAGCAGTATAACCTATGGTAGGGTACTCTGGTATTTGGAGTACTCTGATTACAAAACTGGGTGTGTCTCTGATAGGTTCAGTTCCCCTCTTTTATCACAGAATGTAAACCCAAGGGCCTCACGGCAGTGCAACTAACAACATTCCAAGTATTTTTAGTGCCCCTGACCGCTACTATGTGTGCTCAGTTTTGTACGTGTAAGCTGGTATGTCACTCTCTGCACACAGTGGAAATCATGCAAGGCTCAAGTAAAAGGAATAGAGAACTGGTGATTTTTAAAAAACAGATATGTACATTTAGATACGTACATTTTCCACCTGTGTGTATGCGTTTGTGTTTAGAATGTGGTTCCATTGCACCATTGAAACTTTGCAGCTGTGTATGGAAAACCAAGTTTTGCCATCTGCCTTGGGGCTATCTGAATTCTGTAAGACTGCATGATACAACTTTAAATGGCTAATTCAAAGGAAGCATTTTTTTAGGGGAAACTACTTTTGAATACATTGGTTCCCCTCTTCAGTCTCCACTTGAGCGCATATGTAACTGTTTCAGGAATGATACTTTCAGTGTACATAAGAGAACTAAAATATTACATATTTTAAATTAAAAAAATAGAAATTAAACTAAAGATACCAAAGTTCTGCAGGGATATACCAATTAAGTTTGGTTTTTTTTTATAATTTGTTACTAAGTAAAGGAATCCTTGTGGTTTAAATCCAAAAGAATATATAATTTTTCTACCTGGCTGTTGAATGAGCATACAGTATTCGAAGTGTTGAGTCTTATTGATATTATTTTTTAGAGAAAACACTGAGCAAAATATTATTCAGAGCCTTTTAGTAAAAAATAAAAGCAAAAAAAAAGGCTGGCTTGCATGTATGTTGGTATAGACACACACGCACACTTTTTAAAACAAATGTTAAAGATGAATCCAAACTGCGAGCGTTTCAGTTATTTAATTTTATATAATGACTTTGATGGTCACAAAACAATTTCAAAGTTTCTGGGAATAAATACTAGTACTGACATTCTTGCGGCAGTAGAGGGAGCCACTTGTTAACACTTCAGTTTAAAGATAAACGGTTGCGTCTTTGGCCTCTGAAGAAAATGTAGAATGTTGTGGGATGATGTATTAACATAAATATTTGCACAGCTACCCAGTCTTCCTGCAGTTCACTTCTATGTCTTCTTCTATCGTTTTAGACCTTTATTGGTATCTTTGGTCTATTGCTATTTTAGACCTTTACTGCTATATCTTAGATTTTGTTTGCTTCTTGGCTCAGGGACTGAACTTTTCTTCTGTTTGCTAATTAGTTTAGGTTTGATATGCGAATTAAATTGGTAGGGATATATTTATCTTTGATAGGAGTTATTTAAATTCTGAACTGCAATCAGAAATCTGCTGTTTGGAAAATTCTGATTGCCAAAAATGAATATATTAGTACTTAAGATATTATATTTTAAAAAAAAATAACAAAAATACAGAAGAAAGGGAATTCAGAGGGTTTACATTAAACTCGGAGAAGGTATCACTGAGAATAAATGATACTGAAGCTGATCTGAGTCTGACTCATTTATATGATGTGCAGTACTGCACCTTGGATCCAAATAAACCCAAGTCAATTCTGTGTCTTTGACAAGACAAGGAAACTTGAAATAACTAAAAGGTAGAGCATGAAGGTCTGGCAGTATTTTGTGAGAGAATGAGGAGATACACTGTGGTTTATAAATACTTTTCTGTGAGAGATCTTTGCAGTAGAGGGCCTTGAATTAAGAAGAGCATATCAGAGTCCTTTGCCAGATCTCCTACTGGCAGAACACCAAGAATATGGATAAGGACATTCTTGACATTCTCAAGTGAAGGGGCACTAAAATAGTAATATTTGAGATTCGCTGGAGACAAATCAAAGTTTTCTGTTGCACTTGTAACTACCCAAGGATTCTTTACAGAAGTAGAATTTGCTATATTTGAACTTGTAACAAAATTTTTATTCTCTTGGCATGCATGTCTATCAGCTGCTAGCACCTAATCTACAGAGAAATTTCCAGGACTGAATGTAACTTAGTGTGAAACATGTAATGTCAACACTCAGCTTCATGATGTTCAAACTTTCCAGAGTTAAGGCAGAAACTGACTTGTCAGTAAATGAGTAAGGAGACGGCACTAAAAATTAAATGGTTTAAGACAATGCTAGTGTGATCATGAAATCAGTTTGCAGAGTCTCTACGGATTGGGTGTGTGCACACAATTATTTTTGTTTTAAATCATTCAATACATTAACTTTTACTAAAAATTATTTAGGGCTCTGCTTCATAGGCAGTGTATGTTGCAGTGGCTTAAACTGTTACCAGTGTTATTTGCAGGAAATTCACTTCAGCTACCCCTGCTACTGCAGGGCTGCTGTGTGCTGGTTTCTCAGTTGTCACAAACTGCTGTAGGTCACGAGTCAGAGCCCTCAGTTCTCTCTTGTCAACAAAAATGCAGAAAAGATCAAGATATAGTAGGTAGATGGTTATCCTTTGTTTTAGAGCATCCATCAAAGCCCTACTTTATAAACGGAAATCAAATTAAGCTTTCCAGTATTACAGCAGCTATGAGTCTTTCAAATTATGATGGATTGAAATAATTCATGCAAAAGCCCAGAATATCTCATCTCTCCCATCTGGTGGGTTTAGTCTCAGGGCCTTTCAGGGACATTATTCAAATGTTTCTGCTAGGAAGTGAATCTAATTGCTGCTTCAGGAGCTATTTGGGAGGGGAGGTTATGATTTCTTTTAATATGATATTTAATTTTATACAAATAATAAAGCAGTTTAAATGAGTTTGTAATGCTCCTGTAAAAATGTTATGGCCCTTTATTTCTTTCCTCACTGATAGGCTCTTGCTTGTCTTTTGTTTGCATCATAATGCACTAATGCTGAGTGATGTGCAGTAAGGAGGATGTGAATGGTGTGCACCCATCCATAAGCCATTAGGTGGGAAGAGGAGGAAAAGTGGAGACTTAGCAGAGTTGCCAGTGGTTAGTCAGGGCTGTAGTGGCAGAGACAGAAGTAGAATTTAGGGTTTTTTTCCCATCTAAGATACAGGTGACACCTTCTTGTTACTAAGACTGCTATTCAGCTGTGGTGGTTATGCATTTAATACTAGTGTAGCATGCAAGTATGCTCTCCCTCCTATAAAATACAGGGTAGGAGTAATTTGAAAGTTTCATTAAGATAGTATCTCCTAATGCTGTAAACATACAGAAACTTTAATACACAAGATGAATTCAGCTAAATTAATGAAGGCAAGCTGTTGGGCAAGGAGATACCTTGTTTGATACCAAAACAAACAGTAGAGGTTCTCTGCTATTCTACCTAGAAAGGTCTTTCCAGTCCAAGGGATAGCACTCTTACACAATAGAGCAAGTAGTTCTATACTCTGCTATGAAACTGTTGGAAAAAAAACCACACAACCAAACAAAACAGAGCAGATTTTGTTCCACGGAGGCACTCAGGAGCTTTACAAGGCACTTAGGGGTCTAAATATACAGATAGGAGCTCTACATAATTTTTAGAAGTGCATAGGTACATAAATGCTTCTGAAAGATCAGTGCTTCAGGTACTCGATAAAGTGTGGCTTTAGCACATAAGAACTTGCATTTTTGAAAAGCCTGTCTTTTGCATTCATATAGTAGTACCAAAATGTGACTACCTCAGGAAAAGAAGACCAGACATGGATTTACAGTGGGAGGTAAATGTACTTTAGGTCCCACATTAGCACCATCTGGAGCAGTATCTCATATGCCACTGGAATGCACAACTGTAGCTACATGACTGTGCAGCATTTCCATGTCAACTGCCCCAAATGTGGCTACAGGTTGCTGCAAGACCTTCTGTACTCTTGAGAGAGGGGAAAAAATACAACTGATTTCACAGTAATGAAATGGTGGACTTGCTAAACTTACTGGATGTAGTTCCAATTCTGGTCATTATTAAAATTGCTGTCCTGAAGATGGAAGGGATCTGAGAAGAGAGACTCAAAGCTGGAGACATAAACATGAAGCAGGTTGTACTGCAGAGGCTGCACAGGATAGTGGCAGTCTGAATTTTGAAGTATGTGGGGAACACTGTGCTGGTTTCAGTACAATTGTTGATGCAGGGCAAGATTGTTTTTAGAGAGTTCATCATATGTTTGGTGCTCAAATAAATGAGCCCACAAGAAAGTTACAAGCCAGATACTTAGCACCAGGCTCAGTTGTAATTTTCTGGCATTCAAGGTAGTGAGTTCAGTATCTTGTTGCAGAGATGCACATTGAAATGCTTTCTTACAAGCTTCCTTGTACTTCACAGTGTCTGGTTTTGTCTAAACCTGGCACTGGATGATCATTTTCCAAAGCAGAAAGAGCATTTTTAGTGTGAAGTATGCCATACAGCCATACTGAATGTCTTTGGCTCATTCAATGTACTGATGCTTTGATCTTAGGTTAATATTAAATTGGAGCCCCCTTGGCCTGAAAGAGCTTCTTGACAAACTCGTCGTCTCCCTCACGAGCTTTTGTTTTACTGGTAGTTTCCAGGCCCCTAGTTCATCCTCTACCATAACTACTTTTGCAACTGCTGTTTCATACAAAAGTAAGTATAAATAGCATACATAAATAGCAATACAACAGTAAGCATAAAAGTAACCATCATGGTGATTTGATGTGACTGACAATGGTGTTAATCTGCCTAGCCTGGCAGTTGGAAGGAAAGCTTCTTAAAAGTGTTTGTCTCCTTAGGAATTCCCCTTTGCTTAACCAGTGATAAAAAGATGATGGTCTGTTTATCCAGAAAGGCTTCTCTACCAGCTGCCTCTGAATTTAATAGCACAGTTTCTATTACACAAAAATAATGTATAGTACAATGGCATATCTGATTACAGAATTGTTTTGTGATATTTCATTTCTTGTGAATTGTTTACCATGAAGTAACCATGCAGAGATGTTTGGCTGTGTGAAGTTAGTGAGGCATTTAATTAAGTTGCAAGAGCCAATGCACTTGCAAATGGAATACTGAATGTATCACTTACTTCTTTTGTGAAACAAAATTGGTTGTGAATTTAAAGAAGAAAGAACTTGTAGACAAGCATGTCCTTCTAAATTCTAGAGATGTCAAAACTGGTCTACAGTTCAGGTTTAATTTTGAAGTGCCCTCGTATGATTTTTTTTAATGTTTTAACTAGTTAATTAAAGCAAATCCTGGATTTTTGCCACCCTTGATTGTTTCACATGGATAAAAAAACCCCTACCCCTTCCTTTCTCTACATAATGAAAGTCTGTAATACATTTTAAAATAAAACAATGTTTTGTGTGGCACAGGGTTGTTTTGGGGGGAGTGTCTTGCGTTTTGATGGGAGGTGCATTTTGGAGGGTAGGATTGGGTTTTTTGGGGGCTGTGTTTTGGTTTGGGGGTTTTTTTGAGAGAGACAAGGAGGCTCTGTACATTATTTCTATGGCCTATAAAGGTGTCATGTGTAGGTTTTGAGTTCACACAAACTGGGTTAATCTGGGACTGTCACAAAGGGCATATGGTGGTGGAAGTAGCATATGGTCTGGAAGAGGGCATTCATTGCAATGCTGCAGAACCTTCCCAGCTGGTTTATCTATGGGGTAAACTTAAGAGTTCACTGGGGAAGACTGTATGTCTACCTGGGGAGTCAGAATAAGGTTTCATTTTTTGAGCCAGGATGCTCAGGTCCCATTATAATCTATTCACTGGAACTGTTTTCTCTCAAAAAACAAGTCAGAAGTTAAAGCAAATCATTGCACACAAAGGCAATCTTTGGAAATAACCAACATGACAGTGTTACAGCCTTGTGAGTTTCATTAACAATGTCTATTAAATTCTGTAAAATTTGACTTTATTATCCTAGATCAGCTGCCTAGTCCTGCAGCTCCTATTCAGCTAGTCTCACTAGGACTAAATGCTTGTTTGAGCCTTTTTAAGTTTGGAAAAAATTTGGAAAAAATTGTCTCAATGACTGAACTTGTAAAATGTGTTCTTGGAGAGGCTGATGATGTTTGTGATGATGCTGTACATTGATTCTATTTGGCCCACTGTTTGTCTACTTAATGCTAAACAAAAAGAATATAATTTTATTTATACAATCAAGCCATCCATCTAAAGATCTGTGGTTTTTCACTGCTTATAAAGTCCTAAACATTAAAAAAAAAAAAAAAAAATTACTCCTAGATTTTTTTTTCGGCCTATAGTAACTTCTGCTTAACTTGAAATACTTGTGAAGAGTCCTTGAAAATTAATGTATCCAAGTAAATAAAACAGTGTATCTCTAGAGATCCTTCTGTATTGTTAGATTTTATAATTGTATGTATGCAAATTAGGATTCAAGATTCTCCATGAACACAGTAACTTCAAAACCTTGCTGTTATTTAAATTTTAAAAATAGTGCAATATTGTGTCTTAGGCTTTGAGATTATTTTCCAGAAACTCCCTTTGATCAGGGAGATAGGAGAAAGAGAATTCCTCCTATATAAATACAAGAATTTTTATATGGAAATTCTTGTTTTTCTGACTATCACAAAATCATGTCTGTATAACCCCTCTTTTCAGAGTAGCCATACCAGCATCTAGTATGCTTATTCCTACTTTTTATTTTTTGAACAAAATATTAATGCTGCTTTTTTTAATTTGCTTTGGATTGATCAGTACTCATGTTCCTTGTGTTCTCTGTAGTGAACACTTTTGTGAAATGTAAGCATATTTGGTAAAAGATCTTAACTATCTTTTCTTCTCCCTGCTGTTGAGTTTGCTTAACAGTGCAAGATAGGGATCAGTTTTGCTTATGAAGTCAATATAATCATAGCTCAATTCACGTTAGAAAGGACCTCAGGACATCATCTTGTCCAACTTCTTACTGAAAGCAAGGTCCCTCTGGATGGGAGTCTTGCCCTTAAGCCTTTTCACTGGTTTTCCCCAATTTAGAGACACCAACCAAGCTGCAAATTTGGTGGAGGTTTAAGCTGAAATTTTTGAAGCTAAGCTTATAATAGAGTTGAAAATATTTAAGTTTTCTCATTATGGTCTATGGAACTATGTGTTTGGATGTGATTGTGGAAATGTTTTCTGAAGCTCTTCAAGGAAGTTTCTTGTGAAGCAGGACATGTTTCTGTCCAGAAACAATTAAAACAACAGCTCTTCTATCTTTGCATGTTGTTTCTATGCATTTACATTAGTTTGTAGACACAGCTGCAGACACAACAAATCTATAATATATATATTTTTGGAAGGAAATAATCTTCAGCTGCAGCATTTCAGTTCGATTTAGCATTTTCAGAATGGCCAGGACATGTAAACAGAGAGATCACACACGCAGAAAACCTGTGTGTTGATTTAAAAGCCCCAACGTTCCATTCCCTTGGCACAGAAAATCCTGCTGATGAAAAATAGCTAGATACCAAAGTAGAACAAATCAACAGGAAATAGTCCATGAAAAAATTTCTAACAGAAAGACACTGTTGGTTTTTTTTAGCACAGTGAGTATAAATTTCACAGATGATATGCTTGTTTAGTCATCAAGGTAATGGTGAGAAAGACAAGATCTTTTTAATGGTAACACAATTAGCAAATGGTATGGAATTGATCAACGTTCCATGTATTACCATTTTGCTTTTAACTCTGACTTTTTGAGACATTCTTTGCTTGCCTGGTATGTTAATTAACAATACTTTTGTTAATTAACTCCATCTGGTGAAAGTGTGGTCTGGCAGTTTAATAAAATAACAAGTTGCTTTATTAAAAAATTGTGCCTGAAGTGCTACTGTTGATCGTAACAAAGAGAATTAAAGGCAAATATAACCTAAAAATATCCTTGTGTTGCTCGTGATGTCGCTAAATCTTGGCCTATAATAACTATAATTCTCCACATTTGAGGTCTATAGGAAATGGTATGTCATGCATTTCACTATGCAAAATATTGCATTTAACAGAATAATCTTAATTACACTATCTTTGTTCTGTAGACCATGTTACAAAATTTAAAGAAATCCACTGAAACCATGAAAGAGCTTGAATTTTGCATCATTGAAACTGCAACTTCATAACTTCTTGGGAATTCTATTTGAACATGTTAATAGAGACATTGGTGTTCTATTTATTAGACCTTGTTCAATATGTATATTCTTCACCACTGAATGCAGAAGATTTGACTGACACAGTGATGGGCATACTGTTACATTCTTAGCAAATATGGGGAAGCAAAGGATGTACTAGTTGTTCATTGGATCCATGTGTGGAAGGTTGGTTTAGGGTATATATTGCCACAGTATGTATGAGTATGTACTAGCATCTGACACACATCTGGAGGCAAAATGATACATGGCTATTACAGCCTAATTATGCTTATTGAATACCAAGCAAACTTCTGACTTGCTTTGTAACTCTGGCTTCTTCATTTTCTGCAGTTAATCGTAATTAAGTAATATATCTTGAAATGCATGTTTGCTATTCAATAAATCACTGTGTCTGGTTCTCCAGCAGCCACTAGCATTCTGCTGTGTTCATAATTAGTTTGCATGCTGTTATGCAGTTAGTAAAGACAGTTCTATTTTACTTTCATAGAGTTCATAGCCAAACAAACAGTAGATTATGTAGCCTGACATGTAGGTGACAGACAATTGTAGTCCACCTAATAATTTGGATGGTTGTCCTAGGGTCCAGGCTTTTGCATTCTGGGAGATTAAATGCTGCAAGCAGAGAATTAGGAGAGAGCACATCATTAAGATATCTATTAATAAGTAAATGGTTAGGTGATAAATTCTTCTGCCACCTATCCTTATAAAAATGTTTATCAAAAGTAATAGAACCTCACTGGTGGGAAATATTAACATTGACTTTGTCTCGCATTTGTGTTTATCAGCAAAACTGAAGAGTTTTTTTAAATGTCTAAGTACCTGTGCTTAGTGACTGTCACCTATCAAGATTTTCCCTGACAGTGGTGAGCCATGTTATCCTCCTGTGCCACTGCTAGGCCCTCTATGCTTTAAGTTTTCCAAAATATTTACATTCTTGAAGTAAGGATATCAGAATGAATAGAAAGCTGTCTTTCCAAAGATGTGCACAGATGCAAAGCATCATGTTTCTACTTGATGTTCTTGTTTACAAATATGCAAAAATCCATTGTAAAGAACTACTGAATTAATAAAATTATTAACATACATATTACTCACCCTTTTTGTTACAAGGTTGCACAAAGAGCTGAATTGTGTTAGGTACAAAGATCCTCAGGTCTTCCCGTGAATTGCTGCTTTTCAGGATGGCTTCCATCTCAAATATATGTTTTTGTGTCCTTTATTCTTCCTCCTAGATATAATGTAATACACTCAATTACATTAATATTGAATATGACCATCAAACCATGTGCTTAACATCATTAATGTAACTTGCCATTCTATATAGATTTTGGTAGTAAAGATTTTGCAAAACTGTCTAGATTGCCTATCCGAGTGTAAATGGCATGATCCAAAAATAGATCATCTGGTCCTGCAAAAATGGATAGTTTTGTTTAGAGATCTATTGTGAGCCTGCCCTTAGTCCTTTTAGTATTGTCCCTGTTCAAAATAGAATATTATATATACACACTTGATATGCATCTCATCTATA
The DNA here is from genome assembly GCA_020745705.1 of Hemiprocne comata. Lineage (NCBI taxonomy): Eukaryota > Metazoa > Chordata > Aves > Apodiformes > Apodidae > Hemiprocne > Hemiprocne comata. The sequence goes on from CM036598.1 coordinate 8,029,317, forward strand.
TTTATCTAACATACATATATATATGGTAATAAATGAAACATTGTGGTACATGCAGGGTAAAATACAGTTGCCTCACCTGCCGATCTCTTTCCCTATCAATTACACAGCCTTATTTGTCAAGGTCTACTTTGCATGGAACTGGATGGATAATTGATGCTTTGTCAAGGTTTTGTGAAGACTAGCAACCCTTGCAACAAAATAAATTGTAGTTGGTGAGCAGTACACAGGAATTTAACTCTTAGGTTATAGATTAATCCTAGTTATAATCTCCAAATTCAAACTGCTTCATAATTTCTGCCAGAGAACACTTCATTGCCAACATACTTTGGCTTAAAAAAATACATTTTTACTCATTTAATACAATATATTTAATAATAACATGTATCTTAGGAAGTTAATCTGGACTATAACAATTCAGCAAATCCTGTCTGTAAGCAAATTCATCTGTAACTTCTTTTGTTTCAACAAAAGTGCCTAGATGGAAACTAAACTCAGCCTATGCAATTGAGCTTGCGGAGACAATTATGCTGAGAATTATATTGCAAATTAAAAATAAGGTCCACAGGCTGCCTTCTCCCAAGTAACTAGCAATAGGATGAGAGGAAATGCGTTTAAGTTGTGCCAGGGGAGGTTTAGGTTGCATATTAGCATAAATTTATTTACTGAAAGAGTGGTGAGGCTGCCCAGGAAGGTGGTGGAGTCGCCATCCTGGAGGTGTTTCAGAATTGTTTAGATGTGGCTCTTTAGTGGTTGTGGTAGTTGGATTACAGTTGGACTCGATGATCTTGAAGATCTTTTCCAACCTTAATGATTCTATGATTCTATGACTGTACTGTATCTGCCTTAATGTCTTTTTGTTTTCTGAGAATACTTTGTGTCAAATACGTGAGTAATTTATATGTTATGATATTATATAATCTCTACAGACTTCTTTAAAAAAAGAATACATTTGGATATCCTTTACTTCAGAAGATGCATGTCTCTTCTTGAAGTATAAAACATGTCATGAGCTACCACAATGGATTCTAAATAATCAACTCATCCAGAGTTAATTAACCACTATAGTTAATTGAAAATTCTGGCTATCACTATATTTTTGGTAATTCAGTATTCAGATATACATTGAATGGAGTTTTCAGAACTGCCTGGTCAGCTTCTTCCCATGGACTTCAGGGGAAAGTAAGTGCTTTTGGAACACCACCCTTCTGACAAAAGTTGTTTTTGTTGTAGCTTCTTTTTTAATTGAAAAAAGTTCAGGTTTATGTACCATGAACACATTTTACTTCGGGTTACTCAAAAGTGTCTCCAGAATGTCAAGGCAGTTTTTATTTTGCTTGACAGAGTTAAAAGGACTTGCACAACTTGACTAATTTACTGACCAAAGTTTTAACGGATGCTTAGCTAAGGGTGTGTTGTTTGGCATAGATTCAAACAATGTAGCTAATTAGAGAACAATGTGAGGGTTAAGGTAATGGCTGAAAAGGCCTTTGTCTGCTAAGCTCTGTTCAATCAGTCATGCATTACTTAATTTCATCAGTGTTCAAAGTGACTTTTAGGATGCCACAGGAACACTTATGGCCAAAATGGTCTTCCACAGGGATTTCAACATCTCAAAGCAAAGCAGCTGGATTTTTAAGCAATCAGGAAGAAATGAGAGTAAAGTAGTCATCTTAATAAAGCAGCAAAACAAAGGGAATCCTCTATATGCTCATGGTAAGATCATCAGGCTCTGATTTATTATTATTAATTTAATAGGAAAATTAATTTTGAAGGGGAAAAAGGTACCTACTCAGAGCTGATTTTCATGTAGATGCTCAGTAATGACATTTGATAGTTCTTGAAGCTACTTCATGCTTTCAATATCATGTGGAATAATGCTCCTTTTAATGGTATTTCATAATTTTTATCTTTGTGTTTGGTTATCTAGTTGTTTATTATGAAGTCCACATTGCACCATGGCTAGAATAATTTAATGTATCTTAAAGGTAATTAGGATATGTTGCTCAATCACTTGTGTTTTGCAGTCTCCTTGGAGGGGGAGAGGGGCATTTGTGCTGTGAACTTCATCAGTTTTAATCTCATTAATCATGTCTAAGGAATCCTAGAAACTGAGAACTCAAAAAGCCTTCTTCAAGAAGTTCTTCCTGTTAGTGCACAGAACGTTAATTGCTGGGTTCTATATTACAAAGTGCAATATTGCCTTGCTTTTTTAAGTTAATTTCTTAGAGACACTTAGAAATACTGAGATTTTTGGCATGTTGGCAAATATTTTCAGATCAAATATGACACATAATGAGGTAAGGATGATGAGTAAATGTTTTCAGGGGGCGACTGCAGCTGCTTTCTTCAAACATGGGCATTATTTCTGCCAAACTTCAGTCTCTGTAAATCTATGAAGGGGATGCAACTCAGGTCTCTTTCTTTCAGGTCTCTTTCAGGTCTCTTTCAGGTCTTTTTCAGGTCTTTCAGTTGGGCTGAGTGCTTTGCAGGAAAATTATTGATAAAACAATAAATTTTATTAATAACAAGAATTTTTTCCAGACAACAGTACTGTTTGAAAAACTGCTGCTGTAAGGAAATTGATGCAAATTTGCATGCTGTTCTACAAAAATTCTTTACCTTAATCAGTAAACAACAAATCTTGTATTTAGAAAAATGTAAAGCCAGCCATAAGAATTCAGTTTTTAAAATAAAGAGAAAAACAAAAATTATGCTCAACACTAAATCTAAACAAACTTTACCTGTCCCAACATTTGCTATTCTTAATTCCAGCCTGGTGTCTGAGTGAAACCTCTAGTCAGCCTTTCCAATCTCATTCAAGATTGGAAGGATAAGAGAAGAAGAAATAAGGAGGAGGGGGAAGTGCTTATAAACTATGACATTCATACAAGCCCTTTGTGTGGTTTTGGCTATGGAAAATGTCATTCATTGACCGGACTTGCCTAATAGGCTATTAAGACTCTGATAGACTTTGTATCTTTATTTTCTCCTTTTGCCTTTTACTGTACTGGAAAAGCAAGAGTGCAGCATCCTGATGTTAAATCAGTTCATAGACCAGTAAAGATGAGAACTGTAGCATGCAGAAGTCTTCAGTAGTGCAGTACTAACAACAGAGGAAGAATAATATTAATACTGATAAAGACTCAGTGCAGATGTTCACGGGAAATTAAAGTTGTGCTGTTATTTTCAGCTGTATCTCTCTGTAATGTTTTTACTTGTACAAACCTGGCAAAAATGGTTTGGCATGCCCGTCACAGGACTGAGAGCTACAGTGGAGAAAGAATAGTACAGCAAAAACATGGTAACTGAATGGTTAAGTTGTCTCTTGATCTGTAGTGAAGCGTGACAATTTTTTAAATGTCTATATAAATTGGCCCTGTGTTTTTTGTAGTGGTTCCAGTTGTTAAGGATGAGATCAGTAGATCTTGTCCCACACTTCAGGAATTTAAATATTGGTTGAAATATTTGGTTTTCTTTAGTGCATTCCATTGCAGAGCATCTTGTTTTGCTTTTGCCTCTCCCACTTCCTTTCAGAATTGTACCAGCAGCCTACAGGCTTGTTCAGCATTTCAAAGGGGCAATATGATTCCCAGATCAGAATGGTGTCAACAGGAGACAGTCTGCCTAGTGTAATTTTTTTTGTAAGTTGTTCCTTTGTTTACACTGTGAAAATAGAAGGGGGAAAAAATCAAATCGTGCACAATTGGCTCCAGTAAATACCAAGCGACAGTAAATGCCTTGTTTATTGCCTGAGGAAGGCTGGTAACTTGCTGAATTTCCATCAAGTCTCCTTCCTAAAGGAAAAGGGCTCAGATCTCCCTTGGAGCTGGTTATGCAATTGATGGGGCAGGGCTTTGGCTTCTGGAGCAGCAAGCTTGCATAACATGGTTTATAATCCAGCACTCCCTTCCCAGCCTGAAAGGACCTTTTTCATAAGGCATTTTCTATAACAAAAACTGCTTCCAGATTTCTACACAATCAGTGAAATAATGCTACCCTAACTCTCAATAAAAATCTTGTACAAGACATTCTTGAACTGATTTTTCTTTATATGGGGCATGTCCTTTTTTTTCAAATAATGAATCATTTGTAAGATTTTTTTTTCATATCATGAAGGCAACTTTGTCTTTTATTAGCAGAATTCTTGTTGATTCAACACCAAAGAAATTTAATTATGCCAACTAAGCATGTCTTGGAGACCTTAACACAAACTGGTTTCTGAGAGCTTCGTTTTTCTTCTATGACCTATATATATAAGTGACCAAACCTGCAACTGGAAGGTTTAGTAGATGGGAGAGGAAGGCCTGAATAGTAGCATGGTATTAATGCTACAAAGAAGATGTCTGTGGAAATGGCTGCAGTGGTTACTTAAGGACAATGAGAACTGGGATGTCTTGTTCTTTTTATTGCAGCCTAGGGGCATACATTCTTCTTGCTTTTACAAGAAACTTCCATCTATTATTCTTCAACTCCCTTCATAACATATGCTACGCATCTCCAGATGCTTGCTTACTTTCTGCATGTTTCTATCCTTACAGAAATGTATGCATCTCCCTGTTAGCTCAGTCAAAAACTCTAGAGCAGCCAACAGGCTGTATTTGTGTGTTGCAATCCACGTCCTACATTGCTTTGTGGCCTGTCTGTGTAAAGTTATATTTAGGGTCAATATGAGGACTCACGCAGCATAAGGTGGCATAAATTGTTATATTACTATTTTATCTACCAGTTGATAAAACAAAAGACAGAACCGTAGGAAAAATGTTTAGATGAAGTCCTCTTGGGAGTTGGAAGTAGGCAATCTAATACTCTTTCCCCTCCTGTCCCTGAACTGCCACACTGAATGTTCATGCCCAGCAAAAAAAATGTTCCCAGCTTATTACAAATTTGAGATTTCTCTGGGTCATTTAGGAGCTGGTGACTTGGGAAGAGCCAAGTTTAGACTTGCATCTTCCAGCACTGTCAGCTGTAATTGCAGGCGATTGGTCTTTCTGCAAATAACTTTGGTGGTGAAGAGGTGACACACTACTACTTCAGAAGGCAGCAGTCAGAATGACTTATATGAGATCACATGAAATCTGCTATTATGATGTCTGCAGCAGTCACTGCTTGCTTTCCTTTTATGAAAGGTGAAACAAAGAAATGTATTAATTTAAATATTACTTATTTAAAATGTTGGAGAAAATTACTAAGAAGTCTAAACGTGATCACCAAAGTCCTCTTCTCATTCACAAAAGGAGCAGTATAGACAGCAGGACTAAAAGTTTTCTAATGTTACACAAATATGAGTTGCCAGTGTTAACCCACTGTCTTCAGGAATTTGACTCAGTGCCATCATTATTAACAAGGAAGGTTTCTACCAAAAAGTACTCACTGCTGGAAAACTCTTCCTCAAGTCTTAAGCTCTCCATTGTTTCTCTGCTGCCACTAGCACTGTCACCATCATCTCTGCTGTTCTGTTACACAAATTATGGCTCAGTTTTTGACTCCTTTCCCAGTATCTGGATTGTGCACAAATCTTGAGGGACTGCTGATTTTACCTAGTGGATTCTCTGACACCCAAGGAAATAATTATCAGATTAAACAAGTGATGACGTTCAGTTTGGATTTGACCAGAAAATTATTGTCTTTCTGAAGCCCTAAGGGACTCACAAAAATAACATTAAACCTCTGGCAGGAATTGTTCAGATTAATACTTTGAAAAGTCAATATTTTTGTTTTAGAAAAAAAAAAAGAACCTGATATTTGGGATCAGCAAATTAAAGTGAATTCTCATTATTTGGGATTTTATTATTGAAATGCATTCTTAATATCAGATGAATATAAATCAGGAGGTATGTTTAGAGGTTATTAATGACAGTTAAATTTTTTTATGAGAAACTGCATATCTTGATCTGCAGCTACATAAAAGGCAAAATACATATCATTGCACACAATCTGGCTAATCTCTACTAACAAGCTTTAGTGTTTCATCTATGAGAAACTGGAACCCAATCAAACATTCTGTTTATGGAGTTTGTTATTTAATGAACTACTAACTCTAGGGTTATTTGATCTTTAACAGTTTGGGGGCAGGGATGGGAGGTAAAGCATCCAGACTGGAAGAATCCACATTAAATCAGAGGTTTTAAGTGTAGGGTTATGTCTGTTGTATAGCAATTCATTCACTAAATTGTGTATGATTGCTAGTCCTGTTCTTAAGCAAAAAAAAATTGTAAGTAAAGTTACGTGAATTAAATTTTAGATTGTCTTTCATGTTCTGAAAGAGTCTGCAATGACTAAAAATGAAACCAAAACCTAAATCTGAAATTTTGAATTGCCAAACTAGTTTCCATGTACTTGTTGGAGAAGGGAACTCTCAGTTTAACTCCTTTAAAAGACCTGAGCTCTATTTGAGTGGCTCTTTAAGCATAAAACGCAAAAACAAATCCCTCAATCTCTCCTTGAAATTGTTCCATTGAGCTCAGGAGTTCAGCATGAGACAGAAAGTGTAGAGCTCTAGGGTTATCTTAAAGTTGTGACTTAAACTAGAAGAACATAATTGATATAAGAATATTTATATGCTGTACTAGCATGAACATTTTTTTTATGGACGCTGTAATATCGATGACTAAAGTTTGGAATTTTTTTCCTTAGAGATGGAGAAAAACTCTTTGTGTAACATAACCTTTTGTGTAATCTCAAGCAACTACACCAGCACAATGAGCCTGCATGAATGTGTCCCTGAGTGTTCCGTTGTCAATGTGCCATGTCTGTGCTTTAGATTTGTGTTAGTGTAGCCCCCTGAGCATACACACTTCTTCTTTTGATACCTAAGATACATTGCTGTCCTATAAATCAGTCAAAAGAAAGGTATGTTTATTAAAAAATTATTATATCCTCACTTTACATTCATCATTATATGTAGTGGAAGCTTTGAATGAAGGTTATTTGAAATAAACAAAATTTGTCTTATCAGATTATCTAGTTACGGAGCAATCTGGGATAATTCATTGCAAGCAGAAAAGCCACATAATGGGGAAAGTTTTCTGTTTATTGGAAAAAAATCAAATTAGCAGCTTCAGAAATAGCCCTGAGTCAGACAGCTAGCTCTATTATTATGTTACTTAGAAGCTAATGTATTATGAACAAGTGCCAAATATTTCTGTGTAATGCAGAGGAGATTAAATGGAGGCTTCTATTTTTGAGGTCTGCTTTGTAGCATACATGTAATCAACAGAAAGTCCTAGATAACAAGTAGTACACAGATAGCCCTGCTAATTATGAATAATTATGTAAATGGTTATAGTCTCAGCACTGTACTTATCTGAGGGATTAAGAATACATACAAATCAACAGAAAATTTTGAAAACGTATTTACAAAGAAGTCAATAGTGTGTTTATTTTTAAATGATGATGTGGGAACATAATCCAGCAGTGTAGTTTTGTTTAAAGTCACATTCCTAGCATGAGGAAGGAGAAAACTCCCTGACAGGTCTGGACTTCATAAGTACATCCGGGTTTGAATCTGCCCTAGTACTTGCACAGTACTTGATTGCCAAAAATTGAGAGTTTCTGAATACATTTCTGTGCAATTCTTGGCTAGTTTAGGATGGTTTATACTGTGTATTATTTATTTACTGGAAAGGTCAGTGTGTAGGGTTACAGAGCTGGACATGGTAAGAGCAGCTTCTCCCATTAATATGTTGCAGTGGCAGCTTCAAAGCTATTGTTCATGCAAATATTCTCATTTCTGAGACAAATGCCAAAATTGATTTCAAAGGTCTCTGTCTTCTTGGGAAGTTCAGATATAGTTAGCACTATCCATAGCATTGTCAGAGTAGAAATTTAAACTGATTTACTTTATTTTGAAATAGGATTTTGGCACACACTTTTTACTGTCTAGAAATCTTTAGGGCTTAACAGAAGTATCTAGGATAAATTTCACATGAATGGGCTTATTTGAAATATTCTCACCCCGAGCAAGTAGATAGCCTAGTTTTGAGTGAGACAAAGCTGCAGCAAGAGTTGATTCACCCAAAACTGATCTACTGTTTTTCCAATTCTGTGCTTATGGAGCCAGGGCATGGAAGACATCAGGGAATTTACACTTCCAGTGTGGACTCACAGGCTCTGAACAGAGCTGTGTTTTCTGAACAGTCATTAATTGTTTAGTTTTGGGTATGTGAAAATATTGCTGAATTTACAGGTCCTTGTTTAAGCTTTTGTGGGTAGCAGTAGTTACTATTTTGCACATTTTAAAGTGCCCAATGAAGGCTCATTAACTTACTGTTAGCACTTTAGTTCCATATGGCACTGCCTGTAGAAGATGATCCCACTCTCCCACAACCACTAGGGAAAATCAGAAGAGATTGTTTTGGCCACTGGAGAAAGCAATAATTAAGGCCCTGGGAGAAGGAAGGGTACACTTCACTGCTACCTGGCAGAGCAGCAAGCCTGTTAGCACATGGCTGATTTGAACAGAACCCTAAAGACAATTACTGCTGCCTCATTAAAAGGACTAAAACCACCTTCTATTTAGAACCTTTTCTACTCTGTCTCAGCAGACTTTTTTAAAGGGGTTGAACAAGAAACCAAAGTTTGTTTTGGTTTGCCTTTGTAAGAGTAACATTTTAAAAAAACCCTACTTCTGAATCAGAAATAAATTGTCTTTTCAATAGGTATTTGTTGCTAATTCTTAAGTAGTAAAACTCACAGACACCTTGTTCCCATTGGCTTTCAAATATTGACATGCTATTTAAAAAAGATCTTGTGAGCCTAAGCAAGCTCCATTAGGGAGCCTTTGAAAGAATTTTCCCAAGATGTATTTAATTTATTGGGAAATTTCTTTCTATTATGCTACCAAGTAAGTTTTTCTTCACATATGAACATTTTTCATACAGAAATCCAGACAGTTTTTTATTGTTTAAATCCTAAAAGTTTCACTTGGGCAAACTGAGTTTTGGTTTTAATTATGAAGTGGCTCCAGTTTAGCTTTTTAAGTTTTGAAACTCAAAACACAACATATTAAATGATGAGGTGCTACGAAATACAAAATGATAATTCTGCTTTTTCTAAACATTCTGTCTTTGAAAGCTGAAAGTTCTGGAGATTTTCCCTCTACCATGTAATCTCAATATTAGATATTACTTCTCCCTCAATGTGCATTTACCTAGTTTTCTTCCAGCAGTACTCATTTGATTAATCACTAGCTCATTTGAATCATACATGAGAATTCAAAAATTCTGTCCCTATGAAATTTTGTACAGGCCAATATTAATTTGAATTTGCCTCTAAAATTCTTACCAGATGGTTGGGTAAAGTTGATATTTACTACCAGTCTGCTCATGACTAGGGAATACTCATGTGATCACTATGTGCCTGAGATTCTGGTGTGTTTCTAGAGCATGCCAAAATTTAACCATAGCATCCTACTGGGAGCTAAAACTGTGTGACAGGAACAGAACATGCCTTAGAGAAGCTTATGAGTTAACACGAAATTAATGCAGTAAGAAATGGTAACAGGCAGAAGAGGAGGATCTGAGAAAAGTCAGAGGTCACCAAAAGTAAAAATTAATGCTGAGAAATTTTTGTACCCATTTCAAGTGTTTTGTTTAGGCAAATAAGGTGTTATCTACTGGTCAAAGTTTAGGAGGATTTTTACTTCCTGTCTGAATGTAGTAGTTTGAGTGCATTTCTTGAGCTATTCTGATACTGAATGAGTCTTTGTGTCTGGATTTGAGGCTTTATTTATAAAGGACCACTAATAAAGATGCATATTCTGAAAACAAGGCTTTTTCTGTAACCACCTCATACTTGTTTAGGATTCTAGAAGGAGTTTCATTTCCTGTGTCTCCCAGGAAGCCCCTACATTCATCCTCAGCACATCTGCAAGAGGGTGTGTTGATCTTTTTTAGACACTGATCATATCTGACATTTAACTGGCTCATTGTATTTCTCCAGGGAGTTTCCAAATGGTGATATACTCCCTTAGCTGCCTAGTTATCTTAACACAATGACTGAGTTTTATCGCTCCTGTCATTGAGGCAGCTACTGTGGTGTCAAGCCAAGAAGGACCATCTGGGATAACTTTGCAAGTTCCAGTGATTTGCATAGAGTCTTGTACTGACCTTAAAGCAACATTCTTTGTTTTGGCTGTTAAGCACTCTGTAGAGGTATTTGCATCTGAACTTGTTGTTGTCTCTCTTCTGTTTAACATACTTTATTATTTGGAGTTCAAACTGCTTGTGACATTGATTCCTCCCTTGCGACAGCCATGCTATTACAAACAGGAAATCTGCCTCTCGTGTGGTTCCTATTTACCAGCATAATTCCCTTCTCAAGAGGACTGTACACACTTAACATATTCTCTAGAAGTGTCTCTTGTCATCAGTCCTGTGCTTGAATTGTTCATTATTATGTCTCTAACTCTTGTCTTGTATAACTGATGGGGCTGTGCAGATTGCTCCTAAACAAATGGGCGACATCGTATATTGTGGTAGTCACACTCAGTGAAATATGGATTTCTCCAGTGGTAACATTTGGCTACATAATGCTGCTGTTACACGGATTAAATTTACATTACATACTGTCTTTTTTCATTAATTTGGTGACAAGACATACTAGTTAGTAGATCAAACCACAGCTACACTGAAGATGGAATTTCAGTCTCTGAATTGCTAAGAAAACAGCTGCAACCCCATGGGACAATGTAGATCCCAAAGTCCTGGATAAAGTGTTGTTTTTTTTCATTTAAGTGGTTCTGGTTTAGAAACATCCTTCCAGGGCAGATTAAACCCAGGCACTGAACATCTTTGGGAACTTCTGCTAAATCTTCTTCACAAAAAAAAAAGTCTTCTTACTGTTGGAATTGCATATGTAATCTAGATAGGAGCTTCAGTCCAAGAAAACCCAGACAGGACCAAATAATTATTTTGACCAAAAAAATCTATTTTTTTAATTAAAGGCCTCTCAAGCATTTGATTTCACAGGAAAGAGACATGGCAAAGATTTTATGAAATATGCTTTAGACTATATACTAATGTGTATAACAGAAAGTATTCAGCCACTGTAATGGTGGGTGAAAGCATAAGCAGATATGCTGATAGGTCCTAAGCAAACCATAGCTGCCCAGTTGCTTCAGGATCTGGCCCAGCAAGGATTGCAAAATACTGTGGAAATCAGAGCTTTGAGTTTTACAGCTGAAGCAATCTGATAGTCTTAATTTTCATCCAAGGCTAAGGGTCTTTCTGAGTGACAATGCTAATTTTCTGGTGGTATTAACACTTCGTGTGCAAACGTATGCCCAAATCTGCCCTCTCTTTTTGGTAACTTCTTCACTTTCCTTTCCTGGTTTCTGTGCAGTAATGAAAACACTGCTAGATGGCCTAACCTCCAGATATTTTTCCTTAGCGACAGCTGGAAGGTATGCTCTCCAAGAAATACCTGGCAAAACAATAACCCCAAACGAGATCCAGATAAAAAGGTTGTAGAAGTTTACAGCTACAAGCATGTTTTCAAATACAGTTTAAGAAGGCCATAACTGTTGCTTTTAGAGTGGTGCTATAGATTTTCCCAGGCATTTCACAGAAGTAAAGTTCCATCACAGGAGAAGGATGCCTGATGTGACTGCAAATTTCCTAAAATATGAAAAGGAGAAGATAGGCTATTGGGGGAATCATAGAGTTGTTTTCTAGTGTGTACCAGCAAACTCCACCAGAATAGGGCACAGACACACGCTGTTGAATTGTTAGCCTGCCCCCTGAGGCAGTTCTGGCCTGCCAGCGAGCACTCCTCAGGCAGTGCAGGGCTGGACTTCGGGGGGGGAGAGCTCGGGGGCGTAGATGTGGGGGTGTGCGTGGGGGTGTGCAAAAGATGGAGTTCAACCCTCCCAGATGTCGGCTGGGCTGCGTAACACTTTTCGTCAGGGTCGGAGACTAGGTTCTGCCTAATCTTGCTTCTATATATGTAGCCACAGAGCCCGAGAGGGAAAGAAAGGATTATGAAGATCCTAAAACAGACAGAAAAAGAAGCTAGAGAGAAAAGCATAAACAAAGAAAATTTTTATATTTCCTTTTTTAAATTTTATTTAGAGGGATCAAGAACCTCTGAAGTGCTTAGGAATTTTGTTTACTGTCTGTTCATTATAGATCAATTTAAAATAACTTGACCATTTGTTGTGCTTGTTTTGTCTAAGGATTACAAGTGTTTGCCTACCCCAAAAAGCTAAACCATGAGGACTCCTTACTTGGCTCTCTCAAGATTAAAGGTACCATGAATTAATGGTCAGGATAAGGTATTTTGGCCTAAAAAGATTAAGCTCTTTTTCCTTCCAAAGCACCTGCATCAATATAGACAAATCCAGAATCAACAGAAGATATAAGTGTGATATAATGTGACTCTGAAAAAGCACAGATGTCAGATCATTGGTGAATATTTTTATTTCAACTACTCTTTGTCTTTCACATAGATATGAGTGCCATTACTAGCAAAGTCTGAAATTGCTTGCTTTCCCCTTCTTATTATTTATTAGATATTTTCAGTTCAGTTCTGAGTAGCTGTAGAAATTTTTCATATGTGCAAGTGCAGGTATGCTGATGCTACAATCCTGTTAATTTTATTCTCTAGCACTTGCAGACCATAAATATAGTCACTATCCTATTCCTTTGCAGCTCTTAGCCCGTTATCTAAATTCCAAAGTGACACATTTCAAAGATGCTATAAATAATTTTCTGGAACCAAATATGAATGAAGATTAATTAAACACCAAGGCTTGGCATGGACACATCATTCTCTAAAGTCTAAGCAGCTTTCTTTTGATTGTATTACAATGTGAAAATATCAAGAAAAAAATATAGGACGGATTCTGATACTCTTTTATAAAAAATACAGTATTTGAAACAAGATTTGATACTTGAGAAGGGTGGGATAGCTGCAGTTTAAAATAAGAGGTACTATCTGTTTCTGACTACAGTTTTGCAACAAGTCTAAAATAACTAGAAGCTCCCGTGGAAATACACAGGTAACCTGAGTGCATAATCCCTTTAAACTAATAGGCTAGGATCCTCAAGGGAGGAGCAGAGTGAACTGTAATCCCATTTTTATAGATTTGTGTACTACAGTTATCTCTATAGTGCCTGTGAGCACATTCCTGGAAACTATTGCTTTTCTGTCAGCTAGTAAGTATCAAGAAGTTGGCTTGAAAATAAAACGCAGGCCTACCTCTTGTTCTCTAATGATATAAATATGGAATATTTTCAGTGACACCACCCAGTCTATGTAGAGGAGGGAAGAATCCACTCTGACATCTCTTCCATATGTCAGTATAACACTGGACTTTTTTTTATTTATATGCTTGGGATCTCATTTCAGCAGCTGATATGAAATTCAAGTAAAAGAGAGAGTAGTAGCCATGCATATCTTTATGGGCTTGTCAGTCTGTTACCCTGGCACAGTTCTGAAAGAAGTTCTTGGTAGTAAATCAAAAAGCAAGACCAGAAAGCCTAATTCTTGCATCGCTGTCTGTTTTAGTGTGCTTAACTGTTGTTGCAAAGCAGATCGAGGGATTCAGATTCCTCGCGTACTTTCAGGTTGCAAAATTCATTTGATACTTTCTCCTGCCTTTGACACCAGATAGTGTCTGAAAAGGGCTTCACCATCTGTGTTTGTGTTGGCTTGGTCTTTGCATGTCTAGTGGGTAAGTCCCACAAGTATTTCTCTGTGAACAGTACTTAAGAGTCTTAGCAGATGTATTTTTGCATGTTCCGTTGTCTCTTCACATGACAAATGCACTAACTTCTACCATGTCCCACATATTTCCATCTCTTGCTTTAGGGAAGTATAAAATAAAAATAGGATGGTTAAATGCTGCAGTGTATCATCTGATGATGTTGAGCATTTTTTGAACTTAGTAATTTCTCACAGCATTTCTGTATAAAGATGCTCTAGAAATGTCTATACCTTACATAGAATTTCAACTTTTCTATCCATATATTGCATTTTAAGAGACATGTAATGTAAGCAGTTTTCCTGGTGACAAAAATACTTTATCTTGAAGTCTCTGGCACATATTTCTACTCTTAATAGAGACACATTTTGCCACTCTGATGTGGTAAGTATGTCTGGTAAATCAGGAGGCTAGAGATTCCTTGCAACCAAAATGGCTGTAACAGCTGGGACAGGGAAGGAAGACAAGCTTCGTCAGAGTAGTTTTGAGGAACAAAGAAATTTGTGCCTGGAGAGTCTTAGTAATGAAAGAGTTTTCCCAACTAAACACTTAGTGGCACTTCAGGATAAGACTTCTGCATATGAGAGGAATGGGGATCCTTAATCTTCAAGGACAGAAACCTGGCTTGTATTTGGACCAGGGGTATACAAGTAGGTAAGCCCATTTAAGAAAGTGAAATAAAAATAAATAATTTTAAAAGAAAATTTCGTCTATAAATTTAATTATCAAAATACTTTTTAGTACTAAAATGCACTATAACTTTATCTCTTGCATATTAAAAGTTCCTGATAAAGCAAATTAGGCCAAACTACTCAAGAAGGAAGCTGAAACGTAAATGAGAATCTCACACTACTTCACTGTATGTTTGAACATATTGAAAATGTGTGTTAGTTTCCTGACATGCTATTGAGTCCTCACAGGTCAACTTCACACTGACTTCTGTGAAATATAGAATTTACATTTGTATGTGTTCAAGCTGCAGATACAAATAAGCTAAATGTTTGGTTAGACAGTGTCAAGTAATTTTCCCAAGAAATGTAAAGATGAAATGTCTTTCCAGGAAATTCCTGTTAAATGATAGCCTCTATGAATTTTATTTTCAAGAACTGCAACCCTATTAAGTAGAACTGAACTGTTATATGGACAAAATAGTGGCCTGTTGAAGCAGTTTTTAAAATGTAAATACAACTTCTCTTTTATGTCTAGATCTCTCGCTCACAGATATCTGATTTGTGTTACAAAAATAAAACTACAATGAGTTACATGTTTATAGAAAAAAAAAGAAAAACAAAATTGAAACCATATGTTCAGAATGAAGTTACTACTGCTTTCACAAATGGTTTGCTGTACAGCTTTTTCAGAATTATTCCAGATAAGTATTTTGTTGATGACAAGCTGGAATTAAATTAGGATAATGCACCCTACATTATTAAAAATATAAAGTAAAATAAAAAAAAGTATCTTTCTGGCTAAAGGCAAGTTGTCACCTTAAAGAATTTTTTGGTTTAGGTTATTAAAGCACTCAATAATGATTGGCTGCCCTTGGGATACATTTGTTAATATTTTATTCCATGTAAACATCTGGATTCAATTTAGTCAAAGAACACTGTGAGTGAAAACTGGCCTCTCTCCAATACACTGCAATAGGTGTCTGGAGGTTTGAATACTTTGCATTACTGTTCTGAGAGAAAGTTTACCATAAATTCAGCTAACTGAGACCCAGGAAGTACCCTTAAATACTAAGTTTCTTAAGAAAAAGTAGAAAATTAAATTCAAGTTCATGGGCAGAATGCTGCTGCAGTGTAATAATCATAGGATTTGTAATAGAGATGTACAAAAACATTTCAGGAATTCCTTTGCAAAGATATAGCATAAAATAATTTCCTATCCTGGGTAGTGGAAGTTCTCCCTCTGAATTGATTTGTTTTGTTTGCCATTTGATGAAATAACAGAAATATGACAAGCTGCTTTGCTAGCCTTTGGCAAACTTCCAAATTATTTCCTCCAAGAGACAATAAATTTGGAACCTTTATGACCAAATCAGAGAAGTACCAAGCATCTCCCTTAGAGGTACTGAATACTACATGAAACAGCAATGCTGTCACAAATCCATGAAGAAAATATCCCTTGATGACTGAAATATTTATGTTTTTGTCTGTGAGCATTAGTAACCATGAAGGACATAAATATTGTTGATTAGGTTAGTTCCTTACCATTATGATGTAGTTGTAACTTTGAAGTGATGGGCCTCCTTGATTGAATTTAAGTTGTGTGGTCGTGTTCACTTTGCAATTTATAAACAATACGGGAAGCTGTTCCCATACATAAAAGCCTTTTGGAGAGTAAGGAGATGGGGAGAGGTCTAGCTGAACATATGCACTACAGCCCATATTAAGCTTCTCTGGCTTTGAGCATAAATCACTGTAGTCAATTTTCTATCCTGATTCCTTGCAATTTTGTCCCCTTGCAGTCCTTTGTGTCAAGGAAATAAAATAATTGCATTTCAATTTGTGAAACTGTGATATGCCAATATACTACAGGTTATAAAGAGTAATTGTGTAAAGTTTTCTGATTGTGCAAAGTGTTACCTAAGGTTTAATTACACGCTGTTACATACTCATAAGGTATGCAGTTAGTATTATGCAGCTGCTTAGGCTTAGACACAGCAGACTGGGCACAAATCCTGCATGCCCTACCCTACTTTCCCTAGTTTTTGGCACTTCATTATTTGGGCATAAATCAGTTGCCAAAACATAAATGTTCATTGCCATTGTTGTGATCTGATGTTTCACTTCTACTCTGGCTGTCCATTTGTAAGGGAACAGATACCCTTTATGTTCTCTGTTATATCTAAATACATTTAAAAAATCATTGTAATGTATGTTTCACAATCATGCTGAATATTAAATGCTACAGGTGTGATCCTAAGACCCTACACCCTAACTATCCCAGAAGGCCAGGGGGATTCTTCAGAGCCAGCTGATGAATCAGGCCAACCTCTGATAAATTTGCTCAGATATGCTGTCTCACTTTCACTTAAAAAGTTCCAACGTTAGGGGAAACCACAGAAATGTTTACTGTCAGGAAAGAGAAAATATAAAAATAATAATGCTCAGAAATCAAACAGTAAACATGAACACAAAGGGCTCCATTTTAGGCTTTTTACAATATCTTAAAAAATTACATGGTATAGCAATATGGATATGCAGAACATGGATACAGGATCCATTACGTGTGCATCATCTATGTGAATATCACTTATCATGGATCTTATGAGGGTTTTTCTTTGAGATTTTGTTTAAAAAAACAATCAGTTCAGATTTTTGAAGCACAGAAATACATTCACTTTTTGGAAATCCCTCTGCAATTTTCCTTGGCTTGATAGAAAGCGTAGCCATCAAAGGCCAGTGGAAAGGTTGTTCTTGGCCTCCTTCCCAGTTTGTAGTAGGTGAAGGTCCATGTGACATTGGTATCCAGATCCCTGTTAGGGGGATGTGGGTGCATACATGGACTATATAAACTATAATAAATCACTTGTTTCAAACATAGTTGATCCTTTCTCTTGGCTTCTAAATGATTGAGGTTGTGCTGTATTTACTTTGTCTCTTCCTAAATGTTGTATTGAAAAGGAACAGATTCTTCCCTGCCCATTTCCTCCTATGACTCCTTTGAATTCGTTTCAGTATTTTTATTTCTAAGCCTTTTTCAGGTTATTCAGAGGTATAATGAACTAAGGTTTGAAAGCAGTTTGGTGAACTGGGCAAGACCAGAGAAACATTTTCAAAGTATTATGTCAAGAAGGATGATACCTATGTGCACCTCAGACATTTAGTTAAAAAATAGGAACAGGACCAGTCAAAACAATGCATTATTTCTCTATTAGTAACTCATTCAAAAACCCCAACAAAACAACAACAACACATTTCTGTGTTCTCATTTTGCTTGTTTTTTACAAGTTGGATTGTTATGGAGATTCAGGTTTTATATTCAGAAAGCTATTACTAATATTGACATTGGCAATATTTCAGAGATAAAAGTAGTTTCTTTTGAAGTTTTATGCATAGGCTGTAATTTTTTTTCTCTTATTGATTGCAGAGA
Source organism: Hemiprocne comata (assembly GCA_020745705.1). NCBI lineage: Eukaryota > Metazoa > Chordata > Aves > Apodiformes > Apodidae > Hemiprocne > Hemiprocne comata. The sequence continues at coordinate 8,047,117 of CM036598.1, forward strand.
TGATTTTGCCCCCCAAGGTATCTTAAAATGTTTCAGATGAAAGGCCTTTTTTCATTAATTTTCCCATGAATATATGAGCTCCACCAATTGTATTGATCAGCATCCATAGCAAAAGTGTAAAATACTAGACCTACCACTAATATCTTATTTCCCAAAAGTTAAGGGTAGAAAATGACACTGCAACTAAGCACCAAATACGAGGTGAAGAAAACATCAACTGCTACAATGATTGAGTTTTGAATGTGACAGGCTAAGCCTGGCAATACCCAACCCTCAAAAAAAAAAAATAAATTAAAATCCTCTTTTGGTGAGAAGGAAAATCAGGAAGGCCGGCTGATGTTCTCGAACCACTACATATAAGTGGAAGTGACAACCTTTCTGATTATTTCCTTAAGTATAAATGAAAGCAGAATAAATAGAGATTCTTTGCAAGTCAGGTCATTTCCAGCTATAGTCTTGCTTCCCTGTATTTTGTGAAGGTACTTGAATGAATCTGTTCAAGGGATTGCCCTAGTTATGCAAGTACTTGTTACGGAAAGACAACACTTCTGTTTACCCTGGTATGACTTTCAACAAAGGTCAGATGTTTCCATGCAAACTGTAGCTTTTTATGCAAGGAGTTTGCAGGAGGTCTCTAACACTTGTCACTGTTAACTAGTAGCTTTAGCTATCTGCCAGGGTCCAAAAATCTTACCCATTTGAGGTTAAACTCCCTGGAGAATCATACAAAAGAAACCAAGAATGTTGTTGCCTGTAGACAGACTGAGGAGCTAGCTGGATTAGCTCTCACTTCCTTCTCAGTACACAAGCCATTGCCATTTTCAGTTTTTATGGAACTTCTTGATTCCGTACTGCCTTCTTGACAGTGAATAAAACAGCATTTAGCACATGCTCTCTGAATATCTCAGTGTCTAATTTTAAATATGTTTGTCACTGCCATGTATGTGTCTCTGGTTTTGCAGTAGCTTAAATGAGGTCAAAGACTTTATGTCTACAATGCAGGCTAATGTCTCTGATTAATCTAGTCAGCAATTTAATATGGGATTTAGGGGTCTTGAATCCCCATTTTGCTTCCAGGTGTCCACTGGTTAAAAAAACAAAAAAAAAGCAAACCTGAAAGCTATATTATTAGCTGAGCACACATTTTAGCAGGCTCCTGATTTATTTATTGTATGTGACCTGGCTGTCTGTTGGAGCTATGGAGATCATCTGAGTGCTTCAGGAAACCTCCATTTGCACACACCCCATTGGAACCATGCTTCAGGAGATACAGTGTGAGCAAGAGAAACTTGGTTTCATTTGGTCTTTGTCAATATTAACAGAGAGAGGCTGATGTTTGCACCACCTTTTTTTTTGAAGCACAGAATCCTTGATTATCCTTTTATTTCTTTTTTGAGGTGACACAATCTTTGTGCTGTTGTTTTTCTATATATGAATAGCACTTTAAAAAAAATAATCATTGTTTCTAAAAGTGAGAGAAAGTATCACTTTAAGATCTTTGCAAGATCTCTCTATATGGAGGTTTAAATTTAGAAACCTGTGCTGTCATTTAAGAAGAAAAAAAAGTTGCTTTTCATCTGCTTTCCCTCTGGCTCCCAGGAGTCAGTCTCAATGTAGCAGACACTGCATTGCTATTTCCTTTTTGAATCTAGGACAGCAAAGCTTATGACACTTTTCAAAGTCCTGATGTCCTTGTTAATATGTCTTTTTACTGTGAGGGAAGGTAAAGCTTACGCAGGATGTGTCCTACTTTCCAGTTCCTAATTCCAGCAGAAAAACTTCAGCAAACAGAAGTTTGACAGCTTCTTTTATTGATATATATTAAATCATGTATACTGCAGTGTGTAAAAGCTTTGTGCAAGATGGAGATAAAATGCAGAAGTGTGACAGTTCATGAGCCACTTATAAAATATTCTGCTGCTACTTTTGAAAGAATTCCAAAATTTTCATAGTCATTTAACTGAGATCCATCTGCCTGGTATATGAGTGCTAGAAACCTTCTAATGACTCTCCAGTACCAGGAAGACATTGATTTTTGGAGTTAATTCAGCAAAAGGCCACTAAGATAACCAGGGGGATTGCAATACATGACACACAAGGAGAGGCTGAGAGAACTGGGTTGTTTGAACCTGAAGAATGAGAAACTGTATTGCTCTCTAGATGTGTTTGATGGGAAGGTACAGAAGAGACAGAGGGTGACTCTTCCCAGGGGTTGTACAGCTATAGGATGAGAGACAATGGATGCAAACTGGAACACAGGAAATTACAATTATATATTAAGAGAAATGTGTTCACCGTGAGGGTGATTGAATGCTGGAACAGATTTCCAGAGAAGTCATGGGATCTTTGTCCTTTGGGAGAGCTGGTCAGGACAAAACCTTGTTCTGCCAAATCTACTTCCACCTGCTTTGAGCAGGGGGGGTTGGACATCAGTTGTTCTGTGTTTCTAAGCAAAGCTACTATATTTGATGCTGGTTTTGCCACAAGAAAAGGGCAATATGTCTTTCATACAAAAAGCTTAATTATTTGTATAGTTTCTCTGAAAATGGGGGACTCCAGATGTACCAGCTGTGGGTCACACATCCTTGTCCTCTTTCTCCTTCTCTGTACTCATGCAGCATTAATAGCAAATGAACAAATAATACAGGAACAAATGACAGGCTAATACCATAATGCTTTTGCAAAGGGTTTGACCCAGCCAGCAGAGCATGTTAAAACCCTATTTGTGTGTGACTTTTGGTCCATGGTGAGGAACAGTGGGGTCATCAATGCCAGTGTTTTGAATTCAGCCGAGGAAAGGCCCAATGAGATCTGAGTTTTTGACCACTGATGACAGGAATGTGTGCCTCACACATAAATTCCTTCTTTCAGCTGTTTCATAGTAACCAATGAAAAAAACTCTCTACAAATACAAATAAAAATATGCACATACACACTTCTTTCTGAAATATAATCTCAACAATGTTTTTAGCTGCTGTTGCTGCAGCAGAAGCTTAATTCAAAAAATGAAAGTGAATACAAAGGAAATAAAATTCCACATCTGGATCCCTGTGCTCCTAGTTTAATCCACTGTCCAGTCAAAACCAGTTACCCCCAGCACTGCTGTGAGAAACAAAGCTGGAACGATATTAGTTCTTCCCCAATTACTTTAATTCTTAGTATGTTTGCATCTCATGCTAGAGGGGAAAAAGTTTTGCAAGAGTCTATACCATTATAGCTAGTGCTTTCTGAAATGAAAGACTAATGTCTCTTTCTTCCTGCAAATCACTCCTTTTAACTCTTGTATAATCCTTCTCTTCACCTTTTCTACCACCCAGCAGTAGGGAAAGTTCTGGACAATATCTCTAAGTCTTCTAGATGATCGGCAAATCCTACAACAATTTTACTGGAAACTGAAAATATGAAATGTTCAATGAACTTCTAAGGATCATTCACAAAAACATACACATAGTTGCCATGTATCTAATAATGCAAAAAAAAAAAAAAAAAAAAGGTAGTGTTGTAATAAGTATTGGTGCTACATTTGAAGAGGAGAATTTTCAACTCTTTTTTTCTATTAAATTGAGATAAAAGTTTCAAAATGGTTTCACTACCACAGGTTATTAAATCTCAAAAGAGGAACTAAGTAATTGGGAGATTAAATTTCACTCCTTTAAAAAAAAAATTATTTAAAGAAAACTGAGTGGCTTTTGGAAGAAAGTTTATTTATGCACAGTAGGGACATGTTTATTTTGGGACAAATGCGATTTTCCTACATGTTCACTGACCTTGGTGAGACTACAAGAGTGCTACTGAAGTCCTCAAGAGATTATTTTATTTTTATATTTATATTATACATAAGTGCTATATATATAAAGTTAGATTCTAACATCTCTACTGCAGTTATACACTGTCCTTACATATTTAAGTTAGGAAGTCAATATGGGGGTAGAAACAGGAGGAGGAAGAAAGGGTCATCATTTCAGAGCATAGCAGGTATTTAGAAGATGGCAATGGTATTAAAATGAGAATGCAGGAAATGGAGCAGAATGCCTGCCTTTGAAGGAATAGTATCTATGTGGCATGCTGCATTTTTTTGTTTTTTAAAACTAACATCTGTCAGAGTACTAGCAGTGGGGAAAAAAGAAATTGAGTTTATCGGGTGGTCTGGGAGGAATATTGTATTTCTCCAGTACACTTTCAAAATAGAGATGAAAACATTGCTGAGTTCCACAAACCAAATACACCTCAGTGCAACCCTACTAAATCAGCAGAATTGCATCATGATCTAGTCATCCCTGCAATTTGGATAACATAACATTGAGTTCAAGGTGCTCATATATCAGAGCAATAGATATGTCACCCTTGGGAGATACTGGCATGTCAGCTAGTTTGCTTCAGGGTCAGAAGTTGACATGGAACACTATTTGGAAGGCCTTCCTTTGGGAAACTCCCTCCAGAGTATGTGAGTTCAAGAGGAAATACTAATAAATGCAGATACCAGAGAGGGCAGGGCATACTCTGCTGTTCCACAAAATGAGAAATAAAGGGAGAAAGCATGTTTTGGGACACTTCATTTCTGCACGTACTAGGATATGAAAATTAATTCCAGATACCTTGTCAAAATTACAGAGACTTTAGAAAGCATATGCTACTCATAGTATGTAAATCTATGCAATGTTATATACCACTTATTAGGCATCATATAAATAACCCTTCTCTTAATCAAACTTTACTGATATTCCTTGGAACACATGCTGAGGAGAAAGGATGTGGCTGAAATAAAAGTGGTAAGGTTCTTAACACTTTAGGTAAATGTTAGGTAAAGATGAATGTATAGAGGTAAAACTTACAGAGTAGGATCTATTCAGACAAGACAGTAAGTGGATTGGATAGAGCTTTTGCTGAGACTTGGGACAGAATTTAGCTTAAAGCAGGATGCAGCTTAGGGTACGTGGTCATGCTCACTTAAGAGTGATCCCAATGCCCAGGTTATCTGTTACTAGACTATTTTGCTCTTGAAAGCAAAGTGGAGGAAGAAAGTAGATATGGTTCCACCATCTTTTAATCAGTTTATTTCTTAGGATCAACCAAAGCAATGGCAGGGACTTCTGCTGTGTGACCTTTTCTCTGCTACTTCCTGTGCAAACTTCCATCCCAGTTCACCTACCTAACACTGCCACCTGTGTCAATGGGCTTTGACCCACCCATACCCCACACTCTGACCTTTTTCACAAGCTGAGTATAAAGAAATTAAAATAGCCTGTGTATTCAGTTCTTCTGGCCCCTTGCATGGGTCAAGATAAGTTTAATGGCTGCAGCATGCTAAGCCTAGGTTCTAGGAAGGGAGTGTAATGCCAGCAAGGGAAGAATGGTGGAAACATTTAGCAGCAATTGAAGCACAGTTGGCTTATGCAGTTCAAGATAAATTAAAAGGTGTTCTGACAGCATCTGGAGGTTGCCTTAGGAGCTCCTAGAATCTCTGAAAAATAAATCTAAGTAAACTCTGGGCTTTAAGCTTTGTCTGCAGTGGACTGTAGAAGTGTAGTGTGTTAAAGATAGCAGGCTTTTTCATAGTTCTCTCTTATACTTATCCTGTGTGTATCACATTATGCAGCTGTCTGCAGTTGGTCATATGAGCTGAATATATTGAGTATATTTTCTTAAGAAGCACTTTGTGTTACCAGATTCTGTCCCAGCACTAACTTAAATTATATTGTTTTCATACTTGCTAGAAAGCATTTAATACTAGTTTAATATGCAAATTTCTAAATATAATTGCTCTTCTTAAATCCTGATTCACACTACAGTAGGTTGATGGTGTAATAATCTAGATTAGGACCTGATATTTACACTGCTTGGCTTTCCATTTAAATGAGTTTTACGAGATTCTGCCCTCTTTCAGGTGCTTTTCAAGTTGCCAGCTTTCACACCACTGTCCAGTTTTTACCACAGTGGTGAAGGCAGGGTTGTTTTTTTCTTACTGTATTTCTGACAGTAAGTGATCAGATGCCACAAGTGCTCATATTTCAGACAGGAGGCTGGACTTGATTGGTTTCACTGCTCGCAGAGTGAATGTTTGTTAGTTCTTATGTTTTCTTCTCATACCAACAAAATACTTAATATAAACACAGTTGTACTGGGTGTGGCAGTATAGCTAATGTAACTTGCAAAATTACTACATGGCATAACAGCCTTTCTTTCTAACAGACCAAGCCTTGCTAGGACTAAATCTTCACTAATGATGTAAACTTTGCTAATAAGGCCTCAAAAATATCTAGCCAAATAGTGCAAGACCTGACATTAATAATAATCTGAGGTAGCTAACGGTTCATTATGGTGTAGCAGAAGCTGGATGGAGTGCTGACAAATGGGTAGCAAAAAAGACAGACAACATTTCTAGAAAATGTGAAGTGGTGACATTGTTTTATATTGTGGATATGACTCAGAAGATTGGAACTTGACTTCTGGCCTTCATATCCAACACTTGTTGGCAGCATTTTGCTGTGTAAATAAATCTATTTAGTTCTTTTATTCTGGTTAGTTTCCCAGATCATGTCAAAGTACATGAAATACATGTTAAAAGGGAAATACCTTTTATCTTAATAATAACAATTAAAAATGCTTTAAATATTCTTCAACTTGACAGACATAAAATGAAGAAATACTCATTTGATATGGTTATATTTAGTTTAAATAAACACTTGTACTTTCTGTAGGAAATAATGGGAAAGGTTATCTGTATCATATCACAGTTGAATATTTCTGCTTTGTATGATGCTGAGAGATTAGGTGTTCTTGCATGCCATACTTGAACCTATCCTGGCTTGAATTTTGAACCCCCTCCCTCTTGTAAAAAGAATGCTGGAAAAATACAGACAAAATACAAGTGGTATTTTGGGGGAAAATCAGAAGTATGAGACCTAAGTCAGAAATTTTGATGACAGATGGGTAGAAAAAGCTCACTTGTAGGCATTTTCTTGCATTACAAATTGTAATACAAACATTGGCAATCTCATAGATTTCCAATATAGAGCGATACATTAATTACAGGATGTGAGCATGTTCACTTATAACTTGACTAATGACATAGAGAGAGAAAGATGATGATTATAACAAATCAATACAGAGAGTTTCAATGAGATGATAACAAGTAATATAATGCTCACAAACCCTTTGTCTTGATGGATACTGTGTCCATGTTCCCTTGAAAGCTTAAGAGGGTATGCCTTTTGTTCCTGTACATTCAAACTCTTAGATTTGAACATCTACATTATGGGCACCGTGTGTGAAAGGAATTTGTTAGTATGACAAACACATTATTTGAAATGTCATTGAGCTGTTACTTAAGAATTCACAAATCTGTATTGTGAGCTGCTCCATTTGTAGGGGCTGCAAATTCAATGTAGCCAGAAAACTCCAGATCTGTTAACTGGAGAACACTATTAAATAGAGAGGGAAGTGATTACATTTATCATAATCTCATCTTCCTGCATGAGCTCTATGAAAACATTCCCTTCATCCCTCACGATTAATTTACAGATGTGCAGTATATTTTACCTCTCTAATAATGAAATTATTTCAGATCTTATTGTGGATTCAATTGGATTGTGATCACTGGAAAGAAGACCACATTCAGGTTATATGAAGTACAAAACATTATGATTTAATAATTTGTAAGTTCTTCAATTGTGTTTTTAAAGAGTATTACTTGCCTATTTAAATTATGCTCCAGGCTAGAGGTGCAGATGCTACTACTGTTCTTTGTTTCCCAAATGATGAACCTAATGCAGATTTGCACCACCTTGAACAGAGGTCTTAGAATACAGAGAGAGCATATATGGTCTATCCTGTACAACATCTTGCCCTAGCCCAGAAAGTCTTTCTCACTGTGTAGACTCTTATCCACCATTCTCCAAATTGGAACTTGCCTGCAAAGTCTCCATATAAAGGTTAGTAGGGTAAAGTGAAAACCTGGATGTTGACAATGGTTTTCATCTCCTGCTGTGAATATCCAGATACATGTGTCAGTGGTCCTTTCTCTTCACGAGTTCTCCTCGTTTCCCTTTTATCTAGTGAGGCTTTTCAGTAATACATAGAGGATTCGTGAAGCAAAATATGATGGATTATGCAGTAACTGAGGGAGTTGATTCATAGCCACTTAAATGTATGGCTTTAAGATATATTATTCCCTTTCTTATCCTTTACTTAATTCATGTAGAGAATTAAGGGTATGTGCACAGTTAATAAATTAAATTACAGGTAGCAATCTCTTTCCATTTGAGAGATTCAAAGACTTGAAGAATTAGTCTGCCTCTTAGGCTCAAATAACGAAATCTACAGAGATTCTAACACAAGCTTTGTTAGAAATTCTCCTCAAAATGGAAAAGCATGTCTCTTGCCAGTGTTTCAGTAGAGGAATATAAAAAAAATATAACTTTTCCTAAGGACTATCAACAATTACCAGGGGAGGACCCTGAAGATCTGGTGCCTGACAAATTGCATCTGTGTTGACAGGGAGACCAAATAGGATTAATGTCCAAAACTACTGATGAAAATTGTAAAATAGCTTAACACTTTCAGCTCTCCTCTACCAACTACTGAAACCTGTGGGAGATTTTCCATGAATTATAGCTCAGAATGTTGGTAGGTATGTACAGAAGAATTATGACAGCAGTTTCCATTCTCTCCATGAAACCCAAAGTACTATTCAGAGTATTCATACAGATTTTTCTTCATCACTGCACCATCATCACAGGAACAGAAATACTCATTTTAAATGCAATGTATGAGAGAGCCTGGGAGATCCATTTGTCTATAGCTCAGCTAATCATGCTTGGCCTCCAAATCTTTCTGTATGTCTGCTGCATAGACAGTAAAGGGCTGTGCTCCCACAGCATGAATGGGATACAAAGCTTTCCTGCCATTCACACAGTTCTAATATCGTGAGAATTCCAGAGCCTTTTATAAGCTGGAGTCAGTCCTGTGTTAAGTTCATGTATGTAACTCTGTTTATACAGAAGCATATGAAGATCTGCTTCTCTAGAAGATGAAACTCAGGCTAGACTTCAGCACATGGGGAAGTTTCTTCATTAAGTCAGAGATATAATAGAATAAATAAACCAATCTTTTGTCACAGCCAGAGGGAGATGGCCTGGCTAGAATGGACCTCTCCTAATGAAAGTCTTATACACACCAAGCATGAAAATTACTCCTTACAGCTAGCAGAGGAATACAATGAAAGGCAGCAGATGCTCTTCTGTGCCTCAGGATATAAAGGAACAAAGAGGAAATGGTAGGACCCAGAGGAAACAGAAGCCTTGTCTTACTAAGAACCAGTGGAGAAAAAGCAGTAAGGCTTCTCTGTAAGTAATGCTATATGGCTGATTTGGGCATCTCATGAAAAATTGAGTGTGTATAAGTGAATCTGTGTGTAAGCCAGTGGTGATGCCAAGGGATTCTTCTGTTTAAACATGGAGCTGGCAAATGTGAAACACTTTCAAAAACCACACTGTGAGGATGGATTCTCAGTACCATAATTCATAAGTGCAGTATGTCAGCCAGGAAAAAAAAAAAAAAAAAAAGCTTTATTTCTAAGAATCTGTATTTGTGCTTCATAGTAAATGAACATACTCTGATACTTCTCTCTGCTGATGTATATCTTGCTAAAGCTTTTTTTTTTTCTAGATAGCAACTTTGAGAATATAATCCCTTTCTGGAGTCAGATGTTTCTGGTTTGCATATTGCATCAAGCAAACAAACCATCCTGCTCCTTAGATCCATTCACTGCCTCTGCTATTGTCTGTCAGCTCTGAATGGAACTGAATGGTTAAACCCTTCCTCCAAAAACCTTAATGCAGCAAGATCCCTGCCTTTTTAGTTAATCATTCAGATAAAATATTCATAGTTTTTCTCTGCCACTCCTCATGCTTCAGAAGAGTACTTAATTCAAATCCCAGTAAACTTTTTGCCACCCGCCCTTTTTTTTGGAGGTACATGCATACAAAACAGAGGATAAACGTCAGGATGTCAACCTACTGTAACTACTTCCTATTTGCTGCTTTTATTGTCTTGCCACATTGTCTTTTCCTAGTTCTCTTGTAGGTGCTGCGAGGGTAGTAGATCAAACGTATCAGTCTTGTTTTTATGCACAGATGAAGACAAGGAAAAATTGCAATTGGGGTAGTGCAGCAACTATGCCATCTTCCCCTAGGACACACAGAATCTGCTCTTGAGTATAGAGACAAAATAGCACTTGAGGTCCTATTTTGCTTTTCTTGGTTATTGTCAGAATTCAGTATATCCTAGAATATGGAAGATTGGTACTGTTTGTATTAAATATGTACAAAAGGAGATGTATTAGAAAGGCTATTCCCAGATTATGCTTGTCAAGATCAATCTTGGTAGATTACTAGCACTCTATAATGCATACATTACTCATAGTTCATGTTGTAGATAACATAATCCTTTTGATGTAGGAAATAACATCTGTAAGATCTCCAAACCAGTAAATTACATTTTTCCATTAGCCTTGTTGGTATGGGTAATAGCATGTAGTTGCAGCACTTGGTCTAAACTAATCTCTGCTGGAAAAAACACATATAGCAACTGATCTGAAGGTCAGAGAAACCAGCATTTCTTAGCCTACTGGCTGAAATTAATTAGCTGTACAGAGTTTTAACATTCTTAAGTCAGATCACAATATTTACATCTTGGTGTTATTGTAACTGCAGTTCAAAACACAAGGTAAAATACTGATAAACTGGGAATGGCTCAGAAAAGTGACTCACTTGAACCAAGAATTTTAGGGGCAAATTTCACTTTTTACTTGCTATTTAACTCCATCAGCAAAAGAGATTGCAACTTATAACCTCCCTGCTTAATTTGTATTGATAATCTGTAGAGATTTTTCTCTTTTCTAGGACACAGTCTTTTCACCATTCTCTTTGGGGTAAGCAGGTTTTGAGGATAGTATTTTAAATATGGTTACATTCAAGCTTAAGCTGCTGAGACCATGTATTTTGCAGTACTGACATAAACAGGTATCCCCCCTGCCACTCAGGTCTTATTTGTATTGGTTGTCAGTTTGTACTGTATAAAATCACATTGAAAAGAGTTTTGCATAGTAAAAGGATCTTGTTATGAGGCCATGTTATAATAAAGTTACAAAACTGAAAAGCTACAAAGAATGAAATTTAAAATAGTTTGTGAGGATTGAGGACAAGTATATACACACTTCAGAAGGCCTCTGGCACTCATAAGCCCCAGTGTCTATCCTCTAACTAGATTAAATTCATTTCCATTAGAATTCAGCAGATGCAGTAGCCATGGGTTGTTTTTCATTCCCAAGGGGTACGTTCTCCTTGATAGAAACTCCAGATACCCCTTTGCTTATTTCAATGTCTAATAGTTAGACAGCAACCAGGAAGTTGATAATAAAATTGGGATCTTACAGTAAACACAAGTTTAAAAAGGAGGAAAGAAGTTTAAGTGGCCATGGCTTAAACGTAGTTTCTTAATGTACTTCCTAACTAAGGAGAAAAAAGAAGAAACGCAATCCTGAAAAACACAATGCACAACTTGAAAAGTTGAACCTGAATAGTGAAATAAGTCTTTTCAAGAGAGAGCAGGGATTGTAAAAGGAATCTAAATTGTCAAAATGAAATTGGAAATGAGAAGGGGTAAAAGATTTAGTGGTTGGAATCCAGAAGTTCTTTCCTGTTTATCTCTGCCTCAAAAAAACCCTACACAACAAAAAGACCAAAACTTTGGATGCAGCAATATAGGAACTCTACAGTCAATGGTGAGTAGAATTCTGAGAGAGTAAATTAGTTGGATTTTTTGAATAAACTCTAATTCCTTGCTAAAAGCAGTTTTACAGCTGCTTTGATGTGCAGCTGGGGAAGATTCTGCTATGGTTAGTTACAAGGATAGGTCACATTCCAGGGCTTCCTATTGTTATGCACTTCTAAGGAGTCTTTATTGGAAACTCATGGATGAATTTTATCGATTGTGGAAATTGTCTGTAACGTGATGACTAAAGGGACAGACATGTTTGTTGAAACTACTGGAGTCAATATATTTGAAATTGGCCCCCAAGTAGTGAGTTTAGAATACATACAGAGATGACTGACTTCATTGCTGTGGCAATAGCTTTCCCTACCACCCGTCCAAACTTTCTAAATGTGTAGGATGCCTAGCAGCAAGAGTAGTTCTTCAGCACAAAATTGCCATGTTCTGGAGCTTATGTTCTTCTGACACACCATTAGCACTCTCTTCATAATTTTTTAAGGAAGCATGTGTTACAATAATATATTAAGAAATAGCAAGATTGAGCCTTTGACTGGCCCCTGCTTCATGATATACCTTCAATTGCATATTATTTAAAATAAAATGGTGATGTTATAGGTTTCTCTAATACTGTAAATAAGGCCATGCAGGCAGACAGGGTTATAGTATTTTATAATGTCTTGAAGTGCCTCCCTGGGGTGTGCCTGTTGGAATCCATTCCTGTCTGCAGGATCCTGGTGGTAATGGATGCACTGTGCAATGCTTCTCCTTATCCCCACTGAGCCAGCCAGAGCAGGATTTGCACCATAACTGTGAAAAAGAATGTGTATTTCACTGTGCAGATGTTGCAAAGATGTGCTTGCTTTCTTGCATTTGGAGAGGAATTGGCTTTTTAGCAGTATCACAGTGAACACAGGCACAGCTTGCAAGGGATTTCTGTTTAACGTCTTATTGAATGTTGTTACCATGTCACCCAAAAATACTTTGGAAGATGATATCTTTATACAGCTGACAAGCTATAAATTTTCTCTCAGGCAGCTCTGTAAATGTGTGATCTTCCCAAGAGCTTTTCATTTTAAGAAAATGCACAAAATAATCAAAACAAGTATGGATTTACTTATAACTGCCTAAAAGATTTTTTATTTCATTTTGGGCTTGCTTTGGTGTATGTGCTTAATGTTCAATGGATCAAGTCTAGTAATTTCTAACAAAGAGAGTCTTTCAGCTTAGCCAGGGAGCTGTCTTCTCCACACAACTGAGAGAAATGAAAAGAACCTCAACTAACCAATCCCCCCCAAAAGAAATACAACCCAACAAACAATAACAGGAATTAAAAAACTCAACAGCTGTAGTAGGGAAAATTATGGTGACATTACTGCTGGTCAGTATCAATGTGCTAATTGGGATGGCCAACCTATTCTTGGCACATTACATTCTTCAAACTATACTGTTGCAAATCAGGCTATGGTTTACTTTTTTTTTTTCTTCTCTTGAGACCAGGGATAACACTGTTATAATGACCTCAGGGAATAAAAGGATGCCTTTCCTGTGCAGCACTGGCAGTCTAGGGGGAGGGCTGGAAACAAGAGGTGCTACAATGGTGAATGATATTACAGTAGGAAGGAAAAAAAGACGTATGCAGTACAAAACAGGCATTCGTATGAAAGAACATTATAATGCCTCCAGCTTTCTCTGTACTCAGGTGTGAAAAACAGAATGTTGTCTTTTACAATTTTCCCTCTTCCCTGGTAAATCAGAAGTGTCAGGGATAATGCATGTAATCAGATTTCTTTGTGACCAGCAGCTTCTTCAGAGAGGCACCCCCTCCGATTTTATAATCCTCATTACACTCTGTGGTGTCTGCTCAGACTAACTCCCAGTAAAATTAATAGGAATGTTGCATGACAAAGGATACCTGATAATAAATATCCTTACTTTGTACTGTTTCCAGAACTCCTAAGGTAAGGTGTTGTATTTAGCCAGTACGTTATTTGCTGACATATTTCTAGTGACAAAGACTTTGTTGACAATAATGATGATTCTTCAATGCATTTTAAACATGAATAGGAGTGTGAATAAAGGTGGCCCTGACTGTACTGTATGATCTTGCTACATTTATGTCTTGATGACCACAAGAACTCTTCTGAAAAATTTGGAAAAGTCAAAACTCCCTAATCATCCTTCATTTAAAGCTAAATGCAAACCTTGCTGCTTTGGCCAAGCTTCCCCACAGCAGTGCACTCATTCTTACTGATTCATGCAGAAAATGAAAAACAGGAGACTTTTTGTCCCTGTTTGTATGGATAGAGGAAGAAGAGAGGAAAAAAAAGGTGGGAAGCATGACCGTTTTCTTTGGAGGTGTTCTCAAAATGCTCTCATTCTGGCAAATGTTTGTGACTGTGCTCAGTCACGAGCCTGAGTACAGTCAATAAGTAAAGGCTGAACAGGGGAACAATGAAACATTCATGTGTACTGAGAGCTAGAACAGTAGGAACTGGTAGACGTGGCAGGATCTGAGCAAGGTGTTAATCATGTGCCTCAGGAGACTGGTTGCAAGTATAGAAATGGGGATTAGTGTGTGTTTTCTCATCAGAAAACTTGAAAAGCAGCCATAAGCCTCTGAGAGAGGTACTTCACAAAGGGAAAAAAAGAGATTCATACACAAGGCAAGTGATGCCACTCTCCTTTTCCCTCCAGTATGTTCAAGGCAACTATTTTATAAATAAATAGGCTTTTGCCAAAGACATACTTAAATCCTGTATGGGTCTCCTCCTGATGGAAAAATTTTGGCTGTTTGCCCAAACCATGAAGTAACAATATAATGAAACAAACTGTAAGAATTTTTATAGGGACTGTCTATAATGTGCTTGGCATGTGACTATGTATGTATACAACATAGGTTTGTATACCTCTTGGAAAACCAACTTGTTTGTGCCAGCTACACTGTTTACTGCTTGTTTCTGTATTAAACTGAAGATATGTTGAGTCTGGTTCAGAATTTTGTATACATAGCTGGGACCTGATTATTTGTGTATACAGATTGTCTGTCAAAATAATTCAGACCTGGTAATAGTCTCTGACTTAAAAAAGAAAAAAACAAACCCATTCAATAGATTACTTATTACTTGATATTTTTTCTGTTTACCTATCACTCTCCAGTTATCTTGCTCTTCAGAACATGGTGTAAGACTAATTTCTTCCACCCAGGCATAACTTCCCAAAAACTTTGCCAGAAGAAAACCCTCACAAACGCCTTCTTATCTTGTTCAACCTTGCCAAAGTGCAAATTTTAAAAATGGACAAGTTATTATGTGTGTTTCACACTATTTTAAAATCAGGTTTTCATCTTGTAATTGACTTACTGAATTGCCAAGTAGCTATGAACTTCTTTCTGTATAGTGTCACATGCTACATTTCCACAGGATTTTTCTACTGTTATACCATTTTAAATGTTATATAATTACATACCTCATTTTTTACTCAGAAGGAGTTAAATGATGACTGCATATTTACATAGTAAGAAGTGGATGATTCAGGACATTTAATTAGTTGTAAAGGTTTTTTTTTATTTAGTTAGCTGGAATCTAAAACAGGCCAGGGCTGACTGGAGTTGTATTTTGTCTAATGACTAGTTATGGATTCTTGCAAAATAACTTTATGGTCTTAAGTCTCTCCTTGGATTCATACTGATCTTCAGGAGGACAGTGGTTGTGCTGACTCCTTCTATTGCTAATATTGTACTACTTCTCTCTTGAAAATCAGAGCTTGTTCTAAACCAGAATTCAGATTAATTACTTCACCCACGTTGGCAGACAGCCAGCTGCCTTCCTCCTAAAACTGCAATGTAATAATTGTCTAGAAATATGCTAATCATAAATATTTCTGCGGAGCTCCGTGACCTATCAGATTTGCTCGATAGCCTACACTGATTCGTAGATTATTAAAATGTATCTTCTAAATAATTGCTACATCAAGAAAAAATGTGTGCAATCTAATCCTATGATTCCTGTGTGCTAGGATATCTACACAACGTCAAGATGCTGGCTGTTATCAGGAGGGATGAAGCTGGGGAAGAAGGCAAGTCTTGTATTAACTTTTATAGTGCTCCTGAAGAGTTAGTAGATTTAGCAAGGCACCTTTTTCCACTCAGAATAACTTAAAAAAAATTTAGTATCTTTCTCAACTTAAAAAGATTCCTTTTTGTTTTTCTCCCCAACACTGTGTCCACTGCTAAACTAAAAATCCTTCGGGCTTCCTATTCTTTCTTTAAAACCTGTCTTCCACCTCTTCTTTCAACTTAAGCTTCTTATAAATCCTGAAAAAGGACACAACTGACAAATCATATGTGTGAAATTAAAAGAAAAACAAAAATAGAAAATTATTCTTTAGAAAATAACTGAGATAAGTTAATTAGTCAATTATGATAATTACAAAATACAGAATATCACTCTAATATTTTTCAGACTGTCTTTTAAGTGTTTGAAGACTTAATACATAGCTGCTCTATAATTAATAATAGACTGTAACACATAGTTTTTATGAGTCTATCCAATGAAGTCAACTGGTACATCAGGACTCTCAAATCCAACCAGTCTAGCATAACATTAGCTTCAAAATGAAACATTCATTATTTTAAATACTAAGTTTTGAATTCTATTCCTTTGCATTCTGAAACTATAGTTTCTACTTTTTTAAGGTTTTGTTCATTCACTTTTTTGAGTGGAAACCAAATTTGAGGGATTCACTAGACAATAATGTCTAGCGACATCTAGTAAGGAAACACTAATCCCATTAAACTACAGGGCTGCATACATACATAACTTCATGAACCACAGGGGTATTATATACACTTCCATAGTGACAGCAGGTACTTTTCTTACAAAGCGATGCATAGAAAAATAATGTCAATAAATTAACAATTAGTAAAACTTTATGTTAAAAAGACTAACTTCAGTTTGCAATTATTATACTGACAAACACTGCTAATTTAATGGCATCCTCCTTGAGTCAGCCTTTATTACTCAGCATTTCAAAGGGCCCCAGTTGCTCTGTCCAGTTCCCATGTCTGTACTAAAAAAAGAATAAAACGAGCAGTTGCAGACTATGCAGACAGAAAAGAGAAGAATGATCAGAGGCAGTGGTGACATATAGATGGAAAGGAACTGATGCAGTTTACTGAAGATTAAAGTCTTCAAAAACAGAAGGGGAAAAATATTTGTGTTCACTGAAGTGTTTCAAGAATGGGCTAAAATTGTAATGGGAGATTTAGGTTATATATCATGGGGAGAAGCAATGTAATGGTAAGGACAAACACTAGAAATAGCTTTCAGAGGATTTGTGAGAATTTCTACCACAGGAGGATTTTTATGAGCTGTTTAGACAAACATCTGTCAGGAATAATGAAGGCATAGCTGATCCTACCTTGGAGCAGGGAGATGGATTAGATCACCTCTTAACATGTCTTTGAAACCTTTTAACCCTCATTTCCTACACTAATGAAGCTTGTGCAATCTTGCTATGGGGTCTGCTCCAGTCAGCCCTCTCAACTGACTTTTGAACCTGTGGGCTAATTCCACCCCAGTGTGAGGGAGGAATGAGTCTCAAAGACACTGAAGTTCCTGTAACTTCTTGAAAAGATGAATAGTGGAGGAAAACGGAGAAAAGTCCTGTTGAGGGAAGGAGGGAAACAGGAACTCTCTAGTCTGCCAGAGCTCAGAGATGTGAAGTGGGTGATGGAGCAGTGGGTGTATGCACACAGTTGGGAAGCAGCTCCCTCTGGGGCAGCTGTCAGTTACAGGCATGAGCTGGGGTGTACAAAGGGTTAAGGCATGCGGGCACCTGGAGGCATTTCAGAGGTGAGGTTAGCAAGAACATGGGAGTGAAGTGGGAGGTTTCAGTGGTGAGGAGAGAGAGGAGAAAAATCCATTAGAAAATAGACTTAATTACTTTCACTGCTCAAGGAAGTAGGTTCTACTCAGTGAAGGGTAAATGCTTACTAATACTGACCAACTGGCAACACATGCATCTGACATAGGACTGTGAGACTCTATCAACGTGCCTTTTTGCAGCAAAAAGTTAGTGTTTGCAGGATCAAAGCCTTAACCACTGAGGTACTTTGTACGAAACCACCCAGACTACTGTAACTGATAAGCATCTTGATTCTCATATCTAAAATTACTGTTACTATTAGAGAAGTTTTTTTCTATGTTGTCTTTTCTGAAATTTCCACTACTGATTAGGCTTCCACATGCCTAAAAACACATCAAGTGATTGGCCCTACTCTGTACTAAAATCAACGGTGAAAAAAAACCTCTAATACTGATAACATTGCTTCAGGATTGTGTCCTTTCTATCCAGGACAAAAATAACACTTAATCATAACACTTCCTTAAGTATTCAATAAGTCAACCCAACCATGGATTGGCAATCAGTATAGTGCTCCTCATGAATACTTACAGGCTCAGAGCTACAAGTTGCACAGGGAGAAAATATGTGCAAAGTTGTTACACTCCTATAGTCATCATTCTTTGGCAATAAATAATTGATATTATCTATACTTGGGGGGGGGATTATAAAATAGTGGGTTTGGTAACTGTACTGCATCACTACAGTGATATATTTTTGAGAAGCCTTAAAACTTTCCCCAAAAATCTCTAAATAAAAGTAGACTTGGCAGATTCAACACAAGAGTTACACAAAAAGAAGTGCTTCCTGGTCACCAAAAGACGCGAGGAAGAAATGGAGAGCTACCTGGATAACCAATTAAACCAGCCAAAAAAATGCCTCTGTTGTTCAAATACTGAAGATAGCAAATATGTAATTTTATTGTCAGTAAAATATTTTAACAGTGGCTCTCCTCTGGCAAACCTCTGAAAAGCTTTAGTAGGTGAACAAAGTCCTAATCCAACAACACATATGTAAGCACACTAGTAATTCATTGTGTCCAGTTTACGTGCTGAACGTTACCTTTTATTTAGGGCATTGCTGGACTGGGGCCTAACCTGAATTAGGCAGCGTCTTTGAGAGGAAGAGACCGGAGGAGGGGTTTGTCGTTAGCAGACCCTTGTGATCACCAGAATGCCCCTGCGCTGGACGTTACCGGCCTCTGTGGGAAAGGCCACTTTCTAGGGCCTTCGTGTTTTAAAACAGAACGAACAGCTCGTGTGACAGACTCCATTGGGGCCTTTGACGCCGTGAACCTGCAAATGCTCGTGTACAAAAAAACTCGTTTCCAGCTCCAGAGTGGTCCCGCTCACCTGGTGAGTGCCATCGCCAAGACCCATTCGGACACAGAAGGGTAAGGGCTGGGCCTGCGGCCTCTCCCCTGCCCCAGGACGTGGCTCGCTCTCTCAGGGCCGCGGGAGAGCCGAGAGTCCCTGGCGGGGCTCCGCGGCGGCACAGGTAAGAGGCGGCCACTTCTCGGACCCGAGGAACGGGTGGACGCCGGGAGGTGCCCTTACAGGGCGGACCGCCAGCCGCGCAAACTAGCGCGGAGAGGACCGGCCTTTGTTCGGCAGCGCCGCGCCAGGAGCGGGCCAGCACGACTCGCGCGCCGCTGCCGGGTCCGGGTGCGCGTGCGCGCTGCCGGCCACGCGCTGCCGCCCGCCCGCCCGCCTCGGGAGCGCGCCTGGCAGGCAGGAGAGCTCCGCCGCAGCTGGCGCGCCCCCGTGGCGGTGTCTCCTCGGCCGGCAGCGAGAGTGAGGCAACGCGCGGTCGGTTCGGGCGGTCGGGCCGGGCACCGAGCGTCTCGGCCAGAGCGGCGCAGCCAGTCGCCCCGCAGCCCGCACGATCGGGGGAGCCAGGCCGCCTCAGCGGGGTCCTGCCCATCCCAGAGCTCACAGGTGAGCGAGCCGCGAAAGCGAGGCCGAGCGGCGTCGGAGGGGCGAGAGCGGCTCGTCTGGTGGGGCCGTCTCCCCACCCGGCCCCTCCGTTGGGTGGCCGTCCGCGAAAGGCCCTGGCGCGGCCGTGGGGCTGGCGCGGCGGCCGCAGAGGAGAGTCGGGACAAGGCCTCGCCGCGGCCTAAGCGCAGCCCGGGCGTCCGGTTTCCGCCGCCGCCCGCCACGGGGGCTGAAGCAGCCTGACCCGAGGGAGTGAGGCGCGGAGGGCCCTTCTCCAGCCTGGCCGGGCCTGCGGGTCCCGAGTGGAGGAGGGAAGAGGCCCTGCAGCGGCAGGCGTCCCTTCTGCCGGGCTATTGTGCACTAGGCTGAGGCGGTGGCCCGGCCACTGCGGAGGGCCCGCCGCGCCAGGGCCTGGGCCGCGGGGCTGCCCCTTTGTGGGCTCGGCCTCGCCGTGCCGTGCGCTTTGTGCTCGCGGGAGCGGAGCGGGGCCCGGCGCCGGCTGCCGCCGCGGCGAAGGTCAGCTGGGCCGCGGGGGTAGGCGGGGGCGGCTTGCAGCTCCGGGCCCCCGGCGGCTCCCCCCTCTGCGTGCGTCCCGGCAGGCCCAGCCGCCGCGGGAAACAGGTTGCCGGAGTAAATGGGCCGCTGGGTGCCCCTCTGTGACACTGCCTGGGAAGGCTGCTGTCTCCCTCTTCTCTAATCCCGTGTCGTCCCACGGCTTTCCTTGCTAAATTAAAAGGCTGGAGCCCTTCGTTCTTCCCCATTCTCCACGTTTTTAAAAGGACAAGAGACAATAGCGTTTGTAGTGAAAGGCAACGCATCCTAAGTATTTCTTCAGGAGGATAAACAAGTTTCTTTTCTGGTGGTGAACTGGTGGCACTTTTTTTACGAGCTCACGTTTCAGTTGTAACTGTAAACATACAGTATTTCCTCAATATTCTCTATTCAGCCTCTATTTCAACGAGTTTGAGTGAATACTACCTTTTCTCTGTAATAAGCAGTTTACTCAGGTGCTAAATAAATAGATGAAGTGACTTAATTTGTTTAACGTGGCAGATGAGTGGATGTTAGGAAGCTTATAGCTCATTGGACTAGGTTATGAAGCACATGGGATATTCCATGCACGGGACATAGTTTCAGTTGTCTGTTTATCTCTGTTCTAAACTGAGAGGCTAGCACGGTACATTCCAGAGGGGGAGGAAAAATGAAAGGGACTCTTCTCAACTCTGAGTTATTCAAGCCAGTCTTCAAGATTTGAGGTACTGGAATACAGGTAGACTAATACAGAGGCTTTTAGGATAAAACTTGGATCTCTGGACTAGTTCATCTGTTTCAGAAAATAACTTTGGGGAGTAATCCTAAGATCAGATCAATTAGTTTTACCTTTATCCCTTTTTCTACACTAACATTGATATAAAAGATGAGTTCTAGAAGCAATAATTGCATTAACTTCAATGGAAACTAATGTTCTGAAACAGCTTTAGCACGTTTCACAGCAGGGAAAAATTATACAGGAAAGCACAAGGATAAGAGCCATCCATCAGTGATATAGTTTTAGAAATCGGTGTGACCTAAGAATTCTGAAACTGACGAGATGCTAAGCATTTTGGTCCTGAAAGTGCATGTCATGACAAAGTATCTTGTCCATTATTCTGTCATTTCTGTTGGTGAGTCCAATTAGACTGTACTAGAGGAGTTAGCTTAGAAATTCAGTTGCTTCAGCTAAGTAGGTGTGAACTAAGTAAATATTTTAAATAACACAAGTACTTTCCATATTTAGTGTATAGTTGCTGCTGTTTGCTTACTGTGAATTGTGAAAGAGGTACTGCTCAGATGTCAACGGTACCTGCCTCTAATGCAGAAGAGAGAGGAGCACGAGCATGTTCACATAAGAAGGAACTCTTTTTGGTCTGAAAAGTAAAAAGAAATAAAGTGGGACTGTTTTATGAACTCTGGTCTCAAACTTGTCTCAGAAACATGATGTTCTTAAATTTAAGTTAGAATAGCTTTGCTTCTTTTTCCTGATTGTAGTAGTGTTTGTAGTCTTGTAACTCTCAGCTTTAAAAGTTGGAGTGAGTTTTGACAAATAGATTATTAGTGTGCGTTTTTGATTTAGTGGTTGTCTCATTTTCAGAAGCTAAGCTGAACCACAATAGCCAAGGTAAATCAATGGTATCTGGAATTCTGAACACACATAAGTGTCAGTACTGCAGCTGTGATGTGTGTATCCATTCTACAGAAAGCCACAGTGAGAATTGTGTTTCCAGCTGCTGACTAGTTCCCTAAATCCCTGGTTGGTGCTGTTAAGTGTTACCTGCTGTAACAGCAGTAGCAGTGAAGTAAGGTCATCTCAACCATCACATAGGGCCGGAAGCTTAGGATGTCTTCTCTGAAGTTTTATACCATGCTATAGTGTATTTAGCTGTTAACTATACTAGGTAAAGAAAGGAGATTAATGGCCCATTAATACTCTTAGGTTTTATGCCACACTTCATTCATATACATATATGTATATGATATATGTAATATGTAATATGTATAATCTATAAAATGGTGACTCTGTGTGTTATCACAGGAATAATGAGAGATTTGGTTACTAATTCTACAGTACTTTAATCAGATAAAGTGCTAGATAATGACAGTTAACCAAATGATGCAGTTCTGATTTTGATTTGTTTCTCTTTGTAGAAGCTGAATGCAGAAGCTGAGGTTGGCTGTGTTTTCATTGGGGAAGTAAAATATTCCTTGAGTGGTGAAGACTGTGTTTGTCCTTCTGCATCTGGAAATGCATTTTAAAAAAAATCACTGTGGATATATTCCTACAGGGAAATTGATTTTAAAAGAGCAGCAAATCCATCTACAGACAGTTGTTGACCATTTCCTTTTTTGTCTTATCTATAAGCAGGGTTATATCTTTTCTTGACCTTGCTGAGACATGAAGAAAAACAAGGAGAGTGTAGTGATAACTTCTGCTGCTTAAAGAATTACTCATCAGCTCCTTTAAAGTGAAAGAGCAGTTCTTTGAACTTTGGTTTGTATGGCACGAAGTCTTTAAATTAATATTTTAAAGTTCTTTCCTACAATTTTTGCATATAGTACTAAATGAAGCAAAACCAATCATTTAGTCTTTGATAAAAGCCACACAGTGGCTTTTCAGTATTTGTGTATGTTTTTTTGAACACTGTCAAGGAGGAACATTTAGAATGACACACTTTTTAAGAGTTATTTTCAAATATGGATTCAGATGAAATATGTCAAAGGAAAACTATATATGAAGGAAAATTGTATGTTACATTTTGCTAATGTACAGATTGTCAAAAGGTTTAAAAGGTTTTAACTGGAGTAGGAGTATTTTAAAACAATTTAGTGTTAAATTAGAGGAGGGAAAGCTTGACGTAGAAAGTGCTAGAGCTGGTGTCTAGTTTTGAAATGTAGGTGTATTAAAAGGCTTATCTTTGTTGTTTCCATTTACTCTGTATTGCAAATCTCTCATGAGGGAAGGTTCTGTATGATCTGTATTTTACAAGGGATGACAGCTGAAATACAAGATTTCTAGGTTCTGTTTTGTAAATCGTAGTACATGTTGCTTTATGCCGAAATGTGATAAGGTACTATTTTGAAGTGGGTTTTAAAAGGTAGTTTTTCATCTGAATTTCCTAAAAGTCAGCATTATTTCTAAAATATGTGGTTGGTTGCTGTTAACACATCAGTGTTAGAAAAGGAGAAATAATAGAAGATGTAGCACTGAACAAGCTGTAGCACATCCAGGGTACAGTTCTGCAGTAGTTAAAGACAGTTACTGTTCAGGCTGCCAGTGATAACTACGTGTTGCTGTCACTAATGTGAATGTGAAATAGGCCGGTTGTAGTCCCAAGCTTAGTTGCAAACTAGTCACCTGTGAGGAACCTGTAACTGTTACCTGGTTCACTCCTAGCTTGCTGCATGGTAACAGCCCTTGCTGCTCCAAGGGGTGTCATCCATCCTCTATTGTCAAGGGTGCACTCAGGATCACTGTAAATGGAATCTTACAGCTAAGAAAGAATGGTCTTGCTCTCTGTTGCCAGCTTGGTTTTGGTGTCTTCTTGTTGTGCCAGTGTAAGCACTCATCTAGTTGTCCAAGACTGATCTTGCTGAATATGTTACCTTAAAGAGAAAGAACTCTAATGTGTAAAAGGCAGGTGGCACGATCATCCTTTTTAGTGGCAGCTTGCTTTTGTTTGTTGTAGAAATGGTGGAACTGCACTCTGACACACTGTGTGTGGCGTGCCTAGAGTCCTGGAAGGATAATGACTGTAACTCAGTGTACCAGCTGAGAACCAAGAGGTAATGCTGTCCTCAGATCTGTGGGACTTTTTTTTTCCTTTTTTTTTTTTTTTTTTTTTTGGAAACCTCACTACATCCTGTGATTTTTTGAACAGACACAGGACTCGGAATTTGCCACAGTCTTGCAATCAGGTGTTTTAATTTTCTCAAATTACTTAGTGTTGTTCTGGAAATCATATTTGAAACATGCTTCAATATGCATCTCTGTGTTGACACACATATATAACCCCACTTCCAGGTGTACAAGATAAACTTAGCATGTTTAACTAAAACTAGTTTTTAACTTTATGTAAACTTGTTCTCTTTTTGCCTACATACGAGCCTTAAGTCTTGTTTCCATCCTTTTTGTGTGCCTGTGCAGTTGTCGTCTTGTCGAAGCTGTGAAAATGCTCTGCTCAACTAATATTTTGATTTATGAATGACTGTTCATCTTGAAATATTTATGCACATATACATGTGTAATATATATATTACACATATATATTAGAGTCATAAAATGACTTTTATTCACAGGAATTTTTTTCTTTTTTATGCGCATGAAGGTGTCAATGCAGTTGAGAGTTTATTTGTGTTCATCTCTACATGGCCAATATCTGTGTGATTATGCAAGTGTGTTAAGGATGTAATTTGAAGACTGGTTGCACAGGTGTGACTAGGGAATAATTTGGCTGGCAGATGTTGATGGCGTACTATAAAATTTTAGTCTGGCTTTGTGCTAGATCGAGTATAATAATTAGGTAATTTTACCAAAAAAAGGTATGCTTTCCATAATAGAAGTTAAGATGGACATTCTTCTAAAACAGCACTTGTGAAGCAGTAATTTTAAGAGCACTTTTATGCATATTAAAACCAGCTGCTGCCCTAAACAACCTTATTTTAAAATCAGATGTTCCATCTAAGGAATGGTTGTTGTTTCTTGTATAATCACAATGCTTCCATGGATGTACAGGTGCTTATCTACTCAAGGAGTTGAGTGTGGGGAAAACGATTATTTCTTGAAGGCTGTTTCTTAATATGCATATGAGGAAGTAGATTTAGGGTTGCCTGTGAAACTTCAAATTTATTATTTCCTAATTTTTGACTGCTTGATCATCCAACCTAATATATTTTTGTAACACTCCTGTAAGAAAAAGGCTTAGAAGTGTTGATGTTTACAGTTACGCTTTATGTAGTGAGTCATGGATTTGAGATTGAGCCCTGCAATATAAACTCAAGTTTTGATTCAACTACGTGACAGAATAGGGGACAGTATTTTGCAGAGAAGGACATAGTGATAGGTGTTGAATTTAGAAAGTGCTGATAAAGAGAGCATGAAGTAGCAAAAAGATGCATCTGCTTCTGTTATTTCCAAACCACTTATAATAGTCTGTGCTTGATTTTCTGATGCATGCTCAGGCCTGACTTCAGAGCGATTATGGTTGAATTTTAACTTTGTATTTCCAAGCAATACAAATAAGTGAAATAGTTAGTGCATTTTTACTTAGCCTTTGAGATATACCTGATCAGAATTTCATGGCAATAAAATAACATAAAATTCTCTTGTCGGACTGCTCTTTTTCTGCTGAATTTGAATCACTTGCTTCAAAAGCTGGGTAGTTGGATCTTCACAAAGTTGAGGAAATTTTTGATAATACAAGGATCTCTCTAAAGAAAGGTTACTTTCTTTGCTTTTTATAAAATGTCCATATGGAGTTGATGGCTCAGAAGAAGGCCTTCAGATTAGATACAATATAATTAGTAAGAAGGGTGTTGCTGATGTCTTCCTAATTTGTCCCTTTGATATACAAAATATTGGAATGAATAGAGGGCAGTTATCCATAGGTGAGCAGGAGTTGGAAAGTAAACACTGAAGTTTGACTCCTGCTGACTGTAAAAAATGAGATGTTAAAAAATTTAACAGTCTCCTTTAGTGTATAATGACATTTAGTTATTACTAACGTGAAGTATATTTGAATAGACTCTACAGAGTTGAGTTAATATCCTTATCAAGTTAATTCATTCCCTTTTGCATTAATGTCTCAGACTCCCAGCTACTTCTGGTGTTTTAAAACCTGTAAAAGGCAGGGAAGTATTTGCATGAGGTGATTCAGAAACTTGTGACAGAGCAGGAACTAAACCCAGGTCTCCATGCCACAGACCTACTGCTCTACTGCCACTATTTTTTTTTTTTTAATTTTTATTTTTTTAAGGTTTCAAGGGATGTTCAATCTTTTAATGTAACATGGTGGTTTGTGGAGTCAGCAGTTTAAGCCATTTCTGTTTGCTGTGCCTCAGGTTGGTAATACTTGCTGGAAGAGTGCTCGTATTTGTAAGATAATGCCACATTCTAAAACTGGTGTTTTCATGAAAAGCAGTAGAGCTGTTCCTCTGTGCTGGAGTGTGACCATGGTAGATGTGTCAGTAGCTGAATTTGAGTAACATTGTAATAAAATTAAAAATAAAAATAGTGGTGGTAGTTGAATCCTTGTGCAACTATACTGCAGAAACGGTTGATTCAGAACTGATGAGCAGGGAAAACAGTCACTGAGGTAAACTGTATTGGTTTTAATGCAGCACATGTACTTCAGAGAATGCATGCTGGAAACACAAGGCATGTAGAAGATGGGAGTTTAAAGAAATTAAGTACTGAAAAGTTTGGGAACATCAGAAATGTGAAAATGCGAATATGTTTTTGCACTTCTTTTACTAAGGTCTTGAATTTGTTACAATGTAGATAATTTCAGTGCCCTTTATTTTCTATCTGCAGTGAATCAACAAAATACTGTGTCCCATCTTAGATTTCCATAGCTTTCCTTTTGAATTAGGTATGCATAGAAGGAAAATCTTACTTCCAAAATGTAGAAATGTCCATTTTAAAAATATGGACTTGATCCTTCACATTTAAAATGTTGTGCATTTTATTCTCTTTATCTTGCATTATTCTAAATGTTCTTGCTTCTGAAGATTTAATATCTGGATTTAAAATAAAAACAAAACTTGTAAAAACTCCCTCAAAATTACTAGAGATTCTTTGTAGGTTAGTACTAGAAGGTCTGAAAAATTAGTGATTTCTGATGAGTTAATAGTTAGGCTTCCAGTGTTACTGCTTGGAATGCTGGATGTACTTATGTATAGATTTCATGTTTTACATACCTTGGGGCACCAAGATCTGTATTCTGGAATCAGTTTCTCAGTTCTCCAAGCCCTCCCCTACATGTTCACCCTCCACAGGTCAGATTGCAATTTTCACAGGGCCTCACTGTCATCAGGACTGCATACTGGAATACAGAACAAATTAAGGATCACAAGAGTAAATTTCTCTTTAAGATGGAAATATACATGAATGTAAGCAATGCTCAATATGGAGAGATCTTAATAAAAATACCCTACATTCCTAGTCCTGTCCTGACTCCTCCTACAGAGTCGCTGTCTGTGCCATGATTGGTTGCTTTTATAGGCCAGGTCCTGCTTGATCAGGTCTGGTTATTTTGATGGTCTGCTCACTAGTACTGTTTAGTTATGCAGGAAAAATACTGAGCATAAAATAGATCTTGAATTTGAATTGGAATAGTTATTGCAAAAAGATTTCGTATATGAAGATGCATCTATTCAGCTTAGCCTCACTGAAGGAAGGTAGGCGTTTCCATGCCACACCCTCTTCCCTGTGCCTGCCACAGACACAGCAGTAGTGATGCAATATTTCATGGCAATTACAGTATGCCATGAAGAAGAGGGTTTTTGCAAAATCAGACTGAGGAAAGAAACACAGCCCCCAGATTGTCACACTTGGTAGGATTTGCTGTTAACATTTACAGAGGGTTTTCTTTTATCTTTTTTTAAACTAATACAGTGTAATTGTACACAGAGCCCATCTATATCTTGTAGAACAGAACTAAGTGCTTTTCCTGCTTTAGATACTTCTGAATGGCAGTATATGTTACAGCATGAAAAATAACTTGCTTTTTTTTTCTGGTGCTGTTACTAATTCATTTTGTAGCTGATCTTCCTGCATGCCTACCTTTTTATTGCAATATGCTACATCTGGTAATTTTTAAAAGGTACCTGTCTAACTGTGTTTATAAAAATTACTGGGCTGAATTATTGTTGGAAGATGATCCTGATGCAGCTCAGTTCAGTGTGCTCTGTGAACAGTGAAAGGAAATTGGCTATTACTAAAAAATTTAAACTGTGTAAACAGTAAACAACAGGAAAATAGAGTTGTCTGTGTTTTCATAGGAACTTTTTCTTAATTTTGTTAGATTGTGAGGCTTCGCCATCTTTTTTTTTAAACCTGTACCTCTGCTCTATCTCAGCTTTACTGTGTTTGTGCTATAGCAGACTGCAGCAAGGCATGTTCAGTTTGGTATCTGAGAAGGTTAGTGTGAGACAGCTGCTGTTTTGAGTTCATATCATAGTTTGTCATGCTGTAGGTTCTGTCTGTGGGCATGTCAGGTGTCCTGTGTCAAGGAAGGCTCTGGCCATTGACTGACTATTGGTACTGGCAGTGAGGATACTGAGCTAGTGAAGGAAGACAAGAGAAGGCTTTTGTCACAGAGCTCCACTTCAGGTACTGTGCAGGAGTGTGCAGTGTACAGCTTTGAGCAGGATTTCTGTATCTCCATCTTCACAACTCTGTAGTGGGTGGAATTTGGCAGCATCAGCAAGATAAGTTATTTACTTGTTTTTAAAAAGGATGTGTATGGTGAAGTCCAATTTTGAAGTGGCCTGTGATCTTTCTAATGCACGTGTTTGGTTTTGATAAGTATTAAGAGAATTATTATTTTTCTCTGTATTTTTAACTATATATAATGGAGAAGCTTGTTTCACTAGCTAATTTGCAGCTTAACTTTCTTTTATTACAATAGATTACAAAATATTAGTAATGTTCACTATTGTTGCTTATACCAGTTTATTGAATGTATTGCTGCATTCTCTTTTTTCTAGCAGTGGCATTTCATAGATTGTTTTTAGTATAGCTTGATTTTTCAGGAATTGCCTTTATAGTTCTCCTAGCTTTTGCTTTCTGTGTTGCTTCATTTCCTTCCAAGCTCAAAAGATGGAGGAGATAAACATCCTATCTTGTTTTGTAATAATTTGATGATGGTCTGAATTTGCAAATAAACCTGTTTATTTAATGCTAAGTGTAATTATGTGATGTGACAGCTGGGATGTTCTCTGATCATACAGTACAGAGTGAGTGGTCCAAGCTCAGGTTTTTGCTATTGATCAGACATTTTTAGTTTTCATTCTAAAATGAAATTTGCAGTTTTATCAGTCATTTTTGTCTCCAAACTTTGTTCATCAGCTTGACTTCCTTTGCAAGACTGCAGTATCACAGCAGTATTGTCTCTGATACTCCGTACTAACTTGGATCTTGATACTCTATGGAAAATTCTGGTTGGCTAGAGTGTGGGTTATTCACTTTTTTAAATTGATAAGCTTTTTGTTGCATGTAGAAACAAATGCTATAGTCATGGTAGCAGTTGCTTGCTGATATGATTTTTGTGTCATTGTTGTGTGTCTCCTGTAGGACATTGTTCCTTCTTTATAAAGTTGTTGGAAAGAAAATCTTTGGCCAGAAAAAAAACACCTCCTGGGTTGATGTTTAGTATTCTGACATAGATAGACCTGAGAAATACTTAATGATAGTGGTGCAGCAGAAGTCAAACAGCACTAGCCAAGGCTCAATTTTCTGTATTGGATTAGAAACAGGTCACTATAATTTGATGTGTGTAATAATACTGTTTGTGTTTACATAGTGCTGTTTGTATCTGCTTCTTCCCCATAGCATGTGTTGAATTTGGAGAAGACCAGGGTTGCCCATTAACAGTGACTGTATTGGTGATCATCATGTGTACAAGAGAACATATATGATAGCATCAGAAACAGTGAGCGTTAAGGTCTGGTGGTTCACTTCAGCAATAGCCATGAAGAGGATGACTGATTCCATGATTAAATAAATCCACTGGGATTTCCTTTCCTGATGATTAGAAAGAGGGTTCGCTTAGGGAGTGTCTTGGTGCTTGAAAGAAAAAAACCTACCTGCTCTTTCAGGGAGGCTGGATGACTACAAGGTAGTAGAAATTGTTGTAATTTTGTGTAAGCAGGGATGTACTTTTCTGTGTCCAGTGTTGTCGGATTTGCAGGAGTCAGCCATGCACTTGATATAATCGTGCCAAGCCTTTCTGATCTTACATCTCCCAAAAGTTGTGAGAGATAGATTGATAGACTCCAAAATGGAAAAACCTTGGGCCTTAAAATGTCTCTAAAATTTGAATATAAAGTTTTTAACATTAAATTGAAGAAAAACATTCACAAGCTATTCTCTGAAACACTTGTGCATAACGCAGTGTTTTATGTGTTTGATTGCTGAAGTGTGG
Source organism: Hemiprocne comata (assembly GCA_020745705.1). Taxonomy (NCBI): domain Eukaryota; kingdom Metazoa; phylum Chordata; class Aves; order Apodiformes; family Apodidae; genus Hemiprocne; species Hemiprocne comata. The sequence goes on from CM036598.1 coordinate 8,077,403, forward strand.
TTTTGGTGGTGGTGAGGGCAATATATAATATTCTAACTAGAGTCTGCTGAATCTTCTTTCCCTTCTGTTTTGCTGTCCATTGATGATTGAGTCCAGGAGAGGAAAGAGGAAAGGTAGATTCCTTGGAAAATTATTTTCAGAAATACTAAATACATGTAGTTGAAAAGCTGGCTTTTCTGTAGTACTGTAGATGTTGTGCTTTGCAGTTTAAGACTTCATAAATTGAGCAGCCATGGTACAAAAAGGTGGCATCCTGAGAATTTTTATAATAAAATTAACCTAATGCTACTTTTAAAATGGCAAGAAAGTTCCCTGCTTAAAATACACTGGTGCCCCTTTTTAATCAGAACAAAGTGTGCTTTTTAATTACCTTCATTCTCAAGATAATACTCATATGGGACTGCTGTATCAGGAACACTGGCAGTTTCTTGGGCATGAGATTATGTACTCTATGTATACTTGGATATGTGTACACACCCACCATTCTTGGTTTTTAATAAACACACACTTCTTTTTTTCTGTTGCATTCCTGAAACCTTCCTTCAGCCACCAAAGAAATGTTGGTGAATTTTTAATACTTTCCATTTATTGTTATGTATAAATGCCTGATTATATTGGGTAATCTTTCCGTATCCTCAAGTTCTTATTTACACCTGTTTAATGAGTATTTTCAACAGTTCATTTAGCTTTTGACATTCTTTGGCTTATGTTGCATCTTGAAAAAAGTAACCTGTCAGTGTTTTTCACAACTTTGAATACTTTCATGATATGTTCTAATTTCCAGTCCTCTGTAACACGGTGCTGCTTCTAAAAAAGTCTCATTTTCAAATATGATTGTACAGTTGAAAAAGTCAAAAGATTTTGTATTACTTTGTTGATGGCTGTAATTCATCAAGAATTTTGAATGGTAGTCTCTGAATTCACTGAGTTCTGAAATGTGATTGAAAAAAGCATTTATCGCGTTTATTTAGGCAATTGTGATAAGGCATTTTTATGTCGTTGAATCACTCTTCAGCATTATCTAATGATATTTTTTTCCTCTTCCAGCCATTAAGATGACTATACAGCAGTTTTGTGGGTTTTCTCTGAAATTAATATTCGGTTACCCTCTCAAAAGCAAATTAAAATGTTAAAAGCAAGTGTGATCTATTTGAGATAAGTGAATGTTTTGGAGAAGTGGATGGTGTTAACTTGAATTTGTCAAAGGTGCCCCGTATTTCAGTGAAATGCAGGAGATGTGATTTCTAGAATGGTGTCTGAAGCTAACACCTTCAAAAGATGAGAAGCTGGAAGGGTATCAGTCTGTTCCTAGATGCTACTGTTAATTCCATGGCATGAGGTACATCGTCTTTCTGAACTTCTCTTGAAACTGCTTTCCTCATGTCTGCACCTCGGCTGAGCTTTTAAAACAGCTAATTCATAGTGTCTTCCCATTCTCACTGTAATTCTTCTTACCCATCTGGGGTTTCCAAGGCTTTTTCAGGCATTGTCCATTATATCACAGCACAGCAAAGAGCACACAGCTAACCTGTCGGAGGGCTCCTGGCATTGTTCTGGGGACAGCTGCTTTGTGGCAGGAGAGAAAGCCTGAGGCATGCTGCAGGCACTTGAGAACATGCTTTTGTTTTCTCAGAAGGCATTTCTGTGCTGGTTGTCTCCCGCTTTGCTGTTTTGCTTGGAAACTTTCTTGACTCTTAACTGGCAGGGATGTTGTGTATTGCACGCCTGGGTGTGAAGCTGAAGCATACCTTGTATTGAGTTAGTATTTTTGGTAGTATTTTTTGTTAATAGTAATTGGGTGTTACTTGCATGTGTTGTAGTGCTGATACAAGCTTCCATAGTCTTTCTTGAACAGGACATGAATTTTAAGTAGTAAGAAAGCATTTTTAAATATCATTGTCTTCACTCAGATATCATAGCCTTACTTTTTATGCAACCAAAATAATGTATTGTAGTGTGTTCTTCTGTTGCCTCCACCAAAACTTGTGCTTCCATGATCTTATCATCATTACACCTGTATTCAGTAATGCCTCAGCTTTTCTGAGCCCATCATGTGTCTCATGTAAGAATGCTGACTTGGTTTCTGACTCCTTTATCCTTAAACTGTTCTTATTTTTTTAGTATTCTGTGTGGATATTCAAATATGCCACATTGTTCCAAATCTGTTGTTCTTGTCTTTCCATTGAGATTATTATGCTTGATTGAATAATCTTTACACAAATGCAGAAAATTCCCGTTGAATGGGTGCTTTATCTGTACTCTGTGGGAGAAGCTAATTTGAGCAGTATCCTTGAAATAGCAGGAACAGGAAGTTAAATTAAGGTATTAGAAGGGTTTTTAATGGAATCTATAGCTTTAAAAAAGTCATTTAGGGAAGATGATCAGATCTGTCAATCTATAAGTATCTGAAATACTATCTATAAGCAATATAAATTATAAGTATCTGAGAAGTTGCGACACGTGCAAAGCACATGCTGTTGTTGTTCCACATGACTCAGAGGTGACACGTACTAATCTGCAAGCTTCCGTACGAGGCGCGAGAAATGGAGGCGATACGGTGTTTCAGGGCCGTCAGTCGGAACGGGTCGGTTCCCCCGGTTCCGCGGCCGGCTGAGCCCCTGGCGGCGGGACGCGGTCCGGCACTGCGGGAAGTGCGGGGCCGGGCCCTCCCCTCCCTTCGAGTGTTGGGGCCGCCCGCGCCGCGCCCCCGCCTGCGCGCCCCCGCGGTCCCAGGGCAGCGGCGGGGCGGGGCCCAGCGCGGGGCAGCCAATGTCTCAGCCGGGCCGGGCCGCCTCAGCCGTGGGCCGGGCGCGGGGCAGCGCCGGCGGGGAGGAGCCGGCTCGGCCCAGCGCGGTGGGGGAAGTTTGGGGAACCATTTTGGGGCGCCGGACCGGAGCGTGGGTGTATCGGGTGGATGCGGAGTGTGCGCGGCTGTAAATGGGGGGGGGAGGGGGTGTCGGTCCCGAAGCGGTAACAACAACGGGGTCCCGCTGGAGAGCGCGGGGACGTTCGCCGGGGGCAGCTCCCGGCCTGTGCCTCCCCAGCCTGCCCGCGCCCAGGAGGGGCCGCTGCCCCCAACCCGTCTCTTCTGCGTGGAAACGCAATGAGCTCCTTCGCTTCCCATGACGGGGAGATCTGCCTCCAGCTTTCTGTATTCGTGGAAGCGAGTCTTGTGTGCATGCTTGCCGGGAAGTAAAACCAGCAAGGGGAAAGGTAGTGACCTTAAATCGCGTTATGCGCAGTACTTTAAGCTGTTTTTGTAAGAGCTGTGAAAGCCTGTCCCTCGGGAGATCTCAGTAGCGTGTGTTTCATCCTTCCACGGAACGGTGTTGAGAATAGTTTCATCAACAGGTTGATGTATTCTAATGCCATCAAGGATATTTCTTGATCTGGAACTAGAAAATTTTAAAATACATTTTTCCATTTTCACTCTAGGTTAAACTTATTTAAATTTGAGTAATTTTTGTTGTAGGAACTAATACTTTTGAGGGTGACACCTGGTGTACTTTAGTTTGTCACTGTTGCTTATAGACCAATTGTCAGTGTATGGGAACAAAGATAACATAGTGAAAATATTGCATATAGTTGATTTTTTTTAATCTATGGTAAACTTTTTGTAACTAAAACTTAAACTTTAAACTTCATTTCCAGTTCTGTAGTTGTTTTTACTTGGTTTGTGTGTTTTTGATGGTTTGGCAGTATTGCATTGCTAACACTTCCATTTGTGATTAACTTGTGGCTTTTCAGATGATATAAAAATGAGCTACTCTGACTTCTCTGTCATGATGTATTACTCATTTTTGTGCTAACAAGGATGATGAAAATGTAGGCTTTGGGCAGGTTTAGGCTGAGTAGATTACACTTTATAGCTTTATCCAGTTTCTTCCTTGCATGCTGATCTTAATGGTCTGGTTCACAGATTACTGCTCATTTTCATTCCCTACTCATTTGGATGGTCCTTGGTTGTGGAAGATTTGTGTGAAGGCAGGTCACATACAGAAGTGGTGATAAAACGGGGCTGTACAGTTCTTTTCTTTAGAAATTCTGTAGCTTAGAAAGTCTAAGTGGGAAGTACATCTGTTCATAAGGTCTTCTGCAAAGTTTGTAGGTTGCTTAATTTAACTGTTGAATGGGCTCTGAGAGGTGTAATTAAAGAAACCAGAGCTCACTCAGCTTGTCAGACTGCCTACGGAACTGGTCTAACACAGTGGTTTTCATCAGTGTTATCTGTGGGTTCCTGGGGATCCCTGCATCAGGATGTAAAGGTTCAGGTAAGTTGAAGCACACACAGACTTTTCTGAAATGTGTGTTTACAGTATTTGAAGGGAAACATTTTAGAATTTTACATATGAATATGCCTGCCTGAGGTTTCCAAGTTCTTTCCAAGCAAACAGCGTGATCAGAATTTGTTCTCCTGTGTACAGTTGTTTTCTGTGTATCATTTGTTCTAGAGTGTAAACTGGAGTGTGCCATCCTGAGCTTCCCATGTACAAGTGTTGGGGAAAAATAGCAGCAGTACTCAGTTGTCACAGAGGCCTTACCATTTGAACCCCCTTGCAACAAGCTGGTGTGGCATCCGTGCCCCAGAACGTGTATTTGATTTGTCACAGATATTTTAAACGTTTCCTCTAAGCTGGAGGGCCTTACAGCAGGAAAATAAGGCCAAAAGATAAAAACATTCCTGTCCTATCTCTACAGTATCAGTTAAGGCCCAGCATTGAAAACCACCATGGTTTTTTTTCTCCGAAGATGGGAACTGGATATTTCTAGTCCAGCAAGTCTGAGATGAAGGAAGAGACTTCGGAGGGGCGAGATGGGGCTGTTAGCAGGCACGTGAGACTCGTAACATCAGTGACTGAATACTGAGTCTTAGACACCCATGTTTTTCTAGCTCTGGACTGGGGAGAGGTGCTTCTGTAAAAGAATTTGAAATTGCCTGTGATTACTTTCTGAATGTCAAGGGCTAAGTTATTTTGTGCGTTGGAATCTCTTAGTTCTTCGCTTCGTGCCCTGAGCAGCATGTCTCACAAAAGTATGCACAGTATGCTGCTCTGAGGTGTCTACTCCAAGTATGAGTAAGTTTGTGGGTGAAATGATGCTAAATACGGGAAACTTGCCTATTGCCTAATATTCCCATGTCAAATAGCACGGGGATTGAAAATGAGGTTTATTTTGGGAGCTTTATATATACCTGACAGATACAGAGCTGGTGTACTCATAGAGAAGCACTTAAGGTGGTTGAGAACTTCACTGTGTAAAGGAAGCCGATTTTGCATAGCATTTATCCTTAACCTAGGAAGGTAAGGTTTATGTTTTTAACACAGAGTATTTTTTCTGGTAGTACTAGTTACTCCTTTTTGCGTAAGAAGGAGGAAAGTTAGGGGGTGCAGGACAAAGCATAGCATCCATAACATGTTAGGAAATATGGTACTTTTACTGCATCTGTTGAATGCTTGAGCAAGCTGTTTGGTCAGAGAGCTGTTAACTTTTGTCTTTTGACAATTTTCTTTTGAAGCTTCTTTGAAAATGAAGGAATACCACATACAGAGGAAAACGTGTTCAGATACTCACTCTTTTCTCTCTTCTGTTACAGAAATGAGCCGTCAGACTGCTACAGCACTACCTACAGGTACATCCAAGTGTACGCCATCACAGAGGGTGCCTGCACTGACTGGCACTACAGCTTCCAATAATGACTTGGCTAGTCTCTTTGAGTGTCCTGTGTGTTTTGACTATGTGCTGCCACCAATTCTTCAGTGTCAGAGTGGCCATCTTGTTTGTAGCAACTGTCGCCCCAAACTTACGTGCTGTCCAACTTGCCGAGGCCCGCTGGGCTCCATTCGTAACCTGGCTATGGAGAAAGTTGCCAATTCCGTACTATTCCCATGTAAATATGCCTCTTCCGGATGTGAGATAACTTTGCCACACACAGAAAAAGCAGACCATGAGGAGCTGTGTGAGTTTAGGCCTTACTCCTGTCCATGTCCCGGTGCTTCATGTAAATGGCAAGGTTCTCTGGATGCTGTAATGCCACATCTGATGCATCAACATAAGTCAATTACAACACTTCAGGGAGAAGATATAGTGTTCCTTGCTACAGACATTAATCTTCCTGGTGCTGTTGACTGGGTTATGATGCAGTCTTGTTTTGGCTTTCATTTCATGTTAGTATTGGAGAAACAGGAAAAATATGATGGTCACCAGCAGTTCTTTGCAATTGTACAGCTGATAGGAACACGCAAGCAAGCAGAAAACTTTGCTTATCGACTTGAGTTAAATGGTCATAGGCGGCGATTGACTTGGGAAGCAACTCCTCGATCTATTCATGAGGGAATTGCAACAGCCATTATGAATAGTGACTGTCTAGTCTTTGACACCAGCATTGCACAGCTCTTTGCAGAAAATGGCAATCTAGGCATCAATGTAACTATATCCATGTGTTGAAATGGCAATCAAACCTCTTCAGGCCAGTGTTTAAAACCGTTGCATTTAATTTAGCAGAAACTAGGGTAACCATCTCTGACTGTCAGACAAATTATTTGGTAGATGGAGGGTAGGCATATGAAGGTAAATAAAAGGAAAGGCTGTTAAATTGCAGGAAGCAGTTGCATGTAGTAACACTAATATATTTAAAATAAGTCAACAGTAAACCACTGAAAATATATATACACCCAAAATGGGCATCTTTTGTATTACGAATTGATTCTACAGGAAATGTTGTAAAATAATTCTAAAAACTTGTTTGTAGATTGATTGTACTGTTGAAAAGGATACTGTTTCGTGGTTTTGTTTGTGTTTTTTTCCTCCCCCTTTTGACTGACAAGCCATGTTGAGCGGTCTAATCTCTGGCCGCTGCTTCCCCTCCTCCCCCCACCCCCCCTTTGTAAGTCACTACATAGTATTGCTGCTGTTTGTGTATATTTTTTGTGTATTTGCTAATTTTTATTAACTTCTAGTTTTTCATTAAATAAATATGACTTTCTTTTCTGTAATTCAGGTTTTTCTCTTTTTTGAATCTTTTTAATTACACGTGTCATCTTTTGACATGCATAATTGCTATGGTAAAACTTCTATTTCTGTATGTTTGGTACATTTTGTCTCTTTCCAGTAGTCAGTTCATTGGTGATACTGTTCTTAATTCAGCTATTTTGTGAATGTATTGAACTTGAAAGAGTACTTGTGTTCAAAGATGTATCAGGAAAGAAGGCTCCTTTAAAAACAGGTCTAGATGTTGTTGTACTTTGGAGTTATTTTCTGACAAAAATGAACAATTAGAATTTTCCAAATTGAAAAAAAATTCACGTTTCAAATTTGGAGATGCTTAGAAACTTGATTGCATCCCTGTATTTGTTGGTTTTGCAGTACAAAGAAGGTACTGTCTTACACAGTATTTGTAATTATAAAAAGAGACCATTTGTTTTGGTTTGGTTTTTTTCAAAGACAGTCAGAATGAGATGTTTTCAGTCTTTTTATATTTGTGATGAAAAGAATACCTGGCAAATTAAAAAAACCCACCACAACAACTAAGAAACTTTTGCTTTTTGCTTTAGCTCAAAGCTTGATAAAGTGATACTCTTGCCCAGTTTCTTGTCTTCACAACTTTTGGTTGTTAAAACTGTCTTAAACTGAATTTTGTATATCATTTTAGTGACATGATACACATTACAATGCAAATAATCTCTTTCAGGTGTGATTCACTAGCCATAAAGGCTTTTGAAGGATACTGGGCTTTATGCAGACTGCCTATTATGTGAAAAACATTAATCCTGAATGTATATGGTATTTGTGTTTCAAACACAGAAAAAAGAGTAAGGTGAAAAGCTGATGCATCTCAAGCTATTTTAAAGAAATCTTTGTCAAACCTAGCAGTAGATGACACCTGTTTGGGGAGATAGTCTGGCTATTGACTACTTTTGTAATACATTAAATACAGTTTATTTACTGTGCACTGTCTTAACTTTGTTATCAGAAGTTGATGTATTAAGACACCTTGTTCTTATTTTGATGCATGATGAGGTAAGTAGTTCTACAGGTAAGGAACATGAAATCCAAATCCATGAGGTTGGATTAGTGAAATACTAAAGAAATAGTTGGCTTCATGTAGTGAAAGTAAAAAGTTTCACTTAAAATTTTATATTTAGGCTGTTTGAACTGTGCACATACTTCATTTAAAAGATGTACTGGTACCTTGTGACAGTAGATAAATGCTTTAAAAAATCCTGCAATCTTGCATTTTTTTCCTTATGAATATACAACTAATTGTTTGCAGTCTTCTCAATTCAGTAATTATTCTCACCTAATTAAGTGTGTCTACATCTACCTCAGGTCTTGCCTACCTTACCACCAGGTCTTCTGGTGTATTGACAGAAACTTGGCTAAATATTTAAATATTTTAGAGGCATACACTGACTCACCATCTCACTCGTGATTGGCTGGCTGGGACTGATGTTTGCTTGCCATGGTTATCTGATATTCAGCTCTCAAGTTCTGTTAAGCAAATCTAGCTTAAGAATGTGTAAGAACCCTCAGCAGTTTGGTACTTACAATGAGAAAGCAGCAGGGCTGTGTAAGCACACAGGCTGTGCAAGACTGTTCTCTGCTGCTGCTTGTACTCAGAATGGTTCAGCTTGTGTCCCCAAAAGAAATGTGGATTTTAAAACCTAGTTGCAATGATGTGTAGTGATTTTATTTAGGAGAGAATGGGCTGAAGATCAAGAATGTACTTTTGAAGGGGACTTTGAAATTGCATTTGTAACGAGCTTTAGAAGCTAACTGGTATGGTCAGACAGTTTTTTTCATGTTTTACAGATGACAAATGCGATAGCATAACTGATGTGTGCTGACTTCCTGTAATGTAAACTAATATTACTCCCTTTGGTGTTATAAAAAAACCCCTGAATAAAACATTTGATGTCCATCATCAGATGGAATTATTAAATTATACTTAGGCCCAGATCCTCAAAAGTATTAGAAGCCTGACTCAGTGGATCACGTAAAGTGTGAGGATCTGGTAAGTCAACTACACTCTGCTATATATAAAAAAAGAAAACATACTAAAAATGTGTACAGTTTACTACCTTATCTAAAATAAATGATGTATTAAAGCCTGGCATTGTCTTAATATTAGCTATTTATTTTAGAAAGTGCTATTTTACTTTGCTGTATTGGGAAAGAGAATTCAAACTTGTTTTTAATAGATGAAATGCAGTAAGTAGATGTTGCATTTATCCACTAGCACTACCCCCATAGTTTTTCATTGCCATTTAAAAAAAAAGCCTTAAAAGGGAAATGTTTGACAAATGTGCATGTTAATATTTGGGTTTTCTTTTGACTTTTCTTCCCAGCTCTTGTTTGCAGTAATGCTTTAAAATTAAAGCAGGTGAACTGTTTTGTGTTGCTGTCTATAATGGCATATTATCCAGTATCTTTTCAAAGCTACTGTGACTAAAGCAGGAATTGCACTAGTGGGACAGTTATTACCTGTAGCAATTTATAGTGTGGATAGACCTTATGGTGAATTCTGAGGGACACACACTCGATATCAAGTCCACCTAACTGTCAGTTGCAAAGCAGAATAATCCCTAGTGTGTTGAAATTGTAAGTACTGCTCTTGTTTGCTGCTGCACAGGTTGTTATTCTTCTTGAGAGTGTCCAGTGAAAGCAAAAGAAAGGGCACTAAAGTGTGTCTGTAGTATCTGACAAAATGAGTAACGCTTAAGTTTTGAAAAAATAAATCTCAACAAAGTAATGTAACTAAGTCAGCTCTGCAAGCAGGAACATGAAAAGCTGTAAATAAATGTCTGTTAATATCTCCAGAGTAGCCTGCCCTCAGTGGTCCTGCCCTGGCAGGGGGGTTGGACTAGATGATCTCTAGAGGTCCCTTCCAGCCCCTGACATTCTATTAATACCATCCTTCCCTTTCAGATAAAGTCCATGTGGGCAAGACTTAGGAATTGGAGTGGCGTGGCAGACAGAAAGTGACTGCTTAACTTCCTGGGAGCAACTCCCTGTTCTTCCATAGTGAAACTGCTGTGGAAATCTTACTTTTACAGTACTTACTGTCTTTTGAAAAAATGCAGGTTTTTTCTAAATGTATAAACAGACTGCACTGGAATTCCATGCACGTCTGTTTTCTCACTAGTGCAAAGTAGTGTAGGATTATTATTTGATCTGCATTGTTTGGAAAAGAATTTTTTTTTTCTCCTACTGGTTTCAATTAAAGGCAAATCAGCACATCAGTTACATACCTTTCTGCTGGTTTACTGATTGTCTAGTTTCTTTGCACTTTTGTGTTCAGGTAAGGCAGAAGGTACGCCATGACTCTTGTGTTTGTTGCCTCTTATCCTTGGAACTTAACTAGTGAATGGATAGAAGTAAAATTCTTAAAATAGTGACACAAAAGGGATTTTTATCGTTTTATTAGGTGAAGTGCTTTGTGAAAGCTGTGCAATCTTTTGTAAATCAGGTGCAGAAAACAAACTATTACTTTTGATTTATAGGCTGCTTATATAATAGGCTTTTGTCACTAATACAATTTGCATTTCATAAGCATACTTGAGTTTGTTTCAGAATTAATGAGAAAGAAGAGAATGGATCTTACATAAGTTTAAATTTCTATCTTCACTAACATTCAAGGGAAGGTAAGAGACAAAACTATCAACTGAGAGACTTTCTTAAACCTTAAATTATTCACAGTATGCAGTACCTAAGGCAATCTCATTATCCGGTATTTTCTTGGCGTTGTTTAAATGGATTTAATTTTGATAGGCTAAACTCCAAACAGGCATCCAGAATCAAGTAGATTCGTATCAGGTAAGACTGAAGGACACATACTTTGTCCCTCCAAAATGTAACCAGGCTTTTTCATAAAGGCTTCAAGTATGCTCCACCTGCTGTAGGTACAGCTGGGCAGACATGCGCTGCAGCGCCGTATCTCCCTTCCCTTACAGCAGTTAGGGCTGAGAAATGATACCTGCACTGACCTTGCCACAAGCTTGAACTGAGTGCCGAAAGGACTTGCTGATTTCACTTAGACCATATTGTTTCTGTTTAAATCCCTTAAGCATTTTTTTTTAAATTTAAAAAAACCCTTGTTTTTCCTGTGATGCTGCTGCCCCTTAGCATAGTGAATGTTACTTCCTAAGTAAACTCTAAGCTAAATCAGTTTGTTTTTGGTAACAACCCTGTCTCTACTAGCCTCTTGCTGTACCGCATTTGCTACAATTTGTGTTCTTAGTATAGCTCACAGAATTGCATATTATTCCGTTTGTGGGCACGTCCTTTTTAAAGACACAATCAGCTGCTGACATTTATATACATATATGCCAGATAAGTAGTTGTTTCTCAACTCCTTCAGCTTTCTCATGCTTGAGTTCAAGACTCTTTGCTAATGATAGTAAAAAGCAGCAAATGCCCATACAATGTGGTTTTGGGTTGTTAACTGCTGTAAGTAGTATTTTTATTTTTATTGCATTTATGCCCACATTTAAACAATTAAGTTTATCTCATACTTACACTTGATACATATATAGCTGATAGTTCTTGATCTCTATTAAATTTGATACAGAAGTAATCTCTGGCTGTATGCTTAAAGTTTGCTAGTCAACTGCTCAGCTCTGGGCTTAACTGCAAATCCTCCATCAAAAGCTGCATTAAGAACTTCATCTAGACAGCTTGCCATGACAAAAGTCAGGTCTTGCCGTACATTCACTGCAATTTCTTCAAGATCTTTTTCATTTCTTCGAGGAATGATAACTCTCTTCAGTCCAGCTCGGTGTGCTGCCAGGACTTTGTCTTTAATTCCCCCAACCTAATAAGGAGAAGAAATATATATAAAAAAATCCACGGCGCTAATAAAGTAATTATTGTAACAAATCACATCAGCAGTTAAATTTTAATGAAAGGTTTTTCCTCCCCCAGTCATTTAGGAAAGTAATTAAAAATGCAGCATTCGTTTTAGCCCATTATATGCCTTATGAGGGAAGTATGTTAATATGCTACAGTACCCTTTCTGTAATAGTTAATAACAAGAGCAAAAAAAACTAAAAAATGAAAAATGAATGTAGGAATGCAGATAGAAGAGTATCAACAGTGGATGTCATTACTTTTCAGGGATTTTTTTTTTTTCCTTAAGAAAAATGGCCTGAACTCAGGTCTTTCATGTGGCTGAAATCCTGCATGTGCATGAGATCAGAAGATACTCAAGGCAGTATTAGATGTAGGGGGAAAATAGTCTTAAGGATGTAATGCCACACAAAAAATAATTTGAGTTGTACAACAGAAACTGCACAGAAAAGCAAATGTGTGCCCCAGAACAGCAAAGGTGGCTTTGTTCTAGGAAAACAGGCATCACTTCAATAAGCTGCCTGTCAGAATTTGTAATGAGATGTAAAGGAGGGTTTTAAAATTCGTTTTTCTTCTAGTCACTGCTTCTTCTCCTTGAACTTTTTTCTAATCCAATTTAAAGACTATCTTACAGAAGAAACTTGCAATTTTATGAAGCTTCAGCAGAAAGGAAATCCTTGTATTACAGCATAAAGGGTAAAATTTAGGCTGCTATAGAATAAGGTGGGAGTGAACTGCAAGTTCTGATGGTGATCAGTCTAGTCTGGACAATGCTACGTGTTTATCACATCACTTGCCTTCAGGCAGCAGATGCAGTTAATGGCATGCTCATATGAATTAAGTTATTAATATTAGATTCTAGACAACATCCAGAAAGAAGGTAAACCTGGTTTCGTACTTACGGATCGCCCACCTTAAACAGCAAAGCTTGGTAACTGGTGCAACAAAGGGAATTTATTTGGAAAGTTCAGCAAACTTGTACCAGATCAGAGTTAATGAAGTGTTGATTGTTCACTGGGGCCTTAAACAACAGGCAATCTTGTCAGCCCCACTGCCACCAGAATGCTGTTTCAGAGATCCTTCTAGTCTGCTGCCTCATTGTGTTACCTTTGGTTTGCTTGCTACTGCATGAAACAAAATATAACTCCCGTATCTGCTTAATCACTTATGATACAATACTCCATTTGAAAACTACCCTTTGCCCTCATGCTTTGAAAAAGCTTAATGGAAACACCACTTGGCTGAACAATACTCAAGAAAATTTTAGAAGAATCTAAAAGCACATGTATAGAGATGGTTTCAAGAGTCACCTATTTGCAATTACTGTAAGGGCTTTAAAAAACACATTTTCAAAGTGGAGATATTTCTGTAGTAGTAGTTTGAGGAAGCATGTTTAGAAATTGCAAAACATATTTTGGAACCAACTTGAATTTAAATATTTCTACATTTCTTTTGTAACTAGATATTTTTATGTGTTTTCTGTGAAAACAGCATTAAGACTAGCTTTACCATGAAATGCAAAGCAGGCAGAGGAGTGGCACAGTACTACAGCAGGCTGGCTGCCACCAGCCTCTTACAACTGCACCAGACGAGACTGGATTGCTGCTAAGGAGTGATCCAGCAAGGCTTGGCTTTTGTAAATGGCTATAAACAGATTTTATACCCAGAATATGGGGAATTAATACAACTTAGCTCTATTCTCAGATGATGCTTACTGGAAGAACAAGGCCTCTTAGTGTAATTTCTCCTGTCATGGCTACATCTGAACACACCAGCCGCCCACTGAAGAGTGAAGCAAGACAGGTTACTATGGTAACACCAGCAGATGGTCCATCTTTTGTGACAGCTCCAGCTGGGAAGTGCAGATGGATGTCAGTGTTGTCAAGGAGATCAAAACTTCCAGAAGCTTAAGGAAAAAAAGAAGGGTTTGAATGTGAGAAATCTAAACCCATTTTGTTCCTGGTCTTTATTCTAAAAGCCCACCAGAGAATTAAACGTCTTAGCACTATTTTTAACAGTAGGCTGAAAAAACAGCACTATATTGCAGAGGCCCTAGGAAAACAAACAAAAAGAAAACCCAACAAGCTTTCCTACATCCAGATTCCGAGACAAAACTGTAACAAGTTAACCAATAAGCTCAGTATTTGCATGTGTTGGGAAATTCAGAGTAGGGATTAATGGAGAAATGAAGGAATTCCTACATAGAGTTTTTAGGTTTTTTACATCCCAAACCGTAAATGTCAATTTTGACAAAACATACCACAAAATCAGCACTTGCACAGAAACCCAGGACTAACCAATATTATAAAGTAAATCTCTCATTTACGTATTTTCTCCTTAACCCGTAGGACACAAGTGTAAACTAGAGAGTTAAACATACACAGTTAATGTCAGCAGCAATTCATACACTGATTCACTTTAGTTTTTTAACCAATTCAAACTTTCCTAAAAAATTACTTGACTATTCAGCAGATGATCAAACTAGAAAGCACATTTCTACAACTCTTGGGAGGTTAAAACAGAGTTCAAAGTTTCTTGGCTTGAAGTCCTACTGCACTACAGATCAACAGCTGCCATACAAACTCAGTTCTCATAATACTAAAACTTAAGACTATGCAAACCTACTTTTAACAGAAACTGTCTTAATTTTAACGGAAAACTACAGCCTTGAGTATCTGTGTTCACATCACTGAGGTACTGCTGGAAAGCTTGAATGTAAAAATGAGTAAGAGGCAGTGTCTGCCACTACTAAGGAGGAGCATCTTGGCACTGAGGCTGTCCACAGCCTTCCAGGTTGGTGCAGGGAAGGACAATCTGCAGTGACAACTCATGTTCTGTTTGCCCGGCCACTAACACCTCAGCTTGGCAGAAATCAGGAAAATAACTACAAATGGAAACTCTAGAGCTGATTTAATCTTCAGGGTAGCACAAAGTGCTAGAAAACCCTTTCTCTGTTAAGGCAACACTTAATACATTTCCACAATGAGTATGAATAACTTGCAGTGTTGCTCACCAAGGCTACCATCTGCTGAATCTTACTGAAAAATACCCAGTTTTAGGACATTTAATCCCATGCAGTATTAATGCTTCCTTTATGTGTATCCCTGCAGTAAGAGGCCCATACAGTCTGGAAGATGCAACACAGCTGTGCAGTGTTTGTCACTTTTCCCAGCCTACCGTTGGTGAGCTGGTATCTCTTTGCGTTGCTGCGCAACCAGCTAATGGCAAGATGGGCTGACTCCTTCATGACATCTCCAAGTTGGCCAGTCAAAGTAAGCTGACCTTCTCCATCCATGCGACTGGCCTCTACAAACATGATCTCTCCCCCTAAGGGAGTCCAAGCCAAGCCTATGGCTACTCCTGGCTGACTTAAGCGTTCCGACACCTGAAGGAAAACAACACAGGAAACAGTTTAGGAAACAGTCTTAAAAGAACTATTGCAAAAACAATTTGATAGTTGCTTTCAAAGCAACAGACCCCATTAAAACACAAAAGTTAAGCCCAAGTGTCTGAACTATTTTTTTTTTAATGCAGCAGTAATTCTGCCATATGTGTAAACATTGGAGAATAGGAGCTTTATGTAGCTGCTTAGCTTATGGCAATAGCAGACATCTGGGTATATAGTTCTTGAAACCTTCCCCACCCTCAGAAGTTCAGTGAGAATCTTTATCTTCTCTTCAAAGGATTTCAAGTACTTAGTCAGTCCTGATTGAATGCTTATATGACTTAATCCATCTGCTAGAGGTATATTTGCCCTAAGTCTGTTACTTACATGAAGAAGCCAGTTTTGCCCCCAGATGTAACCTAAAAGCATTTTTAAAGGTGATTTCATAACCTGAAGTACTGTGGGACAACACTCTGGTTTTGTTCATTGCAAACATTCCTAAATAATTTTGAGTAATGAAAACATGAATCTGCTGTCAGGCTAGATATGAAAAAGGATGGGAAATCTGACTGACTCCATTAGTAGTTACAAGTAGTTAAGCAAGCTCTACCCCGTATAAGACTATGATCTACTTCTCTAAAAGTCTGCCTATGCCCAGGTATTGATGAGAGTAATGAAGGTCTCTGTATCTCAGGCTCCTGTGTTAAAAGAAGGAAAGAAAGGCAGGATGTTTTCAATGAAAGTTCCAGGTTGCGACTTTTTTTTTTTTCCTTTGTCTAAGAGATTCTTTTAGAGTACACAGAAAGTCCTTTTGATTTCCTGAGCCTCAAGGAGATGAAGAAACCCTGATGAAAGATCATACAGCTATTCAGCACATTCTGAGCTACTACGTTATGGATTTATTACAGGGCTGAAAGGAAACTGGATGGTTTTTTACTGTGTCAGGCAGTGACTAGAGCCAAAGACAAATACTTCTTTGCAAAATTAAGTGATAGGCCCATTTTAAAATAATTTTGTCTCTTACCGAAATGTCTAATTGAAAGTTAATTTCATTCATTCCTGAAAGGGATTAATTCTTCATTAAACTGTTTAGAGAATTTAAAGAAATCTTTCATTTCTTGGATAGAAACAAGTCAAAGGAGCTTCACAACAGAACCATAGTAAAATAATTCCTATTCTGAAATCTGCATTCCTAGTTACATCAACATTTCTCAAACTATTCTTGTTCCTTCTAAGCACATTTAACATTCCATTGCACTCCTTGCAAATCTAGAGCAATAGACAGAGCTTTTTCCTCTAGTATCAACTCACTCTGCACTGCAGAACTTACTATAATCTTAATGCTTCCATTTTGCTTCCTTCCAAGAGTTGGTAGAGAAGAAAACTAACCAGACATTGTACAGACACTGGAAAGGCAAAGCTCTGTATACACAAAGCTAACTTGCTTTTAACAATCGGCCCAGCTGCAAGATCAGAGAAATCTGTACAGCCGTGTATTAGAAATACTTCAATTTGTGACTTCCAAAGGTAGTAAGTTACTGGGTATTCTAGTCCCTTACTAAAATGCCTCTCTGTAAGCCCACAGGAAACACTGCTGCACGTCCCCAAGTAGTACACAGGCATGACAAGTCAAACAGCAGCAGTGGATTATTTATGCAGAACAATATCTATAGCTTCCCATGGGATTATCAGAGCAACAACTCTCCTAAATAGAAGCCAAACGTCAACATTTCAGTATTAGGATGAAATCCATCCCCATAATAAATATCAAATCAAAAGCATACAATTCTGAATGCTTACTTTCTCTTTCCTGTTTCACAAATGGTAAACTGCTTCCTTTATGCAGTAAGAGTGAATAACTATACACTCTACAGCTGATACCTCTGGTTACTGGCCAAAAAGAGATGCATATTTAAAAAAACAAGCTCATTTAGAAACAGACAAGTTGTACTACTTGTAGCTGTAGGCAACTCAGATACATGACAAGAACTTGCTCATGGAAGAGAACTGGTGAAGCAAAAACCAAGCATTTGAAGTCCTTCAAATGAAATCATACATGCTTCTTGTTACAGTTTCTGATTTTGTATTACATACTTTGGCAAGTGCTATCAAAAGTGCGTCTTCTAAGCTTGATGACTAAGTTTTGAAATGTGACTCTCACCTAGGATCACTGTTTCTTAATTTGAGGGAAATCAGTACACTGCAGAGGCACAGTGCAAAGCTGTGCTGATACAGAAGGCTCCTGGCACAAACAAGAGTCCAGCTGTCAGGAGACACAAGCAGCAGAGGCCAGTGGGGCTGGTGTTAGACTCCTGGATCCAGCTGACAAGTAGGTAAGTTAGTAACTAGACTTACCTCACAGTAAAGCAAAGGAAGTGTCTTCATTATCCTACCACAGGTTCTCCCAACCTGACCTTCCTAGCCCCAACCTTTTTTCTAGTCCACCCTCCTGATTCATTCCCTAGCAAACCACTGCAGGCAAAATATGTAACAGCACCTTCCCAGAAATACCACCACAAGACTAATATTTCTTAGAAAAAATGCCTAGCTAAACACCTGTGCTTTGTACAGGTTTTGCTTCTAGAAGACAACCTAATTTGTTCCTTAGAATTGTGTATGTCCCATGAAATAGAGCTATTCTTCTATGGCATCAGCACTTTGATTTCCTAGAATGGGGAATTTCAGTGACCTAGAGCTTCTGTCACTTCAACTTCACTCACATCATGAGGATACAGACTAATTCTGATGACTAATTTCCTGTGGTGCCAATAATGTTTTGTTTGCTGAGCAGAATTAAGGGTTGAAAGAAAGAGAAAAAAAACCCTAAAATCCAAGTCAAAAGAGAAATACTTAATTATAAACACTCTGGATATATTATAAACCCCTTCCCCCAAAAGCATGCTGTGGTGAAACACTTCATTAAATCTTTTAAACTACTGTCAGAGATTATCCTTCTAAAGCCTTACTATGTGATTTATTCCAACATTTGTTCTGTGACACGTAAGATTATTTAGTTGTGATAAATGAATTAATCCTACAAGTATGAGCTGAGTATTCTGTCATATGCCTTTCTCCTGGGAGACCTCAGAAAATACAGAAGCAATGCACTGAAAAGGTCAAAGATGAACCACTTATTTTAAGGTATTCCCCAAAGGACAACAGATCAATTAAGTCACATCATGTTTTCAGTTCTATTTGCTCAATATCATCCAAGTACTGATATGGTGGCTGCCTCTATTGTATCTTTATTTCAACTGATTATGGCAGGCAAAGTGCAGGTCAAGGGTGAAGCTTGAAAGGCTAGATATAGACAGGGCAGAGACTGCAGACTACAAAACCAGAAAGCAAGCCAGTAGCCAATCTGAAACGCCTGCCAATGAGACAGGAGCTATACTGTTCATTTTTAAAAAATCTTGGATGCATTTGAGAAAATTCAAAGGAATAATAGGTTCAAAAATTCATTAAAACAGGATTTATAGGGCTATCTGAGCAATTTCCATTGAAAAAATCATGAAGTGTGTATTGGAAAGTATTTACTTGTTAATAAATACAACAAATAGTACATGGAAATAAATTCTGAGCTGCTCAGGGAATTGCTGCAGTGTGGATTAATCTCTAGTTCTATTTATGCACTATTTAATTTGCTGGCTAAATACAGAAAAAATATAAAAATCTTTGATACACAGGTCAAAAGCTTCAGTCAGTCTTAGCTTATACAGACCAGCAGATCCATTAAATGCTTATATGCATCTTCATGGCAACTGTTCATGGAAAAAAAAAAACCAACACAGCACTCATGTATTTGTATTTTTGGAAGTAAGAACCTCAGTTTAAAACTCTTCCTTGCACTACTTACTCCTGTAGAAAAAGGACAAAATAGCAGAAAACACAGCAACACTACAAGATTTAAATGAATAATCAACTCCAGAAAAAGTTGGAGTCACATATTAGTATATTTTGGCCTACAATCTAGTTTTTAGAAACTGTGATAAGTTTATATTTATTTGACTTAATTCTTCTTGACTGAAGTGACCACAACTTTTGCAAAATTTTACAAAATTAATTTTTTACCACCTTTATGAAATGAATAAACACTGTTCATAGAAATCAGGGTACTGGCTTGAATATTAAGTTCAATTTGCTACAATGGCTTTATGTTCATCTGTAATTCAAGCACTAAAAAGCTCAATGATCCTGCAGCCCTTTAGCTCCAAAGACCAAATGACTGAAGTATGTAACATACTTAAAAATGAAAATTCAGATAGAATGTTATTTCTCTGAAAAAAAATCACATGCTATTTTCCAGTAATTGTTTCTAAAAGCCAGGTAGTGAGAAAAATATAGACATACTATAAAAAATGTCCATAGGAGTATTAAAAATGGTCTGATGGCTACAGTCACTCCAAATCAAGCTAAAGTACACCCACACTAGCTTCTTAATTAAAATGGCCTTAAACTGTCCTGTGTGATTTTATTACTGGGCATAGCAGCTTCCAAGGGATGAAAAGAAAGAACATGAGTTGCTTACAATAAAGTGATTTGCCTGAAGAGCAATCTCTTCTAATTTTTGAAAGTAAAAAGAAATACATCAGAACACAAATGACCAATGTGAAAAATCTCAGCCAAGAGGGTCATAAGGTCTACTGATTACTTGATCTTCCTTGCCTCCCATTCCCCCAGCTTCCACTGCTACCATCCTCATCCTCTAACACAACCAACAGTGCTGTCTTCTTTCAACCTGCTTCCTCATTTCTGTCTCTTAATTAAGAATCGCTTCTGTGATAAAAATCTTCATATTCAAAAACCTCAGTTTGGGCCTAAAACCAGACTCATTCTTTAACCATCACTCACTTTCTCCTGCTTCCCCTGATCCACTTTGTGCATCACCAAATATCCCACAAACAAAAGTAAAGTTGTCATAAACTGAAACACACCACCACACTCTTAGGCACTGCTGCAGGCATCTTTGCTAACAGCAAATTATGCCATTACATTATTTATGTACCTTGAATTAAAACAAAATAAAACATGTGAAAAAACACTTGGTGGAACACAGTTCTGTTACTAATACATTTTTTAAAAAGTTAGTATTGTATAAGCTCAGTCAATAGCAAGATAGAAAACCGGACAGAAACAGCAGTCAAGGAGAAACAAATGAGGATGTTACCTCTGCTTCATACATGGGTGGCCCCAGGATATCTTTTAAAGCATGGAAATCAATTAAAATCGGCATTTCAGGTGGCAGAGCCAGGTCAGCTGTGTCACTGATGGATTCTGGTTTTGCATCTTCTGTGACATGCTCTTTGCAGTCTGAGAAAAGAAAATGTAATTCAGGGTTTGTAGCAGTCTTTCTTGACACAATCATGATAGAGAAAAATAAAATACTCAAGAAATGCTCAGAAAGTTCACAAAAGTGTGCTTCAAAGATCTTTCACAAAAATCTTGTCCAATTAAAGATAATGTGGCATCAATTTAATTATTAAGCTTCAACATGTTCTTCTAAGGCTTAAGCAAAGATAATATTAAATCTTCAACACTGACAGAGATGCAACTTGCTTAAATGCTTTTTAGATTAGGTCAAATAGCAAAACGCATTAGGTTAATTTAGGACTTTGCACTTTTCATCAGATTTGTGTGTAAAATAGTAAAAACTATTTGTAGGAGATGATCATGTTTAATGTAGTGTAATACAGAACGTGGAGCTCAATGTAGGAACACTGAATGTTCAGTAACTACTGTTCTTTTTATGCACATTTACAACTGTGCTCACTGCAGCCCCTTCCTGCAAGGATTTAAATGCTTAACTTCTGAAACTAATAATTAAGTTCTGTCAATTAAAGTAGGAGCATTTGGGCCAGATTTACATATATTGCTTTGCCACATGGTTCATTACTTATAGCTAGCCTGCGTTATGTTTAATAACATCTCATTTCACAGTATCCAATATGGACAGTGTTACATGCTGCTCTGTAACTGCCTTCCTCTCTCCACCACCCAATCCTCACACACATGCTCTCAACACCAGCTGACCAGGTGCAGGAGAAGCTGCTGCATGTAGATCAGATGGAAACCAGCTCCAGTGCAAGCCTAACTCCTCCAGCTCTGGTGTGCTGCCTCTTTCCAGGCTGTCAGATTGAACCCACTGTTACTGCAGCCCATGCAGCACATACTCTGACACTGCACTTTTTACTTTTATTTTTGTCTCTTATGACTTCTATGGCTTTACTCAATCATAGAATGGTTTGGGTTGGAAAGGGCCTTTAAAGGTCATCCAGTCCAACCCTCCTGCCGTAGGCAGGGTCACCGTCTGCTAGATCAGGCTGCTTAATTCACAAGATTGATGTCCCTCATTTGTTCAACAGCCAGTTGGGCACACAGTGTACACAGTCCTCGCTCAGTGGAAAAACCCCAAACAATTTCAGTATGACAACTTCATCTACGGCTGTTGTCAGGAAATATTATACTTCCACAGGGCTCTGCTCTTTTCTTTATTAGATGAGATATTTCTACAGTGTCTTGACCAATAACCACTAGCAGCAAAAAATTCCTCAAAGATCAAATTATTAGCCATTTTCAGAAATTCCTACAGGTGTGATACACTCTTCAGGAGTGTATGTAAAACCCAATTAGCCTGACACTTTTGAATGTAATATACTCAAGTGTCACCAAGAAAGGACCACATAATTAAAGCAATAGTTATGGATTCAAAAGTGTGCTCTTTGCTTCCTTAATTTATAGTTTTATTGTATTTCTTACCCATACAATTGTTCCCTTTGCAGAATTTCCTTAAAATTTGTTTTATCTACAAATGTGTTTTCTATGAGTGAACTGTAATAGGGACCATATAAATTTAAAGGCCTCAAAATTATTTTAAGACAGACTACATAGCTGTTTGTTTGAATGAATAAGCTCAAGAATTTAAACATCACTTGTACTAAGCCTACACTGCACATTTACTCAAGCAACTGTATACAGAAGGAGAATGAAAGCATGGATTCATTTCCCCAGAGACTTTGATCCAGATGCAAAAGGCTCATTACCATTTTCTCAAGAGCTCTAAGCAATATTTTAGTGAAACATATGAGAGAAATGAAAAATACTTAAACAATCCAGATGTTTCTAAGGTTCTGTGGCAGTTTTACAGCATCACCTCCCTGCCCTGAGGCTGCTATTAACAAAAGCATTGTACACACACACATAGTGAAGATATTTCTTCCCACCCCAAAAACACAAGCCTAAAATACTTTTAAAGCTATAATCTGTATTATGCAGGAATGTACACTGAGCTTCAAGACTTCTGCACAATATTTTGAGAAGTTTCTCACTGTTGCTTCCTTTCTTTGAATTCTTATTTTCAACAAAAAAACCCCAAACCTGTCTTCCTTTGCATAGTAATGCATGCACAATAATACAAGATCCAGGAATTTAAAAAATCACAGAAAAACACAAATCACTGATCTAATCTATTTACTATAACATTAGAGGTGTTCTATGCTCCAAAACTAATTCTCAGAATGAAGAAAGAATGTCTCCTTTCACAAGATACAAATTATCCTTTTATTAATCCTGACCTATAAAGGCCACGCTAGTTTTGTTGCAGTGCATCTCTCACTAATGCCTTCATACAGCTGAAGTCATTCAGGACTCAAATCTAATAGTTATTATCCAACAGCCACTAATCTTTCCATTGTACAACTCATCACTCCATGCATAAATCCCATTCCTTTACTGTAAACACTGCCTTAGTCAGATGACTCTCCTGTTGTTCCAGCATGTCTCCATATTTTTGTTGAACTACTATTTCTGTACCTAATAAATTCAAATACATAAATTCTAGCAAGTCTAGGGAACATAAGCCTGCATGCTGTTCTTGCAACTCAGGCTGCAATTCCAACACTACACATCTTCAAATAATTTGATATGACAATTCATAATTTAAAATAAAACAGAATTTGAAAACAATTGCTTTTGTTCTATTCCAAGATTTTATTGCCTAAAATGATCTTCCATTTCTGCTTGCTCTTATTTCACTGAGTTCTACAGCTGAAGGAGATTCATAAACAAATCAGTAGGTAATTGTTCAAGTTCTTTTTCTCAGCTCATTTACTAGCAGATGCTTCAGCACATGACAGACCAACTCAGAATTGTTTTAGCCCCCTCCAAACTAACAAACAAACTCCACAGAACTACATTAGGTAGCAAAGGATGGGATTGCCCTTGTTGACAACAGTCCACATTCAAAGCCAGGAAACTAACAGGAAACTACATCTTAAAAGCAACTCTCCATTGTCCTACTTTAATCTTATGCACTACATGCTTGGGAAGTGTTACATCCAAAATATTTTCTTTTGGAAAGGAATTACTTCCTGGGACCCTGATTCTTCTACACACTTACTTGCATAGTTAAATTTAATGTTATGTGCATTTTGCTTCACAGGATCAGAAAATTTCTCTTTTCACAGAAAAATTATATTCCATCAATTCTGATCTAGAATAACAATGTGTACTTGAAGCACTTGACTTTGAGGTTTTCATGCAGGAATATTCAGATAAATTAACATGGTAAGAAAATAGTTTCTATATAAACCCAACTTTTCATAACATTTATGCTTCTTTGGCCTAAAACAGAAAAGACATTGCAAGCAATTTTTAGCAAGAGCCACATATTACAGTCTGCAGAGCTGGTAAGTATACCAACAGCAGCACAGCTGAGCTCAAACTTGAGTGCCCATAGTCATACCACTGTGGGATTTAAGCTGATCAGATTTCACCAACTCATTTTGCAGGGCTATGGGAAATCCCAAGCTGCTGGAAGTACTGAGTTTTGGCCAGAACATAGAACAGGTCACTTTTTGCAGGAGCAGTGATGTTGGCCCAGCTGTATTAAGGTCCTTATACATACCAAAACCAAGCAAAACTCCTCCACAGTCATGCTTAGTAATGTTTTGTGAATAAAATGCATTAAGCCCAAACTGAGGGAGGGAGAGTAGACTCCCATGTTCCAGTTCATGTTAACCACTTCAGTCAAACTTGCATGTAAACTCAAAACCAAGTGTTGTCTCATTCACAAAGAGTAAAACAAACTGTTCTACTGTGTTACTGGGTTATGGAAATACTTCAGTATTTTCAAAGCTTTGGCTTCAACAGAGATAGAATCCTCAGTTAATAATTTTTATTTATTAAATACTATCTGTCCTAAACCTGCTTTCAAGTTGGAATCACACAAATATTTTTTCTTACTGGGTTTCAACTGTTGTATCATTCATAATGCCTTAGGACACAGTTGCTCCATTGTGTTCTCAAGGCAGTTGCACTAAAACAGGAAGGAGAATTTCACATATTTTTGTGACTCTTAGAATTTCTTCTAGTGTCAAAGACTAGATGAGCGTATCATGAATCTTAGACAATACTTCAGTAAAGTATCAGATAGTGTTACTGTATACACAAGGATGGCTCCCTGGAGAGGTCTGAAAACCAACCCCATGTGCTTCTGCTGAAGTTCACAGTACAAATTCAATGACTGATGCAAACTAACCCTTCTCCACTTGCCAACTTAATCATAAGGATCAGGAGTCAAGGGAGTGAGAAAGGCAATACAAAGCTGCCAGTGTATTTCAGTCATTCATTTTTGGAAAGTGCTAAACACGGCTTGACAGCACATCTCTCAGCATCAGAACTGCTATGGCAGGTATCATCCATTTTTAGAGCCTACTATCAAACAGTGTCAAAAGCCTGATGTCTACAAATCCTTGAAAACATCCTCCACTCGGAATTAATAATCTGATTTAATCAATATAATGATGGAAATTTTGAAGTTCTACCACCTAATGTCTTTCAACTTTTCCTACAAACCCACAAGCCAGAAGGCATTCAGCTGAATAAACACAACAGGCACCATGTTACTATTCTGATATGCTATGAATCAAATACAAATTATGCTTTAGCAAGTTAGAATCTACAAGGCAAGCCCATGGCTTGCACCCTCATATTCACAACACGCATATGAGCGTACCAGAGTCTCAATGTCACATCAGGAACTGACAAATGTGTAAAGCAAAAACTAATTATAGACCTTTATACAGACAAAGAAAAAAAATAATCAAGAAATAATTATAAATGAAACTATTAAGAGACAAAAACTTGATTAACTATTCTTCCAGAGTAATTCATGATATAAAATAAAAATTCACCATTGCAATGCACAACTGCACAAATATTCACTCATTGACAGGGAAAAAAAAAGCAGAAGAAAAATTAAGGCTACAAAACCCATTATTCGCATCAACTTACAAGTATTTGGGGATATTTCCCACTTTTGCTTTAAATACTTGATTGTTTCCAACAGAGTGAATGAAAACTAAATAAAAATACTTTTAAAAAGTGTCTTGCTCTCATACACTCCCCAAAAGTCCCATATTCTGCTAAAAATACAGCAGGGTATAAAAGCCTATTATTAGCACAAAATAAAAGGCATTTTACAGACTGCACCATTCTATACATGCCTTTGTAGTATCAAAGTTTAGTTACAGAGCCACCTTGGCCTCCCTATTATTAATACAGCTTTTTCTTAGGGATAGTTTCAGTTCCAGAAGTACAAAGGCTCATTCCTCACTCTTCACAGCTCATTCCTTCTGGGCTTATTCCAAACTGTGTGCCAACAAAAAATGTTAGCATTTTGCCCTCTTCTGAAGCACTTTTTTTGCTGCTTTCACTTAGCTTTGGTAAGTTGCAAGTGCAGTACTAATTTTAACTGTAAAATTTTAACAGTGTAAATACCTAAATTGCAAGAACAGTGCTAATTTTAACATTTTAAATACCTCTCTCACTAGATTGAGATGTCTAATACAGTTCTTTTTTGCTCTTTGCTTTAATAGTAAAATGTTTCTTCTCTTAGGTACCAGGAGTTGTGCTCTCAACTTTGTTTGTATTACCAGAAGGCCTGAAGAGCAGAATGACACTTTTTATTCAGCAATCAAATTTAGAACTTTTAAGTACATTTTAGACACAGCTACCTTTCAGTGCAAAGAAATACTTTTAAACTATGACTTGTGAATATTATTATAAAAAAAGTGACAGTAGCAAAAACACCTGAAACTGCTTGATGCTGGTAAGCCTGGACCTCACAACCCAAAAGCTCAGTGTTCTGGTCCAAAAGCAAGATCAGGTACCAAAGAAGTATCAACAAACTCTTTGTTTGACTCCAAAAAAATCCAACACAGAGTAGAAAAGGTAGGCAAGATGTACATAGTATAAATGTAAAACATTAATGTGTCTTAAAAGCTCTTCATCTTAATGTACATGGGACAACTTAAACTGCCCAGTCACTCACACATGCACAGCCACTGAGGGAGTTCATTTTCTTTAAGCCAAACATTCAGAGACAACTGAGCTGACTCCACTTAAGCAAATGCTGATCTGTAGACCAAATTCAATCTTCTGATATCATGGTTTCCACAGACATTGTGATGAAGTTCGAACACTCAACAAGGTAAAAGATTTGATTTTCAGAAGGGAAATACTGAGTTATGGAAAAGTGGCAAAGTAAATCTGAAGGACTGTCAATAAACAGATGGAGTCAGGTGGACTCATAGCAGTCTTTAAAAAACAAACAAACAACACCAAATACCCTGCTTGCTAGATTTTGGAGAGACTAAGGACTAGCCACATTTTAGAAATTCAGCTTCAAGTTTGGTTTCTGTCTTTTCACATTTCTCATCTACCTTGAACTGTGGGCTCCTGCAGACATCTAGTGCTGCAATGAGCACTCTGAAGCCTTCAACAGAAAACTGCTGTGTATTGTGAGATCCTCCATCAACAACTGGCTTGATGAAAGGCACAACCATCTATGCTCTGCATGGTATATTTCACCAATATGGAAGTTCATTTTCGTTAAAGAGAATGTTAATTTGGGGATGAAAAAGTGAGCAGTCACCAGTTGCACATTGCACATGAGCTGGACTAAGCGCCCAAATTCTTCCCCCTTCTACTCAAGATTTGGAAGAGGTCTGCCTCTACTGGTGAAGCAATTACATAAATATTTTTGCTGTTTAAGAATTTCATGCTTAGTTTTCATTCAGTCTGTTGGATGACTGGGAATGATAAATCACTATTGTCTGTATACACGGGAAACAAGAACAGACTTATTGAAGCTGACCAAAGCTCCAAGAGACTTAGAATTAAGTACAGTCTTAAAAAGCAAATAGAGCCTCTAAACCTTTCTAATTTCAAAGCTATTCAAGCTGACATTTAGTTTAGAGTACAAAAATAATCTGGTTTGAGTTCTGAGCTGGTACAGCATGCACAGGACAGTTAAGGAATCTCTTTAAATATAATAACTAAAGTAATGCTTAGTCTTTTTTTAAGAAAATAAGTGAAATATTTGTGTAAAAAAACCCTAGGAAGACATAAAACCAGACACAAATAATAACTGCATACCCAAGATATGAAACAGATCTATTGTACTTCTCAATTACTTAACCTGGCAGGCAGAAATTACTTATGTCCCAAGCCCTAATTCAGCACTGCTTGAGCCATGCATAATAGGAATGTCATTCTATTTGCAAAGCTTTTAAAAACAGAGGCCTTAAAGAAGGATTAAAAAGGATAAAGGGTCGATATATAAGCTTTCTAGTGGCTTGGTTAGAATTTTACTTTTTAATAAAACATCTCAAAGATACACACCTTCTTCACCCACTTCAGCACGATCCGGCTTTGTTTCTTTGTGCTGTCCTTCTGCCACTTTCACTGCCACTGCTCTGCAAATAGCACCCAGCTTCCGATCCAGGGAGCGGACTCCTGCCTCTCTGGTGTACCTAGTGCAGAGACAATTGTTTGACTGGGGATATTCTTCCTAAGAGAGATTTCTTTCAAAAACACTTTCTTTCTAAAAATATATGCAAATACAATGAGATGTGAAAGGCAGTGAGACCTTGAGCTACTCTAATAAACCAGAAAAAATGTCATGTGCTTTTATCCAAGTAATTGCGGTTTGCTGATAAAATTGTACAGAAAGACAAACTACTGAGTGGGAGGAAAACATGACTAACACCTGGTGTCAAACCTCTGTGAAATGCTAAACAATGATCCAACAGCACTGAGCTCTTCTCAGATGCATAAAAATTAAAAGGAAGAACGATTTTAAAAGTAAAAATATAGTTCATTGAAAGTTGAGGAGCTGAATGTAAAAAAAAACATTTTGTTTTAGTCTATGAATTAAAAAGAAACATCACACAATAACACTCACTAAATGCCAAAATGCTGTTCCTGGTCATAAAATATTTCAATTAATGGAATATTGATACATTTTTCCATTGGAAACGAGGTTGTTTCAAGTCCAAAAGATGTTCTGATCAATATCTTTGCTCTCACATCCAACCAAAAAGTAGTTCTAATTAATAGAATTTTTTAACCTAATTCTTAGACATATGCAGCCATCAAGTCACAAGAAACAAAACAGTAATTTCAATGTTTTATACGAAAATGACAGAAATAAAACTTCCTTCTTTAAAATAAAGGTTGTCTGCTCCCAAAACCACAGCTTCACAGGCTGAACACTGCAGCAGCACTAGCTTAAGTGTTTGTTTATTCATAGCACCTTGCCAATTGTGTCAGCACAACTGACTGTGAGCCACACGCCGACAGCCAGAGCAAAGAATTACACGCAGAAGGAAGGATGAATCAGTTTAGACAACAGAGCCAGATGGAGCGCAGGAAAGAGCAATTCCATAAATTACCCACTGTTGAACTTCTGGAGCTATTAAGGACAATAAATCTTAGAAATGTTTTGTGTTATCCCTTTACAAATGATTTACTAGTTACCAGAAAAAGAAGATATTTAAACTTAAAGCAATGAATAACAGATTTACCTGGTAATTATGTCCAAAGTGGTTACTTGTGGAATCTGTATTTGCTGTGGAGTCAAACCATGTTGTTCAAGCTGTTTAGGAATCAAGTGTCTGTGTGCAATTTCAATTTTTTCTTCTTGTGTGTATCCTTCCAAAGAAAAAAAATATGTTTACTTATCTTTTTGCTTACACACTACAATATAATGCAATTTCTTACCATTTATAATTGTACCTGATTGAATCTAACAAAAATCCCAGCTATAATCTAAAAGGCTGTTGGTATGATACTTTGTGGTTATTAGTAACTTCATGTAAACAATCCTAGAATTTTAGTGTTTCAAAGATCCCTTTCTTCATTGGAATCTTAAAAAGATGCATTAGCCAAGAGCCAGCTAGAATACAAACACATAAATTAGTGAAAATATTCTTGCAGAATCTATCAGTGTATCTCCATATACCTGGAAATGAATTTTCTTAAGTGCAATGCTAAATTTTATTCTCATGACAGAGGCCTGAATGGAGGCATCCCCACCAGTCTCTTCTAACAATTCTGGCCATTCAGTCTAGATTCCTGGCAAGCTTAACTTAAGGAACTGCTTTTCATTCAGGAAAAACACCCCAACGTTGTTCTAGAACTTGCAATAGCCACTTTAATGAAAACACTGTAGTGTTACCTGGAACTTGAATAATTTCCATTCTGTCCAGCAGAGCAGGTGGGATAGTAGCTGTAGTGTTGGCTGTAGCTATGAAAAGGACTTGGGACAGATCAAAGGCTACATTTAAGTAGTGATCGGTGAAACTGTGATTTTGTTCTGGATCCAAGACCTTAACAAGAGTGAAGACAAAATTGATGCAGTTGCTCTATTAGAAGTAAATAAAATGCACACATTTTAATTCTCTTCCATTTGGTTCTGTCAAATCTGACTTTCCATTTATAAAATATATTTTGAATATTACTAAAGCCCTCTCAATATTCTGCCTTGCTCTGATTACTCTGTAACTACATTCCACACCACATGCAGAAAAAAAGTTGTTTCCCCGTTAGTTCTTTTTACACATTTAATAAGATGGCTGTAGCATTTCTCCAATCATCAAGTACCTCCTGTAAGCTATCTCCATGATCTCCATCTTTCACAGATGGCAGAGAGTGGCCTTCCAAGGACTCTCAGCACCCTTGGAAAAGCATCCCATGTGGTCCCATGGACTCATATGAGTACAATACTCTTAAGGAATCCCCAATTCCAATCCTCATCTGCTGCTGGTAGCTCTTCTTACTCTAAGCACACCAAAGTGAGAGCCTTGCTGCAAAGCAGCAAAGTGCCAGGGGAAGAAGAACATAGATTACCTCAGCCTTATCTGCTGTCACTAAACCACCTGCCCCACTCCGTCAGCTTTGTCCAGCCTTTTACTACTAATGTAGTACTAGAAGCTCTTCTGATCACCCATGACATCCCATGCAAGTCTTGACTCTAGGTGAGCCCTGGCTTTCCTAAGATGATCTTTGCATTTTTCCTTTTTTCCCAAATTTTGTGATAAAAAAATAGAGACAAAATTAAACAAGCGTAGAAGAACAATACCACACAGCCTGACCAACCTCAAAAATGTTCTGCACAAGAAGAACTATAGCTTAACTAACACTTCTTGTCTTCCTATGGCTTTTAGAACTACTAATGCAACACTTGCTTTTATTTAAGCTATTACTTGAATTCAATATATGTGGATCACAAGCATACTAAGATGCTACCTTGTCATTTTTTTTAATGGTGCTGAAAATTGGAAGTTCATGGTATATAACAATCTACACTTGGCTTCTATATCACTGCCTATGAGCCACCTTCATTCCACCCAACCTTAAAGTACTGCTACACTTTTTCTTCCCAAATAATGAATTACCAGTGCCACATCAACATGAATAATTCTCACGTTACAAATAACAGGACGGGACCTGTGCATCTCCTGAGAAACAGCACACTACTGTCAAAATAATTTATCTGCCTATACCCAAATGAATGCATCCTTTGTCTTAGCAACTTGAATTATAGCCAGGAACAGTGTTGATAATTCTAAAAAACTGAATCTGAGCACTTTTTAGTTGGTTATGAAAGAAGCAGTTCTGAATTTTCATTACTCTCAACTTCTGTTCACTCTTTGGAAAGTTAAAAACCTTCAGATGTTTTACGATCACAGTAAACTAGTAAAATACTTTTTTTTTTTCACACAATGCCAGAAACACAGAAGAACTTCTGAAAAACAGAACAATTTCTGATTTTATTTTGAAGTACTACACAGATTTAAGACTAAAATTTGGAGATGCATTGCAAATGTAATAAAATACAAGTTACGTGTTCCCCTTAACAGTGAAATCTTAAAACATACTGAAGTTTATGCCTGAATTGTAAAACTCATGTTGGAACTTAGTGAATGCTATTGGTTGTTGGCTATAAGCTACTCAAAAAGCTTCTTTTCTTACCCTCTTCAGCAGGCAGCTGCTATCATTTACTCCCTTTTCTACTGATGAAGGCAAAGGCCTTGAAGTATCCTGATGCATAATTCAATCAGTTATAGATGTCTCTTACCTCATCTAGTCCTACAATCTAGCCCTGGAATGTAGGGGGACACAACAAAAGGCAGTGTATTCAAGCACAGCATCTACAAACTGTCTTGAAGGGAAGTAGGTCTACACCAAATACTAGTCTCCTATTCAGTCTACTCTTGCAAATTTTTCAAAACTAATTTAAACAGCAAATCCTAATTCAACCTACCTTTTTTTTTTTTTTACACTGATAACACTGTATTTCCAGAAAATGCCAGTCTATTAGCTGAAGCATTTGCAACTACTTCCAAAGATGTTGAAAACTGATGTATTCTGACACATCAAGTTGTTTTTTAAAAAACATTTATCCACATGCATGTTCATTGCTTTCTCCTTCTAGTCTCCAACTGGAAATCCTTATGAATCCTAAGTGCTAAGCTGGTGATCATAATATGATTTACAAAGATACAAAAAATATTGATGCTGTACTCATGCGCAAACAATACTATCCAAGAAAGGTAAAGGAAACTGTAATTAAAACCAACCTGCATTTCATCTAAAAATGTGAATTATCTGAGATTTTCTACAAGGGCTAGTGCTTCTCTGGACTAATAATTCTTTGTCTTGGTAACTATTTCATAGAATATGACATAAAACAATATCACGCCTACGCACTTAAAGCAGATTTTTCAAAGCAAATAGAACTGTTCTTCAGCTACATATCTGTGCTAAAGTTCAAGTTCAAAAGTTTTCAAAGCTATTAAACTAATACAAAAATACCAAGTACAAAAAGAACATTCAGTGAACAAAACATCGTGGTTAATTTATGGCTGACAGCTCACATGCATACAGAGGCTTCTCTGTACTATCTTTTTATTACCACAAAATGAACATGAACATTTAATTGCCTGGCTATGCTCCTGGTCTAATTTCCCTGCATACAAATACTCACTTATCAGGCACTTGGATCCCTTTTTGTTTTCTTCTGTTTTAAACAGAGGTCATCTAAATTTAGACTAAAACATTCCCTTGTTGATGAACAGTAACTGGAAATAGGAAGACATTCTGTTTTGCTTAAGCAACAACTCTGCAGAAGCACTAGAACTAGAAAACTAAACGCATTTCCGGCAATTATAAAACATCAAGCTCTGCTTCCAAGCTTACAGGGTATGGCAATTTTCTTCTCGAATATATCTCATTGTAGATAGTCAATGAGAATTTAACACATCTACACATTAAGGAAAAAAGGATGTGCCTTTTATACTTAATGATGGCACTTACCAAACAAGAAGCAGCAGTCTGAAAAATGTACCAGCTAGGTGACAGCTTACTATTGTTTGTTCTCCTACAGAATAGCCACCTTTGCTCATTTCAGATGGACTTTACAACAATGCAAACCAAAAAAAGCAGACGAAAATTAAGCTGTTATCTCCAGGCATGAGTTCTCCATTAGAAGAGGTAAAGCACCTGCTTCAGGATGTTTAGACAGCAGTAGAGGGATATAGAGATCTCACATGGGAACAGCCCAGACATGGTTAACAGAGTAATTACTTTTCCAGATGCAACTAATGGCCAATTAGCAGTGACTTACATAAGGACTGCAGCCCAAGCAGACAGTTGGAAGCTAACCTGATGAGCCTCAACTGGAATAATTCATGGCAGGAGCTGAGTTGAATATCACTAAGAATGTGGTTTTAAAATAAG
Source organism: Hemiprocne comata (assembly GCA_020745705.1). Taxonomy (NCBI): domain Eukaryota; kingdom Metazoa; phylum Chordata; class Aves; order Apodiformes; family Apodidae; genus Hemiprocne; species Hemiprocne comata. The sequence continues at coordinate 8,110,713 of CM036598.1, forward strand.
GAAAATAGAAATATCCCAAAGCAGCAACACAGAATCAAAAATACAAACACAAATAATTAAAAAAATAATTTAATTTGCCCTCACACACTTGGTATGATAGAAGAAAAATAAAAATGCTAATTTCTGCTGCAAGACAGGGAATGAAAAATAAATTATAATAAACAGCAAAGCTTGAATAAAATTAACAATATTAATGTAAAGATCTGAATTTATGATTGGAACACTTCCAAAAAATTACTCTTTCCAAGAAATGCCAGATCATTGCTTCATTACTGATTTTGACTGCCTAGAGAACAACAGTCAGCTAGGTAACAATATTTGATTTTCAGGTATTTTTTATCAATTCGTTGACTAGATTTAGGCCAGCTTAGTTCAACATCTAAAGAAAAAAATGACAGAAGAAATATCAGCAAACTCAGAGCTTATTACCATTAGCAGCAAAGACTAAATAAAATCCCACAATTGAAAAGTACAAAGAAAATGTATCTGAGTATTTGCTACACTCCCTGGCTTCTTTCTCTTTGACTTGCAGGCTTTTCATGCACCCTAGAAATGTGTGCTATACACACTTGAGAAATACACAAGGTAAGGGACCATAACTAATTTTTAAAAGCTAAAAAAAGTGAAGCCATGGGATTTTCTAGCACATTTAAACTATTACTAGTTCATGTTAACATGCGAAGATCAAAACAGAGCCCTCAAACCATAGCCTGTTCATACACTGATTGTCAAAGAACTAGTTGGCCTTGTCAAAACAGTAATTTTACACTATCTAGCAGGAAGAAAATAATGACATTTGTAGAATGTCAATTGACATTTCATTTGCAGAAAATCATACAGCATATAGATGACACCTTAAAGTAGCATTTTTCATATTCAAATCACTGTATTAAGCACTGTCAGTCAAAAAGAGTCATTAGAATGACTCTGTAGTCAAATATTACCAGAGCCATTTTCACCTACAACTGCCCAGCTACAGAAGTTACCACACCTTAAGTCTGACAACTGAGATGCACCCAGGATTATGCCTTAAATCATTTTAGTCAAAGTGAGCCAGGCTAGCTCAAAAAATGCAGATAAGTATCTTTTACTAACCCAACTCCTTTTGACTAAAACAAGTAAAGAACAATCACATAAGCAGCTCAGCTGAAACAGTGATAGGTTGGTAGCCCCTACAGTCAGAGAGAACACAAAAGAGAGGCAGACACTGTAAAAATGCAGCAGTATAAGGAAATTCTAAATGTCCACAACACCAAAACCACTTGGCACACTAGTGCTACATCTGCTCCGGACAGCCTCAAGCATTTCAGCCTAGCCCAGCCTTCCTCACTCCCTCCTTTCCTCATCATCAGTGCTAGCACAGCAAGATGTACACAGCCTTCTGCACTAAGATGCTGGGGAAAGGCAATACTCTTTGTCTCTTCTCCATGCCTGAGGGGACACTCCTTCCTCTCTCCAGCAAACTGCTAGAATAAAACGACTGAATATGCAAGTCAGTGGCAGAAGGAATTGTACTGGGCTATCATCGTGTGTCATACTCCAGGGCAAAATAAGACAGAAAGAAGGTTCTGGCAACTCACTGCTGATCTCTGCTACAGACTCCCCTGATACATGAAGCCTGCAAGTCCTCAATTAATCTTCTTCATAATCACTCATGTTTTAGCTTCCTGAAATCCCAACAACTAACCTTATTAATAACATCTCAACAGTTGATGGATTTACAAAATATTCCAAGAGTATCTCATCCACCAAAGTCCTTATTTGTATCTCCTAGATTTTACTTGTGTTTTCAAGCAAGTCAACTTTAACAACTCTAAACTCTTTGTGATAAAATAACTACACCACGTATTTAAGAATTAGATTAATTTACATCTTGATCCAAGTTCCAGAATTTCAGAAAAAAACTTATTTAACATCTGACTCTCATGGAAAGCAAACACTCACCACATCATTATCAGTTAAGGAGAGGGAATCTGTGACTTCAACAAAAAACTTAAGTTCAGAAAGTTAATTGCAACACTAATTAAAGAAATGCTGCTAAAAGGATATGCAACTAGTCCATATCACATGTTAGATAAAATGCTTCAATATAAGCTTGTACAACCAAAAGCTTCAAAAATACACTACAATTATTCCAAGAAAGAAAGGAAACACTTGAAAAAGTCCAGCTACTGTCTGGCTGTTCTACAGCTCTTTCTCATGGCTAAAAGCATTTGGTCATTAAAAAAAAAAATCAATGTCTTGAAGTCCCCCAAATAAGTAATATTCAAGGCTTGAGGAGTCTTTAGCTATATAAACCATTAGCATGAAATTCATCCTTGTGTTAAAGCACAGACCAGTGAGATTAAAGATACCTTACTTATACTATATAACAGTATTTGCATTGTGCACAAGTAATTTACAGAAATCCAACATCATCAAAACACAGCAGCTGCATTTGAATAAAAAACCTGAGACTGTCATGCTTTCTTTTGTCCAGTGAATCTGCCATTCTTACTCAAGTGTTTTAATTCTTTTTAAGCACAAACAAAACCATGTGTGTAATTTAACATCTCTTACCTCAAGCAAGGCTGCTGCAGGATCCCCCTGCAAGCTCTTCCCCAGTTTATCAACCTCATCTAACAGGAATACTGGATTGTTAACCCCGACAGTCTTCAGCCCATTGATTATTCTGCCAGGCATGCTGCCAACATAGGTGCGCCTGTGAGAAATAAATGTATATGGGGAAAGAGGGGTCAGAAGCATGTAACAGGAGTAGAAACATCAAAAATAAACTCAAGGGAAAATATAAGAATAAACAGCATTTTAACAATTTTTGCCTTTTTTTCAAAGCTTTTTGAAACCAGCTGATAAAAATATGGAATATGCATCTGAACTAATACAAGCAATCACATCAGCAGATGAACATTCCAGTTCCATGGCACGCTAGTTGGTCCAGAAAGATAAATGTGTGCATTAAAGTATATCCAAACTTTATAGCTTGCAGGCATTTTACATTATTGAGTACAAGCATCCTTGTATTGTATGAACAAGTAGAAGCAGATTTGGGAACATAATTAATACTAACGTTTTAAAAATTATGATACTGGGTTTTTATCACCACAATAGAATTCACATAGAGTGTTAGAAATTAGGGCAAAATTCCAAATATCACAGAATCACAGAATGTTAGGGGTGGGAAGGGACCTCAAAAGATCAACCCCCCTGCTACAGCAGGATCCCCTAGAGCATGGGATATGCTGAACTGTTGATGTTCCTTGTGTACACATCATGCTTTAATTAATGCTCACAAAAAATAATTCTATTTACTATGTTATTTCAATGTGAAATAAAAAAACTGACCATTGCAACAGAACAAAAAAGGTATGAATCTGCATTTATTCAGCAAAAGTGGTAAAATTTTTTTTTATAATGCACAGAGCAACTACATTTTACTTGCATATATATCCCTTGTTTGCTACATTTATCACAGCCTTTTCTGCTGTGCTATAACTAAACAAAATACTATAATCAAGAGTATGAAATGCTTATCACTCAAGAAGAAAGAGGTCCATGAAGTGCTGAATTATAGCACCTATCTCATGACCCTCACAAAGCAGATATGCAGAACAGGCCTGCTTTGCCATATGATCTATTTCAATATAGTCCAAAATAAACAGGATGACATTTAGAAAGATGAAACTAAAATTAATTACACAGGTAGCCTGTTTTCATTTCTAAATGGTTATTATGGAACACATCTCAACACAAAAGTGCTTGGTAAGACACACCCTGCAGATATTTACATATAAACCCTATCAAATATATTAAAATTCCAAGCAGATATGGTCATTTATCTCTCTGGCCATTAACCTTTACCTTGTAACTTGTGGAACTGAATACTGCTGGTGGTGAACAGTAGCCACTGAGTGTGACATTATTACTGATTTTTATTATTTTAGCTAGGGTTGAAAAGAAGAAAAACAATATTCTACATTAGCATTTTTTATTATTTTACATGGCTTTGCTCATTTTGTGATGGACTGTTTCTCTCTTTGCATTAAACCAGTGTAAACAGGGAATGTGTATGAATCTCAACCCTTAAAGCAGTGCTAGTATTATTAATAAAAACATGACTCACTTTATTCATACTGTCCTAACGACAGAATTTTAAAATTGTTTTTAACTACAGTGGTTTTCAAACTGCAGATGAAGGAAAAAGTAACAAAGTTAACATCAGGGAAGACACTAGTCCTGAACTTACTTGCACAAGGATCGCAGTTTATATTGTTGCAAGACAGAGATGGCATCTACTCAAGTGCTTTACAAACGTATGTATGCTTTATACTTGTATAATAAAGCTATTCCTTTCAAAGATGAAACCCTTTGAGGTTTGTTGGTTTTTTTTTTAGTGCAAGCAGGCCTGTGCTGTGACCTCCTGCTAGCATGGCTGTACTGGAGAGGGGAATCAGACGTCTTCTCACACAGATGCACCCAAACAAGTCTTCAGCACAGGCCTAAGCCAGGAGTAAACTACCCAAACTCCTAGAAACTGAAGAGCAATGGTAATTAAGAGTGCTACACACTGAAGTGAGAGAGACAGAGAGAAAAGAGAGCTTCACAGGGATCTCACCAGCACCACTATAAATAAATGGTCCAACGACATCTTTTCTCTTTAAAATAGAAAACCACACACACGCAACACAGAAGATCATACAGTTCCTGTATTAAACAAAATACCAGTACTGAGGAAATCTTAAATGCAGTGAGCCTCAGCGAAAAAAGTTCTAAGTCCCCTTCAGGGTGGTTTGTTGGGTTTTTAATTATTTTTTTTAATACAAGTTCAAAAGAAATGTACACCAGCAAAGTTTAACACATGGTATAGATGAGTGGGAAATGCAAACAACAGCTGCAGCATGTCTGATAAAGCAGTTCTGGTTTTGTACCAAGATGATGATTTCATTTTGGGAATGCAGAACAGTAATTGCTGGTCTTCACCCAATCAAAAATGAATTCACAAGCCCCAGCTGCAGGCACGTGATCCACACTGCAATGGCAAAACTAGGCGTTTCTGATTGTCCTAGTTACACATCACATGGAAGAGCACGCTTACTGAATCACCCCTCCCCACCCTGCTGCCATCTATTTTGTTTTGCCTGCTGAATCTATTGGTCTGCATCTTTCACTTACAACAGTAATAAGCAGCTAAAATGAATGCTATTTCAAGCAATATTTGCTTGCAAGTGAAACTGAACTACAGTTTCTTTTTTCATGTTCGGGTACGTTTAGTATATTTTAAAAAATGTTTAGCACATTAGTAGGTACATAAAGCATCATTCTTCTGCAATGTTCACAGAATTCTTAACTTAAGCCTTAAGGCCTAATAAGGAGCTTTTAGGAGAAAAAGAATGGCTCCTAACATGTGACATTAGAAAATCAGCCTACCTAACAGTAAAACTCAGAGAACAGCAGCCTCCTCCACTCACAGATTCTGTCCACAATTCCTTTTCTATGACTGCCACCAGATGCAAAATATGGGTTCACTTGACTGGGAATAACTTGAAGGATTTATTCATGCAAAAGGATGTTACAGAGAGAGAGGTCTACAGAAAATATGTAGTTTGATAGACTGTAGTTTGTAGATTAAATCTCATTCTGAGAAGCAGAAAAAAAAATAAGCAGAGTTAAAAAAACAGCAGTCTGCATAATTTGGTTTTGATTTTACAAAAAAAAAAAAAAAAAAAAAGGCATTTGGCTACAAGGGACTCCTCTTACTAACTGCTCTAAACTTAGTTTTTAAACTATAAACTTGTTTGTTGAAGAGTGACCACATGATAGTCTTGCTATTTATAGATAGCGTTTTTCTTTGCTCATGAAAAATAAACTCTTATCAAATACTTTCCATCAGCTAACTGGAAGTATTTTTTAATAGGAAATGTATAATGTTTAGCTTCTAACAGGCATTAATAATATAATGATGCCCTCAAGAATACTACAGTGACAGCCACAAATACCTGAATTTAAAAGTTTTTAAAAGCTTCATTATCACACAACTCTAGCTGTCGTTATTCTTTATTGGGTCTAAGCACAAGATAGAAAGCTAAACAAAACAGAAGGAAAACAGTAAGGAATTGTGTAAAAAATGATGACAGTTTTACTTTTCTCCATAATGTCAGTTTCACAGACACAGTTTCCCTGTTACAGAGATTTCAGTCCTGCTCTGGCCGGGCAGTTACAGATGTCTACAATGCTTAGTATTCAACAGCCTCTAGTGGTTTCAGTTTGAATAGCAAGGTTGAACCACATTTTAAATTCTTTTCAGGATCCATACCATAAATAATATGAAACATCAGAATTCTTAAACAGAGATTAACAATACAGTTTATGAATTACAGTAATAAAATACCTAGTGAAGGAGGAGGATGGTGTTTCACTTCTTTTTCAGTTAGTAAGGAAATGGGTGAGGAGATCAGCTATTACAATTTACAAAACAATCATACACACATGCAGAGTGCTGCTATGCAATAAAAAACAAACGCATCTACAAACCCGCAGTGGCTAGTGGGAATGCTGACCAAACTTACACCACAAAAAAACTTACAGATGTTCCTTTCTAGGTAAGCATCAAACACTCTGGAAAGTGTGAAGAAGAATTTGTACAGGAATAACTACATGTTGCTCATTTTATCAAGGGTGCTGGAACTAAAGGTTTACAAAACAACTCTGAATTTGCAAGTTGCCATCAAGTACACAATCAACGTTTGGTCACTTTTTTCATCTCTCACGTTCTGGTCTAAGAAGTGATCAGTAGTATTTTGTACTCTAGATTCCTAGAAATACATTATATTCTCCATTCAGCACAGGATTTCCCAATGAGTCTACCACACTCCTTTTGGCGAGGACTGTGACCTTCAGCCACCCTATCTATTCACAGATGCAACCAGCTTACACAGTCAGAAGTCTGAACTCGGATATCACAAAAGAAACTTTTATTAGGGCACTTCTTTTAAGTTCTAATTAAAATTACATAGGGTAAAGATAAGAATGCCAAGGTTCTTTTTATGCTTTGAAAACAAAAAGAATTTACAGAATAACGTGGAATTGAAGAAAGAATGGCAGTGTATTGATGATTGAAAGTAGCAGTGTAGCCATTAGGTGCTACGAGGCACCAAAGAAATTGCTGATAACTTTAATTCACACTACTTTACCTGCTGTTGTAAGGAGAAATTTTACCCAACAACCACCACATGGTTTCAAAAATATTTAGAACACTAACAAATTCAGTATTACGCATTTCCTGCACAGTAGGCAATAAGCATAGAATATGCTTAATGGAATGAAAAATGCTGCACTAATGTTTGGCAATTACTTACCTACATTACCCATTCATTACACTTTGCATTGCAATGAATGGTGAATGGACTAATATAAACTGACAGTTTAAAAGGCTAAGAAGTAGATGCAAAGAGATGCAAGGTAAAAAAAAAAGTCCTAAGGAAAGTCAAGAAAATAAAACCTCCTTTTAAATCTTCCAGCTTAGATACCCTTGCATAAACCCTTCTGCAATGGGAAGGTAGTAAGTACACTAACAAGTTTGAGATACTAACTCAGTTGCTATGCTCCAGCAACTCTAAGTATGGCTCTCAGTTTCTACTGTTATTTTAGCAAAAAAAATTGTTATAAAGTGCATTGCTATTCATAGGCTACTTTGTATAACTAAATCTTTACATGCCTCTTAAAAAGCAGAAAAATCAGATCCAACACTTAAAGACTTTCTTTTAGACTTTCTACTGCATTTTACTTCCAAGTGCCAAAATGACTGAAGATGAAATTCCATTCTTCCCTATGACAATAAATGGCATCAGCAGAAGGAAAGAATAAAGGCTGTATCTCAATAGTACACATCCGTTCTCATGACTAAAATTCCCTCCTGAATAATACCTTTGAATACCAAGAAAAATCAATTAGTAACTACCATTGTTTGAAATAAGCAAAATTTCTCTGTATTAGCTAAAAAATGAAAATCACCAAAACATTCTGTAACAAACAACAGAAAAAACTGCACTTAGGAAAGGAAGAAGTAGTTACCTGTGACCTCGAATATCAGACTGATCACAGACTCCTCCTAAAGCAATTCTGTGGAATTCTCGACCCAAAGTCTTTGCAATTGATCTTCCAACGCTAGTTTTGCCAACTCCTGGTGGTCCCACAAAACAAAGAATGGGTCCCTTGAGGTTGTTTTTAAGCTGTCGGACAGCTAAGTACTCCAGAACTCTCTTCTTCAACTTCTCCATAGCATAATGATCATTATCCAAAAGAATTCGAGCTGCACGAATTTCCAAGCGATCTATCAATCATTGGCAACAGAAAAGATATCAGCACATTTAACTTTTAAAATGGAAACAATTCATTCTACAACACAATAGAAACAAATGCATTCTCAAACATTCACAGCAATGCAATCCCCTGGCACAAGCACCTATTTCAGTGTTTTCCAAAAATGAAGGTATTATAGTTCTCCTACAATAAGGAAATTATACGTAACACACACAGATCATAGTACTGATAATGAAATTAAAAAAAAAAACCCACCTTTTCACTACATCACAGATTGAACTTTGGTTCAAATGAATTTAGTGTCTTATTCTAGAACAGCAACTCAATGATAAGCAAATTCCTCAGCATTTGCTTTCTCACAGAGATGTCTGATCCTGTGAGGTTTTCTCAAAAGACAAATTAATCCCTATGTCTTCATCATCTACTTTTGACAAGAGCCTGTAACTACCTTGCAAATAGAGCAAGATCTTATTGCCTTGAAGGGCAGGGTTTACTTGCTATGCAACACTTAAAGTCATTTGGCACTGTAAAAAATCCCACGTGATACTCAGACTGGAAAAATTTTGGATTTGCCATAATTTGAGATAAATGGTCAGACCTTACTGCTGGATATTAACTAATGCTTTACACAGATCAGGAATTTCTGGCACAAAGCAGCTGTTTCTCCTTTTCTCTACAACAAAAAGCGAGTAGGCAGGAAGCAGTGAAGTCTATCAACTCTGCACACATCCACCCTTCAAGTTCTATGCATTCCAAATACAGACCCATCATACTGATAAGTGTGCATATTTCACATTTAGAAATTGTAATTCAATTCTCATCATCAACCTTGTAAATTTAACCACTGAACAAAAAAATTCACTAATTATAATAATTTTCTATTGGATTTTTTTTTAATTAACTGTAGATACGGAGTCCAAATCATCACTCATCTGAATGTGAATACAAACTTGCAACTTCGCTTCAAGTAAGAACTTCAAACTATATGTGACATGACCTAATTTTACAAGATTAAAGAGCAACTTTCACCAAAAAATCATTTTGCTAGGACACAAGTGTCAACAAATACTTAACTCATTTTGGGATTCTTTGAATAATATATCAGAGACGTGCAAAGATCTGTAGGCAGATTTTTTACAATTTAAAGATTAAGGAAAATATTTACAAGATGATTTGGCAACAGCCAAGGATCTAGTTCAAAACAGTCAAAATTCATCACCATGCACACTAAGAAGGCACAAGAACAACATTTCTGCTGGTGTGGCATGTTAAATTTCTTTTAAAAATCAAATTGGTTTAAATGCCATTCAAAAGCCCTGTTCTTCAGTAGCTGTTCAAAATCCTTTTCTCCAGCAGTACACCTTCTGGAAAGTCATTTTGCCCGCTTAATCCACTTGTGTTGGTCAGTAGGAAAAGTCATGTTTGGTTTTCAACTCTTTCATTGCTCTCCATTTTTGCATACTGTTCTCACATTAATATTATCATTCTCTACTCATAGCTTTTAAAAACCATGGTACAAAGCTGAAACAAAACTCAGTTTTTCTATTGTACCTGAGGTTGTAATTATTAAAATTAACTACAACTGTGCTTTTTCATCCCTTTTTTCCTTACCAAACAAGATATAGCAGAACCTTCCTCAGGAAGACTAATGTTACAAAAATGTACAAAAGCTTTTTTGTCTGACATAGAAAAAGTAATTAGATGCTCTTTTCTTCATTATTTTAGATAAATGCTAGCACAGACTGTAAACGGTAACACCTTCATTTTTCTGTGCAGATATTCCTAATACTTTTAAAATTCACATTCTTAGACGTACAACTGAGCTGCACCAGCTATTCAATATACAGATCTTACTTCAAGCCAGGTAGACTATAAGACTTCAGTAACATTAATTATATACTTTTACAATCCATGAGATAAACATTTGCAAGACAGAACTAAGTACAAAGTGTTTACATGATGGTTACTTATCCTGACATACCTGTGCAAGAGACAATCAACAACAGCCAACAACAACAGAAGGGTTTACCTTTTGTACTCTTGTTCCATGGCAGTTCTACCATCAGTTCCAAGTAATTTCTTGTCAAAGCATATTCCGGCATTGACTGAGGCATCTTTTTTAATCTGGAAATACATGCACAGAATTCGTGAGGCTAACCAGGAATTAACTGTGAAGTAAGACTCTGCTGCACCACAGGATAGATGTTTAGAAAAGTTGAGGTCATCAGCATACCCTCTTTCTTTGCCATAACAGTAATACTAAAAAAGCAAGTCACCACTCCATCAATTAGGAGATTATCTTTATCTAGTAATAGTTATTTATAGGATACAAACAGAAATGGAGAAGCAGTCAGTTCCCTATGCATACACAATGCATGCACCACTATACATGCATCCTCACTCAAATGAGGTTGTTAACCATCATATCACCATGGATAGCACAGTTAACCTCTCATCATAGAAAAACAGAGGTAAAAAAAGGCTCAAAAAGACTCAACAACTGGGTCAGTTCTTTCATTAATCATTAGCAACTGTGCTGTTATTTAGCTTTTTTTGAGATCTTCATAACAGAGGCTTAGAGCTCTGTGGTGGAGCTCCCTGGGCTGCATTACGATGTCAACACCAGCCAACATTGTTCTTGCGGTAGTTACAAGGGCCCTGTGCCCAAAATTGTGCTTGTTTCAAGAGCAAGTGCAGTAGCCTAAGACCATCTGGCACTTTCTGACCTTGTCTCCTGGAGCAGTGAGTTGAAAAAAATGGTTTCCTTCTTGTTCTACTGCAAATACAGTGATTTGAGGTGACTGGGCACTCCTGAACTGTACCCAGAACTCTGCTGCCTGGGAAACGTACCTAAGACCCCTCCAGTTTGGATCACAAACCCACTCTGAAATTTGCCAAAGATCACGTGACTCAAACTGTGGCCACAATAGAAAAATACTGACCAAAGTCTATCATTCTGTGACCTTACAAATACTGATCCTCAAATGAAACCCTTTTGGAGGTCTCTGGGTTCGCAGCAGACTGCTCCCTTGTGTCTCATGAAGGAAGTGGGTCTATCCAAAGGAAAAGCATGAGTACGCCACTACTTCTCTTTTTACAGCAAAAAGACTGAATTATAATAATTTACTACAATTCAGTTTATCAGATCAATTGGAAGGATATTTCACTGCAACTTCTTATTCTGCAGTTTGAAGATCATTAGGTACCTAAATTTAACTTCTTAGCATAGGTTAACCCCTGCATCTCTGTGTGTCTATATGTGAACAATTTAGAAATTGGTTTAGAAACTTTGTTAAACCTTTAATTGAACTATTTGTCTTGATTATAACAAATAATTGATTATTGAGTGTTGCTAGACAATCATATCATCCAATTCTGTGATTTGCTATAATAGTGTCAATCAACCTCAATTTGCTGCTACTCCAAATCATAACAGAACCATAATTATGTGATAAAGCACTACACTAAAATCCCTACACCTAAACCCTTTCATCATAAGCTGTTGGCCAAGTCTGGGACTATGAGCGGATTCAGCTGCACCTAGATTTGTCTCTGAGAAGGAGTTTAGAAAGCAAGGTGTTCCATTCTTAACCTTGTGACTCAACGGGAGGGCCTTTCTCATTCTTTTCCCTGATCCCTGTGCAAATCACTCCAATCCAACCCTGACTCAATCTCCCCCATACCTGAATAAATCTCAATTATTCTGATACCCGTGTAAATCACTTCAATCTGATTCCAACCCCTACATGTCCCTTCCACATAGTAAATAGTGAACCTTGCCACTGAACTCTGTTAAGCTATGTATTTATCAATCTATATTAAAATCACTTTTTCCTAATATTTGTCAGTCACTCTTTAAGTGACCTTAAAATCTTCCACTCCCATCTGCAACAAGCGTACAGTTTAATGCTATAACACATAAACATATCCAGAAAACTTCATATTTATTTGTCATCACCTCTGATGTTCCAAAAAGATTAAATGCGAAATTTATAAGCAAAAAACCCCACTCTACTACATTAAAAAAAAATAAATTTCCAAAACACAACCAACATAAACATATCATCAAATAAGGTTAATGCAAGATTCATTTTAAAAAACGAAATAAGAATCCACCATTTGAAAGTCTCCTACCTCTTTATTTCCTTAAGACAAATTTTAAGAGCTTGTTCTGACATACTGGATGTTCTAATCTTTTTTTCCAACATGACAACATCATCGTGATCTTCCTCCTCCTCCTCATCTTCTGTATTGCTTGCAATGTGATTGATTCTTCTAGTAGGACGAATAGCTACAACCTATGTAATGGAAAACAGAGCCAGAGAATAGTATCAGGTTTTGTTTTTTAAATAAGGTGTGTACTTCAGTTTTGAATAGAAACCATGACAAAAACATGTGAGGTGCTGGGAGAGCTTCCTTCATAGAAAATTCAGAAGATTGTAAACCAATGAATAACTTCATAAAGTGTTACTGATTCTACTTTAAAAGTTACAGTTCTTATTGAACTTAATATGACAGCCCGTCATATTAAGTAGAATAAGGCTAATCTTTACACAATGGGTGTCTTCTCTCTTACCTTTTGTAATTTATCAGTTACTTCCTGTTTACAAAACTGCATTAGTATAGTTAAATGCAGCAAAAGTCTAAGCTGCCCTAGTTTAGCAAGGTTTAAAAAAATATTTTCTTTTTAAGGTATCTAAACAGTGAAAGGTGCCAGCTGGGAGTCCTCTGCAGCTCCAGACTGGCCACAAAACATTACAGCTATAAATTAAAACTTTGCACAGACTAAAATAATGCACATTCATTAGCCTGTTTAAAAGTGCATCTTTACACTCATTTAGGATATTTAAGCATCCCACATTTACAAGTCTTTACCCTTTTATCATCATCCTGTTTGGGCTTTCTTGTTTTCTGAAGCAGCTTCAGGCCTTCAATCTGTCTAACAAGCAATGGTATAGTCATCTTGAACCGTTCTTCCAGCCTAACAGCATCTAAAATCTAAAGCAAGGAGTTGTAAGTAGCCAAGAAGGTCAAGCTGATGGATCATCAATTTGGGGGTGGGGAACATGGAGGGTACCATTACTGTCTTTTGACCAGAGTTACAGAACAGATGGTTTAGAAAAAAAAGTAGCAAGAAAAGCAACGAGAACACAGTACACAAGAGATCTGGCCTCAAGGGTCAGGATAATGAAAGAACAAAGCACTACAAAATAGAAAAAAAGAGTCTTTTGTCCTGTCCGTTTTTAAAGCATCTTAATATCTCATTTGGATTTACTGTGACAAACATCTATCAGCATTCTACTTTTCTATTACTGAGCCTCATGAAAGAGCTAGCCCTCTCAGAAAAGCAAAGCATGACCTCCTTGATTAAACCAGAATAAAATCACCTCATGCCTTATGTTTGTGTTCATTTAGGTTTGTTTATTTTGTTCTTTTGTTTTTGTTTTTTAAATTTTATAAACTATTCTATTTTCATGTTTAATGAAATTGATATGTGAAAATGGGTAGAAAACAGCTCTTCTGTATTTCCACAGCTTCCACTGGCTGTTTTTTTCTTTGGTACTTCTCATAACAAAAAAAAAAAAAAGACATGGTAAATGTAACAACTAATGTGCCTTCCTCCAGCAGGATGTTTAGCTACAGTACACACCTTCGTTTCAAATTGCTGCGTCAATTTCTATTTGCTGTGCTTTGAAATAACCTAATTTATGCTTTCAATTCAAGATTGAACGTGCAGCACCAGCAGTGACAAAAGAAAAGCAACAACACAACTTCCAAACACAGTAAGCAGATATAGAAATCAGATTAATAAGCATCAAGCCCTAAGCATAATTTTTGCATAAAGTAATTTTGACATATGATGCAAATTTAACCACTGTCTCAGTATTTAAGAAACCCCATACTTCAAGTTGTTTTTAGAAAGATTTAAAAAAACTGATTCTGAAGCTGCTGGTATTAAGAGATGTATAATGATCTGTCAGCTGTGATAAGGAAGCAAAATTTCAACACAATTTGAAGAAAGATTTATTATCTTTACCATGGGAAGGAGAAGTCAATGTTATATTTATTGTTTAATAAAAAGTTTCCAATACTAAGTCAATTTACCTATAAACACTTCAAACAACAGCATAAAAACTTTTTACAAGTATTCATGCTCAGTTGTAACACAAATACCTTCTGGCACAACATTTTCACTGTATAGTCTCAAGTGTAAGTGATTTCAAAATTATCTAAAATGAATAAACTACAAAAAAATAGCAAACACAGAACTCCCTTAAAAAAGTTGAAGAACATAATACCTGAAGCTTCTCTTGGTTGGATGTACGGATGATAGAAGTCAGTATATCTGGCAAAGCTTCTCTGGGCAGATTGTCCAAGAGACGTCTCAGCTTTGCGACTGCAGGAACAGACATATCCAGCATCTCTACCAACTGCAAGGAACACACGATGAACAATATTAATTAATTCATCAATTGTTGCTATGTTTATTTAAGTGAGTATCTGAAGTTACAAGGATTTCATCTTTCAGCATGAAAAGTGTCTAGGTACTTCACCAGAAAGCTGAAATACGTTTTTTAAAAGTTTACAGAAGAGGCACTAACTCAGCATAAAGCAATCAAAACTTTGAGCTTTCTACTCATTTGAGAGTTAGAAAATATCATCATTTGCAGCACTTTTTACAACACCTGAACTTCTTACTTCCCTTATACATCCTGACTAAAAACTTTCCCAGTTGTCTTAACACTAAGATGACTCTTTTTCTATGCAACCTTTCAACTCAGATTCGTTGTACTGGGGGTATCTGCTTATAATCCAGGCTCAAGTGTTTTTTCCCTTTAATAATTTTTTTAAAAACATAAAAAAACCCTGATCCTTTGTATATATATTTTATATACATACACCTATACATATTTTCCTGGAAAGAGTAATAACAAGTATTCCTTTTACTTAGGTATATTTATAGTATTGCTATATACGAACTAAAACCAGCTTATCATAGCACTAATGTACACAATTAGACTCATCCTGCAACAAGATGTACAGAGCCCCTGGAACTGGACATAGAAACCTTAGGCTATAACAAAAATATCTATTTTGTAGCAGAAGTAATGAAATTCTACTGGTCACTGAAAAATTTAAGAATTATAGAAAGAGAAGGGCAGATAGGAAACAAAGAAAAACCCCCAAATATATGCATAAATGCATCAATATATGATATACAGGATTAAAATAATTTACCTGCACTGCATACTTGTAGAATTGTTCTGATAACTCTCCAAGTTCCTCCTCAGATTTATGCTGATTAGTAAACTGCTCAAGTCGATCTAACTGTTCAACTTCAGCAACAGGATAGGGCTTCTCTTTCAGCAACTGCAGGATCTGGAATCGGCAGAGGCCCGTGACCAGCAGTGTATAATGTGGCTTGGGCCAATTGCTACCAACCACTTGAACTGCCAAGGCAGCAGTGCCAATCCTAAAACAGATCAAATCCTCATATTATTTGTCACTCTCCACAGAACTTTTTGTGCAGCCCTTATCAAAAAGCAATCAAGCTATGCGTTGCAAGAACCTCATGGGTCATAGTTCCTTAGCACAAAAGGCAACCAAATGATACAATTTCCTTTGCAACACGATTACAAACCTTAAAACCTGAAAATTAATGAGCTAAATGAAAAGCTAACTAGGATAACATATTATCGTAAACTGACTTAGAATGTATTTTTTTCGTAAGTAAGTTAATGGATTATGCTGTGGACAGGAATGCTGACATTTCTGCTTAAACTACATGCATTGGAAAACTGCAAGTAAGTCACAGTCCTTCAGTGAAATTGTCAGCCTCATAGTTAACATACGTTTTGGATCAGCTGGACCTGTTTAAGCAGATTTAAAAGAGAAGTAATTTTCTTGTGAAACCTTTCTAAGTTTAATACTACTACCTTACTAAGATGTAATAAAGGTTTGAGAGTAAGGGTCACAGCACATTAGTTTTACTAGTGCTGTATCCTACAGAATTACAATGCTTTCATTTTACATGAACTAGGTCATTATTCATGCTACTTAGGTGAAAAATTTTATAATTAACAACTCCGACAGCCTTAATGCTCCTGGTCTGCATTCTTTGATGATATTTTCCTCTTCCACTTTGGTCTCCTTTTAAAAACTTTTTTTCCAGACATCAGGCTGGCAGGCCCTGACACCACGCACCGCCCCCCGCCCAGCGCTCTCCGGTGCAGCGAGAAAACTTTCTCGATGGGAGAAGCGTTTCCCACACGGTGGCGGCGGAGCAGACAAGACTAGCCGCCGCGGCCAGGCCTACCCCCGTGAGCCCAGCGTCCCCGCGAAGGTGACAACATGGCGAGCTCGCTTCGAGCAGCGCCGTCCCGGCTGGGCTGGCAGTGACAGGCTCAGCGCGCCGCGGTACCCCGGCAGCTCGGAGAAGTGGAGCGGGTCGGGGCCGGTGGCACCTGTGCAGGGAAGGCAGGTCGTCGCAGTCGGAGGTGGGGTCGCTGGTGTTGGGGATGACGCCGATGATGGTGCTTTTCAGCGAGGTGCCCTTCAGGAGCCGGCTGCGCACCAGCTGCATGTTGCGCGGCGAGTCCACGCTCGTCCGCATGGTCGAGCCGGGCAGCAGGACACCCTCATGGGTGAGCAGCAGCGGGAGGCGGCTGGGGATCTGGATAGCGCTGCCCGCCGCCATGGCTGCCCGCTCCCCCGGCGCACCGCCCACACACGAAGCGGACGGGCAGCCTCGGCACACGGCTCCGCCCCACTACGGGCGCCCGGAAGGGACATTCCGCAACGCAACCCGCCTCGCCGGTTTGGGGAGGGACAGGCCACCAAGGGCACGCTGCCCCGGCCGGTCCTTCGCCGGGGGTGACACACCTCCGCCCCCGGCTTGCGGGGGATCTTAGTCTGCCTAGCCTCACAGGCTCACGAGCCTTGTACAGTGCAGTAACTTCTAGCTTACTTTCGCTCTATTTTCTCTTTTAAACGGCAAACTCCGTGGGGGTCACGGCCCGAGGTGCCCGCGGGGCCTCGGATCCCCTGAATGTCGCTGTGGCTGCCACAGCCACCAGGTGTCAGGCGGCACTTACAATTTATGCAGGTTTTGATATATCTGTAAAAAAGAAGTGCTGCAGCGTCTGACGTAGGAGAGGGAACATGTAATGAGTTTATCATTTATTAAATGGGATGGTTACTAAGTGAAATCCATTTTTTGTTTTTGTTTGTTTGTTTTTACAAAAATCTGCTCTCCTGCATCAGTGCTCATGGCCAAAGGGCTCAGGACTCTGTTTCTTCAAGCATAGGAAAAGTGCAGGGGCTCTTCCAAGTGCCCGGTGCAGCCCTAAACCGAAGGGAGGAAATGCAGGGCTCCCCTGTGCAGCACGGAAGAGCAAACACCCACTGGGGCCCTGTTCCCCAGCCCAAGCCAGGCAGGCTCTCTGCAGAGACAGCCCCTGGGACCTCGCTAATGCTGTGGAGTTTTACTGCAATATAGTTATTTTCAGCAGACCTGAAGGTATCAGCCAAGGTCACAGCTCACTATGATCAGTAACATTCCTTTGCCTGGTCCTGCAAAAGGCTGCCCAGGTGAAAGGGCTCTGAATGCTCAGGCCCCATGGAGAGTTCAGATGAACAAATAAGTTTTAGAAACTGCCTTCTTTTTATTTTTTCCCCCCACTGGCAACATGAGGTACAATATCAAAATTGCTTGATGTAACAAATTACATTGGCCAATTCCTTGTTAATCACTGACTTGCATGATATGTTTTGAACAAAGGTAATTCTGTACAGAGGGCAAATCTCATAGCAGGAACTGACAATTTGAAATGGACAAGTATACCTATGGCAAAAAACTTGCTTAATCATGCAGTTTAATACCTTAATCTGTTGGCCTACTGGAAAATGTCACCGTAACAGAACATATAGTAATACTAACAATATATTTAAATGCAAGAAGTTATTACCGCTGAGAAAAAGATCTTCCAAAGCAGTAACCTCAGGTACCTTAGAAAGAAGCTGGAATTTAATATACTATTCAACATGACATTTAGAAAACATTAATATAAAAGGGCACATAACACAGGAAGACGGAAAGCATTTTGTGAACTTCCTGATGTTAAATATAAGTACTCTGTAAACATATGTTCAACACTCAAAATGTTTAAGTACCATTAACTATATTAGTTTGGAATGTAAACACAAACCAAATTTAAAGGTTAAACATTTGATCACGACATTTCTGGAGCTGTATCAAAAAATTGCAATGACTGCTTTCAAATTCCTTTCAGTTTCTACTGAACAACTCTTTAATACCCAGGGCTGTAATTTTACCACATGTACTAAGTGTGCAGTGCAATAGGGCCACATCCTGGCTAGGAAGTCCACAGTATCTGAATTACACTGTATCTCTTAAAGGCATTCAGCCTTGTTATAGACTGCTTGTAACAAAGAATCTCCCATCTCTACAGGTATGTTTTTCAACAGTTGATTAGGTTGTCCAAATTTGCACCTTACTTGTAATCTCAGTTTCCAGATCTTGGCTTCTGATGTACCCAACAGATTAAAGATTTGCTTACTACGATAAAAATCGTTCCTCTGTGAACAAGACCAATACTCCTCGACCAAGTCACGGCTTAACATTGAAATAGATGCCTACACCCTCCCACCAACTATTCCTGGATTCCTCTCAGTTGTTATTTAAGTTGTTTGACACCAGACAGCCAAGCACAAAACAGCACAAGAGAGGGCAGCTCAACTAGAGTGCCAAGCAGGCTAAGTCAGTAGCTGGTTAATGTTAAATGCAATGGATAAGGGCCCAGTTCTCCCTACTTTTTCCCAGTAGGAGAATCAACACGATCTCCCTCTGGTGTCTGACCTCTGCTTCTGCCCGTATTCATTTCAGTATAATGCCTTCGAAATCTTCAACACTGTTAAATGTTCAAAACTTATTATGACATCAGAGTGGGGAGATTTGACAGATAACGTATATAATCTGTTAATTAGTTTTCTTTTTAAAAAACTCTATAGCTTATTTCTTCTTATTAATCTACTTCAATACTTCTGTAAATTTGCACTGTAAAGTACTAAAAACTTGCAATTGAAACAGATCATCTACTCACTGTACTTCTACCTGTTCTCATTTGAAGTATATTATTATTTTGCACCCACTGCTTTTGTTTGGAAATAGTATTATCATCACTTTAAAGGGGAAGTAATTTAATACAAAGACAGAAAATACAATTACAGCAAATATTCTTACAGATGCACAGGAATTTTAAACTGTTTTGCACTTTGACTGGTTTAACTAAGATCTTTTATGTGCTACACGTTTTAGAGTTGCTAGATCTTTAACTAGCTGTCATTAATTCCGATGTGATAGATTTATTTTTAGCCTACTACATGTCAATTATTAATACTTTTTTTTTTTTTTTTAAGTCTTTCTATTCCAGGTCATAGTTTTATGACCTCAGAGTTCCCCTAATACAAATGCTTTGGCTCTGTCTACATAAAAAACAAAGGCTTTATTTACATGGAATTAGCCTTTCCTGGATGATCATGATCTGGCAGCAAACTGAAGTGATCCTGTCTTTTTAAACTTAGTAGAAGAGGTTCAAATCATTTTTGCAACTGCCAATCTACATACACTGAAGTTACACTGCTTCCTTAGAGGGTTGTGGTACAAGTTTCAAACCCATAAACATTTTTTCTAGAGGTTTGTCCCAGCACCCAATTGAACGTGTTCACAAAACTGAGTTGTAAAATGGTACAGATTCACAGTGCCTACGGAGTGGGATATTTTGAATATTAAGAACACTGTTCTAAACCAAGAATATTCTCTTAAGTTTCCATGCAATATAAACTCCTAGGCTATTAATGTTTCAATGCCTCTCTAAGCTCAATTCTCTTCTCCTAAGTAAGATGTGCATACAGTTCTCTTCTGCCTTCTCACTGGCACTCCCTAGAGTTCTGAAGCTCTCACTCCACCTTCTGCAACTATTTTATAAGACAAGACACTCAATCCATCATCAAATTTTCCCTCTCTCATACTGGTTCTATTTTGTACTAACATATTGTTTGAAGAAATTGTGTTCTTTAGGAACTATTTCTCTCCAGTCTCAACTGCTATGTCTGTAAATCAAAGAGAAAAAGAAGTTTGCCATTTTCTTTTCAAATTATCTCTCTACTGTATGAAAGTTTAAGTCTCCCTCTTAACAAACATATTATCTGGTTCTTAATGAAGAGATTCTTTGAATTGATTCAAGGTGTATTTCTATACATCAGTTCATCTGAGACAACCAGTAAAGAATATGTGACTGGCATAATATAAAGGAGGCTAAAATACACGCTCTCAGGCTCAGTTTGCTAACTCCTCTCATAAGATAGAAGGAATCAATCTCATGCTGGTGATACAGGATGCCACGAACAAAGCTGACTTTTTGTATTTTTCCATGTGTTGTCTCTGGAGGAGTTCAGCATAGATTGAGAACTGTATCTTGCCAAACTGATGTGTCACCACAAAAGAGGGTGTTTGGCTGTGCCATGTAGCTGATTTGCTTTTTCAGCGTAAAAATCAAGTTCTCTCTGTCTTTTACTTCCAGTAACTGGGGTAGTGCTTTTTTAACAGAATAAAAGGGATCACTGTTGCATGTTCCTTGCAAGTTCAAAGTGGCAGTTGACTAGGCTGCTGGAGAGCAAGACAGTATAATCCATAGCAAAAAGCAGAAAGAATGGAAAGTGGCAGGCAATAAGGGAAATTATCATTAGGAGAAATAAGTAGAGAGACAGAGTAAATATTAAGTCAAGGATAAAAAGACAATATTAAAGAAGAAAGAACAGATAGGAAACACAAGTGTCTTGTGCACCTCTTAAAGACTGTCAAATTCTGCTCCTGTTTTCTAAGCACCTGCTTATTCCACTGTCTCAGACTGGGGATATTCAACAATTCTCAAGCCCAAATTTTTAGACATATTTTTACATGTCTATAACAAGAACAGAAAAGTTCTTTTAACTGATTTAACATTTGTCTAAAAAAAATTACTGATTTTTAATATTAAAGAGGTGTGCAACTTCTAATTTTGGTGATACCAAAAAGTAATTAAAAAAACTGTGGTTAAAGCTAGATGCTAGAATAAAAAGAACCCATTCATGTTCCATTTCAACTGTGATAAGTATTTTCTTGATTTGCAAACTTATTTCAGTATAAAATCTCCTTCAACTTCAGCTGTTATTACTCTTTAAGCTCCTCTTGCAGTATTTTTGTTCAGATTGCTCCACTCATGTTTATTGCCTCATCATTTGGTTGCAAAGGTACTGTTGATCACCAACAACTTCCAAGGAAGAAGTTTAGCAATCATCACTTAAGGCTTCTTCAGTCCTTCCTTGTATTTTGCCTTGATCCTTTACTTTCCTTTTTTCTTTGGCTCACATTGTATTTTTTGCTCTTTTTCCCTCTGTATTTGCTCCTCGTTTTGCAGCATAATGTACTTTCTATCATATCAGTTCAGACAAGAACTCTGACTAGACTGCCTGGATTTAGTCACTCTGTTTTCAACAGTTTGATAGGATATTAACTGCACAATGTAGGTCGAACAACTCAAGAATCTCTCTCTACCTGATCATTTTCAGACTTGCAGGATGATGATTCCCTACATGAAGCAAGATCTACTCTGCTTTCACATATTCAACCAAATTTTATCTATGTTATTCAATTTTCCAAAGGCAAAAATTCTTCAAAAATAAAGTTGAATAGAAGCAGTTACCTATCTCTGAATTAGTGAAATCTTTTTCACCCTGGCCATTTGGCAGAATCTCTGCTACATAAACATGCAGCTCTTGATAACTGCTTTTGATTGTGATACAAACTGAATGGAGTCATTAGCCAAAATGTTAACCATAATTTAATGTTTTAAAATATTTTTAAGCTGCCAAATATTACAAATATTGTTCCAGCTGCATTGATTTAAAGCCACTAAGTAATCATAACTGTGTACTACCCTGAGGATGTTTCAGGAAATTATATACTAGAACCAATTTCCTCTCTATTATAGTTGTCTAAATTCAGGTCAGGTAGCCACTGACCTAGTTGTCTGGAATTCTGAAATCTCCATAGCAGAAACATATCACATGTACATGGCAACAACACTGCTACTTTATACTGATTTCTCTAATGTACATTAATTACGTGAAAACCACTTCATTTTTCATAGAAATTACTGTATTAGCTAAGCACAAGAGCATCTACATTTTTATCCGTTTGGCCCTCTGGTAGTATATTATGACAGACAATATACAAAACATAGCAGATACAGGTATGTTTATTTTTACCATTTGCCTCTTTGTAAAACTGTGTGTACAATCTTCCAGTATCTATTTTAAAAATTTAAAATTGTATCAGTGTTCAGAAATTCCTGGGGGTTTTGCAAAAACCTGCTGTAAATAAGAACACGTGGAAAAGAGAGTACCCTTAGACGTGATAAAGTATACACTAAGCAGCTGAGAATTTTCTGTGATTTATAAATACAAGATTAACCAAGTCATTGTGATATGCATCCGTTTCTTAAATTGGAAATACACTGCACTATTCAGCTTCATTATTAAACATGAAGGGTACAGCACACTTACCACAACTGTGCTGAGTAAAGTGTCTTCCATGTAGTTAGCAGATAACATCCAAGACAGCAAGTCATGTTATCAAAACTTATATCTATAATTCAATCCCCCATTTTGGGATTAATTCTTCAGGCTAAGAAAACACGCAACTGTGAACCAGTGCCAAAATAAACGACAAATTAATAGAAGCAAAAGCAAGCTTCATTTCCCACACATCTCTGCCTAAATCTTGAAGCTTTACTCCATTCTCCTCACATTCCTTTACTTTTATGCCCTTTTACCAGAGAGGTAAACAACCTCTATTGATGTATCTAGTCACCTCTAGAAAATATTAATGTTGATACAGCAAACACATGTAAAGTATGTTCTTTTTGACACAAGCTATGTTCTCCTAAATTATGGAAATGTAGAACAGGAGAAGAAATAAGCTTATTTTTTCAGTGTTTATTTATATGCTATTTAGGAGGGGAGGACTACATTTTCCTGTCAATTGCATTAGAGAAAGCCCAATAGGTTTGATTCTGGCACGCAAGTATTAACAACAGTATTGTTTTTGCCCTTATCCATTAAATCCAGGGAATATTAAATTGCTGTGCCCTTGCACATTCTGGAATAATCCATGAGCATAGCTCTAAGAGGTAGCCCAGTAAGTAGAACAGTCTCACTGAGCGCTTTGCGTGGCCTGCAGCTGGATGCAAAACTAATTGCATACTGATAGCCAAGAGTCTGTTGTTAAACAAACTGTATAATAATGGGCTTCTGCTTATCTTTCTTTTAATTTAGACACTAATTATGATCTCTTTTTACTATCTTTTTTCACAAAATGTGTACAATTTATATTTGAACTTTTAAAAATTTCCACAAACAAATGGATCTAAAACCTGACTGCATTATTCCAAATTCAGGGAATATTCTCCTTTAGCCTCATCTGTTACAGCTTAAATATTTATAAATACCTATAGTAGATTAACAAAAGTTGAGCCTATAAAATGTAGTTTAATATAGTTTCAGTATCACTAAAAATATCCAACAGTAGGTGGCGCATGTACTATTTGCAGTACGAGTATTTCACCATCTTTCTGATTTAATTCCATAGTAGTTTTAAAACCATTTACAGTACAACTGTTGAAAAGCAAATCTCTTGACATAATTTAAAGGGATAATTATTTTTAATTCTTAATTGCTACCTTAAAGAAAGCAGGAAAGAAACAGCAAGCTAGCTCTTCAGGAAATATTGGGCTATAGGAAATTAACTGACAAAACATGGTGACAGCAGCTAAATTTTAAAAGCACCATTTAAAAATTAACAGAAGCTTACATGTTCCGACTCTTTTTAGCCTCATTTTTTTTTAGACCAGCTATTTCAAATAGGTAGCTGTACTAGGCTGATGATGATTACCTCACGCTCCACAGTTTCAACTGGAATAGAATTTTCACATGGGAACAAAAAAATATGGCCAGAAATAAAAACTAATAAAACCAGGTCTTATGAACACTAACACAGAAAGAAATTATCAATTTCATATCAGACAGTATGCTTCAAATGCTGCCAGGACCTATGCCAGTTCTTTATGCTTTTCTTCTAAATGCTGTTTTAGTGAAAATTATCTAAAACAAGTTTCTTGAATGTTTGACAATCAGCTATATATGTGAAAACTATAAACAGTTCAAACCAAATTAAGGAGCATTAACAGAGGAAAAAGTAAACAGTATAGGCTTTTTCTGTGCTATCATAATTTACATGTTCTAAACAATTAGTGTCAATTTTGCACTAAAAACACCAACTCCTGTGACAGATGTGGTATCCTCCCATAATGTATCCACACACACACACACACATAACACCCCCCCACCCCCCCAAGCCTTCTCGTGGCTGAACAGTGTCAGCACTTCTCATATCAGATGCTCCAAACCCTTAATAACCTTTGTGTCCACTTGCTAGACTCAAACCAGTATGTCCATGTTCGTCTTGCACTGGTGAGCCCAGAACTAGGACACAGAATTCCAGATGTGCTCTCCCCAGTGCCAGGGAGAGGGGAAGGATCACCTCCCTCAATCTGATAGCAACTCTTTTCCTATTGGAGCCCAGTCTTCTTAGTGCAACCTTACTATAGTATGAAACCAAGGTGAGGAATTTTTAAATCTTTCGAGTATTGAATGCTTTCCCCTCTCCCAGTTAGCAGCTATTTTTCCTTACTGAAATGATGAACAAGAGAACCCCACAGAAAGAAAAGATTGACAGTTAAGACAGGGTGGGAGGATGGAACCTAGAAACAACTTGGAAACAGGAATTGCTTCTGCCCCAGCTGGTTTACAACTCAAATTCCCCCAGTAAACAACCTTTCATAGAAAAGATACAGAAAATACTGTTACAGAAAACATGCAGCAAATGCAAGGAACATAGCTGTAGCATATAATTTTTTAATCAGCTTGTGAAGCTGTAATCTTAATTCACATTAATAGCTTGGCTTTAATGATGATTTAGTAAGATAATGGAACTGTCAAGATAGTGCCAGTTTAATTGAACATACATGACCAGGTGAGAAGCCTTGAGGAATTTTTCAGGATAAAATAGAGAAAGATCAGTAGTCCTTTTTACAGCACTGAATACAGGTTAGAGTAAGAGTTATAAGCTCAGATATGCTAAAAGCATAATAACCACAAGTCAAATAAAATTACGTATGTCCAGCACAAATTGGCTTTTCCATTATAAGAATTCCAGAAGTAGAAAGCATAATCAGGAAAAAGTGTAGAGACATAAGACTTTTTTTTTTTCTTTTTTTTACCTCCTTCCAGTGATGATTAGTTTTAAAATACAGCATTCCTTCACTATATTCTAAACTACTCAAAGATCAAGCTACAAGGCCAGCAGCCTTTGAATCGGGGAGCAAGTGTCAACTTCAATCAGCGTACTTCTTAGGTCTTGTACCATAGTTATCTTCCCCAAACTGGAAATTTACTGCTAAAATTTTATCAGTGGTTTCAATACAGCTCAACCAATCTATTTTTAAGAGAAAGAATGATGTGATTCGAACATGAATATAGCAGTCTGAAATACATAATTGGCTGCTGGACCATTATCATAACAATGATAAATTGCACAACATGAACTAGGAGATAATTTCTGGATATCTGGTCTCAGAGTCACCAGCATTAGATCTTTCAATAAATATTTAATATTTTAATTTTAATTATTATTTCCCTTTTATATTTAATTAACATGATTAATATTTACGAAGATTGGAAAGAGCTGTATTGTGCCTTGATGAAATATGCAGATGATCTAAAAATCAGTAGAGAAAAAAAGATAAGTCACTTAAGACAACAGAATTATTGTGACAGAAACACTGGGAATCAAGCAGCAAAGAGCAGGATTTCTGCAGTGTTTGTAAATATATGTGTGTACATGTAGATATGTATTATAAAAATATTAACTGTGTGCAGATATATACACATATGAACACACACAAATACCTACATGCATACACAGTTTAGCTGTTACAATGCAGCTTGGGCACAAGCTGACTCTAGTTACAGTTTGAAGACTCTTGTGCATAAAAATCACACTAAGAAATCCACATAAATAAATAAGATAATGTAACCCAAATAAGAAGCCTGGGGGCTTAATTCTAAAGCACTACTGGGAAAAAATCCACTGATTTCAATTAAAGTAAACACAATCCAGACACTGATGGTTTTTGGCTTGGTGAGGGTGTAGCAACACACAGGAAGACAATAGAGACAAGAATAACATTCTAACTAAGCAGTCAGATTAAAAAAAGGGTGTAGAATTTTTTATGTCTAGTAAATATTGAATAACAAAATATAAATACTAAAAAAAACCACAAAAGAAACAAGAGACGGACTTTTCAGAATTTTTTTTCATTTTTATCAGACCAATGAGACATTGGACTAAGATCAACAACATCACTGGAAATGTTAACAACACAGACAAACTAAATTATTTCAAATTAAAAGTTCCTAAATTTAAGCTCATCTGCCTTTAGTTGGATAGCCTAAGTGGCAAGTTTTCAAGAAAAACTGGGATGGTAATGAGAAATGTATCTCAATTAAAAAAAGTAATTGTACCCGATCTCAAACTGCAAAGGGAAAGCAGATCCTTTGCATTCCTTTTCATGCTGTTCTAGTTTTTATCACTGTGATACTGTAATAATAACATATTTTAAGTAGGGAGAAAACAACAGTGATGACAGAGACTTTTGTTACCAAGGCAGAGGCCTGATGCATCTCCAGCAAACTAAGATATAATTAATATTTGCTTGTCTTAAACCTAGACCTAAGAACACTAAAACAGCCTAACCACAAAGAGTACATAAGGCTTTTGTAAAGTTTTAACAATATGAATAATAAAACCAAGAAAAAAGTATTTTTGTAACACAGCTAAACATATATATGTATATTTATATGTATGTATAGATAGGCACTGCAAAGGGGCATAGAGACATTTGTGGTATAGCTGCACAAATGGGGTAGAGAAATATCTGCAAGCAGTAAATTCTGCACGAAAGACAAAGTAAGAAACAGATATAACATACAAATAGATTTACATGTACATACTCAGTTGGGACACTTCCCATGTTTATCTCCAATGACAACATTCTGTCATGATTGGAAAAAATGGTAGGAAGTTTGCCACCAGCTTTCAGTAGTTACTTAAAAATTGTTAAAGCTAATTATAAGCTTTTCAAATTTTTGCTTCAAAAAAATCTGAACAGGGATAAGAAACTCTCAAAATGTAATATTGGCATAATGACTAAATCTGCATCATATGAGACAGATGGACAACTAAATAAAAGATCTGTTCTTCAGAAATATGAACCCAGTTTAAAAACAAGGTTTCCTATCCACATCAAAGCAAAGTATGTCCCGTCTCTTTGTAACTGAAAAATGAAACAGAAACATACAGGACAACTGAAATTTCATTAGCTACATTATTAGGAAATAGTGTCTTTCCTTAGTTCGTTTTTTAGCTGGGTCAGTAAGTTGTCAAGATAATTTTTAGCCCCAACCTGAGCCGAGTCAAACTCACATAACATGACATTTCAGCATTGTTGAAAGGTGACTTGAACATGTGCCCTAATGCTCTGTGCATGCCCTGTAGCACTAGGAGAGGGATACTGGTTACATGTAGCAAATGTCAGTTTTCTTCAAGAAGGGGAGTCTCCTTTGGCTCAGAAACAGAGCAGACAGCACTGACTGGAAAGAATGGCTTCCTTCTTAGTCTAGGAATATGACCTTACCTTCTCATTAATTAGTAAGTGGTATTTCCAGGTTGCCTTTCAGGATCCTGAAAAATGCATGGTAATCTCTGTCTGGAAGTGTCAAAAGATCTTTACATGCTTCAAACACAATTTTCTACAGTTAACATTTGTAAGGTCAGTCCAACAACCATAAAATGAACTTGGTAAAAACATAATAATATCTTCTGTTTTCCCGTGGGTTGGCTGTTAATCTCATGGATGATGCAAGGCTTTTCTCATCTGCTACATATTCTTGGCTTTCACCCTTAATGATGAAAGGATACAGACACAGCTCTTTGCTGGAAAAAATTTAGTACTGTTCATATTATTTAACTTAGTAGATGGTTCTCAGGAAAAATAAAAAATAAAAAGGTGGAAAGAACATATTTAACATACAAAAGGACAAGCAGGAGTTGTGTATAATATATAGAAAAACAGAGAAGTAAACATAAAAGCAAAAATAAAAGGTTTGCTGCATCCCTCCTTAAACATTATGGAAGAAGATCTAGTCTCTACCCATAAAATGAAAAAGGCCATGAAAAAACATTCTCAAAATTCATCAATCTGCATGTCTCTCCAGCCAAATTAGTGTATGGTCCTAACCAAAACCCTGCAGAAGCTACCAGTGGTTTTTATGTAAGTTGAATCTGATCGAAATGTTCTGCTCATCATCAGCAGGAATACTTAAGAATACCATAAAACACATGTATAACCTGAAATTCATGGGATCAGAACACTCAGAAGTTTATAGCATCAAGTCCACAGATTTGTCAAAAGAAATGAGTTTTACATTTGGTATTAACAACCCTTTTTCAGTTTCTAGTGCTAGAAACTGACAATCATTTCAACTTAACATAAGCACTCTGTGACTTAACTCCAGGGGTTGAAAAAAACCAATGATTTAATTCTATTTCCCTGTAGTCTACATTTAGCTCAAAAATTAAGACTGTCTGTCCTCATGAAACAAATTCTCAATTAATGCTTCATTTTAATAATTTCCTAGAGGAGTCATTTTGCATAGTAGATTTGTTTCATGCGATGTTGCTCTGTGGAAATGTACTCTGTATGTTACTTCTAAAGAGGTTTTCAAATAAACTGACTGACAGTGCATAAGATTAATTTTATTACTTAAGCTGTTTCCTACATAAGTGTCTTACAAATTTTTGGGATTGGAAAAAATTACATCAAATGCTTTATTTTTTAAATCAGGGAAATTTTACTTCTTTCTTTACAGATTTTAACACCTTTGGAAAGTACAGATCACCAGTGTTGGGCCATAAAATGGCTTCATTTGGCAAAGTAGTATGGAAATTCCAAAGAACAAGACCTTTGGTGGATATCATAGCACATTTAGTGAGTACAGAATCACAAAACAGTCATGATTGGAAAGGACCTCTGAGATCACCCAGTCCAACCATAAAACACCAACCAAACAACAAAAAAACAACCAAACAAAAAACAAAACCAAAAAACCAAAACCACACCCCCAAAAAACCCCACAACACGTAACCTACAATCTCAGCCACTAGAGCATGCTCTGAAGTTCCTAATCTACATGTTTCTTGAATATACCCAAGGATGGTGATTCCACCACCTCCCTGGGCAGGCTGTTCCAGTGCCTGATCACTCTTTCAGTACAGAAATTCTTCCTAATATCCAAACTAACCCTCCCCTGCCGCAACTTTAGACAATTTCCTCTGGTCCTGTTGTTATTTGCTTGGAAGAAGAGGCCAACACCCAACTCCCTACAGCCTCCTTTCAGGTAGTTGTAGAAGGCAATAAGATCTCCTCTCAGTCTCTTCTTCTCCAAACCAAACTTCCCTAGCTCCCTCAGCTGCTCCTTGTATGACTTGTTCCTCATATTACTACAGTCCAGATCTTCAAAGGCACATTATGTGCTATAGAAATCTGTAGCAGTAGGCAACTAAGTACAAGGTTTATAGTCCATCTCTCTGATGAGCTAATACTAATTTGAAAAGTGCTCAAGTTCGAGGAAATATAATCAAAAAAGCTAGAAAAGATTAGTAAAGTATTTTACTCCATATAACTTCTAAACCCTATTTTTCTGAAAAATAAAACTTATTGAATATTTATTGTGCTTATGTAAGACTCCATGTAATTATGTTATAAAGATATCTAGAATTTTTATTCAAGTTACTCTCAAACCTCTTGTATGCACAGTAATAATAATTAAATCAGAAATAACTCCTATGCAACTTGCAACTATTTGCTTATGGTGCCACAGGAATTCTTCTCTAAAATTTTCTCCAGCATTTCTACTTGAAAGTGAATGCTTTTGTCTACATCTATTTCATGAAGTAAGAATAGCAAATTTGCTCCTAATGACAGGACATTAGAGTTAGACATTATAGAAGAAAGATTGTGCTTAGCACCAGCTTATAACCAGGTAAAAGCACGACACAAAAACATGGGTATTGTTCATAGGGAAAACTTCCTGGTGTTGTCTTGGAAAGAGAATGTGTGCATCAGACATGACTTAGTTGTTTGACACCATCAGCCAGTGTCATTAATTTCTAAGCAATAAAAGGCCAAGTCATAGCATGCCTCCTCTGCATCACCAGGAAAATATTTTCAGTGCCTGCATTTTCCAGAGTTCAGTGATTGTTCTCCTTCCCAGTCCTTTCTGATCTGTTCCTCCCTACAACATCTGAAAGAATCTAAATAAAAACATCTTTCCAAGAAATAAATGGTCTTTTCATACTGAAGTGAGCAATGTTTAATACTCAGCTACTGCAACTAGGGACAATTCTATAAGGAGGAAACCAGCAGATTTCCACTTACATCCACTTCATATCTACTTTGGACAATTTCAAGAAATGATACAGGCCAGATCTCAGGTACAGTGGTCACAGGAAAATAATTCTTCAATTTCACATCAAAAGTTCTATGTAGGAGCAAAAAAAAATTCTTAAGTTATTAAATGAAAAAAATATAAGCCTTGGAGTATAGCTTAATGAACACATTATATTAAGTAATAGTTTATCAAGCTTCTTGCAGTAGAATGGAACTTCTCTGTTATTTGATATTAATATATTGCCTTTATTTTTCACTAAGAAAGGAGGCACTAACATGTTATGTTAATCAAACATTCTTTCCCTCGCTAAAGCATTTACATGCACTTTCTCAAGTTTCCATTTGATCCACAATGCCTGCATCAGCAAAACGTAAGGAATCCTACTCCATGACTCAAAACTTTGCAGTCTGTATCACATGCTTTGAATATTAATATTTGCCAGACTATTTCTGAAATGCCCACTGGTCTGTCAAACCAAAGAATCCCATGTCAGCCATTTTTAGAGCAACAACAAAGATAATGTGGATGGGGTTCTGGACAACAAAGTCATAAAAGCCACTGTAGCCAGTTACATCAATTACCTTCACAGTCCCTTCAGTTAAAAATAAGATGCAGGGTAAAATCCTAAGAAATTTCTTGAACACAAATAAGAACTCCATGTGCAAAGAATCACCTCGTATTTCAGAAGTTCTACTTCTTCTGTATGTTTGTAAAGTGTATAAATATATTTAATATATCTATATAAAAATATAATGTATATATTCCTGATCAAGCAGTTATTAACATGGATCTCTTTCATTAAACAAGCTTTTTTTAAAAATCGTTTTTTTCCATGCTCATTTGCTAGCATACACAATGAGTATAAAAAGGGAACCCTGACTGATGTTCTTAGGGAGCAACAGGATACTGTAATAAGAAATAAAATGTAATAGAAGTCACAGGAATAAATGAATATTCACTAGGAAAGGTGAAATCATATATTCATTAAAAAATAAACATAAAAAGAAATAACAAATATAACTTATAAAAGTGTGGCATATGGTTTGTAACATTTCTACTTCCCAACACTCATGTTCAATTATCTCTGCTTATGTTAATTTTTTTGTCAGATATTTTAGTATTAAGGAAATGTTTTAATAAGATTTTTACAGCTTGATTACAGATGAAGATGGTTAAATTCACAACTCAATTTCAAGAAGCAGCAATTTCAGTAACTTGTAAGTGTATGCAGCTAAAGAATGAGATTTTAGCACGCATTAAATTGACTATAATGTACTATTGGGAAATAGTTTTTGCAACAACCACCTATAGAAATACTTTGAGTTCCTCTTCTGAGTTCTCCCTTCTAATAAGAAGCAAAAAGAGAAAAAAAAAATAAATCAGAAATTATGTCAAGAGAGTAGTACTTTTTTGCTCCATCTCAGAAGAGAAGTCCCCTGCATCAGTAGGGAACAATCTCCTACTATGTGAAAAGTCAGTAGTAATGTATCTGGGGATTCAGGTACAGATTTCTCTTCACAGTTCCATTCCTCTGAATTTAGTTTTCTAAATCACTAAGGGACTTCTACAATTTAACTAGTATAGTAAAATCAAAAGAAAACCCGAAACCCCCCCAAAACTCTGAACACATTTATGCTAATACTTTCCTAATGCATGTTTTTTCCTAAAATATGATACCAAGTACTTAATTCCCATTCAAATCAAGCATTCCAACCATTTAAACTAATTATACTGGTAATTCCAACCATTTTAAAATAAAAACTCTTGTCTTAAAAACCAGGCTAGAGAATGAAACATGGTAACGGTCTCAAACCACGACGATTATTCAGACCTATTTTCATTTTGTGACCCTGATCTCAGAACATGCTAAAGGTTACATGTGCTGGCTCAAAGATCTAAATTTTTTTAACAATTTTCCTCCAATTTTTAGATGATATTATTAGTGATATCCAAGTCAGATGACTGACAGTTCCCTAATAATTCCACTCACACTCTCCTTGCTGTTTATATCTGTTAAATACATCTAGACCTTTCCAAATTACATATTTCTTCAACTAAAGCATGCCTATTTAACTCAATCTTTTCTTAAAAATTGTTCCCTTACTCTCCAAAAACCTTTTAATACAGTTTTCTAAACTTACTCCAATTTCCCTAGTAAGCATAAATTTGGAAATAGATAGAAAAGGTTCAACTCAGTCCTGTTGGAATTGACTTCTCATAAATTATAGGAGGATAGCAAGTATTAAATGTATAGTTCCTAAGGAATAAATACAATGCTTCAAAAATTTTGGTCACAAGATCAGTCCATATTAAGTTGTATTCCCTTATGATTGTGAACACTTACATTGAAATGGGATGGAGTGCCCAACACTCAGTGGAATAATAAAGAACAATATATAATGGGGAACAGACAGGAAATTGTGACAGGTATTGTCACTTTTCTTATTTTTAAGTTATTCATTCATAAAGCAGAACTAGCACATACACAGAGAGAACAGAGTATTCATATATATGTACTTAGAAAGCTAAAAATATGACAAAGTCTTGGAGAGGGATTCACCTTGGAATAGAAATGCAGCATACCATATGCAACAAAATAAAGTGGAATTTCTAGAGTGGGCTATCATACCCATACTGGCTTAAGATAACTAGCAAACCTAACAGTGTCTGTGAAAATGTGATGGAACAGGCAAATAACCAACCTGGTAAGTTGGTATCCTGTTTGTTTAGGCAAACTGGCCTATTACAGGAGAAAACCCCGTGCACATATATCCTCAGTAAAATCTTCTGTCAAGTCCCTAACTTGGTTAGTTTGCAAGTGCTCAAAATTTCAAATAGATCCAGTGCTCTTGTTTAAAATGTAAGCTAGAAAGCACAACAATTTATTTCTTCTCATAAAAAAATCATACAAGAAATAAAGAAAATACCTTAGGTCTCACAGCATGAAACAGCTGCAATTTTAAAGAGAAAACATGAGAGCTAGATGAAGGATTGAATTTTAGTCATATTTGTACAGTTCAAAGCACTGTTTCAGAGCACAGATGCCACAATTAATAAAAATACATGAGATTTTATTCAGATGATGAAAAATAAGAAATGCTGAACTCTCGCTTTCAGATACAATTTGCAGTCAATGTATGCAGCCTGGAGTCACATATGGAAATTCTCTCTCATGGATATATGACTGAAGTATTACAATTCATACTAAAATATAAGCAATTACACTGCCATCTATGAAAAAGGAAAAAAGAATAAAGGAGAAAGGCTAGATTTTAAAATGTTTACATTTTTTAAAGTGTAAAAACCCCGAAGCTCTTGTAGGAACAATCTTACTATTGGAATTTTATTAATACAATTAACCCTAAGAACTGTTACCCAGAAGAGGCTTTAGAAGAGTCACTCTATATCCCAGGATTTCTTTTATATACTGAAGTTTCTCAAAAATTCTGCACAGCAGCACATGTTCAATTGCACCAAAGTCTACTGCAGACAGAACTGACTCTAGCAGATCCAACACCTTACCATGTTAGTTGATGTTAGAATTCAACATGCCTTTTGTGGGTATACATGTATTGCCCTCAGTGCACATCATCTTTGTGATATATTTTCCTTGTATGGGTGGGTTTGCCTCCAAGAACCTCAAATACACTATTCAGTATCTATGCCTTTTGGAGGTAATAGTGCATACAAATAGCTACCAGTTTTACCAGCTTTTAATGTTTTTCTTATACTCTCATCAGCAAAGTTACAAGAAATCAAGATGGCAAAACAATGAATTATGGAGAGGTTCATTGAGTGTCTTTATAACAAGAAACTCTCATTAGTAGACTCAAGAGAATGATGCTATTTCAGTCTGGTTACAGCAGGGGTAAACTCAGGTGAAGGAAGATGCACTACAGAACTGCTGAACATTTGGTAACAGATGCTCCAGGCTGTTATTTCGAAATGGTGAATTAACTACTGAATTTTGGTGTGTTTTTTTTTCTGATCATGCGAGAAAAAATATTCCCAAATGTTTTGTAGTTAGTCATAGGTTGCTTTTTGTTGTTTTTTTTTTTTAAAGTGACTAATCTCCGATGTATATTTAGGGATGCAAAATGTAGATGAAAAAATGTACAGTAGAAAATTATGCTAAAATTGATTAAGCTAACTCAACTCACGACTCCAGAGGCATGCATTTCAAATTATATAGTTGTTTCTAATAATCAAAGCAAATGCTAATGTGATCAGTCACAAGTGAGGTAATCAGAGCACCTTGTTACAGTCACTTCGTTCCCCTTAAGATTTCATCCATCTCTTTCAAAAATCATGGAGTGAGAATGACCCACTTCCAAACTTCAGAAGTGGAGACATTTCTACGCCACCTTATAATAGATCAGTTAGTCACTGACCTGACCTGTTTTGAGAAAGATCTTCCTTAGCTGGAGAAGTAGTTGTCAGAAGCATATATTTAAACTGAAGTTTTATAAATGTATACCCCTCTTCAGCCTATTGAAGCTCATACTTCTTCAGGTGTACATTGTGCTTAAACAGTTTGTAGGTGTAATTCTTACTTCAGATTTGGGAAAGACAGGAATAAATTCTTCAGAAAGACTTGGGATCAGATGCTGTACAGAAAAATGTTAAATTTTGGGTCCAGTTGAAATTAAGAAGACATTTTCAACCCAATTCGATTCTGCCCCTTTTATTCTTTGGTGATCACCTCTGAAAAGCACTGATTTTGGAAATGAACACTCATGATTCAGCTGAAACAGATCGAAAACAATATGCAGAATTTTAGTAAACATGTAGCAGTTTGCCTGAGCAATAGCCCTTTTTTAGAATGCCTTGAAGTAACCTTCAATGCAAGTTACCACTGTATACAAGGTCCCATACCTTTTTTTCTTTTCTTTCCTGTTAAGATAGTCCTTTCTTAGCTTTAGGTAGCCATACTCTTGTTTTCAGAAGTCACTGAGGTGAAGAGATACATCTTGTTCTGTTAAAATTTTTCATTTCACTGACTCTTGGACTTACAAGATGCAATGGCTCCAGTAACAAAAGCATGAAATTGATGTCTAAATTTGCTACAAAGTCTCTTAAGGTTCAGGGACACATCTCTCAGGTTATTCCCTCTGTGAGGGAATACTTTCTCGTAAGCATAATATTACCAAAATTATCAAAGATCAGGAGACAGGTCACAGTGTTCTTTTATGAACACGTGAAAGCCAGCAATTGCAACATAAGCACAAAAAAGACTGAGTCACAGAATTGAGCCTCACAAAATTTGTGTGTGGTTTGATGTATTTGCTCTATGGAAGGTGAAAAAAAAGAATATGTAAGTAAACCCTCATTTAAGAACACAGCCTCATAATAAATGTAAATCCTGCATAAATTGTAATTAAGAATGCATAGCTATCTTCTGTAATACTGTGTTTTGTCTAGGCGTCTGCACACTGTAGTTCTCTCTTCCTCTTAGATAGATGAAAGAGATCTAAACCTTTCTGGTGATCAGGAACAAAGGATCATCTTTTGTGCATGTTGTTTATGCCAACAGAGATATTTATGTGTTGGATGATCCCCTACCAGCAGTTAATGCACATGCTGGAAAGCATATTTTTGAACAACACATAAAAGAGGCCCTTAAAGGAAAAAAACCAATACTGTTGGTAATCCATCAACTACAGGAGGTAAATAGAGGGTTTTTTCTTTCACTTATGAATATTGTGGTATAAAATGTGTATACATGTTTTTACAAAGTAGTAATAATTCTTCAAACAATATATGCAAATAAGAATCAGAGGGACACTGCTTTCTGCTCAAAAACAGAAAAGAAAACTAGCAATACATCTGAGACTACTGTAGGTGCACTGAGGGTAGAAAAGAGGAAATAACAGGTAAATACAAAGTGATTACATTTTCAAAGGAGAAAGACATTTTTGTGGCAAATCTGCTATGAATAGCAGTAACAAGATAATACTGCCACTAAAGTAATTTTTAGCATCACACTTAGAATCTATTGAGATGAATAGAACTAAGAGGTTGTCAGCTTCATTAAAAAAAAATAAAAGACCAACCTGCATGGCTTTACATTTGTTTCTTTTGATTTTGTGTTTTCTTCGTGGCCTTAAGGATTGGAAAGTATTGTGTGTTTGTTTTTTAAGAGCAAGTGCCTTTCAGGAAATAAAAGGAGCTGCCATAAAAAACAACTAGCTTATGTATAAATGTCTAAGTGCACAACCATTTTGAAGGGTAAATAATTACATTAAAAGACACTTTTTAAAAAAATTATTTTTGCAAACTATCTTGTATCAACAAGGTAAAATAAGGACTCTAACTGAGAGCAAGTATTTATTAGTTGCATCACCTATGTGGGTTCTGCCCATAGATCATTCCCAAACAATTTAAGCAAAGGCTTAAGCTAGTTGTCTTCACTAACAGCTGTTTCCTTCTGAACTTGGATACTAGCTTAGCCTGATTCCTCTTTTGTCACTAACACATGGATTCTGAAATTCCCACAGCCTTAATGGACAGGCAGAACCATACCTCTGCTTCATCCACTTCACTTCTCCCATGACAAAAAACCCTTAAGTTTTTAACTGAGACCAATACTATTTTAACATTTCCATTAATGACACAGATAGTGGGATTGACTTTAACTATTTAAATGCCATGTTACATACGTAATTCCTGAATTGTAGTTCCTGAATATTTAGTAAGTCAGTAACTTTATTTCTCATGACCTCTGCCTTTGAAACAATGCATCCACAGCAGGTTCTAGAGACTTATTGCATACTGTAAGAAGAATCATCATTCTTGGCTCAGTATGCCTCATCTTGGGCATCCCAGTTATCATATTAGACACTGATCACTTAATTCCTACCCATCCTCTTCATTTTACTCTTATCTTTGCATATCTCTATTATGTCATCACAGAGCCCTTTTCTTTATAGCTTAAAGGTTCACTTCACATATGACAAATCACTTCTTAATCTATAAAAATTCTGCCCACCTAGTTCAATTCAGAAAAAAGAAAAGGGTGGGGGTGGGGAATGGATTTCTAACTATTGTTTTAAGGAACAAAATTTGGTGTTTGCTTTTCTTTCCACTGACAATTTGTTTTGTCAAGGATGAGAAGGGAAAAATGGATTATCAATACAGCTTTGTACGCAGACCTAAAAGCTACTCATCATTCTTAGTAAGTACATATAATTTATCACAATTTGTTAGTCATTCAATAACTGCTACAGAACTGGAAGGAGTACTTGCCATAGAGCAGCATTTAGCAAAAGCAAGGATTCTAGATATGAATACGAACATTTGACAAAATGTTCCCATGAAATAACTGCCACAAAGGTTCTTTTGTCTGGCAATTGTGCTAAAACATGCTTAACATTGGCTGATGCTAGCACAAAAATGACCACATTTAGTCCTACAAAGAAATTTGTGTTGCAGCTTGTATAAATCAACTTTTTTAAGAGGAGTAGAAACAGGAGTTCATTCAAAACTAAGGTGAACAGTATCAAACTGGATTATTCTTTATATGTGACAAATGCACAGACACAAAGATTGTGTTTAAAAAAATCAACTTCCAAAACATTTATAAAGTAAAAATACTTCTCTCTTGTCCTTTCAAAAAATAAATACTTTAATTCAGAGAATCACTGGGGGGGGGGAAGGAACAGTGCATAGCCAGAGTGAAAATAAAGCAGCTAACACTTGGATCTCATTAGGACTTTAGACTTACCAATTCGTAGGACATCTTGGTCTTTAAGTGCACTGTCATAAGAAATGAGCAGCTGAACTTAGATCGTAGAATCATAGAATTTCTTGGGTTGGAAGGGACCTCTAAAGGCCATCTAGTCCAACCCTTCTACAGTAGGCAGGGACATCTCACACTAGAACAGATCGCTCAGAGCCCCATCAAGCCTGACCTTGAATGTCTCCAGGGATGTGGCCTACACCACCTCTCTAGGCAACCTGTTCCAGTGATCCACCACCCTCGTATTAAAGAACTTTTTCCTAATGTCCAACCTAATCTCCCCTTCTCTAGCTTAAAACCATTACCCCTTGTCCTATCATTACATGTCCTAGTGAACAGGTCTTCCTCCTTTCAAGTAGTAGAAGGTTGCTATAAGGTCCCCAGGGAGTCTTCTCTTCAGATATGGTGGGGATATTTCCAGGCTATTTAAAGAAAGTATTAGGTTTACTGGCAATTGCAATATACAATTGTTAGATTTTTTTGTTGTTGTTGTTTTGATTTGGCTACTAATACAATTAAAGTTTTTTCTTTTTATCACTCAAAAAAAAGAATGAGACTCACTGAAATTTATACATGTATATTACAAATTTTTAGAATACCTGTCGGATTTATGCCTGATGTGTGTTGCTGACTGAAAACTGGTTCTTTTAAAAGGTTCACATCTTTATGCAGTCTCCAGTAATTCCTCTTTACAAACACCTAAAACACCTTCTCTCAGTCATTAATTTAATGAAAAGTCACTCATAGATCATGCATGAGATGTATGCACAGAGAAATAAATTCATTTAATATTAATCTGACCCTTTGGCACCCTTCTAATAAATGTCAAACTAAATATTCCCATGTGTAGGAACTAAGTTCTGATCTTGTTATTGAAATTTTATTTGGGAAGAATTTACATTAATGTCGCTAAGTAAAAAAAGAATTTATACTCTCCATTCCCATTTTTGTAAACAGAAGCTCTGCACATATAAAGAATGAACAAGAAGTAAGGATTAAGCAGTAACATCATTGCTGAGAAAATGTCCAGCACATTTAACAGATTTCATGTGTTGAATTACTTGTACTCCCTCAGTATGCTCTTATGTTCCATTTCTAGGTTTCACTTTGTGTTTTATAGCACTCCTTTTGCATGCTGACAACTGCTCTTCAGGCTTCAGTAACTGGTGGCTGAGTTCCTGGGTAAAGAAAGACTCAAAGGTATGTGCAAAAGTATATAAATAGTATTCTAGTTCATTTCTGATTCTTAGAGGGATAGTTGTAGACAAATCTAAAGTATATGAGCAATACAGCTCAAATTTAGCATAATATATTGACTATTAGAGACTTACAAGATATAACCCTGTTGCTCTCCTCAAATCCTACTGCAGATGAACCTTTGATTAAACTTGTCTCCATCTCAGACAAAATGCAGGTTTCAGATGGTGAATCTAAACACTGTAAAAATTTTAACTAATACATCTATCATTATATCAGCGAAGATGTAGATTGTGGCTCGTTTCTATATTTTTTAAAGGAAAATTACAATATTTTGGATAACACAAAAAAACCCTGCTGTGCTTCAAAATGTCTAAGAGAAGCCTAGAACTTATTTTTATCTATTAGCTTATGAAATCAGCACTGTGACCATGATCATACTAAGCATCAAAGGGTTTATTTTTTTAAAGCCCCTTCTAATAATAATCTGATAATTTATAAGGCAAAGCAACTACCTTGTTCTTTACAGTTAGCAGAGAATACTACTTTAATATTTGTCTAGACTTCCCTAGCAACTTCAGTGAGATTCATCCCGCCCTGAAATAAAATGACTGAAACATGTCAGATGAACAGTCCTCTAGACACATGTGCTTATTTCCACTGATTGTAAAGGGATCTTGGATAACAAGGCTTGGATGCAGACATCTACATTATGGGTACCTGAAACAGTCAGTCCTTTGCATCAGGTTTTCTATTGTATTACAAAAAGCACTACCTATAAAAACCTCTTAATCACTTAATCTTCATAAATTAAATTAAATTTAAATTAAGTTGCTATGATTTGTGTACAAGTCACAGAGCTGAGTGGAGGTAGTAGGTGTTGCTATGAAATCATCAAACCCTTGGTATCCTGTCATGCATTTATTTTGGTTTTTGCTGTACTTATGAAAGCAAGAGCAAGACTTTAAGACTTACAGAAATTTATTTAACTTTCAAAAGCATTATTTTTAAAAGCTGCTTTATAAATGCTGATATTGTAAAGGCTGTAATAAAATTGTTTCCTACTCCTACAATTTTTATCTTAGTCAAGAGTAAAGCTATTGTATGCATTAGTACATAAAATCTAACTAAAGACAAAGACTACCATCTGATTCTGCTCCTTCTGTTTATCCACACATCTTACAAAATCCAATGAGTTTCTATGACACAACTCCCACTGGCAGGCTAATGAACCTTTTTTTATAATAATATGGATGAATGGGATGTGAGCCTTCCATTTCATGCTGAGATTTTTTTGCAGCAGTTTCAGATCTTTATTCTAGTCAAAAGAGCTTTTCTTTTCATTTTCTGCTAATTAAAGTTGCTATCACAGCTATTATTTTTGTTGTTTGTGTTTTTTTTCTTTTTAAGTCAGTTGATGTACTATTCCTTTAGAATATTTTAGGACCTTTGAATTATCATTTTTGTTTGACCCAGAGAAATTTACAGTGTTTGCTTTCGTATTTTATTTTTAAATTATGCAGATTCTTTTGTAAAGGCTTATCAGAAGCTGAGAATTGTAGAAACACATGGCTAGCTGTCAATTATTCTCTGCCTTTTGTATTAAAAGACTGCATTCAAGCTTTGGTTAAACCATTTTTTTCAGATGTAGCCAAGTATTTTGATCTGTGCAGAATACGATCACGTCAACCACTATTGCTGGTTCACCCAGAGTCCTACAGTTAGCAACAAAGATCCAGAAATAGGCCAGCTAAGCCAGAATAGCCAATTGAAGTGGCTGAAAATTCACTTCTGTAGCACATGATAGAGAGCATCCAGTAATGCAAGAGTTTAGAAAATTCAAAGACACCTTCTCACATTCTACCACCATCCCAGAAAACCTAGGGGTTTTTTTGAAGGCCATGTGCTTGATCATGTGTTGTTATTCTTCAAGCTTCTTTTCCCTTCTGACAATATCAATTAAAGCAATTTTCATTGTTTTTTGTCTATGTTTTGTCCTACTTAAATATTGAGAATGCATCACTAAAGATAGGACACAAAATAACATAAGATCCATTTTGCAAGGCTGTGGACCTTGCACTGTTTTGTTACGAATGCTTTATGAGTACTGAAGAGATTCTGAATACAAAAAATGTATTAGTAACATTTTTCTATGCCAAAACCTTCAGGAAGGACTTGAGGTGAAAGCTGGTAAAGAAATAGCAAGCATGGACAGAGTTTTCAGCTGGCTAGTGACCCAAGATAACCTGAAGGGAGCCAACTCAAATACTAATATAGCTACTCCCTCAAACAGCCTTTTAAAGGTGTCTTAAGCTAGACTTCTAAAATGGGTATTTGTTGACTCCGCAAGCCAGAATGCTGTCCTAACTTTCTACTGCTATGCCAAACCTGGATAAAATTGTTGTCACTCTGCTCAGGAAATACAGGGACTATTTTCTTGCAGGTTTCTGAGGGTGCAAAATAGAAAAAAAGCTAAAGAGACGCTAGAAGAATCTACATTCCTGGGACATTCAGGCAAAACCAGCACAAATCACCTGAGGGCTGTCTCTGTACACACATTGCAAAGTTTCAGTTCAAATCACCTGCATGAAACACTATCATTACCAAATTATCAGCTATGGTTTACACTCTGGAGTTTCATTGGTACACAGAATTAGCACAGTGTGTTTCTATTGTGCTACACGTTGTTGTTGGTTTTTTTTTCTGAGAAATATCCAAGCACTAAAAAAAATGAAGATCAGCAGGTCACCACTGTTGTCTCATATAGCCTCCTCTGTGCAAGGTCTCAGTCTAATTCATACTTATGTCAGAAACCATGACTCTTTCAACCAGTAAATCAAATACAGCTGAACATTCTTTGTTTAATTTTTTCTCTAATTTAGAGGAACTAACACAGCTAACACTGCCTTTAAACTCAGCTGACTGTGGATACTGTACACTGATATCCCCACTGACTTTGATGAAACCTCAACAGGGTGATAAAAGAATGTTTCCATCAAAGTTACCATGCTACACAAGCAGCAAAGATCTCACAGCTTTTTGTATTTAGAAAATGAGCAGCCACAGGAATGCTAGCGGTTTTCACTGCAGACCCTCAAAAGAATTCAAAAAACACCATTAAATCCAATCTCACCATGCCAATTTTTACACATAGCACATACTGTTACTTTTGAGTTTTAAGCAATCTCTAGAACCCTTTTAAAGAGATAATGTTCAGTAACTCTCATTAGTGGGTTCTTAAAGCAACAGATATTGCTATATGTATCCTCAGGGAAGTTGCCTCAAAGTAAGAAGATTTTTCCAGAACCCAGCATATAAAAAAGCAGAGAATGCATTGATATCCAGTGACCCATTCAGCTAATTAAAGCATACTGATCTGATGGGATTCTAAACAGTAAGGTATCAATACAGTCAAGGTATGCTGTGCAGCCCAGAGGTGCTCTCACTGTCTAACAAATGTTATATAGCAAAGTTCACAGCCACACAGAATTCTGAATCTCAGGAACAATGAATGGGCCCTAAAATGCATGATTTCATTTAGTTGCAGTCCCTTTATATTTGTAGAATCTCAAATTGGTACATACTTTGGCCCTTTGAGGACTGTGGATCCTACCCAAATACAGTGAAAATATCACATGCACTTTTGTCAATATAAGTCAAATTTACAGATGTCTATCACAATTTCAGCAAGAGAATTGTCCTCAAATTTGTAATTGCCAGAGTTCCTTGGCTAACCTCTTGTCTAATCTGTATACAGGGACAGAAATAAGTTACATACATAATTATCTTTTCTACATTTGAACGGAGTTTAGCTTCAGTTTCCATGCTTGCATAGAATTTATCTTTCAATATGTGTACTGAAGTAAAGTTAATCCCTTCACATATGCATCTGCATTCAGTAGAAAGAGAAAAGATCAAGTATGTCCAAGAAAAACACTTATCAAACTGATAGGGTTTAGCTGGAAACACAGAACATCTTTTAGAAAATATATTCCCCAAGCAGCACATACCAATCCAAGTATCTTCATTATATGGGAGTATAGTAGTAAGAACACCTGACCTGCCAGATTCCCTTCAGAACTTAGTACTTTCCTTAAAAAAATGAAGCAAACTAACCTGATTCTTCCTAAGTTCATAAGCAACAAGCCTACTTGAGAAAATGGTGCTTGCACAGTATTTTTAGTGAAAACATTCATGAAGTTGATGTTTACAAATCAATACTTCAACATTGACGTGAAACTTCCACTTACATTAAAAACTGATTTATATTAAAACTGAACGTTTCTTGTTTTCATTTTCAGTTTAAAAAGCTAACTAATGAAAATGCCAAACATGCTGTTACTCAACTGTGCATTATTCTGGTTTGCATTAGAACAGATAACTTCGTGACTTGGATTGTGGCATTATTTGTTGTTTTGAGCTCTCCATCCCTAAGTGCTGCATCAAAATATTTGACATTACTTCACATCATCCAGGTAAAACAAATGATTCACAGGTTAACCTTGATGTTAATTAAGTTGTTAGATGTAATTTTCTTATTCTAGCCACTGTTTATATAACACAGTTCAAGGCTTAAATTCTCTTGGGCCACATTCTACCATACTTACATTCAGACAGCATTTTGCAAGCATGCTGAGGTACAGTAACAAAAAAGTGAGAGTTAAAAGTTTGTACTTTGCCAAGAGCTCTTGTATGACACAAAGTTAATGTAGCTAATCCATATGCCATTGTTACTGAATGTGTATTTCATTTCACATTAATGCTTTTCTATAGCATGTTAAATGCACTTGTAATATCTTCTTAAAAGAGATTGGAAGTATTTCACTAAAGGCAAAGCAGGGACTGTATTTTGTTTTTGTATCCAGATCGCATTTAGTATAGTATGCCCCCAAATCTGATTACATTCTTTGTGTACTCTTCAAAAAAATCAACTGTTCTAAACATGA
Organism: Hemiprocne comata; assembly: GCA_020745705.1. Taxonomy (NCBI): domain Eukaryota; kingdom Metazoa; phylum Chordata; class Aves; order Apodiformes; family Apodidae; genus Hemiprocne; species Hemiprocne comata. The sequence continues at coordinate 8,155,599 of CM036598.1, forward strand.
GTGTTTAGAATATGTAAACATAACTTGTTTTTTTAGAATGCGTAAGAAAAAATTAATCTCAGTTTGCTTCATGGCATGAAAGCAACCAGAATTGCTCCCTTCATAATAAATGGAAGTGTGTTATCATTGCACAGTCTCAGGTTAGTGCTTCAGTTGAGTTTGTTTTTTTGTTTTTGTTTTTTGGGGTGTGGGTTGTTGGGTTTTTTTTTCGGGGGGTGGGGGTGTGTGTGTGTTTTGTTTTGTTGCATTTTAGTTTAAGTAATACTTCAGCCTGGAAATATTTCAGGCAATAATAAAATCCTGATATACAATGAGCATTTTTTCCATCTTAGCCTTTTTTCAAACATCTACTAAAAATCAGCATAGAGAAAAGAACACTATAGTAGCATTGCTACTTGATTGTTGGTGTTGCAATATGTATATATTTCGTTTAAATTTCACACTAAATGTATTGTTTATTGCCTTTTAGTAACTACATGGTTTTTCTTCAAAGTAAGAAGAGAGGCCAGAAAAACACGAGGACTTCACATCAAACTGTGAAAGATACTTTTCTAGCTACTGCAGCCTGGCAGTCTCCACAGGCAGTTCTAATAGCTTGGAAATTGCCACAGGCTCTATCACTGAATTCTGTTGTTGATGAGCTTTTTTATATTGCTTCATTCTTAAGCAGCTTTTTACTTTGATTAGTCTCTTTTCTTTCCTCAACAGAGCTATTACAGATAAAAATGAACAATAGGTAATTTTCCAATAATTATATCAGATTTTTTTTTTCTGGTTAAGTTAGAGCTGAGTGGTCTTCTCCAGGTAAGTGTGAGAACACAAACTGAGACGGACTTTAAATTTACATCAGTTGAATAGATAAGGGAGCATGCCTTGGTAAGACCTACCTGTAAACATAGCAGTATGGCTACAGTTCCTTTAAAAATAATATTATTATTAAAGACTCTGTACATGTATTTGCATGCATATATATACTTGCTGCCCCCCGATGTCTGAGACACATTCCTGAAACCCCAAAACACAGAGTCACTAAAATCTTGGCCGAAGGCTGGCCAAGTGAATGAGAAATTACATTCAAAGATTTTTAAATTAAATACAGAGAAAACAGTTCTATGGTTCTCACAGACCTAAATATTAAATGCCATGGTCAAGAAACTATTGATACTGTCAGAGGAACACATCTTGATAAGCTACACACCTTTATTTGTTTGGTATACTTTTTCTTGAGCCACCTAATATCATATTTCTCACAGATCTACATTTCTAAGTAGATGTATCTGTAAATTATTATTTTTTTATACTATAAAGATGTACACTACATGTTGCAGGGCTATAAAATGACATCCTAAGACAGTATTTAAATAATCGTAAGGGGAAGTAAAAGTGTAGTATGCACTATACACAATGAATGACGCTGACACACATGGATTATTAATTTATGTGAAACAGTATGCAAAAAATGGCTGCATTACTCTTAATATCTCAGTTCACACAATTAGATCCAACTTTGTTATCAATACGTAACATTTCATTGGGCCAGAGGGACAGCAGTCTAGAAGCTCCATCTTTAATTATGCACAAACAATGAAGAATTTTGCCTATTCAGCAAGTAACGAAATGACTGTCCTAGCACATTGGTATTCTAACTATTTACAGTTGAATGAACATCACAGGTTAAATCAAGTTTATTATCTTTAGTTAATAAAAAAAGTTCAAGAATTGTGCATTTTAATGGACATTTCTAAACCCTTTCGAGTTGTGAAATGGTCTAATCCAGCAGATTAATGGACAGCAGACTCTGTGGGCAATTTAGTCTTGTAAATTGTCCTGTAACAGCCAAGTTAGCTGTGTTGGATCATTTTTTACATTGCTCCTTTAATATATTAATGCTCCTAAAATTATAAACCTTCTGAATAGCTTTCAGAAAAAGGTCAAAGAATGCCCTTACTTCAAACCATTTTTAATATTACTGGTGCAATTATTGACATGTTCAACAGCCAGCCCAAAAGGAGTAAGTGCCATGAACGATTCTCACACACCTTAAAAATCATTCATTCCTCTCTCACACACTCCAAATGATGGATATGTCACAACGACAGGATGGCAAAAAGACATAACTGTTAGTATCCTGCAGTCATGCCAATTATAGTCTACTTTATTTGCAGGAAATACAGCACAGGTCTTCAGTCAGAGGTCTGTCAGAATGGACTCCCTCCAACTATGGGCAGCGTCCACTAGAAACAACTATTTTAAATGTAATTGCATGTTTTATTTCCTACAGACAAATCTTCAGTTCATGTAGAACTGTTTTGACTAGTATAACCAGCTGCTGGCACTATCCTAATACACAACATGAACATCTGTACAACTAGTTTGTCAGACCTAAGAACAAAAAATTCTGTTATTCCTCAAGACACCATTCTGTTCATAGATACAATAAGGTAGTAGTTTTTATGATTAAACACTTCTTTTTCCAAAGGTATATTAAAAAATATTTTTAGCTTATCCTAAAATTTTCACTGCTATTATAGAAGATTAAAGCTCTGACAGCCAAGTACTGCTTTGTTTCGAGTAATACTGGAATTCCAAGGTAGTCTTGCAATACCTTTCTTAACTTGTTGACAAAGTTACCATTTTGACCTTAGTAAGTCTACCTTCTTAATATGCTTGCTATCTCTAGGAAAAATGAACAGGAAGTCAAATTAAGTCATTTTTAGAAGTGAGGCAGGATTATGTAAGATTGCTTAAAGGAAGCTAGGATACTTTACAAAAATACGTCTTCTTCTTTAGAATACTAATGATTCCTAAAATGTTAGTACTTCAACACTGGGAAAACAGAACTTTTTTCCCCCTTGAGGTTCTGTAAGTACTTGTGTTCAGAAAAAATTGAAGTAGAAAAACATTAATGAAAATACTGTATTATAACAGTGAAAATGCATGGTTATTTGACTGCTTCAACAAATATTTAAAGATAATCGGTAGTAATTTGGCTCTACTGTCTTGTTTTTTGCCTTTTTAAAAGGCTCTCATCCTCTGTCAGTTGCCATTTAGATCCTTTCAGCAACTGTACAGATGACCAGATCTGGCAAGCACTTGAAAGAACTTTTGTGAAAGATACATTATGTATTTTGGGTTTTCAGTCACTTTATTTTCTCATAGAAGTACTAAAAGGAATTGCAGCATACAATTATGAAGGCTATACCAACAAGACTGATTGAGTACTCCCACTTGCGTGAGTGTACTCTAAGTAAAGTGTACTTTTCTCCTTTGATTTTTATGTGGTATAATATAGCTAGAGATACATGACACAGCTAACTATAAAATCAAACAAATGGACAGTGGGGCACAACCAGTATAAAGAACAATAAAGAACCTAAGAAAAGCTATTGAAAATGGAGGGGCTTGGCAGTTACTTTTTATGGCAAGAGCGCTCATTGAAAATTAAAAAGTAATTGAAGTAAATTTAGTTGAGTAAGAAATCCAACCACTGTAAATATCTGGAGCTTCAAATCAAATTCCAAATCCATGTTGCATATAATTCCACAGTTTACTCACAATGAAAGGTGTGCAGCATTGCAGTACTGGTCACAACCTCATGAACAGTATTTTTCTGAAACTGCATACACTTACACAGGATCAAAACTATACAGCACAAGTTACTTAAATACAGAAACTGTTTAATTAAACTGAAATGTGCTGCTGATTGCTCCAAATCCACTTAATGCTTCCAGACACCAATACTTGCCCAGTTTCCTTTGTGGTAGGGATACGTGAATTAGCAGCCAGGCCCCCATCAGCTGCACAGACAGGAGCAGTCATCCTCTGAGCAGCTAGCAAGAGAGCTCACAGGACATTTGTTCAACCTAACTGACACACACAGACCAGCAAATCCTCCCACTGTATTCCCTTCACGCAGCTGCACAGCCTGTAAACTGCATGCAAACAAAGCCATTATTACATTTCTTCTTCTGACTTTTGCTTATTCTCCCTCAGGGCTACTCAGGCCCTTTTCAGGTTTTGAGCCTCAGCAGACATAGCTGGAACAGCCTGCTGCAGAGCAGGGAGGCCCCCTCCACTGAAAATCTGAAATCTTTGCCTGACATTTAGTCCAAAACAGAGCATGGCTTTTCCCTATGGGGTTGGCTGGTGAACAGTGTGCAGTACAACCATCTCCAAGAAATAGCAAATGACTCCTATGTTCAGTAAGGCAGCACCATTTCTGGTCTGGTACAGACACCATTGAGGCACATTTTCGTTGCTGGATGCTGAACAGGAGGTGGTGTGCAAGGAATATAGATTTTTCTTTGTTTGTTTTGTTTTTGTTTTGTTTTTTAGTTAACCTATGTAATTTTCTAATTTTGGTCTCTGAACTATAATAAGGCCATGGAGGCAGTCTTTTTGGATGTACAATGAATCTTCTAAATCTCAAAAGCCAGCAGAAATATTTTAATGTACTTCTGTAACCAGAGTGCACACAGACAATATGCAAAAATATTACTAACAAGATTATAGGTTTGAGTTCCACTCACACAAATAGATAGATTTCTCTACCAATTTATGTTACAATGATTTGCCTTAGTTTCTGTGTGTTTAGAATGTGACAAATAGCATAGACCAGATTTACTTAACCCCAAATATTCAGAACACTGAGTCCTTCACTTTCCCATGGATAGTTGTTCTCCACATCTCAGTTTTTCTAAGCAACTCCTGAGGGCAGAGAAAACCTAAATTCGAAGCAACGTCTCATGAAAAAACACTAACACAGCCACTCTGAACGTCCAAGCTTGTCTCACTGTTCTAGCAAGCAGACACTGTTCTTTAGTTTTCCTCTGCTTACAGTCAAAATTGACAACTACACCCATACCATATTCTCTGGCTTTTACAGAGATTACCACACCTCTCCTCAGCTAGAACTAACAGTCATACAAAGTTAGCTAACCACTAGCCATTAGAAATACCTGTTCCCACTAATTTCTAAAGCAGGTGTGTTGCTTAATCCCTGTTTACCCCAAGATTCCAGATATGTAATACTGCACTGCTGTTTAGCACCTTCCTATGCTAAACAGTATTGTATGTTCTGCAATTATGCAACGGGCTGGAACTGTGTGAAACTTTTTTTTTAATAAACAAATACACAATTCCTTTATGAGTTAAATAGTCTTTAATTAGCTAACTCACTTGACCAGACTAATTGGCAAAAAAAATTACACATCTGTGTTTAGCTCTGTTTGAATAAATGTGAACAATGTCAGTGTTCATTAAGTGTAGATCAAGAGCTATCATTCCTCTATTCTAAATGTAAATTTCCCTCAAAAAGAAGTGTAAATAAGCAGTTATTGCTTTGCACTGCACAAAACTAATTGAGCAAACCTTCAGAATCAAAGAGGCTTTCACAAATTACAGTTGGGGTGAAGAAGGAAATAAATACAGATATGCTCATTTTTTCCTTATTAATAGTCAATATGATAGACTACACTTCATTACCAAATTAATTTCAAAAAGGAATCTAATTCAGCCCAAAAATCCTGTCTTGATTCTTGTTTTTCACGTGGCCAGATTTTCAAAAATCCCCAACACCTTTGTGCATACACAACTGGAATAAATTAAGAGATGAAAACCCCTCTTTAAGTTCCAACTTCAACATTTAGATGAAGCTAAACTTCCACAACTAACTCATCAGCTGCCATTGTGACAGTCAATGCCAGGTTTTTAAGAGCTCAAAATATTATTTTTCTGAGTTCTTTTAAAAATATATATATTCTTAGGCCTCTATCTTGCTCAAGTGTTAGAAGCTTCCAAGATAAAAACAGACTGAAATGGTCTTGCTTTTTACACTTGTAAGCTGTTAAAATAAAATCTGCAAGACTCTCTCCAACCTCTAGCAGATAAAAGCTCCATCAGATAAAAGTAGCACATAAAAGAATAGGACACAAATGACATTTTCTAACTCTTCCCCTAGTATAACCACCTAAATCTTGTTGAGTTTGTGGGAGATAACACAGTGACTGCATCTCAGTGCAGAAATGCTCAACAGCTTTTACATGGCACTGACTTCAAAGTGCTCATCAGCTGCATCGGGTTTATCCCAACGTTTCCATATTTTGAGCTAAATAGTCTATGAGAATCAAAAACATTTAACATACTTCAGCAGCAAATATTACATAAATTACTATTGCATTTAACTGAGCCATAGTAATCATACAGTCATTTCTATGGAATTATTTCATGCATGATCAGTAAAGTCTCTCTCCTGCTCACCGAACACCAGATCCCTGCTCTGCTTCCAGAGCTGGGTATTTTTCAGCCACAAGGTGCTGCTCTCGTTAGAGGAAACAGTACATTCAGAACCATGAAAAAGAAAACTCGGTGACCATTTTGTAACACGAATGTGTAGTTCCAGTGTTCACTACCTACTACGCTATTTCCTTTGTAAAACAGCTTCTTTTAAAACTTTACCCCAGGTTTAGCATGAAGTTTGTTTCCACTATTTTTATTTAATCTGGGCTGTGACAGATCTTTTGTGAGACGCCAAGAATGAAAACACAAAACCTGATTGTGCTCTAAGGCTTGCTTGCTTGCTTGCATTGCAACATGTAAAACTATGCTGAAAATCTTTATCTTTCTATAGAATTCCCACATTTTAAAAGATTTTGCAGTTTTGTATGCACCGAGTTTTAAGCAAAGAAATTACCTGATCAACATTTTCAGAGATTACATAACTATTTTAAAAGGTAAGTAGTCTAAAGTAGTTTCTTATCTCCTACCGGTTTTAATTTTTATGTAAATTCAACGTAAGTCCTTTAAGGTCATCCCAGCTTTTTAATTTTCTCATCACAAATACAATTCAGTGTACATAAAAAGAATAATTTCCTTGCTTAATTTGAAGGCTTAAGGAATCTACAGAAAAATTACAGATTTAACAACTGGCAAAGAGCATAGGTAATGTAACATTTTGTTCTGGAATAAAACCACCACACAATTAAAAAGGGAACAGACAAATGTCTTACTGTCTTCCTGGTATAGTCAAATAAGAATGAATTATCTCTTTTGAAGAAGAATCTTCACATAGTTGTCCCATCCAAACAGTACAGTAAAGAGCTAGATAAGTGGTTTATTATTTTTTTCCATATGCAGTTATCAGCATTCGTATCTCAAAAATCAGGCTCCATGTTAGGCACTAAGAACGAAGTCACTTGTCCAAATTATCACCTCAGGGAAAGCCTTTACCTCTCCACAATTAAAAAAAAATAAAAATTAATGAAGTAAAACATGCAAAGTAAACCTGGGACTCTGTCCTGGAACCAAAATACACTTTTTCACTTTTTTTATGAACATAAATAATATCATACCTCTGTACTTCCCCAGATTTGGGAGACTTCTCCTGTTTATATATACAATTAAGTTCAGCCATTACAACTTTAAATTACTGGCCATACCTTTAATCTCAGACCCAAATGGGGATGCATCACTATACACATACATACACACACACACACATATATATATAAATGCACAGATCTTTATAATAACGTGTATATATAAAAATAGCTAGATGATATGTATCAGAATAGACATATCAGGTATATGAACTTAGATGTGAATTTGAATTTCTCAGTCTCTGCACTTAGAGTAAATGTTCCTTGGGGCTCAGACTGCAACTTACTATGTACATACTTAGTGTGTGGAAAAGCAAAACAAGACACACCATAATAGGGGAAAATTACTATTACTATTTGGTGAATAGCACTCTGAATCCAGATCACAACCCAGAATCATCTGCAGACTGTACTAGCTGGAAGTGTTCAAGGCCAGCCTGGATGGGGCTTTGAGAAACCTGGTCTAGTAGGATGTGTCCATGCCCATGCATGGGGGTTGGAACTATATGATTTTTAAGGTCCCTTCTAACTCAAACCATTTTATAATTTTACATATTATTTCAGTGCTTTTTCACTGGCTGTTGCCCCACCTTGCATTTTCATGGGAGCTAAAACCTTGATATTTTCCTATATTATCTAAATATAAACCCACTATAATATTCTGAGATAACAGTTTTAAATACAGTAACTTTGTCTACTGTTACTCAGTCTAAAACTCTATTACTATTTGTTGGCTCCTGAAGACCTTGTGCATGTCATTAGTTTATTTTAAGACTGTATTTTGGACTCAGGAGAAGAAAATGTCAGATTGTAACCAGCCAAGCATCAGGATTAATTAGAAAAAACACCAACAAGAGGAGTACTAAACAAGGACACAGTCTCATTCTTTTTGTATGAAAACTGCATTCAGTACCATCCTTGATAACTTCATAGCAATATCAGGAGCACAGGGCAGAAAGCAATCAAAGGTATTTAATTTAATCACTTGAAATGCACCATATATTCCAGAATGGAGATTAATATTTCTTGTTATAAAGGTGGGCAAACAAATCGTAATGCTATCCCTGGGAGCTATGCTCTACCAAAATTGTATAGCCACAATAATTCTAAGTCTATATATAGTAAGCTGTAACTTGTTATCTGAATATTTTGGGCTTAACATCCTTGAAACTCGGCTAGAACCCCTAAGCAACAACAAAAAAAAGCAACTCCACCCCCAAATCATAACAAAGCCATCAAATATCTGTACTGTGCCAGTTAGATGCTGTACTGCTTACAGTTTTGTCCACCAGAGATGCATAAGAGTGTCACACCAAAGGCTGAAACTAGAAGACTGTAAATAACTTCAAGTAATTTAACTACCAATATTTGTCTTTCAATCACACCTGAAGCACCCCTCATCCCCTACTGGCTTCTACTGCAAGAGGAAGAGCTGTGGCACATGTCTCAGGTTGCACTAATTTAATCCAGGACACAGCAAACAGTTTTCAGATAGACTGCTACTAGGCTTTTGTCTCGTTTCAAGCTTCTAAAATGAATTTACATTTGGTAATGCCTGAACAGCTATTTGATATGCAACAGAAGTATAACATGTCTCTCTAATTTACTTTTGATTCATGTTGCTGAGCCTATGGGAATAGGAACCATACAGCCGTGGATGCAGACAGCTTTATTACTTTATTTATCCCTGTTCATTATGTTGAATTGGCAGCTCCACCCCATTCGGAGAGGAAAACTGGAAAGCGCTGTTTGGGACTCCTTGAAGTGGCTGCCTTTCCTGGCCTCCACATTCTACATTCCAAAAGACTCCTCAGAGGCATCTGTCCTGTTCTCATACCCATGCAGTACTTAAATGTGTTTGAGAGCATGCTAATAAAATAAAATGAGCATGTCAAAGCCCTACTGGGGAAAAAAAGCCTCATTTTTCTCCTTGCTGCTTCACCAAAACACGGAACAATGTGGGTTCTGAGATTTAATCTCATCACCTCTTTGGGGCTTTTGTTTGTTTTAAATATACCAGAACTCCAGAAGGATGGCCTCCTTACATATCTCTTGCACTCTACCCTCAAGCTCCTATACCTGTCTTATTTGAAGTAGTTCATTCGACTCTGAATCTCTGAAAGAACCATTAGCTGCTTCCAGGACTCCCTTATATAAAACAGTAAGAATTACATCTACAAAATACAGCTTTTTTCATTACTGGTGTCATCCATTTTACAGACTTCACTGGTGCCCACAAACAAAATGGTCTGTATTTCCCAGTCACTAAGTACTGTCATCTGAGCTTTTTTTAAAAAATGAGGTATGACACATTCATAGACATTAGCCAAGTAATTCCATGCAACTCTAGATGGCTCAAATTAGAAGCTACATACTAATATAAAGCCTTCCTAATTAATAATCTAACAAATTAATATTTGAACAGCTAAGATCCATAAGTCCTACAATTTCAGAATGTTTATTCTCTGCTCTTTTGATCAGATAATCAAAACTGTGCAAATTACAGGAACTAGAAAACATTTAAAGCTTCAGGCATCCATTTTATATCCATTAAATGTACTATTAGTCCTTCAGTAACACTGTCTCTGTAACAATCCATGAAATGTGAAAAAGGTGGTTTTCTTGCACTCCACTGGCAAAATAAAAGGTCAGGAAAAGAGGAGGAAGATGTTTTACACTTCTTTCTTGCACAGAAGACAAGCACACAAATGTGTACCCATGGTAGTTACCCTCAAGTGAAAGAATATATTTAAATGCAGATTGTCAGCAGTTGAACTTTGTTTAAAGACCTAGTATCTATACAGACACTTAACCTACGTTTGGAGCAGTGAGTGGGGAGGGTGCAGATATGAGAATCTCTATGACCTACACATTATTACTAGATGAATTTGTGATCAGTGTTATGTCAGTAAAGTTCAGTGTTATTTCAGATGAATTAATGATGCAATGGGATAACTAAAAATATTCTGTGACCCCCAATGCTGTTCCTTGAAGATAGAAAGGGCTGATTCCTCTGCACTACAGAATGTTGGTTTTAGTTCGATTACATACTCAGAGACAGCTCTTGTTAAAATTATTTCTTCCTTTTAAACTATTGGAAATATAAAAAGCAAGCCATTTAAAGGAAATGTTTCCCTTAATCTCTCATTTTCTATTGAAGAGATCAAATAACTTACAGCCTAAGGTTAGTTTCAAGTGAAGTGTCCCACATCCCTGTTGACAATGAAATTGTTTGGTTACTGGTTTTAATTCCATCAAGAAAATTCAACATCCCCCCCAGACTTCCCCCATCAGTCACCCCAGCCAGAGAAATAATAATTTACCTAACATGGAAGTAATTACATTTTTGGCTATAACTAAACCATTCAATTTTGAAATTCTACGTAGTGTTGAAAAAAAAAACACATCATATTAAAATACTACTGGATAAGTGTATTTAAAAATCAGGTGCTTTGCTATTAGGATTAGTCAAGTTAGATCTTGACCTTTACATCTCTCATCCCTAGTCTCTATGCCGAGCCATACTACCTTGCACATCTGCTTATGTGATTATTTGGAAAGTAAAGCTCTGCTTAGTGGTAGGATGGAGAGCAGAATCTAGTTTGTGGTAATTCAAACTACACAGTGCTTAATTTTCAAAGTAGCCATAGCAAAGTAATGAGACATCACCATCCATTCTATATGGGTCTGAGCTAGGTGAATAGTAAACATTTTACAAACAAGTAGAGAGCGGTGCTATGTGACATGTTCAAAGTATCAGATAGAAGCACACATCCAAAATAAATAAATAAGATTGAATTCTAACAATGTCCTTGTATGAAGTCATGATTCTACAGCATTAAGTTTTCAGATTAGATATTCAAGAAGGTGAAGTTATTGTGATACAGCGGTGTATAAAGCCTTACCTTCCCTTTTACAATACAGTTGGGAAATGACAGGCACAGACAAAGAGGAGGTAGTGACAGAAAGAGGGAAAGCTCAGGGAGAATTACACAAAGTGAGGGAATCTGTAAACTGGACTGAAATAAAACAACAGAATTCAAATCACAAAAAGTATAATTTTGAACTGTATGAATAGGGAAACAGTGTCACTGCTTGAGATAAGCTACAGTACAGCTGTTGAGTTGGAAGAAGCCATAAACGCATTACAACTGTCTTGAGTGGTAAAAGAATGAAAGGCGACAGAAGGAACAAAAGGTTCTGAAGAGTAATGTTTGTCAGAAATAGCATAATTTACTGTAGCTCCCTATGATTTGAAAGAGAAATGCAGCAATATGTTCCAGAAGTTACAGAAGACTTTCCTCCATAAAGTAGAATGTGAGATGAGTGGTTTGGACCCTGTACAACAATGCCTCTTTTCAAGCATTACTGTATTCACTCTAATAATTTATTAAATACATAGAGACAGACAGATGACTGCAGATGAAGAAACTAAGGCGCTGGTCAAATTAACAGATTTGTTCAAAGCTTCTTCCTCCTTCACTGTTGGATTGTTAAAGATCACCTTGATTAAACATCTGTCACAGATACTATGGGCACACAAACTGTCTCAAAGCAAGTGACCATTGTAAGACCATGACTGTGACCATGTTTTTCCAGGATTATTTATGCAGACTGTCCCAGCCTAACACGAGGAGATCCACATTAAGTACAAATGTACAACTAATGATCCTCCTACAATTGTAGGTGTACTAACCTGCAGCTATACAAATTTCTGACATCTGCACCAGCCAGCTGAATTCACTATTCACCATCCACCCAAAACCTGCATCTTTCAGTAGCTGGACTGGTACATAGTACCAGAATCCAGAATTCATAGAACAAAAAAGTGGTTTAGCTCCCTCTTCAATACAGGTCCCAAATTAGACTTAATCATAAAAGCAAAGCAGAAAACAGTCTCCTAGAAATACCACAAATACTTAGTGGCTTTAATTTACATCAGGCTGCCATTTACAGCCCTCCTACACTACTTCAGCAACTTAGTTTTTCAGAAACACAAACCCAAAAGGTAAAAATCCAAGCACACTCCCAGAAGAGAGCCATTCATTTTGTAACATTCAGGAAACACATTGAAGAAATGAGAAAAACATAACAGGTCCAGATTCTGCCTTCAAGTGTGCGCTCATAATTCCCATAAAGCCATTACGTATTAGATGCAAGCAGGCAGAAACAACCTACATCTAACAGAAAGGTATTCAGCAATAATTAAGCAGTTTGCTTCTTGAGAATTTATCAGTGTTTTATTTATTTCTGCAAAATATCTAAGCACCTTTAAAACAAACACAGACAACATTATTGCCTTCTGTTCACAAGCAGTACACCCTGAAGAAAATCCATTGTCTACTGGGATTCAAGATTTTTCGTCCCAGTCTCTGCACTAAAAATATTGCCAGTAAGAGAAATGATAATTAAGAATTCGTATTCCATTTTGTATCACTGAAGCATGATCCTGAGTAATTGGCAGAATCAGAGAGCTACTGAACAGGAAACACTGATCACTCTACCATTTGTGCAGTATTCTCTCTCACCCAGAGACACTACACAGGACACAGCAAATTAAAAAGAACCACACCAACACTATTTCAACCTACATGTACATCAAACTCCTAGAGAGTGAAGGAAATAGTCTGAAACTGAGATCTCTGCATTTAGATGCATTGTAGTATAAGGAGGAGCCTTCTATGGCTCTGAAAACAAAGCCTGGAGTAGACTGAAGTTATTTCCCGTCTACCACCCTTATCTGCTAGTTCCTGTGCCAGAAATTTCTATCTTCCTACTCTGTTCCTGTCTTGTACTCCAGCAAGTCATAGCAGTATATCCCTTATGGAGCAACACAAGCTTACAAAGCATAAGAAACTAAATGGTCCATGGTCTGAAAACCATACAGTCTATGCAAGTCAAAGAAAACAAATTAAAAATGCATAGAGCCGGTCAGATAAAGGACTAAGACAGCAATTTGGTGCAGAAAGGATTCTAGACACATATACAGGTGACAAGGAAAATACGGCCCTTTCCCATTAGGAATGTTTAAATCTATTTCTGGTTGTAGAGATGGGGGATGATACACAAACTACTACTGAAAGCCGTAAATGATAAAATTGAATCCAAGTTTGTTTGCAAAACAAATGCCTGACTGGATTTTGTGTTCATCTGCAGTACATTTTTGCTGTGTCTGCATATGTGTATTTCACTACATTGCCTGATACATAGTTATTTCTTCAGTTCTGTGTTCCAAAATAAGAATGACAGATGTACTCCAAAAATAAGATGTATTTCCCATGAAAAAAAAAAGCAAAGGGAAAGAACTAATCACAAGCATGAAATAGGATCCTACAGTGACAGCCACAGGTCCAGAAGCAGTTTTTTCCTGTGTTCTTGAAAGGGAGAGGCATGAAAGCAATGAAACTGTTAACTACTTCTATATATCCACTACAAAGACAGTATAAACTAGAAGTTGCCAAGGAGGCCAACATAACTGATTTAAAATGCAGTTGCAGGAAATAGACTTTAAAAAAAAAAACCTTTTAGAAATACTAAGGAAGATAATAGGAACAGTGGGTGGGGTCACCATATTGTGTTCTCTCACACTTCCAAAAAGCTTAAGCTGAATTACAAAAAGTTAGCTTAAACACCAAAGCCCTTTCAAAGCAAAATGAAGGAAAAAAATAATTTTCAGATAACTTCTCAAAGTAGCTCACTAACAATGGACGGCAGTGTTAACAAGTGAACAATTTGTTCATGATCTGCATTCTTTAATTTTTCATTATTATTATTATTAACTTCTTTAGCATCATACCCAACTACTTTATTTCCAAACTGCCTCTGTTGCTGGAGACTGGCAATTAAATTGAATTTTCAACAGTGTGCTGTATACAAGCAGGACTGGAGCTCACCATCTATCTCGCCATAAGCAATGGCAATATCCCATAGTTTACATTTACACCCCCAGCAGTGGAGGGACAAACTTACCTTGGTACTTCTTCTACCCTCTCAACTGACACTGACTTTTGCTGCAAGGAAGTTATGTGCAAGTAAATCAGGGGTCCTTCACTGAACACATCTAAAAGCTAAACTTTCAAACAAAACAGGGCTTGGGAACATAAGCACATTAGATGGGGTGATACCTCTCCTAAAAGGATGCAATGCCTATTCTCCATATTTGACACTTGGCAATTTTCACTTTGATTTTGTTTTAAATGTAAATAAACTCTGAAAGGTAAATAAAAAATAGTGGAAAAGAGTAATACTCTTTACAAACTCAGCCTCACAACATCAGAGCAGAAACTGACCTAGCCTCCAAGAACACTTTCCAACCCAATTATGTAATGCATTTCTGGTAAAAGTAACTGCAAAAATGTGGTAAAAGTCACTGTTTCTTTGAAAAAAGGGGAGGAGGGAGAATATCTGAAATATCTATCACTGTAACTATCTGCATAGTTATCACTGTAATAGAAAAACAAAAACTTAAAACAGTTTTAAGCTAGAAAATTTAAGGGCACACAGATTTCGCTCAAAACACAGTTACCAGTTTGAACTGTACATACTTTGAACAACATACACTATTCACTCTGAAATGCACTGTAAATTCACTACATGCCCCAACATCCCAACCCAACACTAATTATAATCCATCTGACTATGCTTTTTATCTTTATGCTTATTTATGCTTTGAAACTTTTCTAAATGCTCTAAATCATTATGGTAATAAGTAAATGGTTTGCTTCTTGGAATACTGCAATGCACTTTTTTCTGGGAAGATGCTTTTTTTTTTGCCCTATCAGCTGGCATGTGAAGAACAGCAGTGGAATCCTGCAGAAGATTATTAGATCACATTTGTTTTCATTTATGCTTACAATAATAAATCAACTCTATCCAAAGGATGCATAACATTAAAGCAGTATTGTGAAACTTGTCCCTAAATTATTTTCTTAACTGATGTAATTTAATAACAAATTTTACTACAACAGTAGTATATCAGTTCAGATTTCAGCTACCACATTATTAGCTGAAAGAATGAACTAAGGCTTTCTTTTCAAGGAAAGTCTGAGATACTTAGCGTAGCTATTCTTCTGTTAAATGAAATCAGTTGCCCTTCTTAAATTAAGAAAAATGTATTTACTCAATTGAAATAGTCACTGAAGCAACCACTTCTAGAAAATACACAGCACAAGCTTTGTTTTTGTATCAATAAAAACAGTCATTCCCAGCTTCCACTCATGCAAAACTGACATTTCTAAGTTTCTTGGAGGAATTAAGGTAGCAAGGTCAGAACTGGAAAACATTACCTAAGGAAATTATGTTCTGCTTTAAAGAATGAGAGTGATCTAAAATTCCTAAGTACTACTAAAGAGTTCTTTTACCTAAAGCTTTCAATCTAACAGCAGCAAAGAAATTGCATAAGGTTCCTTATGCTTTTATTGAAATGTTTGATGTCAAGTATCAACTCAAAGATCTCAACTCAAAATTTGTTTAATTACTTGTATTTTTACCTATACTGTTCTTTTTTTTTTTTTTTTTTCCATTTTTTGCACCTCCTGGTGTTCTTCACCATCTGCCATTTACTCTCTTGACCCTCCACCCATTCCTCCTCTCTTCTAGTACTCCTCTTTCCTTCACCTTGTTTCAGTTTATCTACCCCTTCTCACAATATCCACAACTCCTATGTCATAGCCCATCGTGTTCACACTAACTGCTGCCCACAATGTTAGTTATATTTTGGCCCAGACATACGATACATGTATCTATTATAGCAGATTAAAAAGAAATATTTTGTGCACACCTTACACGGTCAAAATTTAGAAAAGAAGTATCTATTTTACAGTAGAAAGAAGAACATTTTCTACATTCTAAGCAATACAAGTTTGAGGATAATTTAAACCCTTTTAGACCTTAAGAACTCAAACTCTAAAAGTGCACAGTGTATTTATGCATCTTTTGAAGAGGGGAATTTTGCTGTAGAACTTTTGGGCTTAACTATTAGACATGTTTAAACCAATAATTCCGTGAATTAAACTTGAATTTTTTAAAGAACTTTACCCTGTCTTGAGATTTCTCCCTTTAAAAGCTACACTCTTATTCGCCTTTATAGAAGTAAAGAAGGACACATCAGAAAAAATGCAAGTTCAGAAACGCTTACAATAAACACTGCTTCACGTGTATATTTTTTTCATTTTCAAAGATTATTAGAAGGTTTGATATTTCACTTTCCTCCATGGTGGGACTGAACGTATCCTTGCCCACAACAGGGAGCTTGGAACTAGATGGTCTTTAAAGGTCTCCTCCAATCCAAACCATCCTATGATTCCATTCCATGATTACATAAGCCAAAGGAAAATGCCTGGTATAACACGACATGGCAGGATGAAACTAACATTTTTTTTCAAGTGCAATACTGATATTTAGTATGATAATAGAGATCCTGTGTAAGATAGCAAGATAAGTAAGATACTACGAAAGATAAGTGAGATAATAAGATACTACAGTGAAATTATAATACCTAGTGAAATCCTTTTGTAGCTTTTGAAGCTGTTGGCAAGCTGGACAGAGTGCTACTGAATAACTGATGAACACGCAAAATGCTGAAGTCTCAAAAGCTGTGATTTTCCCATGAGAGTAGTTGAGATCAAATAAAAACTCTGAGTGTGCATAAACTACTTTGCAATAAAGCATATAGTCTGACAGGAAATTGTACATTTCACAAGCAACAAGAAGATGGAAAACTAGCAAATGCTTTATCAGCTACTGGCAGTATTTTTAACATAGCAAATAATGGGAATTTATACAACACCAACTGTATTTGATTTTAGCTTACAGAGTACACAAAAAATACCCCTCAATTTAGACTGCAGTTAAATTTTGGGACTAAAATTTTTCAAAATTATTTGTGCCATTTTAAGAACCAACCAGAAATAACTATTTGAATAAAACACTGGAATAACAGAACAATATTCTGCCAGTTTTTCAGTAACTATAATTTTAAATATAATGAACAAGATACAATAAAAAAAATTAAAAAACCCACCCAATGCCTGATGTATATGCTTCTGTTCATGCTCAAAGAACAAGAGCTCCATGGAAATCACATCAATCACACATGAATCAGAACAAAATTAAAAGCAATTAAGAAAATTTTATATGGTGTTTAAAAACATATTTTGTCTTTGTAATAGTGAACTGTTTCAGATACAAGGCATAGAAATCGAAGGATGAAACTCTCCTGACCATCAATAGGTCCAACCTGTACATGTGGAGAAAAAAACTGCTAACAGTTTATAATTCACAAGAAAATTAATGAGTTGGTAGGCAGTAGAAGGACCCAATTCTATTGATATTCAAACCAACACTACAGCAAGAGTAGATCAGAGTAAGATAACAGAATATAGCACTTTCATTCAGGTGCTGCACCAGCTAGAAATGGTGTTTCTAGTTTAGCCAAGTCCAGCTAAGCAAGGCTTCCTATACAACTCAGGTCCAAAATTATCTTAAGCATGGCTATATAGTTTCAATTAGTACCTGGATAACTTAAAGGTCAGACATAGCAACCAGTATCTGCTTTCAAATACCACATACATACACACTTTAATTAACATAAAGCATCATGGTTAGGTCTGCAGTTAAACTAGAATATGTTGATGTTCTCCAAAGTCTGGCATTATTTCTACCCTGACCTAGGACCAAGTTCCTCTAGATTCTTAATAATAGGCAGATCTGTTAATATTGAAAGTTTTATATTTCAGGCATTGTCTTCATGGCAAAGCAGCTGTTGCAGAAGCAGACTAAATAAGATACAGGAATGCATTTAAGATTACAAGGTTACCTACAAAGTGTTTGCTCCTTCAATTAGCACCCCCACAGGCTTATCTCTTAGCAGTTTGCTTTAGGCTGAACTTCATTATTATGGAACTGAAAAATTAGGCTTATGTTCAACAACCCTTAAAAAAGTAAGAGGGAAGGAAAGGTAGTCTAACACTAACTAAACAGGAATACTCATCCTTTATTCTGGCATAAGTAATCACATATGCACTTTATCAGTTTAATTATTTTCATTCATTTACTTCTCACTATTGTGAAGTCTGAGTTTCCCAAATCCAAGAATTACCAAAGGCTGGAGGTTTGACAGGGAGGACACGCTCAGGAGGAAAGCACTTTCAGATGTCAAGTAAAGGCTACAGTTGGGCATTACTGTCTCCACAGATGCCCTAATTATAAATTCACACCTCTTGCTACAGAAAACAGCTCTGCCAGTGAGTGCTCCCCTGCTCTCCTACAGCAGCTCTCATTACTCACATATTCTCAGATTTGCTGTGTGCCTCATCACCTGCTTCTCCTGCAACTTTCACCCTTTGTCTTCAGGAATCTCAACTCTCTTCCACCCAGGCTAGCTTTGCCATAGTGTTTTGGAGATAGCTTACTTCATTGCTATTCAACATTTCTCAGTTTCAAAACCCCTAAATATTTTCTGACAGAAACCCAGAGTCCTTTCATGTGAACTAAAACCTAAGAGGAATATACTTCATTTTCTTGTTTACCAGTCACAGTCTGTTTTGAAATACGTTGTATGTGTTTGTATTTTCATATACCAGATGTGAGTGTCCCAATCAACATGACACATTAAAAAAAACAAAAAAGCATTCAGATAAGCAATGTAGCAAAAAATGAAGTATCATTTTTTTCTTACAGATTGGTTTGTGTCTTTCTGGGTAACAAAATGTTTGCTGATGTTTCTAGAACACCACAGATTGTAGACCAGCATTCATCTCACATAATACACAAAAAGTGTCTAATATTGAGAAAAGATACATCTATAATTGGATATTATTTTTAAAAAATTATTTCCCCACATTTATCTTAATCACCTTACAAGCTAACAAAAAAAAATCCTATATACTGCTCCAGAGAGAGGTGATATTTTAGGGAGTGATTCTGCTAATGGTCTTGAGGGGAAGACTTGAAAACCTGAAAAGCATATTGCTTGATTTATTATTAACAATTTTATTATTATTCCTAGCCCAGCAGCTGAAGTGATCTTTGAGGTGGTTAGTGAATGTGATATTCTAGTTTCATTAAGAGAATGTCAATAACACATAAATAGTCATATTATCTTGGGCATAGCTGATAACTGATTTCACCAGATTTAAAGGCTCCATATCTGGAAGTGGACTTTCTGTCTACGTCTTCCTACAAAAGGTGGATCATGTGTCTTCCCAAATACTCCAATTTCTGGACAAATTTGGTGGAGCTCTGCCAGAAATCTGTCAGCATTATATTAGAAGTTGACAGAAGCTGAGTTACTTCAAGTGAACCTGCTGTGGTCTCAGTAAAGCAAGGTTTCTCATCAAAGCTGCTTTGCTAAACATTTCAAATAGGGCGTTTCCATTTGATTATCTTCTGTTATTATACATGATACTTTTAGAGTGCAAGGACCCTTTAGACACACCTGATACACAATGGTGTCAGTTCTGTACAACGCAGCTTTATAATCAAAGCAAGGAAGAATGGTACAAAATACAGATCGGTAGAAAAACAGATACACATGCCATTACAGATGTGACTGCAAACACTTTCAAATTCACAAGTTTGCTGTGTTATGCAGCTACTGTTCTGTGGGTCTCTGAGTATTGCTTCCCTAGGGATTTGTTGAGGCCTTGGAAGTAACTCAAGGTAATTCTTGGCACTGCTGGGGCTCATTTAAGTTAGTAATATCTCATGCAGGATGTCTCCGTTAGTAAAAAACAGACTGGGTGAGTGACTTCATGAGAACTCCTAAGTGCCACAACTCCTGCTGAATTTCAGTGAAGACTCCAAAGCAAGAAACAAAAAGGGTGTAGGTTGCCATTTGCCTACAGCATGAAAGCCCCCTCCTGCCAAACCATTGTGCTTTGTTATATAAAAAACATTGTTCCTGCTGTGTCTTTTTACACCAAATGTTTCCTGTGGTTGGACACACAGGCTCTAACTACCTTCTCACAATTGCATCAGAGCAAATGAGCTGTGACACTGCTTGCCTATTTTAAGAAAGCTCAATATTGTCCATCTAATGAAACGCTAAAGCATACTCTGCCTGTGGGGAAAACAGGCTTTGTATGGAAGAGCAGTTAGGGAGAAGGTCTGTGTTTTACATTTAACAAAAAACCTCACACCAAGTATGTATGTATTCTGAATGCACAGTAAACAGACCCTGTTTAACTTAAGTAAATCCTGAGTTGCTGATTTTTTGTTAGAAAAGGTGGCATTGATAATCTTGAATAATTATGTATTGAGTGCGATAAATGTGTTAAACACATTTAGGGGCCACTTCTGGAATTGTAAGCATGGAAGTTCTCATTGTACATGGAGCTAAATGTTTACCCGTGTAATGGGAGAGTTTGTGGTGTGGATAGTAGATTAATAAATATATGAAGATTGGAAGATCATAACTGGTATTATGTAAATTTGGTTTGCTTGATTGACATAGTATTCCATTTAAATGAATAATGAAATTTAATTAGGGAAGCACTGTTTTCTACTGAATTCAATGTTGGGTCCCACAAGCCTGATATTTTTGCCTTCTATACTGAAGTCTGTGTTTTGGCTACTTGAAAGATTCTCCTTATTCTTCTGCAAAAAATAAAACTGCTTACAGCAGGGGGTATGGTTTCAAAACCATGTGAAAGGAGACCAATCTGCACTTCTTCAATGTACGTAATTACTCACTATTAATGCATTAATACTTACCTTTCTACGTTAAAACTATTCAGGCTTAATTCTTGAAAATTTGCTGCAGAAAATTGCCTGTTCTCTGTATTTTTAGAAGCACTCATCAGGATTCTGGGAGCAAGAAGTGAAGAAAAAGGAAATTTTGGTAAAATAATCAGGAAAAGCAGAGGCATATATGGGACAGATCTCCATGTTTTTCTAGGCCCTTTCAACTATTTACCCCTCTCCATAGATCCATAGGCAAGTGGCTAAGGCAGCATGACACGACAGAAAAAGAGCGGGGAAAACAAGTCTTGGGGGGAGCTGCAAGTATCCTGAAGATACTTAGTGACACCCCAGATACATACCCAGGAACACACAATACATAAATATATATTCACATTGTATTACCTAGGTGCTCTATAAATGGCAACACTGCAATGGTTTAATGAATATTCCCTTTCCTCAGCAGCTTTTCAGATTATTACTTAAAAAATTACTCTTTCAATACAATGAACTTGCAGTAATTTCATTGGGTTTTCCACACAACAGTAATAAAAGATTCAGCATCTATGCAGCTGACAAGATTAATTTAAACCTTAAACTGGGCATTTAATTTAAAAGAAAAGCAATGTGTTTTTCTCTGCCCCAATATGTATACACGTAACCGAATTTCCTCCATTCCCTAATATGATTTGAAATGTATTGCAGATTCACTTTAAAATATGTATCTTTTGTCCTTTAATGCCTTTTGCACTATGTCATGGTGCAGAAATACTACACAGTAAACTATAACATCAAACTCCCTTGCATAGCTGGCTTTCAACCTCATGAAATATTTTTTGCACTGCCTCAGGCATTTTGTTTTCAAATTGATCAACATATAGGTTAGTTCCTTGGTTCTGCAATGAACAAAAAGTGTTTATTCAGAAGAGAAAAATATTAAGTATTACAAAAGCTTATTAAACAGAGATAAAAATACAGCTTCAGGTAAGGTTTCAGACAGCAACACTGATAACAATCCTCTAAAAGAAAGCAAAACAAGATTTAAAGATACTGTGAATACAGTTTTTAGAGCAAAGAAAATACACAGAAAAATGGAATTAAACCTTATGAAATGCAGAAAGGTAGGGAAACCCTGAGGTCACACATTATAACACAGCCATGGGAATGTCTGTCTCACAGGAGGAAATAAGAGTGAACAGTGATGACAGCTATGAATCTTTAATGCATTTAGCTGCCAGGGTAATGCAGGCTTGTGAAGGTTTTTTAATCAATAGTTTGGAGATCTTAGAAAGAGCTACAAAATTCAAGGCTAGAGAAACGGAAACGTGACCAAGGTTCCCAAAATTAGCATAAGGCACATTACTCAGTCAAGATCCAAAAAAAAAAATCACACTTTCTGAAACACGTTCTCTACTCTCCCGTTACCCCCAAGACTTTTTCCCTTTGTCCAATAACTTACGGATGAAATCTTGACAGCACATACATTGCATTGGGCAAATTTCTATTATCAGTCAGCAAGAACTGTAGAGTGTATGTATTCCACTTCTTACACACAAGATCTTCCCATAGATATTTCACATCTGTACGGATCTGTTCTCTTAGACTGTTACAGGTCAGAGGGGACCACCTTAGTATCGGATCTAAGTCCAACATCCTCCTTGAACAGGCAAAGCATTGAATTCTGCCCATGTTACTTAGGTTTGTGCGTAGCTGGGTCAGAAAAATTCCCAAGACAGGGAGATTCCACAACCTCTCTGAGCAATGTGTTCTCACCTTCCCCAATCTCCAGCCTACCCAATCTCCACACCTTGGCAAATCTAACAAATAACAGCTTTGCAATGACAGCTGCCAGTTCTCTCAGCATACTCAGACACATCCCATTTGGTTCTACAGACACATATAGGCCAAGATTTCTCAAGAAATCTCTGTTGAGTTCTTCAAATATACCTTTTCGTTTATACAGAAAAAGTAGTCCTGGGTGATACAATGATCCTGAGGAGCAATGAAAAAACTAAGCTGTGCAGGATCTTTAAGAAACCAAATGTTAGTAACTAATGCAAAAAATGAACCTCTAGATACCAACCTCTACAGTAAAACTACAATAAAACAATTCAGTATCTAAGAGCTCTTACCGATGGCAATTTTTACATGTAATCCAACACAGCATAAAACTAAATGAGATCTGTGGGACTTTGAAATTACAGTTCCATATGGCTGCTGTTACACTGAACCACCAGAGATTACTACAAAGTTTGTCAAGCTACTTAAAATAAAAATTTATTTTCTAGACAAGTAGGTTATAATAATTCTTCAGAAGGGTGAAGAGCCTAGCCAACACGTTTAAATTGAATTAGTTTAACATTTGTTGTTCTACAAAGAATACGTGACTGATATTTTTATAAATAAATTGTATTAAAAGATTATGTAGAAACAGATATAAATATTGGAATAATATAAAATGGGTGTTGTTAGTCAATATTACGTAAATAGACTCAAAGGAGCAAAAGATGTTAAAATGAGCATGTTAAGATGTTCATGTGTTGTGTCTACTGGCAAACTGTGGTCACCTGTTTCCTTATAAAAGCATTATATATTTAAATATGTAGATTTCTTTTCCACAATAGGGATTACTATCGGGATCTATTTGGTAACAAAAACCACTCAACATTATTTTTCCTTGACTGTTAAATAGGTCTTAAAATGGAAATAGCCACAAAAGGGGAGATGATTTCACAATGCCTGCTTTGCCCATTTCATATGGGACAGAAGAAGAAACCCAAGAAGATACTTCTGACAGTAGAAAAGACTGCAAGCAACTACTTCTCTACAGAAGATATAAGCAGATGACAGATCTAAAAAGTCTGTTCTGAGAATAGCAGATGGAAAACTGCAGTATTTGTTAAAGAGCATTCTAGAATATGTGCTAAATTGAAGCAGCAGGTCACCAACAAGATGTGCAAACAAAACCCAGCCAAGTGATTCAGTCTGACCTAGAAAGTGAAAATCACAGTGAATTTGTCACATCTGAGTGCCATGTGCTGAATCAGCAATAGGATTTCCCACTTCTTCCTTTCTTCCCGCCTCTAAGTAGACCATAGTATTTGTATTCATTCTAATTGAATAGTGTAGATGTATAATGTAACTAAGAATCAAGATTATGTAATTGTGAGGCCTCATAGACAGCAAGTATTTTTTTTAAGAATTATTGTATTGATGAAAAAAAAATACAAACTTTAACCAGTATCTTCTATCCACTTCAAAGTATTCAGCATCGTGTCCTGCTACTTTTGAATGTATTTACAACTTACTTTACATTCTATCGATTCTTACTACCTAAACAAACATGTTTTCACCAGCAAATCTTATTTGATCAATTTATTTGCCAGAGAGCAGATCTGCAGCTCTGAGACCATCTGTACAGCCAGAGAGGTTGTAAGATGCTTTCAGGCCTTATACACAGTAAGAGGAAAATATTCCCATTACACCATTTAGGCACTTGATTTGGCTAGTCAATCTCCCTAGACTCCTGCAGTATTCATGGAAACAGGACCACCTAGAGAGAAAGCCTGAACCAAGGCTAGATGCGCTACATCAAGTTCTTAACCACCATTCAGATCCTCTCTGTCTTCTACACTGGCTATAAAGCAAGCCTGTCAAAACTAATTGGGTATCTTAAAAGCAAACAACTAGACAGCAGCAGTACTTTCCAAGATGTCCATCCAAGGTTTTTTGACATAAACAGCAATCACCACCTCAAGTGGTAGTATTTGAATATAGACAGAGAAAGATGGTGCATGAAGAAGCCATGCCAAACACAGCAGGAATACTGAAGAACAAAAGAACCTGTAAGATCTATGTGTATACTGATAAATCTGCTTTAGTATTACAAACCTAAACATCCTGAACACCTTTGTATTTGCTGTTCTGATAAAAGGGGATGCACGTGGAAATGAAAAGCAGCACAAATGCAACAATTAGGTAATGCTTTATTATTTACTTCTAGCTACAGAAATGCAACCCTGACTGTACTAACTAAAAGAGTTTGATTTGTTATCATTAATTATATCTAACAAAATCAGCAGATTCAGTCCTGATTCCATGGTCTCTGTTAAATGGTCCTCCAGCATGAAAAGATCAAGCTGCCATTTTAACTGACCTCAAAAAAATACCAAACCAAAAACCATACCACAAAGTAAAATCTTGCCAAGGCACGGCCAAATTGCTAGGAAATTTTTTATCATATACAAGAAAGAGTGGGGAAAACCAAATGAGGAAGTTCAAAGTAGCCAGAACATACTCTTCTTTGACTACTCCGAGCAGTAAAACAGAAAATCCATTGCTTGACTAAATAATTCAGAAGTTTCTAGTAAAAAATATAATTCATTAAAACATAAAATTATAAATGTAAGTTTTACATTATAATTTAAATTCTCAACTGCATCTTTTAATCCCCCATGGCAAGAACGGTGGTGGTAGTGACTCGTTCATTTAGTCTTCTTGTGAGATGCTCTTGACATTCAAAAGTCTTGCTGCAGAGCAAGGAACCAAACAAACCTGGGATGACTACCAATTGCCAATGTGACAGAGCAGATACATACCAAATTACAAAGATCATTATGTGTTGGATGCTGATTACTAGCCTGCCAAGCCTGATGTCACTTATCTGTTGCATTATGAATAGTACTCTGATCAGGGAAAGTGTTGCCAATTTGCTGAATTACTTTTTATTGAGAAACTGTCAAGACTGCTATTTAGAACTATCAATCCTGATTGCTTCTCAACTATTATTTCCATTCAAACCTCAAGAACAATGACTAACACACAAGGGTCATAAAATGCAATAACCTAGATCCTTTTTTTTTTTTTAATCTTTTACAAAGAAAAGCCCTGGAATCTAGAGACCATTCTCCCTGGTTTAATATTACCTTTTTTTTTTCCTTTTTAAAAATGAAAGAAAAAATTACCAAATCTTCGATTAATGTTTCAAACTGGGTAATATCTGCTCTGTTCCTCTCCAGGCTCCTTGTCACCTAGGTGATAGCCTTTTTACTTTGGTATGTACTCAGTTATGAATGCTCACCTTGACAGACTTTGGTCACCCTGCTTCCTCTGTCAAACCCTTAGGGGCATGGGGGGGAAGAGAGGAGACAACCACTGGGAAAAGGGGTGTAGGAAAATACTAGGATAAGAGTTCTTACGTTTTCTCACTAGTAGTCTTCTAGTGCAGTGTTAAGCACCTTTCCTGAACAGAACAACATTTGAAGCACAATACAATAATTGCCTTGAGACAGGCTCTACAGTATTCATTGAAATATTACATTAAATAGGTCTTGCAATTGAATACTAACATATCCTTAGCATCTCATCCAGTATCAGTGATGACAAACTAGTAGAACAGAAATAGGAAAAATACAGTCCATTTCTTCTTCTCATGACACAAAGAGGAACTTAAAGGAAAATTATATTGATGTCTCCAATTAGTAGCTGAATGAGTTCAGATGCTCATTACGACTTTATAGACAGCATCTAGAATATAAAGACACTGTTTCTTGTATTTATATGTAATTTTAACTGCTACTTAGCTATTTTAGAAGGGTTGTAGTGTATTTAAATTCCGTGTTACAATTCACTTAGAAATATATTGATAGGAAACATCTATTCGATAAAAAAAACAAAACTGCCTTTCATTGATTCCTTCCGTGTCTCCTTCTTAAGACCATCATGCAGGCCACAACAAACTTACAGACAATGACAGAATACTAAAGCATCAGACAGCACTAATTATAGAAAAGACAAAGTAGTTACTTTGCCTAAAAGGAAATAAAATTTGAAGCTCATTCAAGTTTGTCTTTATAAATTTATCATGTATGCATTTTATTATATACAAGGGTTTCCAAAATTACCTAATATGGAGAGACCATATTACTCTTCAGTGAGATGAGTGTTAAATGATAAACTGCTCCAGTGCTGACACAATATAAATGTGCAGTATCCATCAACCCATAAATCTGAAAAGAGCTAATGTAAAAGCCATGAGTAAGAGCTTTAGGAATAGTCCTTTTTCTTCTCCAATGATTAACATTGTGCTTTATTACATGAACATAAACATGTCTGTCTATGCAGATAAACAACTCAACATAGATTGTAATTCTAGTTGTAGAACACAGTGATAAATTTTCATTGAAATGAACAGGAATACTTACACAAAAGACTCACATGAATTTTAGCAAGGGTCATTTTTCTGTAACTGATCAAATGGGTCTTTGGAAAGGGATATCAAAGGAGCTACAACCAACAATATCAAGATTCTTTACCTTTTCTTCAGCTACCAAATCAGGTAATTATTATCAGTAGTTCCTAATGAATATGAATATTCAGTAATGGAGTAGTGTTATCAACCTATTAGCCATAGAAATAAAAATATTAAATTTGTTCTGATAATTCTGGGTTGGTAACAACTCTAGTTATACACAAAACAATTACTCATTTTCCTTTCTTTCCCCCTCTCGTTACCCTAAGTGCTTGAACCAGGTCATCCACTCTAATCAAAAAGTAAACCAAGAAAGGAAGAGAAGTGATTCTAGTTTTGCCTCCCTCTGGTTCTCAGTTATACTGTTTTTCCCTAGTAGCTTAGAGCCTTTAGTTATGTTAAATCATGCCTGTTCAGACTCATTGCTTAGTATGATGTGGTCTCAGGTGCTGTGAGCAAGGCAAGGGCAGCAGATGTTGTACATCTAAACTTTTTCAAGATCTTTGACACAGCCACCTTATTGGTGACATACCAGCTAGGTAGGTGGACAGCAAGGTACTTTGAAAGTTCTCTGGACTGCCAGACTCAAAATCTCACATTCGAAGTCCAGCTGACAGCCAGTAACAAATGCCTTCCCTCAGGGATCTGTTAAACATTTTTATTAACAACCTGGATGACTGTATGGAAGGCATTCTCAGAAAGTGTGTGGATAATCACAAATTTGACATAGATGAACTCTGCTTGGAGGTGCACAAGAAACAACAGCACAAGAAGTGCAAATCAGCAGACAAGCTGGAACAGTGATTTTTTTTTTCTTTCTTCAGTTTTGGTTTTTTTTGTTGTAGTAAGAGTGGTCAAATACCACTACAGCTGCACAGAGATGTTGTGAAATCTCCATTCTTGAAGGTGTTCAAAACTGAGCTGAACAATTTTTCTGAGTGACCCAATTAGATCTGCTTTGTGCAAGGGGTAGAACAGATGGAGACCTCTAGAGGTCCCTTCGAACTTAAAATATGGTACAATTTTCAACTTCAGTATAAATATTATCTTGTAACTGATTCTAAACACAGTGGAACTCTTCACAGAATCCCAGCCGGTAAGTATCACTTCTGGCTGATTTCCTAAGTACCTCATGATTTCAGACTGTTTTATATACTTCTGAGGGAGAACAGCCAATAGGAACCCAGGCATTATTATACTCTCCCACAAGGAGACTCCCAAGTCACTGAATTGAAAACAGGGTAATTCCCTGAAACCCCAACCCTACAGACTTAAATGAATCCTTCACCCTATAGAATGACATTTCATTTCTAACAACTCTATTACCACACCTCTCTTTAGCTTCTAAATGGCTTGGTTTGCCTTTCCAGTTTCAAAGCCTACCACAATTAAAGTCTGGTAAGGAAGACACTAAGTCTGAAACTAAGGACTGTCCTCAAGTGAGCTGTGAATATATAAACCACAATGAAGGAATTTTATAGTAACAAAGAGTGTGTGAATATAGCAGAAAGTAAGGGATTGTTGCCAGAGAAACAGAGATAAGCAATGATGGTGTTACTATAGCAACAGGATGACATCAGAGATTTCCTATTCAGTGCACTAGGTGATAATGAAGTGGCAAAACAGCAGCTTCTCTATCTGCCTGCTCCCCAGAGGTGGGCAGAAACCCAAGTTTGATTGTTTCACACTGTCACTGTTAAGACATGTCTAATTAGGAGGTTTACAGGTTTCTTGACATCACTATGTTAGATCCTCTAATGTCTAGTTCTTGCATGGGAGTCCAACGAGAGGCACATTCCCTCCAAAACAAAAGAACAGCCCTCTGTCTTTTCCCTCAGGAGTGAAGCATTCTAAGAGAATGAGGGGAGTCAAGGAAAAGATGAAAATATGGTCCATCACACAGCACTGTGCCTCTCAGGCATTATCAGGCCACAGCTGATCAGCCAGCTGCACAATGAAATTTAGTACAGGATAAAATTAGGCTATAACTCCTTCCAAATTAATGCTTATTTTTAAGCTTCCACATTTTCCAAGGATAACGGTGTCTCCCTTGACCACCTTGCAACACAGTGTAGAATGCTTTAAAGACAGGTACTCTAACCATCTTTTTTCAGCCTTGAAAAATATCTTTGTCTGATGGATTAGATATCCTCTGTATTGTAGGGAGGGGGAGTAAATGGAAAGAATGAGTGATACTATAAATAGAACAAGAAAAAGCTTCATAAAAACTAGTTATAAAATGTACAGAAAAAAGCACAAAATATTTGCATTTCAAATAATAAACATCCCCAACACAGGGCTTACATTAGTTTTATCTGTATAAAGGACTGAAGAAGTTGTGGTTTCACAGCTGTTGCAAAGAATCCCACAATGTGACTTGACATTTGCTCTACAAGAGGGACTATCAAATCTTTAATAAAGGCCCAAACCTTTAATCCACCTAAGCCTGGGATATCACTCCTATTTACTAAGAACACAACAATAAGCAAAGTCTGGACTTCACATATTGATAAGTTGAGAGCTTTGTTATATGAAATGTTTAATTGAGTGGGTGCAACTCTGAAGTATCAGTCTACCTGAGCTAGCTCTAAAATGTAGACACCAGTAGCAAACTAGCTGCAGGATCAGTCAAATCAGTGCAACCTGCAAAATCTGTCAAGAACCTTAATACTCAAATACCTCACAGTTTCTAGCTGCAGTACTTAAGAGTGAGACAGAGAGATGAACAGACTGATACACACCCACAAACTAGCTAGCCTGGGCAGAGCGACACTGCATTGTGGTCACAGCAATTTCTCCATCATATATATACAAGTAAGAGAGAGTCCAGCCATGAAAATGTAAATTTTGACAGGATGAACAAAAGAGAAGGTTTATACAAGTCAAGCAAAGTTCTTGGTAAAGTGAGGAACAAGATTAAGGTTTCCTAACGCTGACACTATTCCCTACTATTCGGATTGTGATAATGCCTGCCATTATCTATGCTGAAATTTTTTAACATGTTTGAGTTATCTGAAGTTGTATAAATACAACTGAATTTGCATTATGCCTTGGTATTTGCAACAAAGAGGGGAGAAGGAATGATACAGAAGGAAAAGTATCTGGCAAGGAAGGAAAAGTATCTTTGATCTCACAGTTCTGCTTGGTGAGGATGTAATTACCTGCAGCCAGAACTGAATTTCATTCTCTATCCAAGGGTGACAGTCCTTGTGGATGTGACATGACTATATAATGAGAAGTTCATCTCTTAAGATACTGCCTTATGGCAGAAATAGTGTCTTAGGGCAAGACCATCCTAGGGTCAGACTACCCTGTGACAAGAGTATCTTGCCATTTAAAGTATATAATAGGGGCAAAACTATCCTGTTCCATATAGAAGAACCAAAAAGGACAAAAAGCGATCGCAATATAAGAAGTCCAAAGCATCACAACCAAGGTGACTTCTATTCAGACAGACTTATCCCAGATTCACTCCTCAACATGTTTGTGTATTTAAGAACAGAAAACAAGTCACCTTTAACAAACAAGAAAAGGAGTACTACACCTATTTGTATGGTTTCAACATTTCAAATACAATTTGGTAAGACAAAGAAAGAGCTTAGCAGAAATAAATATTACTCAACACTAGGATTGCTCACAAAACAATTATAACTGCAAACTGTTTATCAAGTGCTCATCTGCAGGCATCAACAAATCATGGTGTGCTAATATGAAGATATATGGCCACACTAGATGTATTGCGATACATGCTAAGAACGCAGCTCAAAAATTTTAAGTTCTGGTAAGGATGGTTTTGGGTTGCTCTTTATGGCAGTTTCTAAGGGCAAGAGCAAGGAAACAGAGCTTCAATATTCTGTCTGTTTTTATAGGATACTGGAAGCACTGAATCATGTCATAGGTATTTTGCAGCCATCTCAAGTAAGTTGTTGTTTTTTTTCCTCTTTAAATTTTCTTTGTTGGTACCATGGAGTAATTTCATTGCCAAAGAGCTGGGTCCTGCCAGCACACACTAGCAAGGAACAATGATATTGCTGAAGTTTAAAGGCCACACTAAATCAGTAGGCCTTACACTAATGAATTCTGCCAAGTGTGACCTTCCAGGCAGTAGTAATTTCAGATACAAAAAATTAATTACAAAACAAGCCATATAAATCAATATTGCAAAGCTTAATCAGGCTAATTTTTAGAAAATCAAATTAAATTTTAATGCCATTTTATAACATGAGACTTTTTCCAGTATGTTTGAGAAACGCTCTGAATAGAAACTTGGATGTACACGAAGGCTGGGTTAAAATTTTCAAGGTCATTAAAGTCCCTTCAAGCAAGAATATCAAACATGCAGCCGTCCCCTCTTGCACTTTACCTGGTTCACACAGTGACATCTAATGAACAATATATCTAAACACACTTCTGCTGCTCACAACACAGCTAAACAGCAAAATTATTGGTCTTGGGAAGGGAGGCAAGGACTTAGCTTTGTCTTTCTCTCCCCACCCCCCTGCGCACCCCCAGCCCCCCCCCCCCCCCCCCCCCCCCCCCGAGACAGTGGAAATCTCATTACAATTCCTTTACACAAAATAGCCCAATTAGTAAAATGAAGTCACCGATTTCAGTATCTAAAAGATGCATAGTAAACACAACTATTTCCATGAGAAACTATGCTGAAGATGATTTTCATCCTTTTAACCTCTGATGAAATTTTGGACCTAGTAATTTACTAGCTTGTGAAAAAATGAAAAGTAGGGGCAAAGTTTTTCCCCAAGACTGCGTGGCAAAAGAGAAAGGGTACAGTTAGAGGAAGATTACACAAACAAAACTCATCTCGAACAGCATTTCTTCTCAAAATGGTGTTTTCATACTGTTCTGAACATCCCCTATTACACAAGTTGCTATGCAAAGTAGATATTGCTACCAAAAAACACAGGGGAATTTATGTTTACTATAAAAGCCCATGAAATTACGTAGTCTTTCAGTTTTATCAACAGCCTTTTGGTTAGGGCCCTACAGAATTTCTTTATTTTTTGCAACAAGTGACACATTGAGCAATTTACAAAAGAGGAAGCCTGGCATCCCCCACCTGCAAACCATCTGTATCTAATTATCACAACACTAATTAGAATCATTATCAAGAAACATTGAAGCAAAAAACAACTGACTCAGAGTACACTTTGCTCTTTTGGAAGTGGAAAGACAGGCAAATCACAATGCAGTTTAAATTAATTTGTTACAGTAACCCTAACATCTGATCATCAGCTGCTTACGTGATATTTGTCTTGAACTTTTCATTGAAATAATATATCATACAGGACATCTAAAAATAAATGTTTTTTTTAAAGTACCTACTGAACAATATAATAATTGTGCCAAAATGAAAACATTCATTCTCTACAGGGAAAAAATCTTTCAAAACTAGTAAATTACATATATTTCATGCATGACAAGATTCATTCTATGCACATTAAAACATTGCCCTTTTTGAATGATGAAAAGCAGTAAAATTAAAAAACCCTTTCCATTTACAAAGTACAGATATAGCATTTCTTTTATAATTTCTTAAAATAGCTCAGATACATACAAACACATTCAAATACGACACATAAAGAAATGAATACTTTCTCAATTGACATACACAAAAGTTCAACAATGTTCTGGCATATTCAGTCGTGTTTCTTTCTGCATAGGTATGAAAAAGTATTCCACTGGTTATCTCTGAAAAATGATTGTATAATATTTCTCCTGCACACAACACATACACATATTGTAATACTTGCTTTCTAATAAAAGGCAATCTTGTTTTCTGATGAGAAGCTAATTTCATTTTTTTTAGCTTCTCTAGAAGTAGCACATACTTAGGAGTTAATCCTTTATCACATTTTTCTAATAAGTTGTCTAGTACTTCTAGGAATAAGAAAGTTGACCTAGCTGGAATGAATAAAGATCTTTCTAATAACCTGATTCATGTCAATTTATAAAAATATCTTGCTTGACAGTCAGAAAAGTACCTAATATTTTGCATTTTCCTTATACCAGAACTAAACTGCACTTTCTAAAAAAGGTGAAAGAAAATAAAACGCAGAAAGTAAATGCTCATTCAATGATATTCATATTTAATGCTACTCGACACTCAACTTTCACTTCCATCATGAGACATCAGACTAGAATACTCCTCAGAGTTCTGAAAAATATTTAACCAAAAAAATACACTATAGAAAATCCAGAGAAAGGCATAGATTTGTGAAAAAAAGATATGTTGCATTAGCTAGAATTCAGCTGTAAAGTTTTAAGGAATATAAAAACGAGAGCATTCAAATTGTGACTGAAGTAATTTCTGTTGTTCTTCAAGGACTGTTATTAGTGTGACCACAGGTGAATGCCAAGTAAAAGAATTTTAGTGCCATTTGGTGGAATGGGATAAACCAGAAGAGGAAAAAATGAGCCTCACAAGTCTTCCCATCCTTGAAATCTACAAAGATACAGAGGCTTTCTAGAGAGGAATGCTAAAGGCCTGATTTCTTAAGAAAATCCAGATCAATAGATAATGTATCGTAACATTAAGCAATTATTCACTATTAGAACAGATTAAAAAAATTCAGTTTGGCCACTTCTATTTTTTACGTCTGTGTTTTTTCTCCCCCAAATTACATTTTTTATATATATATGCACACACACAACATTGTCCTTTTACCAAATAAATTACTATCTTTAGAATATTTGATTTTTCTGTAAACTTTTATTACTTCAAATATTTGACATAAGTTTTACTTTGTGGCTAAAGGAATGGACTTCCTACTATCTCAATTACTGTTTCAAAGCTTTGACTGAGCTTCAGTTGTGTGCACAGCCAGCATTGCCTATTTCCCAATGCCATGTCTATGAGGCTTCAAAACTTACTGTTTGAGAAGACAGTTCAATCATGCTGCCTTTCTAAGAGTGCTTCCCAGAGGGCTATTCTTAATAGACAGACTGGCTCACAGCTTTTCTCTCTGGGGTCATGTAAAACACAACATAAAACTGAAAACTGAGATACATTTCTATGTCCAAGATAATGTAAATGAAAGTAAACAAAAGAAAACAAAGTTCCAGCACCATATCATTCTCACTGACACTCCACTTTCTGGAAGAGTCCTAAGGAACCTCTGTCGTCTCAGAGGAAGGCTCTTGTTGGGATCATCAAAATCCTGCAGTCAGACTTGTCAAACTTGAGCAGCCATAACTAGTCTTGCTCCTTTATGGACTATCTATTTCTGTCATGTGATCCTTTCTGACTTGGACAGACCTCCTCTTTATGTGACTGACCACAGCAGCCTTTAAATAGCAGAATGGCAGTTTTAAGTGCTGCTTCCACCATTTCACTGCTACTGATAAAATACTAACCAAGTATAATAAAATATGATATACAAATGGGGCTGTTATGCACCCAAAACCCAAGTAAAATTATCTCACTAACTTTTTTCAGTAACTTTTCAGGTTATTAATGTCTCAATCAGTACAAGCTGAATATGGAATTTCTGAATAAGCAGTTAGAGCATGTGATCATCACATGAACAGCCAGCTATTAGGAAATCTAGAATGACATTCAAATCCCAGAGGCAAATCCAGAAATGGTTATCAATGCTATAGTTGAGAACAGCAGAGTGATGTACAACCCAGTGGTGACCCTGACAGCCTCTCACATGAAGTGTAAATAGAACAGTTAAGACAAACAGAATTATATACAGAGGTGAATAGGTAGTCCAATTAACTAGATTATTTTGCTTTCTCCACACTGTCATGGGACCTCTGATAATATTTAGTGTTATACTTATGTGCGAGTATTGTAAATATTATCAAGAGGGAAAATGGATTAAAAGTCAAAGATAACCTTTATATGGGTTTTAATCATTTCTAAAAACAAACAAACAAAAAACGTGGCTATCTTGCACAATTTAAAATATCCACTGCAACAGATCACATTGGAATACAGGGTGCACTATGGCACCACAGTATCTTGAGGGCTATTCTGCTTCCCAGATCAATGACAAAAATAGAAACTATCCAAACAAATATGAATACTGTAGTTCTGTTCTTCCCGTCTTCTCCACACAAAAGCAATGAAGACACAAGCAACAATTTTGGATACTTAAGCTACCAAACTGGTTCCCCACTTGTTCAGGCAATCTTCATCCTCTATATAAAACTGCCCAACCTGGAACAAAAAGCCTCTTGTCTATTATAAAACATTCCAATCTAAAGTGTACCTTCTTCTACAGAAAGGCACAATTAATTCTCAGAAGCAACCAAAACCCCTCTTCTCTGCATGAATGTTGTTTTTCCAATTAGAGGGAGGGCAAAAATATAAACCATCATTTGATTCCTCTCCTTCCCAAAGAGGAAGCAAAGTACACTCAGTGAAGGTCATTTTTCACCTTCTCCTTTGATTTACCACACAGTTAATCAAAACATGAGGTCTGATTTTAGTTCTGGGTTCCATATGGCCTTATTATTAAAACAGAACTAAAACATTAAACAGACTTACCATATTAAATTTTTACAATTATTTAATTTCATGAGACAGGGCCATGTACAGTGCTTAATAAAGCACCAGCCAAACATCTGACCTCATTACAAATTCACTGAAGTGAATTCAATAGAAGAACTGGAGAGAGAAAGCAGGTAAATTTTCATTTAATTCAGGAAAAAAATATATTTCTGATATTCTGTCATAAAACATGTTCTTAATATATCTCAATTTCTTTCCAAGTTTAAATACTTCTTATCTTCAAAACTTCGGACAGGAAGATTTGATCAATTGAACTTGTAAGGCTTTTTTCTTTCTAAAAGGCAGGCTTTTTTACTTGCTTCCTATAAATTAAATCTGTAAAAAAACTAAACTTGCAGGAAAAGGATGGCTGAATCTGTCTCTGAAGTAGGAAGTTGCATATGTTGCAGTATTACTCTGGAAGTTAAATTTTTCCTTGGCAACCAGCAGTGCACAATAAAGGGAATTTGAAGAGGGAGGGAAGCAGCTGTACATACTTCCAGGAGACAGGTAACGAATGTGTGAATCTGAACACCAGATCTGTCAAAGCATTGCACATTTCTTTTGGAGGAATAAAAATGCAATGACAGGCACTAAGCACTTCTTAGCCATTTGGGTCAGTGCATTTATAACTTTTCAGTAACTTTCTTCCCTCCACTTGCAGTATAAAACATACCTGCCTAAACTAAATTTTTTCTTTGTTTTTATCTTACTTCTTTTACAAGCACAAAACACATTATTGCATTTCTTGCTGCTCCCATGATCTTCCATTAACATTCTAAAATAAAAAGGACACAGGCAACTAAAACGTCAGTGAGACTTGTTTCACATAGCAACAAAGGGTAACACTTCATTGAACACAATTGCTTCCTCAGTCTTTTAAATTGCATGGTTGAATATATGGTGTTAAGAAAAAAAACATTGGTCCTAGATTTATGATCTACATAGAGAAATTAAGACCAGTACCTATACAACCTACCTGTGAAAAGTAGGAGGCTTTATTGACTAAACCTTTTTGTTTTTTAAAAAAAACACCAGAACTGTTCATATAATTACAAAACCTTTCCTTATAACAACATCCAATATAACTTCACTTAGATACAAAATAAGTTATTTCTGAACCTGTCCAATATGGTCATTTTCTCCAGAAACCAGTATTGTTCAGAGAGCTCTCCCAATACCTTCAGCCTTACAATCCCCCATATGGATAAAAAAGCCTCACAGGAACTCTGAACTCTGAAGTGCTTAACTTTGCACAGATGGGAGTATATCTGAAACAGAGCTGCATTTTATCACAGAGTATCAGAAGCAAGTATCTATTTCTAGATTTCATCTTAGATTTCGATATATTTTTTTAAAAGAAAAAAAAAAAAAAGACTACCACAGCAGTTATGGGACATAGCTTCCATTAGAACATAACGCTGTCATATCCATAAAATGTTAAGCCACATTAATGATTTGTAGTCTTGATTCGTAGGAGTCTTTTTTTTTGGGAGGGGAAACATGGTATGAGACTGATGCAAAAAAATTAGATCTGCTTGGACAGAATATGGAGCCCTTATATAAATGCTAACAGATACTATAAAAGGTTTTGCATTTAATGAAGTTACCTGCATGGCTCAACTTCATCCACATTTTACAAAATTTTCCAGTTCTTCCAGGCATTATACTTTTAATTAGGTTGATACATTTGCAAAATTCTGAGAAATACTACTTGTTTAACAGCACTTTTTTCTTTAGGTTAACAATCCTTTACAACTAAGATCATAATGAGTTTAAAAAACATTTATAAACATGTATTAATTTGCTTTCACGAGTCTTTCATATAACTTTGACAAGGATTCTCTCGCATGTGTTGAGTGAATGACTGCTGCACCTTTCAGGGCTGGTGAACCAAACACTACCCACTGCAGAAAATTGGCACTGAGACCACAACTAGGATTTGGCATGGTAATTCATGCAGTCAGCTCTTTGAATTTCATGTATCATTTGCATAAATCTCACCTAGCCTGTCCTCACTGTGAGCTGCTTACACAAAGATTTTCTGGACATTTCCAGTGACTTTTAGCAAAAACCATGTATATCTGCAGCAACCAAAGAACAAACCCAATTCTGAACATGCCTCCAGGTATGGTTGTAATTAAAAATAACAATTGCAGCAGCAGAATCCTAATTACACATAATAATACTATCAACACACCTAAGGTCTGAACCAGGTTTTTTATATATCAAACTAGTGCAGGAGGATCGGCTAAGTAAAGAGTTCTAAAAGGAGACAGATGTGAAAATAAATCAAGCAGGATCTCAAGATAAATTATAAAGTTGTTTGGGTTTTTTTAAACACTTGCAGATAAATTCTACTGCTATACTTCAACATGTAAATATAGCACAAAGAAAAACTTCATTTGTATGAACATTTATCAGATAGCAGGTGTGCTCCTACAAACAACTCATCACTTAAATAAAAAAATTTAGTTGTGTGAGTAAAACTACAAATCCTGCTGCATGTACTTTAGAAAATATTTTTGAGAAAGATCACCTATGGCACCAAAGCTTAACCTTCTAAATGAAATTCAAACCAGCCAAACCCATAGGTGTTAACTAATTATATACTATGTGTTGACAATTCAGAATTCTGCAACTGTATCTGTATAAACTTTTGGGTTACAATTCCATACTGGCACATCTTTCCTTTGACAACAAGGCTTGTGATTGAGACCTTTTATGGCAGGGACTATTTCCTTCAAATTTAGATGATATTCAAATCAAATAACGTTATGAAGCACGAGTGAGGAAAACAGAATAAATTTATGTTTGCAGAAACAGATGGAGAAAATGCAGAGCATTGTTATATTTCATGAAACTGCTGTCTACATAAGAAATGA
Organism: Hemiprocne comata; assembly: GCA_020745705.1. NCBI lineage: Eukaryota > Metazoa > Chordata > Aves > Apodiformes > Apodidae > Hemiprocne > Hemiprocne comata. The sequence goes on from CM036598.1 coordinate 8,194,308, forward strand.
AGCACAATTTATTATGTATTCATTTTGCCCATCTGCTAAGTTTATCATTAAGACAATGAATTCAGTTAATTTCCTTCCCTCCCCAGATATGCAGTGCAATTATGGTTTTAGAACACAGCTACTGATACAACTAACTTTTTCCTACTAAAGTCTTTATACCAAATACTTTCTCATTAAATAGCTCTAGAGGCTTGCTTTCTCTCTCTTTAATTTGTCTTCTAGTCTTACCAACTTCTGTTCCATATTTTCAGACTAACTCTCTCATATGCACCCAAATTATTATCTTTTTTGCCAAACTTGCTTCTGGTCTTTCTATAAATTGCATTTTTCCTTTTTGCATTTCCAGCTTCCACTTCAAAAGTCCATTTCTCTTCAGTGCTACAAAGGAGCTGCAATTTGGAGGAAGAACCTCTTCTGCTATTAGATTTTTGCATGTATTAATTGTGTTTGTGAGAGTATATGGTACAGATGACTTGAGGAGAACAAAAAATGGGGAAGATCCAACTAAGATTTCATTGTCAGAGCCTCTTAATGACAACCTGAATTCAGACTTAGATTCTACAATAATAAATATTTAATATCTCTTTAATGATACAGAGGCTCAGGTGAGAATGTGATTAAAAGTATGCTTTGAACACACTGCCTCAGTGTAACAGCCCTTCTGTTCAACTCTGTCTGCTGCATCATAACTTTTTCAAAAAGACATCATTTGGAACACTCATTGATAAACCCTTGGCGTTTATGCCTTAATCAGAGTACAGATGAAAGAACAACTGAGCTCTCTCTCCATTGAGTGAAATTAATTGTAAAAAGAATAGCCCATTCCTATTTATCTACACATATATAATTACAGAACTTGGCATTCAATTTTCTTTTGACTAATTCCTACTATGTTAGCTAGACAACTAAGACCAATTCTCACAGTCAGAAAGGAGCACAAGTACTTCAAAGGAAGGTTCCTACCTACGTAGCAAGTCTTAAGTCTAAAAATTTCTAAGATTTATATGTTTATTTTTTTCTACTTTAAAGTACTCCCCTTAAATAATTTCTCTAGCATTGCTCACATTTAGATATGTTTGGCAATCTGAACAGATAACAAAGAAGATAATGTTTACTACATGCCTGGCTACTCTAAGTAGCAAATACTCTAGAAAAACAGCAACAAAACCGATCTAAAACCTACACAAATATTTATAAGAGGTATTATTTTAAACAAATATTATTGCAAGCTTTAAATCTTATTACTTATATAAATTTTTGCTAAGAAAAAAAGGTTAATACCTTTAACTAGCATGCACTCAGGTTTTTGGTCCTATATAGACGTGAAATACAAATTCACCCAAAACCAGGAATGAAACCCCTTAACTTTCTCCAAACAAAAGCTGGACACAAGGCTTATTTAGGTTTCAACATGACCTCCCTTTTTTATATTGGCAATCTGCCCTTTTGCACAACTCAGAGCAACCTGCAGTTTATTTCTTGTATGAGCTCTACTAACCTGAGGGTGCTTCATGAGGTGAACAACATAGTTTCCTCACCAGGGAGCCTAGTAAATTCATAACAACAAAAGGAACCAACATTGTTTCCATCACAATATGCTACACTTCAGCTCCTTTGAAGTGTGGTTACAAGAAAGTAATAGATTTTCAAAGACAACTCCGTTCAGTAAAAACCTGCTGATACAAATAGAAGTATTGTTTAATGTGGGGTTATAGAAAATTAGTGTGCCTGAGTTAGAGAAGGCAGCAGTGCTGCAGGTGCTGCTGAGGCTAACCGTGGGACCAGTAAACAAGCTGGTGTCCCACAAGCTGGTGTCCCACAAGCTGGTGTCCCACAAGCTGGTGTCCCACGGTCATTATCTCAGGAAGTAGCAAGAATACAACGTTGTAGCAAGAATGGAGAGGCACCGCTGGGAAGTGAGAGAAGTGGAGAATAGTAGAAGTCCTGAGTCATCATGATACCAGGGGTGCAACAGTGCATGCGTCACAGGATGTGAACAGAGAGTGACAAAACACGTAGCAAATCATGTGTAAGCTGGGAATGTATGTAACCAATGGGGTTTGTACTAGACGTGTGTGCTTAGGAGTCAGAAAAGTATAAATTGCAGCCATTTTTAATAATAAAGGTCTTCTGTTATAACTCTCATAGAGTTGTGTGAAGTCCATTTGTGAAGCGCCTCGACCGTTTAACTTGAGCTAAAATTAAAAATGTATCAGTAAAGTGACACAACAATTTAACAGCACTTAGTCTCTAGGCTTATTCACCTTCCATCAAACCGTTTTGGAAGTATAGAGTCTTTTTCATTGAGGGTGGCCTTAGAGTTTCTAAATTAACATCAGAGAGATCTACTTTTCCCAATTATTCTGTCAAATTATCTTATTCTGAAAAATTGCTTTCCAGTCATTCTTCAGTTTTAAACTCTTGTATTAGGTGTCAAAATATAGTCTAGTTATTCTATATAAACCTTATCTCCTCACTGCTGCCAGTCTTTCATATCATAGCCTCAAGACCTTTTCTTAAAATTTTTGATGTGTCATGCACTGGACACACAAATCCAAGTTGTTATCTAGGTTTACAGGTTGTCGATGCAATCTGTGACTTGATTCCACTCCAATGCAAAAAACTAAACCTTTTTACCTAATCATCCTCTCTAGATTACCATTATGGAGGTAAGAAGGTGTAAATAATAAATAATAATGAATTGTACATTTCTCCTCCACAATGTGGAAACCCTAAGGCTCATCCATAACAATTAAGGCAAGAATCAGGATTTTATCTTCTCTAACACTTAAAGTATAAGGAACTGGAATACTACTACACCTGCAATTTACATAGCCAAGATTCTAATTTTACTAGTGCTAGGGTTAGAATGGTAACAGTTTCTTGGATTCACAAGTCTCCTCTAAAAATGTACTTTAAAATATTTTAAATTATCTTTTAAAATTAATCTTAATGAAAGATTAAGGTAGAATGGTAACCATAACATCATCTTAATCTGGATTTACATAGAGCATCACAAGAGTTACACAGAACTTAGATCACTATCAATTGTTAATTTCAAGCCAAAATAGAGGCAATCTGGTCCTATCTATAATTTTTTCTACCCTTTTTATTATTGCAATAGTATTACTATACACAGAATAGTAAGAATACCTAAATCACATAAACCTCAGTATCAACACCCATTAACATATTTCAAAGCTATTAACATTAGATAGTTCTTAATATGGTTTCTGGTACTTGAATTTTTGGACCTTGCTTGCATTTTAATATCTTATCTTGATCTGTATGATGATCATTTACCACAAATAGAAGAGAGCTGTAATTAGCTACATCATCACAACCCTATTTTTGGTAGTACAAGTGTAGAGCAAGCAGCTTTTGTCAGCACAGTTATGTTAGGCACAAATTACATATCAGATGCTGTAGCTATGTTTGTAGAAGCTTGATTTGGACACCAAGACAGACCAGACAGCTTCTCAGTAATCCTGTTTTGGCAGTCAACCTGACATTAAAAGCTTCATCTTTGACAATTCCAACTCCAGCTTTACTGCCAGGCATTAAATATGCTATTCCATTAACTCCCTGTGAAATTTATCCAACAATAAAGGCAATAAATAAAAAAGTAGTTGGAACCAAGTGATTAGAAGGATTACTTCGACAAAAAAAACAACCCAACCCAAAAGCTCACACACACAAAAAAAAAAAAAGGATTAAAAAGAATACTAGAAGCACTTTATCCTCTCAGGATAATATGCTCCATATGGCTAAACTAGTAAGAATGCCAGGCTTCATACATCAAGAAAACAGCTAAACAAAATTCAAGTATACTGTTAATGACAAAAATGTTTCGCATTAAATCATTTTCAGCAGAAGTTCCAATTAATATGTTAACTACAAAGTTTTCTAATTGTAATCAACACATACACTGCATCAATTCAGCTCAGATGCATTCGTTCTTCAGCCTTTTCGCTGTTCTGACAGAACGTCTCCACTTGAATCAGACAATTATAAAATTGGGCTAAATGTCCTTTTCCTCAGTACTTAAGTCTATCTAATCTATGCAGTTATTGTTACAGATGTAAGAGGAACAGTGATCTCACTAAACCACAGAAAATATATTCACAAAATCAAGAAAATTCATAACTAAGTTTGACAATTTCAATTAATTCTATCCACTCTATATACTACAGTTTTCAGAGCCTGTTAGGTTACCCACTGTTTTAAGACTCAAGCTAAATCACAGGATACACTATACTGAGAACAGTATCAGTTTGGAGTGCTTATTCCCTGAATTGTACTTGAAATTGTATCAATCAGTAGTTGCCCACACGACACTAAGATTTGCTTTTCAGTGAATTGTTTTTCCATTCACAGTATCCAAAATAGCCTTCTGCACAAATAACAGTTTTAAATTCTGATTTCATTGTAGATGTTAGCTATCACTCCAGGCCTACTCTGCATCTCACACACTTATTCCCCCTTGTCTCCCTATGGAGAACTGATGTTTTACATGCAGCTTGATTACACCCAGATTTTACACCACCAAGCACCAAGATACTGAAGAAAATTAAACAGACAACTCATCCATGAATAAAGCATACTTGTATCTTCTCTTCCTTATTTCCTCAAAGATAACCCAGATTTTCAGTATTAAAAGTAAAACTTCAAAGTGTTAAAAGCTGACACTCCAAGTCAACTCTGGATACCCTAATTCTCAGGTGTACTTGCCCAGTGAAGGGCAGATGAGGACAGGATGTAGTAGCTACACAAGCACACCCTTAAACTCATTCTTGAAAAACAATGCTAATCTCGGTGTGGTGAGAGTTCATTAAAATAGGTTGCTTATTCAAGCATTAACAAGTATCAGTAGCTTGGAACAGAACTAATGTGAAATCTGCTTAGCTTGGTTACAATTTTGTGAAAATATTCAGTGCATACACATTTCTCAAACTGTTCTATTGCTTTATAAATCAAAACAGATTTATGAAAGGTTCTGCTAGAATACTGATGAACTTAAACGAACGTTTCTTTGTGGCTCATTTCTTGATACTAAACTATTCCCCACAAAGCAAAAGACTTTTTTTAAACGACCTCTGAAAGAATAAGATGCTTCCCAGGTATCAGTAAACAAATGTGGTCAAACGATTTTGAGTTGCTGGTTTCTGCAGATCTCCAGGACCTTTTTCACTATAGACCTATTAGCTTCAGCTTGTTTCTTATTCCTTGAAAAAAATGACTATTTTTTGGAGTTGGAAATCAATCAATTCATCTTTGAGATGACAAAGAGTTTGTTTGCATTACTTTTGCACCAGTGGAGATAAGCCATTAAAACCAGGCTTTTCTATATAGGAGGTAGATTTATAGTTTTTGTTTTCAACAAATAACAATACAGCCAAGAGTCACATTCCCCCCCCCACAGCCTTTTTCTTCCAAAGGCAACAGCTTTACCTTATTACTTTTATTCACTAGTGCTTTCCTATGAGCCACTTTGCTTTGCTGACAAGTATGTCGCCTCCCCTAATGAAAAGATGTGCACTCTATTGTTCAGTCAGGCCATTTTGTTTCTAACAATGACAAAATACCTACTTTATGTCATGCTCTACTGCATAACTAATGAGAATGCAACACTTGAGCTGTACATCTGTACTCTTGCCTCAAATTAGCACCATTTTTAATATAACAATAATCCTATTAGCATTATTTCTCTGCTACTGAATGATAACATGCTCAAGCAAATTTAAATGGTTTAAATTACATACTTTTATAGATCATTACAACTATTAAAGAGATCATGCAAGCCCGTTCTTGATCCAAAATTACAACATATTAGAGTCACCCTTACTATAGTTTGAATACAGTCCCAAATAATCTGATGCAATTGTTTCCAATTTGCTCTTTTCTACTGCTTTGCAGTTGTGTGATCTCCACAACTCTCTCTCTGTTGCAATAATATTATACACACAGCTGCTGATATTAAAGAACTATACAGACATTTTTTGGTTAGTAAAATCCGTTGTAGGTATTCACAAAAAGCTTTAGTAATAAACAGCCTGGTACGGCACTCTGAAGGTATGATAACTGATTTTCAAAGTGATGAAAAACATCAATGAAATTTATGTTTAAGTTAAATAACTCAAATACTCCTTCAGTTAGATACTTATATCCTTTAAATAAAACAGGTTAAGTGCTTTCCTAAACTCTACAAAGCAATAAACATGAATATTAACTCTTTTTGTGGAATTCAAGCATCTTAGAGTATCTGTTGTAAACCATCAATAATGCCACATTTTCTTCTTTTGTTCCTCTTTTTTCTCCCCATATAAACCATCTGCATATATTCTATCTTTTGAAAATTCGAATTTCTCCACCTTATGAGTATCACAGGTCCCCAGTCCCTACACTCCCAACAAAGGTCACGTGGGGCCTTACAACCGTGTGATGCTTTCATCCTCCAGGTCCCTAAACACGGGCAGCCCCTCAGCCTGTGCACCCACACAGCTTCTAACTGTCCCTCCTTCACCTGCTCAGCACCCACCTTCATCCTTCACCTTTCCTCTGCTCAGGGTGCTTCCTCAGCTGGACAAGGAGAAACAAGGATTTAGCCTCAGAAGATCTTCAGTGATCCCTCATCCTCTTCTAGAGCAGGAGTTCCTAAAAAAGGAGGCTGAAGTAAGGCCACCTGAAACCTAGGGCCGTTCCTGCTTTCCCACCTCATAGTCACTAAAGTATGTTCTCCTCCCAAAGTTTTCCCAAAGCAGTGCTTAAAAAGGGCCTGCATTGCCGAAAAAGAGTAACTATATGGCAGCCGACAGAAAGGGACACCCATAAGAAAGCGTGATTTCTTCATACTGCTTCCCCAGGACGGCGGCGGGGCTTTCCCGCCTCCTCTCCCCTGAAGCAAGCGAGCGCGAGGGAGGCTCTTCACCTTGTTCCTCAGGCGGGAGCAGCCGGAAGAGCGGCCCTGGCCTCTCCCCTCAGGCCACAGCAGCCGAGAGGGCGGGTTTTGAACTGGGGCGGGCACTGCCGGAGCGGGGACCTTTCCCTTTCACCGCGACCGGTAAAGCGGCTTTCTGAGAGCGCGATTGGGAGCATCGGAGCAGCCCAGCGCCAACCGGAGGAATTCAGCTATTCATTCAACCGAATGGAATTCGCCATTTCAGGTACTTCCCCGGACTCACTGAGGCCACGCTTCTCAAAATGGCAGCCGGCGCGAGACCCAGCGGCTCCTCACGCCTTCGCGCCAATCTCGGGCGCGGCTTTGGTGACTGCGGGATAGGTCCTGTTAGTCCGTCCTTTCGTGTAAGGATCCTATCTTACTATTTCGTTTCTTCAAAAGTAAGCACACCAATAGGTCTTGTGGGCCTTTTTTTCTGCCTGGTTCTGTTCTGGTCTTGTGTTGTTTGACAAGGTGAACAGGCAATAAATAAGGTGTGTTTGGAGCTTCTCTACTCGATGGTGTGGTTGTTTTGCTTGCCCAGCTGAGGCAATTCCAATGACTTTGGGAAGAGCAGCGTTAAAGAAGTATCATGCATGATCTGCATGTGTGAAAATGCTTGTCCTATAGCGTGCCTGATGTAATTGTGATAACTGAACACAGAAATAACCAATTATGTACATAGGCCATTTGCATTTTTCATTGAATAGAGTATATGTGCAGATGAAGTATTTGATTGAACATTAGGACATTTAGGGATAGAAAAGTCAAAAGCTGAAAACCGATGTAGCAGAAAAATAGATTTGAACCTCCTAAATAAATCTGATTAAGTTTTAGCAGGGTTGCACTGTAGTCTGCTTGCACTGTAGTCTGCTTGCACTGTAGTCTGCTTGCACTGTAGTCTGCTTCTGATCATGGGGCAGAATTCATAGTTGGGCTTTTCACTCACCTGAGCTCCTGTGTGCCCTGATGGTGCAGCTGTTCAGCCCACACTATGCCTGAGGTGACATGTGGCTGAAAGGAGGTGAGGCCACAGCTTTACCACTGGTTTCCCTTCTGTTCCCCTGTGGTTTGCTGCACTACAACCATCTGCAGTGAGTTACTTCCCAGTTTCTCAGACGTTCCAGCCCTTCCAGTGGATGCCCCAGTCCTTTTAGTCTCCTGCTACCCACCCACACAGGCAGTCCAGCATGCAAACTCACTCATCAGTTGCCTAAGCCAATATCCTACACCTCCAACCACCTTCATTTTTCCAAAGCCCAGGAAGGGTCCAGCTTCTGCCTGAGTTGCAGAGATTCCCTAGGTACAGTTCTTGTTTTCTCATTACTGTATATGCTTATGGTATTTTATTGTCCTGATGGTAAGCCGATTTTTTTTTTTAGATACACATATACATAAATCTCTGTAGTTTCCCTAAAGGGTATAGCAGAGTGATTTCTTTTTGAATATTCTTTCACTTCTGAAATTATTCCTTCCAAGAGACTGGTTGGAAAAAAACATTATGGGAGATCAGTGCTATATATGCTTGGCACTGTCAGCATACTGATTCACTAGCAACAGTTAAGTAGCGTGGCACACATCTCATAATGACATAATTGTCTGCAGTTAAGCAAACACAACTGCACTAGCAGCACTGGCTCATGTAGGAGACACCTGCTCAGCTTGATGGATTCTGAAAAGTACTGTTTTCACACCCCTGACTCTTCATCTTGTAGATGGGGAAAGTGGCCTTTACATTCTGGGTCAGATATTGCCTGTAATAATCTTAAAAGCTTTATCCAGTAACAGCTTGTTGTCAGGATGCGCATATACTGCCCACAGAAAGAAAAAGGTGAGAAGTACAGCTGTCTTGGGAGAGCAGAAGGAAAAAGTCACAGTCTGCAACCTCTTTCCTCCCAAACCAACCAGTTTTATAAGAGAGCTGAACCTTAACTGGAAAATGCTGTCACTAGTAGTCACAAGATGGAAAGGAGCTAAAATCGTGGGAAGATCAGTGGTAGCTGTTTTTAAACAATTCAGATAATGCAGGTAGTGCAATATCTAAGCTCTTTTCAAATGAGTATGTGTGTGGGAGCCCTCCATATTAGAAACTCATCGCTTTTTGAAGTGAATTACATCTTTTGGAGGTTGTTTGGTTCTTCGTTTGCCATTGCAAGAAGTTAAGTAAGCTTTAGCAAATCCAGTATAGAATAGCCACTATGGAAAACTATTATTTCCTCAAATTATATTTTATATTATTTTGATTTGTACAGTAAGGAAAAATACACAAGCTATTATTCTTAAATCCTTCCAATAGTAATGTTTGGAGATCCAAATTACTACTAAGAACATGAGGTAAACTGTAAGTGAAAGTTTAGAATTTGGAACTATTTAATCTATTGTCTCCTAAATACAGAAAGAAAGTCTGTTTCCCTTGCTTATGAATACTGCTTTGCTTCAGCTAGTCTGTTTAATTTAGTAGCAATAAATATGGGCTATGGCAATGATGCAAGTAAGCAGGTATCTTGATTAATTGCTGATAAGATGCAAACCTTGAAAAAGAACATTCTTCAAAGTAAATAGTTTTTCCTTCTTCAGCATTAGTAATTTATTTCTTTGTCCAGCATACTTTCAGGGAAAAAAAGCTGAGTATCTTCTCTATTTTGCATTTGCAGGTCCTTGCTTTCCCTTGCAATTTGGTTTATTCTTACCAAGTTGCTGTTCTAGACTCCTTATCTTCTGCACTGTCCTTTTCTGTGAAATCTTGTATTTTAAAAAGGCATAAAGCTTTTTCTGACAATTCTTGGAAGAATGGTTTTGCAGAGTGAAATTGAATGAGTTCCAAAGAGTGGGTTGTGAATCTGTTTTTTGCTTAGGTGAGCAGTTGTGATAGTGCAGAATGCTACTGCTGTCAAGGCTAGAAAATCAAAGACTGCTTGTCCCGAATTTGCTGAACTTCAAATCTCTAATTCATGTGAGGAACTCTCATTACATTTTCCCATGGTGATTCAAGTCATTTGGATAAAAAGTATGCCTGCTGTGCTTTAGATTACAGTGTAGGAACTCTTCAATTTAGAAAGAGGTTTTAAATTCAAGACCTACTGCTCACAGCCTGCGATGCATGTCTCAACTTAAGATAATAAAACCAAACTGTTCCAGACAAATTCCATTTAAATAATTAGCAATTCAAAGTTGTGAAGTTATTTCAGGCTATAAAGTTCATACAATTCCCACATCAAGTATTTCAAATAGTTAAAGCAAAAATAATTTAGTATTATTTGACATTGCTCACTAAATAGCCAAGGAAGAACTCATTTGTATAAAATTCTTGAATGATATTTTGAAGAGACTGAAATGTTTAGGTTTTTTTAACTGTCAGACAGATTTCATGTTTGGTAGTCAGGTGATACACAAATTAATAAATACAGCAGCTGTTGTAACTGAAATCTTTAAAGAAAAATATGAGCATTCTCTAGAACATACAAATGAGGAATGAGGTAAGTGTTCTAATGAACAGTACTTCTGCAAAGAGGTTCTATGGAAACCTGTCTGTGAGCTAACTGAAGTATGAGTTTCTCTTAGTTGTAGTTTATTTTTCCACTTGAACCATCTAGTAGAGTAACTGGCTGTAGAAATTAGGCATGGAAATTCAACTATGACCTGAAAACAAAGCAGTAACATTTTGTCCACAATGTAGACTTTCTCTACATAAATGGGTAAAAGCACTTGCTGACACTCTAAATCATTTTATTTGATCGGGATATTAAGTTCCCTTAGCCTCCTTTGTCATCTTGTTAGTCAAGATTTTTATGTATATTAAATAGAGCAGTTGACGATATAGATCGTATAAATAGTACAAATAATGAGTAACAGATAAAAAATAAGAAAATTGAGTCCTAAACAAGGATGTAGTGGCTGTAGAACCATTATGTAGAACATAGCAAGTTTATACAATTTTTTAAATTGCAGTTATTTTCTTTCAAATCCATTCACAGCACTCATTCTGGGTTTTTTGGGGAATATTTTGTTATTTCTCCAAGACAGAATGCTTATTCAATTTCTTTTAATTCCATTCTTCTCCTTATCTATATTTTTGAGATTAACATTAGTTTTTACAACCATAAGTGTTGTGCTTGATTTAGAGACACAAAGGAGAGGTGCAGGTAGAAAGTGAGCTTTAGACAGAGTGAAACCATTGAAGTTTAAGAGTAGGTATGAAGTTTGATGTGCAACTTAGATTTGTGTTTCCATGCATACGTACAGCTACTTCTGGCATTGAGGACCAATCTTATTGCTTATCTTGCTCCTAAGCTTGATAAATCTCCTTAAATTAGCAGTTTCTCTACCTCAATCTAACACACAAAATTTGTAAGTGTTGTAAAGAACACTGAAGTCATGCCAGCAGGAGTAGTTAGTTCACAAAACCCAGAAGTGTCCTCAGGAGCCCCAGACACCCCTGAGGCCTCAGAGAGGAAGTCATTCCTGTGTGACCTGCTCTAGGACATCCTGCTCTGGCAGGGGAGTTGGACTGGATGATCTTTCGAGCTCTCTTCCAACCCGTAGCATTCTGTGAATCAAAGATAGCAGAGGCATCTTGTGTTAAATCACAGCATCTGTGTTCAGCTCCAGGATACGGTTGGTTGTAGTTATCCTTTTGCTGATGCTTGAGTATTGGGTGGTTTTTTTTAGCTTGCTGTATGTTTTTCCTCTTATCTCCTTGTAAATGGTGCATGACAGTAATGAATTTTAAAATATTACATCCCCTCAGTCTGTAAATAGCAGTTTGGCACCTGCGGCTTTTCCAGGACTAATTGGAGTTTTATTTCCTGATGTTTTAATTAATCTTGTATGAGCTGTAAATGTCAGTACACAAATATTTTTACAGCATCTCTGCTGTTGGAAGTGAAGTAGTTGAAGGAATTTCTAACATAACTTCCTGACCCTTTTGAGTTTGCCAGGTCTAAATGTATAGCAAAATGCAGCTGTCTGAAATGACCTCAGTGATCTTAGGTGAGTTCTAAGCCCTGTTTCTCTTGCTGTCACTCACTGTTTTGTTTGTACTCCAAGCTGAGATACAAGTGATGCAATGATATGCATTTGTTACAAATCTGTATCCTCTTACCTTTAGTTATAAAGCCTGTAGACTGGAGTTGCCCTTCTGATGTTGATGTAGCCTGTATTTTGTCTACTCCAGAAATAGGAATAAGGCTTCTGTACTGTCACATTTGGAACAACTGCTAGCCAGAATACTGAATAAGAAGCAATTTCTAAACTCGTGTTGGTGTGTAATACCAGAATTACAAGACTTACGGAACAATGGCTAATAACGAGCTGGCATTTTAAAATGAAAACTATGTGCGAGTCTCTGTGATACCACTTCCCAGTCACTTCATCAAAGGCATTTGACCCGTTTATATTATAAATAAAGCTTTCAAAATCTGGTGTGTTTTTTAATTCTTTTTCATGTGCAGAATCCATAAAGCATTACATTTTTATGTAAATTGGTAGAGTAGAAATGTTAAAATATGAACTATTGGCGATCAATGAGCTGTTAAGCAGTTGATGTTACATATTGTCCTTCCAAAACCAACCAAAAAACCTGGAAGTATGAAAAAATTTACTTTCATCATGTTTTATTTGAATCATTTAAGCTTTTTACAAGGGAATAAACCTATATTTTGTAAAAAATCAAATTATCTTTGGCTGTCTGGAAGCATTTTAATATTAAAGATGGTACCTTACTCTTCAGATGGGTTTTGAGATTTGTATGGAAGCTCTGGGAGACTCTGTGCAATCAGCTCTCTTTAGAGGATTGAAAATAAAATCCATAGCTTCTGTTTTGTGGGCGGAAAATGTCCATTTTCCTTTGAGTGCGTGTGTGCACAGGGAGGAAAAACAGTTGTTTTAAGGACATTGGTAATAAATATCCTGATTTAATAACTTCACAAAGTGAAAGATCAGTGTGGTTCAGTAGTAGTAAGATCAAATTAATCTTTGAAAAAGATCAAAAGATCTTTTGACTGTATTCCAGTCTGACAGGTCATTTAGATACAAAGTAAATAATAATGTATCACCATGACTAACATCCCATACATAAATATTTACCTAGGCCTTACCCATTTTTTTGTTAGGTTACATTAAAATAAATAAATGCTGCTGTGTTTTAAGATTTATCCATTTCTATATGCAAATGGCACTGAAGTTAGGGTACTGACACTGCATTTTGTATGAGGGAGGATGTGTCAGTTTACCACATAATATTTACTCCAGCTGTCTCTTAACCTCTATTATTTATATTTAGTAATGAACAATATATTTTTGCATGACAGGCATTCTGTTTTAAAAGCATTTAAAGCAAATTAGAGAGTCAGCTCCAATACAGAACTTGGAATTGTAATCAGGTAAATAATTTCTTAGCATATTTAGGCAATGGGATGTTTAATATAAAGGCTTCAATATATAAAATGAGTTCTCACAAACATGCTATTAACCTGATCTATACTAATGAATACTACAGTACTGGGGGGCAGATAGTGATAAGGGAAAAAAAAAAAAGTATCCATAAGCAGTAAATTAATTCTGGCACTTGAGGCTCAATCAAAAGCTTGTGTGAATCATGGAATTAATACAGAGGCTGACAGATCTGAATCTGAAAACCTGCATTGTGAAGAAAGCTTAATTTTACAAGAGTCAGTGAGCTTTCTCTCTTTGTCTTGGCCAATACCATCAAATGACAGGGAGGTCAGTATGACAAAGCCTGCATAGTAACAGGGTTTCAGAAACAATTTCAGTGAGAAATGAGATTCAAATTCTGTTGCATGTTTTCATGTTCTGGTATCAATATTTTAAAATATAGTATGGTTTTCTGGAAAAAAATAACTTTCAAGGCTAAGGTCTCACAATGTATTTGCATTTTTGAAAAAAAAAATTTCCAATGATGTTTGTTTATATGTGGCATGGAAAATTTAAATAGAAAATATATGTATGAGGGATTTGAGCCTCCCTAGTGGGCTAGTTAAACAGATGTCTTCCTACTCATTAACAAGAGTCATAGTAACTTACTGGGGTTGTGACACAAAAGTATCTTGCATCTTTTCTGTAAAACATCTGCGCTTTAAGGAGGGAGATTATTTATTACAGTTAGAAATGCAACTTTTAGTGGGTGCTGTGGGTGAAGTTACTCGTCAGTTGCTTCTTACAGGGAGAATGAAAAATCCTAGCCATAAATTAGGTTCTCTCCAGCAGAGATCAAAAAAACAGACTGTCAAATGAGATTTGCCATTTCACTATAATTTTGAAGGATTCTTGTGAATACAGTACATTATCCTTTCCAGCATCGTATCAGTGATTTGTGTACAAATCTTTTGGGATATTTTTAATACATATTACTGCCTTGGCTGGAGTAAAATCAGACACAGGAACAAGACCATAATGGCTATTTAGCAGTAGCCTCTGCAGGCTGCATATACAATAAAAGGTTACAAAGTGTCCTCTGTTTCTGCCATGAGTCTTTTGGCATACAGACCAACAGGAAGCATCAATGTGATATATCACTGATGTTAAACCCCTCTTGGGTTGGGAGAGACAGTGTGGAGCAGACTGTAAGTAGGTAAGTACCGTTCAGCATCTGCGCAGTTGCAGGTTCCTGTAGTTCTTGCAACCACTATTTGTAGCAATGAACATAGAACAATGGCACACAGGAAGTGTTAAGCATGGTTGGTATACAACAGGTCGCAGCTAAGGGAGAGAAGGTTACATCTGAAAAATTAATTGAAAGTAAAGTAACTTTTTCTTCACGCTAACTTAGCATGTCTTATATATATGGATATATGAAAAGCCCATGAATGACATTGGGCTCATGTGGAACGTATATTTCCCCTGGAAAGTAACCTTACAAGTATTCCTAGAAATTCTCTGATTTTTCATGTGCAGAAGGCACATGCCATTTAAGATGGGTTTCAGTAATAGTAAGTCCAATGCTAAGTGGAAGATTATTTTGATTATTTAATACTTGCCTTCCCTTCCAAGACAGTCATCAGAAAAGCAAAAATAACACATTTTTACTAATTTTGATTTTTTTAAATGTTATTTCTGAGCACTTGCTTCATTTATTATTGATACAGAAATGCCTAGTGTATGTATTCCAGGGACAAGCAAAAACATCTGTTGTGTTGACATTGCCAGTGCTGGGGAACTAAGTACTGTAAGTGAAAGCAAATCTGGACTGAAACATCCAGCAGACCAGTGAACATAATCAAATTAAAAATAAATTTGTAAAAATAAAATTGGAGTCCTTAATGTATATAGTTTAGAATACTTAAATGGTCATATGTAATAATGTATCTCTACTTGTATATTAATATGTGACCTACAGATAAGAAAGCACGATGAAAGCAATTCTCTCACTGAAAAGATGAATACTTACCTTTGGGGAAAAGTCTGGGTAGTTCAGTACTTTCACATGTCAACCATATCCATGCCATCCATATCTCTGATTTAATCTTTCCACTAAGTTTTTGAGTTTTTACAAGGAGAGTTGAGCTAAGAAAAGCTTTAACAGCTGTTACGTGCTTTTAAAACTTCATATACAAATGATACATAGTTCATCTTCTTGAATGACCACTGTGATGCTGAGATTAAGAATGTATGAACCCAAACTCAAACGTTGTAGAGCATACACAGGTAAAATTTAAGGTTTGTCTCATCCTCTTGAAATGTGTTGATTTTTAGAATAGTTTTGCAACAGCTGTGGTTTCATTAGTTTTGTGATGAGACCTTTGAGATGAAAATCACTACTTTTAGTAAATCCCCTATTTTGGCTGTCTCTGGAATACAAAGAGCCAATCGTTCTGTTAGTGATTCACTGACCTTTTGCCAGGAAACCTTCACTCCGTCTGCCCAATGTGAATCCTCATTACTGATGTTTTGTACAGCTCTCATTAGATGGGTGAAGTTTAATGTTGTTCTTGGATGTGGCTCTGGGAATATGAATAAATCTCACAGAACTTGTATTGTGCTGTAATTGATTTCAGCAGAAGCTATAGTACTGATAGCAAAAGGAACAGGCATAAGGGTGAAGTATCTTATAAAATGAAAACCTTAAATTCGGTAAGCTTAAAAAAGAAAAAAGAAAGAAGACCAGACTGTGGAGATAAAAGGCCATTTGTTCCCAGAAGCACACTAGTCAGTTGTCATAATAGTATTAAGATAAAAAGATGGGTCTGTATTATCTTCCAGGCTCCAACATTAGTAATTTTTATGTTATGTTTGAGATGTTGCTGCTTCCCATTTAGAACTTTGTCAGCCAAAGACCTCCAGTGCAGTTCTGCTGGCTGATAACAGTCATGGGAGCACAAATGATGATGAGGTGACACTGTGCATTGATATTTTTACCATCATACCTTCTAGATGTGTTCTGAGATAATAAAGAGGCCAGAAAGCAGTTTTTAAAATTGATTTTCCTGTGCCTGGTGCTTGCAGGGATTAGAGCAGTGACACTCAGCCACATGACAACATACCTTTCTTGTGTTCCTTTGTCTGTCTCTCTCTGTCCATCTCTTTTCTCTTGCTTTACACTCAGAACTTATACCCCCTTTGAGAAGGGGGAATGCATTTTGTGTAGTGCCAGACACGAGGAGAATGAGTCCTTTTTTAAGGCCTCAAAAGATACATGATAACAAAAAGAGTGAACAGCAGTGTGATAATTTTACTTGTTCATAAAAATTCCCAGACTTAAAGAATAAAATAAATACTCTTGAAGAACACAGGCAGATGGAATTACACAGCTAAGAGCTTATTGACTTTCCCTATGTTAATGATCTGGTGTTCAGGCAATGAAAATAAAAGACGGTAAAAATCACCAAAAGACTACAACACAGCAAGTACTTAATAATTTCACTTGTATTTAAACTCCTGAGGCTCCCAGTACCGAGAAGAAAACAATGTAATCGGGAAAGACATTTGTTCACAAAGAAAAGCATTTTGGATTTAGTTAGCTAGGTCAATCTGGAGGCATTGCATGAAAACCTTAGGGATCCTTTTTGTGCAGTTGCAAGCCAGTTTTGTTTCTTCTTACTTGCATGCTTTTATGTCCTAGCCAGCAATGTTACATACCTTCCAAATATATCAGAATCTCTATTAACATTTTCTTTCTTGTTTGTTTTTATTACTTATCCTAGATCATAGGACAGATAGATGTAGGTTAAGAGAATATGCTAACATCTCTAAGCAAATTGCTAATGTTTCCTTTATAAAGTTTGCAGCATGATTTATCTTCAGAAATGCAAGTTCAACTGTTTAGCATACCTAAGTACATACCGTCTATCACTGGAACACAGAAAATTGTTGGGTTTTGATGCCTTTGAGTCAGATTAGTTGTTTCCTACGAGAGTCTGAAGTGCAGCCAGATGACTCAAACATGAGCAATACCAGTAATTTCAGGTTCTACTGGCATGGCTAACTGACAGCCCTGCTGCAGAGATCACTTAGTGATAATAGTGACCTTCCATAAGCCAACCAGGAGCTTGAGATGCTTTCATCCATCTTAGTTTTAAGTCTGTGGTCTTGTACAGTTGTAAAACAATATGTAGTCTCTTCATATACACACTTGCACCTGACTGAATTTCTCATAACCTGAATGGATTTATTGATGTGCCTAGGCCCAGAGCTTCCAGGCCTCTTTCGATTGTTTCACTGGTGTGAAAGTTGAGTAAGAAACGGTTCCTGCATATTTAATTCTTTTTTCTTATGCATGATGTCACCCTTTTTTTTCCCCTCTCTTTGGCCTCAACTTTATCACCAGAAACATCTAGCTAGTGACATTCTGAAAGTTTCATGCCACTTGCCCATGGGGATCAGGCTTATGTGACCTCAATCTGTACTGTCTGGCACTAGAAGGAAACATTACTCCAAAGAGCATCTCTTTTGTCTTAGAGAGTTGTTATTTTATGAAATAAGAGACTTAATTGCAACTTTTTTTCAGATCAGGTCAGAAATTATTCTGTATGTATTCTGGTGTAGACAGGGGAAGTTATCTTGTCCCACTTCCCCTTCCCTTGTGAGAAGTATGCATTTTTACAGAATGCTCACATAAAGAATGCTTGCAGACCTTTTAGAAGAGTCTTTCTGATTCAGGAAAGACCTACCACAAGTTGATTTTTACATTTCTTATATCTGGTATTTCTACATTTGTTTTTGTTCCAGATCTTGCTAATGTGCAAAAGGAAAAGAATGCTCAGGTGGAAGAAATACCTGTCGTTTATAGTACCTAATATCAGAGTGCTACGTAAGTAAATGAAAATAATGCAACTTCCTTATTCCACTCCTGCACAGCAGCCTTAAAAACACAAGACCACAACAACAAGGGAATATCTGATATGTTCTCTCTAGTTAAGACCCCGGCTGTGTTTCCCTCTTACCTTCTCCTCATAGTGACACACACAACCCATGACTCCTCTCCTATTTCAGTGTGAAAGAAGCAGAAGCCGGTGTGAACAGTGTTATGTAGTCTAGCCCATTTCCTTTGAGCTCACAGCAGTGTTTCCCAGCACTGTTGCCCTTTGTGTTTATGGCAGAGCACAGATTGACATTCTTGCTTATTTTTCTCTTCCTGTGCTGCACGGCTTAGTTCGTTAGGAGTATTTTAAAACACTGCCACAATTCTGGAGAACATGTTTGGCAGCAATTTTGTGGATTCCCTGATAAGCAGGATGGTTTTTCAGATTTTGGAACACTGTGAAGGTGTGTAATAGGAGAACTGAATAGTGTGAACCAATATTGAACCCCTTGGGACGTATGTCTTTAATGACTGCAGCAACTCTATTTGCCAGTAGCTCTTGTAAATACACAAGGGACTATACTGATTGTGGCGCCTCCCATTATTAATCTGCAACTCTAAATGCATCTCATTGTTCTCCTGAGGCAGAATGGTTTTGAAGAAATCAGGACCAAGTTTGTTAAATATTAACCTCACTTTACTGGTTTACCATTTATTTTCTGCTACCCTCTTTATTCTCACCAAGGTTTCTCTTTCCTCTGTGATATCAAATATTTTATAATGTAGAAAAATGTTTACTTCAGTAGAAATTTTAGCTTCTTTTTCAATTGTCTTGTGTTGTCTTTTAAGACTATAATTTAGCAGACATGTTATGTGAGAGCCATTTGTATCAAGCTCATTTCTTGTCCTTGCTTCAGGAACAAAAGACAAAAATTAATGGTATTGTCCTCTCAGGTACGAGAACCTTTTTCAGAGAATGTGGACTCAGCTGAATTTTGGTATCTTTCTCTTCTAATCTAGGTACTTACCCTTACTTTGTAGAAGTTGAAAAATTGCCACAATAACAATTTCATAAACCACGTGTTCAAGGCTATAAAGGAAAACAGCAACCGTTTGCATGGATTTTTATTCCAAGTTTGCATTAGGAAAAGTGGTGACTGTGGTTTTCATTCATTTTCAGTTATACAGTTCAGACCAAGATCAGCAACTTTAAGCCTTACTGCTAACTGGAGGTACTACAGGAGTAAGAGCAGAAGAGAATGCAGGAAGAAAGTGGTAAGTGATGGAAAAAAAAGGGCAAGACTGCTATTGTGCTATTTGAAGAATTAACGTGCCATTACATTTTAAATCACAATCAATTGCAAAACCAAACAGTGCTACTGTCTAGCAGTGCTCCTGACGTAATCTGTAGATTTTGTATTTAGAGGACTGTTTCCTTTCAATAGTTTGTAGAGAAGAGTTACATTCTGTGTTTGTATGGCAAGAGATGCATGAATTTAAAGAGTATTTTAAACAGTAGAAATAAACATACAGTTGGTAAGTCCTAAGGCAGTAATAACTAAAAAATTGAGGATATGTTGGAGTACTGTTTAAACTAGTGGCTTGTTCAGTATTCAGAACTGCTGCCAACTGAGCCTGTTGTTTAGTTGTAGCTGCCTTACTGGAGGTTAGAGCATTGCTGCAGCCCCTCAGACAGTCTACTGTTAATTGTACTAGCACACTACAATAATGTGACCTTAGAGGTCTTTTCCAACCATGATGTTTCTGTGATTCTATAATGTGCCCAACAGTGAGTAACTAGTGTCTGTTTCTTCTGGATTTTCCTTCCCTGTCCCCTCTGCCACCTGTCCACTATTCTTTGAATGATAAATGTATTACATCAAGGAAGAGCCAGTAGGACCACAACTCTATTAGCCTAAAATTAGCTTTTCCAACCTTACTCATTCTCCACATCATTTGAAAAGAGATTTGTGTCCTCTGTCAACAACAAGTTCTTCTAACGTTTTGGTTTGAGAAGGACCGATTCTGTGATTTCTGGGGAAGTTCTGCAGGTCAGGGAAGTATTAACCACTGCCTAAGTTTGTTCAAATAAATTCTCTTATGCCCAGATCCACTCCATCACTTTTGCTGTTAGTTTTGCCCTCTAAGTAAGTTAAACTGCCTGCCTTTAATATCAATATAGCAACAATTTATTGATAGTTGAGTTGTAGCTGGTCACTATCAATTTAATTATAAAAATTAAGGGCCAGTTCTAAAGCTTTAGTATATTTTGTGCTGCTAACAGAGACACTTCAATGGTAAATCAAGGGGGTTCCAGTAGCATATTAAAGGTTGCCACTGAAGTCAATGGGAGTCTTTGCATGTAACTTACAGTATTTTTATTGACAGGTGTTTTTACAAGCATTTGCTTTTTATTACTTTCACCAAAATAAAGCACATAGCATAGTGTTTTCACACATTTAGAAGATAAATAAATGTATCTTGAATTCTTTAATGTGTTGATAGCTTATGTAATTAAAAGTTTTTTCATCACTCATCTTAATTTTAAATACAGCTTGCTTGCCCTTTTTGTTGTTTTTTAAGCAAACTTTTACCTTGTTACCATACATTTCCCTTGTTAACTTACAGATGTTGAAACAGCAATTGGGAAACTGCAGTGAGAGTTATTGCTAGAGATAAAAAGTTGCTCTATTAGGATGAAACCTGAATATCAAGTTATCAACTGGTAAATTAAAAAAAAAACAAACCTAAATGTATGCTGTCAATTGAAATTATACTGAAAAACTTAAATAGCAACTATTTAACCTTCACCTCCAATTTGTGTAAAGAATAATATAAAAATAATCCAATTTTCATATTTCCACATTGACTGGTATGCATGTTAGTTATGGTATTTTCTGAATTTAATTTTGAATTTACAATAAACTTATTTGTAATTATAAATAAATAGAGGCATAAAGACAAAATCTCGTAACTGCATTTCTCTTCAAGTTACCAACTATGTTAAATGCATAAATCCTAAATACAATCCCATTCAGCTTAATCAAATATCACAGGACTAATTTCATGTGCATAGTTTCACGCTGCATAGCTGAGAAAGAAAAAAATTAGGTGGCACTTAATATCTTTAATGGCACTTCTTTCAGCAAAAGATAGTCTGCACTTTCATTACTAGCCAGGGTTACTCTTCAAAACAGTATTTTAATATATGCATGAGAAATACAGAGAACACTAAATAAAGCAACAATTCCTATGCTGTGACTCAAGCTTTAGCTAATGGTGCAAGGATCATCGTTGCTTGCTTTCACTTCCCCTTCCAGCAGTAAAGTGACCACAGCCTTACTCAAGTAGCTGCACGTTCCCTTTTTTCCAATTGGGTGAGTGTTGTAGAATGCAGTCAAGTCGTGCTGCAGGAGAAGGGAAAGAGGCTTCCATTGGTGTTGATTATGTAAAGCAGCCAAACACAGGCAAACAAGGGTCATCACAAATACATTAGAAATGCAAGTAAGTTTTTCAGACTCTATAGTATAATTCTGCTCAATTTTCTGAAATCTCCCACATACACTTACCTAAGATATGGAAAACAAATCACTACAATGCATTGCATATCTTTCTTTACTGAGTTTTCCAGTCCTATACAGACATCACCACCTTAACATTTTTTTAAATATAATAACTGTCAGAGAACAACTTAAAATATTTGGCTAATTATTACTATGTGGTAGCTTACTGTGCTACCCCAGTATGATTGTGAGCCAGGTCCTTAGGTGTAAGATACTGACTAAAATTTATTTGGGGATGATTAATTTTTTTTAAATCCCAAGAATCCCAAGAAACAAACCACAGGTAGCACATGAACCAATTCATTCATCAGAGCAACAGAACAGGTTTCCTTCATTGAACACCTGTTTTGCACAGTTTGTGGTGTTAAAACATCTGCTTAATATCAAATTTTATTTTGGCTGCTGTAATAAAGGAACATCTATTAAATCAAGGGCAGAGATTGTGTGGTGAAAGTATTATCAGACTTACGTAGTTTCAGCATGTGTTTGAAATTACCAGATTAAATACTTTTGACATTTATTACATGTTAACAGGGAATTAACAAAGTTCAAAATATTTGCAGGTTAGTTCAATAGAAGAGCAGAATTCAGACAAATAAGGAGTTCTTTTAGCAGTGTTAGGAAAACTAGAGACAGTGTTATCATCAGAACAGACCTAAATAGGCTGCAATTAACTGCCAGTGGGCAAATACCCAGGAATATGGGAGAGTTAGGTTCCAGAAAATTTTAAGGTAAGGAGTTGGAATTGCTAACAACAATCTTAAAAATACTATTCACAACTATAAATTGGGATTTCTTTCTTAGAGACAAAAAAAGCATCATTTTAAGTAAATCTGGCTTGGAAAAAAATCCATCATTTTTATGGAGGCTAGGGCAGCACCAGTAAAGACTGGATTTTGCATGGGATTTTTCTTTCTGTTGAGAGTCATTGGGGATTTCAAGCTAGTCACAGGAGTCAGTAGCATATTCAAGAAGCTGTGCAGAGCTGGCTCTTAGTAGCCATTTACATGGATGGTAAATCTGATTTTGCTATGGCTGCAGCCTCCAAAATGGGCAGGCCAAAAGAATAATCATTTCAAGAAAAATGTGTCCTTAAAACAAAGGCTTTGTGCAAGGTGATGTTGCCAAGGCTGGATATCTGGCTTGCTTTCACATCTTATTATGAAAAAGTAGTCGCACAAAAGTGGATCTTGAAACTTTTAAGATAATTCCTAAGGAACACATCCTTCCTCATAATTTAAACGAGCTAAATGCAGTAACAGGGAGTACTGGTATTTATGATGTTAGGAATCAATAGATTTAGAGCTAGCACAGACATCTCTGCATGTATTTTGCACAATAAAATGCCATCTGGAGTGAGGAAGATCAGCCTCAGTAGCACAGAGACTTGTCCCACTGCTTTACTCATATTTCCTCCCTCAACCAGTTCAATGAACCTGGCTTCAATGAAGGTTCAAAGCCAGAGCTTTGAGGCACCAAAACTTGCAGCAAGAATAATTAGAGGTCTTTAAAGCATGCAACTTAAAATCCTAGTGAGACACATCTTAAAAGCTACTTAATGATCAAGTTTTAATTTATTTGGATTTCAAGCCCTAGAGATTAAAAGCTCACTAGATCATGAATGCAACTCTAGCACCAAACTCAGTATCTAAGAACAGGTTTGCATTTCAAGTTCTTACATTAGTATTGTCTATATGAGTTCTTTGGTTACTAAATTTTTCTTACCATCTGCATACATAAGATTCTAAGTACACACCTTGTTGAGCTTCAGTTTTTTTCCTTTCTTTATGCTTACCTCTTCTCTGTTCTACTGTCCCCCTAATAGATTCTTTCCCCCTTATAACTATTTCAGCTTTACCAAGACTCATTTCAGAGCTATGTAACATTGTGAGTGTTCTCCTTACCAACCATTTTGAATTCACAATGCAGCAATGAATTAAGTGCACACCTTGTATCTCTGCTTACAGGCTCTTTGCAGGCTTATGCAGTACTTGGGTATATTTGTTTCTTCTTTGTCTTCATTCCAAACTCATGTCAATTGCTTTTTATTCTGAACTGCCAAGAATTAATATTGTAAGATAGCAATAATTTACTCACTTGTTTTTCAGATCCCTTTGGACTGCTGTGATCTTTCTTAAAGTCATTAAATGCTTCTTGCAGTACTTTGTCCAAGTCCACTTTGTCCTGGAACTCTAGCTCAGGATTTCTCTCCAAAATAACAGATATAACCATCAACAACTGGAAGGCAGAAAAAGACTGTAAGACTTTAAATTTGATTTTTTTAAAAACTGGGGTTACATAAAAGCACTGTTAATAATTGCATATGCCTCTTTCAAGCAGGAAGCCATTTAATAATGGCACAGGTAATAGTGCACAGATAATAGAATTCTGACTTTGATAAAAGAATCACTGAAATAGCAAGCTTTTATGAAAGGTTACTGTTTCTGGAGACTACCTAGAAAAGGGCACTGCGTAAATGATTGACATTAACATCTAACTTTGCTGGGAGCCAGGGAAGTTCTTTTCCAGTTTATTCAGTTCACTGTGTGGCTGCACAATGCTGGAGCTCAGTCGGTGGAGAGGATGAAAAGCAGCATTTGATGTTTTGAGCAATAATCACAAAGTATTATATCACATACTATGACAAAATCTATAAAAACAAACTCGGTCGACACCAATAAAAAGTCTCAAGAGAATTCAAGAGAATTTACATTCCTTATATGTGAAAAAGGTTAAAACAAGAAAGTGAACATAACGAGTGACCTGTCATAATAACTACAGGTAGGTAAGTAGAGTCTATATTGTTCATCTCAGGTTTTGATAATTGTGTTATCTTTTACCAAAAACTGGGGATATTCCAGCAGCAGCATGACTGTTAGTTGTTAGCCAGAGTTGAGATGGATTTGATTTTGCTGTGGAGGAATACTCAAGAGCACCACAGGCATGTACTTGGGAACTAACAATCAATGCTGCTGCCAGCACAGATGTCAGGTACCAAGGGTACAGATGCTCCTCATTTGTTCAAAAAGATACATTATGTGCAGTGGGGAGGAAGGAGTTTAAACAGCCTCTTGCTTTACTGTTAGGTATGGGAGCATAAGGAAACTGGAAGTTAATTGATTCAGTTGCATAAAGCAAGTTACTAGACAGCCTTATCTCAGTACCTATCGCAGAGCAAACTGGTATTTCAGAGCATTTTTTTCCCTAGACAACTGGTAGGAAAAGACATCAGCAAGGGACTTGAAGAAAAGCTACTTTGCAATTGCTCTTATTAATTTTCACCTCCTGTGACCTAATTGTATTGGCACTGTTATTAATATTTATCAATTTGCTAAAGGGGAAGAACATGAAGAACTTCGTATATTCTGAACATTGTAACAGGAACCTGTTTATTCCTAGAGAATCTATGGAGAAACCACTGAAGCAAGTGCTTATATGTAAAATGCTATTTCTTCAAATATTTGAGCCTTTGTTATTTTTTTCTTTTAAGCTGCAACATACTCATGCCCATTATAAAAATTAATTCATTGTAGGCCACAGACCTCTACAACCATTTGTCTGTATTCCGGCTGGTCAATATTTTGCAGCATGTCTTCAACTAGAAGGGAAAAGTTCATTTCATACATTGTCATATCCGATAAGGTTGGTTGCTGAAAAACAAATAGTACTTTTACTCAAAGACCGTTTGCATTAAATAACCCCCTCCCCCAGGTAGAACCAGTTTGCTTGTTAAATAAATAATTCTCAACTGAGAAATGAGAAAAAGGGAGCAGATTTCAGAGTCCATGACTTAGAAAGGATCTTCCAGACTTATTTATAAATGTGTTTTAATAGAAATAACTGACTTCCATTCTATTTTAATCATATTTTACTCAGAACCAAAAAGAAAACTTGAAAATACTTTTTTTAACTGTTACAGGAACAAATTATCCTAAGTAATATGTTATAGCATAAAATAGACATTAATGGTACAGTAATTCACCATTAATTGTCAGGTAGAGCAGAAATAACTGAGCATCTCTGCTGGTTTTACCTGTGGTAAAAATTTCCCTGCCACTATTAAACCATTAGGAGTTCTCTCCAAGATCTGCCACACGCGATCATAGAACCCTGCAGGAGTTCGATTCAGACAGCCATCTATCTGTCTTCTGTTGAGCCAGCATCTGTGCACAAAGACGACAGAGAACTTGGAGTAACTATTTGTTACAACTGCAGAACCAATCCATGCTCTGTGGTGTACCTGAGGTAAGTGGTGACCTCAAATACATATTAATGCACGTGCAGTATTTGTTGTGCTTTCTGGTGAGTTACACTCTAAAGAAAACAAAATGAAGATGCTCAGCATACAAAGGTTGGAATGTTGTTGTGATGCATGTGCTTGTGCTTGACATAACTGGAGGACAAGAATTAACTGAGGAATCTATCCAGTGCAGTACAGTAACAGTAATAGGCTGAATTCACGATGTCTGAAGAGTTTACGTTACCATAAATTAAAACATACATAAAACAGAAGTCACTGGGTGGTACCCAGTTTTGGCTGTTGACAGCCAAATTTATCCACACTACAAAAAAACCCAGTTATAACTGTGATATTAAAATGTGTATTATGATACTTCAATAGGCAAAACAATTGATTGAATTAATGCAGCTCAATGAAATTCTGCATCTATAAAATACAAAATGTAATAGATAAGGGATTAGAAACACCTATCATTCTAAATCAAATACCAGGTTAAAAAAATGCATTTCAGCAGGATTGCTGAAGGTAGGGGATTTTTATGATGGTGTGTAGGAAAACAAGTGGCCTGTAAATTTAGTCAACTTACTAATTATTTTACCACTGCCAGGATCAAGCTTGCAGTGTTTGTCTTCCTGTTTAGCTGTATTGGACTAACATGACAAATTAAGAAAAAAATGCCTCATAAATTACTTCTCAATGAAACACTTAACTGCCAAAAACTTGTGCCTGTTATGACAGTTCCATCTTATTTTCTGTACAGATCTGTCCTTGGACTAGGACAAGAAAATGTTCATAAAACCGAAAAAGACAAGTTGTGATAGAAATAAAAGGTTGTTAACACAAAGAAAGAAGCATTTGAAGATACTAGAAATAATCCAATCTAAGGAAGAGAGTCCTGTAAACTGAATGAGCAAAATAAGCTTTATAACTGTTTGGACCATTAAAATAACAGTGCTAAAAAGGCTACTTGCAATCTTGTGACTACATGAATAGGTCAAAAGGAGTATCTGTGGAAGGCTGCACTCTGTTAGATAGATACAGATATATATATATATATGGCATCATATCCTGGAGCCCAGTATAAAAGGTAGGAAAATTGCACAAGATTTACCATCCATGAAAACTTGGAGAGGTTAGTTGGGGAGAGACTTGTTACTGAGGCCACTCAGCCTTCAGGGATGACAAATTAATTGGTCGTGATATATGGTATCGCAGTAGCAGAGATTTTTTTTCTACAAATCACAACAGTAGGAAAAACTGTCACAGAAAGAAAAAGCAAGGAGACAGTGTTCTGTATTTCCTGCCAGGAAGAGAACTTTTGAAAACAAGTCACTAATGGGTAAGGAAAACTGGGCTAGTAATTCTGTACAAGATGGGAAGTTTTGAAGGTTATAAGGTGCTCAGGTACCTGCCTCGAAATCTTCATCCTCAGAAAATCAAATGGAATGCTCTTTGCTGATCCAGCTATCGTATATTAAAGGAATCAAAAGGAGAAGACACTATGACAACTCAGGTAAGATCTCTCATGAAGGATGGTGCTTGAGTTGCTTACTGTGATTGACTGAATTGTTTCCTAAATAGCATCATATTTAATGGAAAATGCTGCAAAAAGAGACCTAGGCTTGTTCTGCTAAGGAAGATTTTAGAGGATTAATGTGGACATTAACAAGAGCAGAGGTGGCAACTACACAGCAAGCATTAATAGTATGGTGCTTAGGGACATGGTTTAGTGGTGGATTTGGCAGTGTGCTGGGTTGATGGTTGGACCTGATGATCTTCAAGGTCTTTTTCAACCATAATGATTCAATGATTGCAAGCACAACCAAGACAATCAAAAAGCATGTGGAAGATGCAGAGTTGGACTGAGAGATTATACATCACACAAATTAGATAGGAGAGCAGACATTGATTTAAGGAGCTTGTTTCTCAGGCATTACAGATTGGGGAAAAAAACAGAATGTGTTTCGAATTAAGCAGGAACGTAAGTAGTATGAGCAGGAACATGAGTAGTGTGACTTGTAGTATATTTCCTCTTTGTTGAGAAGAAAGGCCATCATCCATTAAGTCAAGGACTACAGAAATTATAAGCAGTAATATGTGCCAAAGTTTAATCTAACTTAATTAGAAGTAAAACTTTCAGGAGGACTTTTTGACTTTACTCTTATCAATATCGCTAAATGGAAATACTGTAATTTTAACTTTTGCCTTGCACACTTCGTATGAAAACACATGCTTTTTTTGGCAGCTAATTACAGCTTAGAGAAAAGGTTACAAGTTTCATACAGCATGGGTATCTCTTGAGAATTCTAGAGAACATCTGTTCTTAATTCATATAATCAGCAGGAAGAAAGAGAGCACTGAACAGCAGACAAACTGTTCTTACGAGTTACCTAAGTAGATGGTATTGAGTGATTTTTGACTCATTTCCCCATATCAAAGAACATAATGCTTCACATTACTGCCACAGTATAGAGATTACTACTGTAAGGTAAGACTTCCATAAAGATAAAGCTAAAAAGAGAAAATGCAAAATAAACTAAACAATTGTAGAACCTAGACACAGGTGAAAGAATGAAAAAGTGCATTTTTGCTACCTTTGCTTGAATAATTATATTACTGACTGCAGATGTCTGGTGATTTCAGATGTAGACCAAGTACTTCAGAAATGAAAATTACTTGAAAAGCCTATTATGGTTAAAAACAGGTGCTACAAAACCACACATCTCATTACCTCCCCTGCTGCTGTGGCTGAAGAACATCCAGCAGAAGCTGCTTCACTTCACTAGGGGACATCTGGTATAAGTCCTTGGCTGGCATATCCCCAGCACGGATTTTCAATTCATACTTCATAGCATGGATAATCCATCTGAAGTAAAGAGAAGAATTCATTTATTAACTAAATACCAAGTTTCCAAAGAAGAAAAATTAGTCCAATAAAGTAGCTCATAAGAATT
Source organism: Hemiprocne comata (assembly GCA_020745705.1). Lineage (NCBI taxonomy): Eukaryota > Metazoa > Chordata > Aves > Apodiformes > Apodidae > Hemiprocne > Hemiprocne comata. The sequence continues at coordinate 8,223,256 of CM036598.1, forward strand.
CCATATGATCCTGCTATTTGGCTGTCAGGACATGTATAAAATATCAAATACTCTACTACTCTTACTGTATTACGGAATTTACTCAGATTTCGTGTTTGTTGGCAATATGACACAAACTGGAAGGGTTGTGAAGGATGCTTTTCATAGCAAAGATGTATTTGACCATGTATTCCCCTACATCCCATGTTCATTAAGACAAACATTTACCTGCCTTTTGATGTCAAAATTTCTACTTAAAATTATGCTCTAACAGTATTTGCATTTTGCTGATGAGGTTTATAAAATAATTTGTATATGTTTTTAATTTAAAAATACTTCAAGGCTTAGTTGTAGTTTGAGCCTTTGAAATTTCTTTTTTGCAGCCTATCACACTTTTCTTTCTTTTGAAATTGCCTTTTGAAAAGATTTAATTAAAAATGTGGCAACAGTGAAGATTTTTACAGCCTCAGGTATCAGAGAGGCAGAACTTTACAAATTATTGAAGGAAAACACTGAATTTTACTCTGCACATTATATAAAAAGAGCTACAACCTCTAATATAATATAAAAGATGAAATAATGTATAGGTACATCCGAAGGAAGATAACAGAGCATGGAGCTCAGTCTCTTACCATTTACATTGCTTAAACTTAACTAGTTTTTCTTCAGTCCACCATCTAACACCTGATCAAGTCTGGGTAACATCAAAGAGCCTACTCTCTTATCATAAACGGCAGAGTATTCCTAAGAGAGTTACCTTGTCATCAGCACAGCCACATTCCACAGGCATTTAACTATTTAGCCTACAAGGTACAGAATGTTTTTGTTTATGTAAGTCAAGTCACAATCTTTTCTGAAGAATTCTTAGTAACTACATATAATGAATCAGTTAGCCTGACATCTTGGAAATGCTGCTTTACATTTGAGGTTTCAAGGATCCTTCACTGAAGGTGCAAGATACAAGAGAATATTAGGCAACATGGATGTATTACATTATCCAGAACACACTAGTTATTTTAGTGGGTGAATAGCATCCTCCTCTTGTTACTAACAAACACAACTAACTTAGGAATTAGTTCTTTTTTCACTAATGACTCAAATGTAGCTGGGTGGAAGTCGTTCCACTAGTATTTTCTCTTTGCAGTAGCCTACAAAGCACAGCAAAGTAAAGAGTGGACCTCCAACCCAGCTCTTCACTGATAAGAGGTGGGTAGCAGTCAGTCGGTTGGAGCTTTTTATAGTAATAGGGCTGTCAGGAACTTGATCTATTTCAACATGAAACCCTGAAAACAAATCAATAGCAAGACACTAAATCAAATCATCATCAAACTGGAATGGTGTTTCTGTGAGAAGGTTAATTTTGCTCACTGGAGTGGGTGATAACACTGAAATAAAGGAAATTGAATCTCTAGCATTAACCTTGCAAGAAAGAAAAAAAAAAATTGCAAAAAGGATTAGCTGCAGGGAATGGGGAAGGGGAGGAGAGGACGAACATGGATCTGTAGAAGGTACAGAAAAAGTATTTAAGTGCAAAAGGATAGATGTATTTGCAGTTAAATGTAATACAGGTGATTTGAAAAGGTTTTGTTTTTATGAGGATTGGAATGTACTGCTAAAGTGGGAGTATGAACCTTGTGTGCTAGAAAGAAGACTGCTGTTATCTACCTCCAGAGCTGAAATGCGAGATGTTCCATCTTCCATATTTTTTTCATAGAGAAAACTTAAGTTCTAATTTTAAATCATGCTCACTAATTCTGTAAATCTCAGTCAGCAGCACCTGGCCTCTTCAAAGAAGTGCTTATTCAAATGCATCTGTCTCTTCCTAAATGTGAAAAAGTGATGAATTTGTGCAGATAGCTAAGTAAATGCAGATACCATGGAATATGATAACACTCCAGCACAGGCTATTTGTAGGTCACCTTATCAAAGAACTAAACAGAACGATCCAGTAGGTAAATTATGTCTTAAACTTGATACGTTCCTAAGCTATGTATAGTGTAGCCTAACCAATTTAGTACAGAATTGGACAGCTGTGTAGCTGATGAACAGTCAAGAAGTGTGTGTGTCTCTAATAGGGATTACTATTCCTTTGGGAAGTTGGGGGGGGGGGGTGTTATTTTGATATTTTTACCAACCTTATAGGACAAATTAGGTTTTTCTTTACCATGGCAGTTAAATATTTTTGTGTAGAACTGCTCTTGAACACTATCTTCATTATGCTAGATATCAGACATTCAGATCCACCGAGTATCACAAGTATACCTGGGTGCCTCAAAGTAGTTTAAGAAAAGCTGTAATGGTAAATATAAACTGCAGAAGGCTTTTACTTCCTGAACTCCCCATTACAGAAACACTCTGAAGAAAAGTTACATTGTAGGCAGCTTATTATGCTGAAATTCTAAAAAGAAACAGTTTAAGCATGTTGAAACACTGTTTCCAAGGAATTTGTTGCTCATGTTGCCAGACTTCTAAGACTGATGTAGACAAGGCTGTATTAAGAGCTGAGTACTTACTATAAACTAGAGAATGCAACTAGTTAGGCTGCTGGCAGGACAGGGTAACCTGGAGGCAGCACCCTTGCCACTGTTGCAGTAAGTACGTAGCCCTGCAGTACTAGTAGTAAGAACAGTCACATTACTGACCCAATCCGTATCTTCAGCATGCCTCTGAAAAGTTCAGGTGAATTAGAGATGATCCAGCCAATATGTATGACCAGTTCCTGCTGAATTACAGCTTCTCTTTCATCTTGTAAATGACATTTTTCATAGATGATGTTCTTAATCACTCCTGGAGATAAGGGATTAGAAATAACAACTTCTTCTTGGCCAAAAGCTCCAAGTGTTACCTAGAGTATATTGAAAAGAATTCAGAAGATATGGAGGGGAATAAAAGCACCATAAAAAGCAATTCAGAAGTCAAACTTTTTGTTAAAATTTCAAAATACAAAAACAATTTTCTCAATGACTAATGCTGGTTAATACTGTTAGTTGATGCTATTAAAATAAAAAAATTCCCTAAAGACCACATTAAATACGGAATAGATTTTCCCAAATGAAGCTAGAAATAGAAGACCACTGCTTTGGTTTCAAAACTGGCTGTATAATCATGACTGTATAGTAGGTTTAGATAGTATTTAGTTTGTCATATTTCAGCTGCAGAGCTCACATAAAATTCAGAATTAAATTCATAGTTTTGTTTTGTTATTTCTAATAGCATCCTGAAAGTTGTAGCTTTCATTTTAAGAAAATATATTGCTGGTACTGAATTGTTTAACCACAAAACGTTCTGTTAAAATTCTGATTTGCTTTTAAGCTACTGTCAGTAAAACACAGCAATACTAATTTTTCTCCTATAATAAATCTCATTATTGTAAAGGGATCAATGAAGCACATACCCAGACCTCAGTCTGTCTGGAGTAAGACAAAGACAAATCTGTCAGAATAGCATTGCATGTCAGTAAGTATACACATATACGTATTTTAATACAAAAATACATAAAATTCAGTTACTATTATTTGGAAACAGCTCTTCATGAACTTAATCAAAATTATTGTGCTGGGAGGAAAAAAAAAAGTCCTCCTCAGGGAAGGAAGAAACACATGATTACACTAAAATCTTGAAAGACTTTTTCTCAACTCATCTGTTGTGGCTACATCTCCATTAATTAAGTCTTAAAAAGAAGCTTTATTACTTGACTCCATCTACTTTTCTGAACTAAGAGGGCATATATATAAAATCTCAGGAGTTATCTAAATCATGCCTCCTCCCTCATCTAGACAGTGAACTGCTTTTTTCAGTATTGTTCTTTCATTCAATAGAAGTAAATTTATTAGCCCATAGTATGTGCAACTATTTATTTTTTCTGCATTTTTCTTCTTCAGTAAGGATTTCTTTAAGCCATTGGGTACTTTTAAAAGAAGCAGAGGTCTTCAAATTTAAAAAGCGCATTTAGTTTCTTGCTTATCATTCTTTAATACATTCCTGAGGAGAAGAGACTTACCTGCTTGCCCTGAACTAAAACATTAGTAATAGATGGTGCAAGGCTGTCCACTAGTTTACCTAAAAGACTTGCTGCGAAGCGCACAACAGACCTGAGGGCAGAAAACAGAGCAATCCCACTACATATCAAAAGCTACTTTAATTAATTGGTATATAAGTTTGAAGTCTGCCACAGCAGAGATCTCAAAACTAACTCAGTAAATACATACATTGTTTACCAAGTGGAATTTGGATCAGATTTTATGTAGTCTTCTATGGATTTTCAGTTTCTAGTCTAGATATAGGGTAATGGATCAAAAATAAATCTAGTTAGAACTAGTTAAACTACCAGCTCCATAAAAAACCTGTCGTTCTCCCAAGCATCATCTTGAAAACAGACAGGTAAGAGATACCAGCTTCTCTTTCATGACATTTTCATCATTTTGCAAGATAATCTTGGTAATTTTTTAGTCTATTCAAGGAAGAGTTTGAAAGTTTTTGCAAGAGAAAGTACAATATGTTAACACTAAGGCTTTGTTCTTTGTTCCATGCTCAGGTTGTATTTCATATAAGCAGCATGAAAACAAGGGACCTGTGTAAACTGCTAGGCTAAAAAACAGCTGTAACTTCTAAGAAAAACATTTTTTCATATATCCAGTTGATGGTTAAAGATATAAATACTTTTAATAATAATTTCCTGACAAAATACAAACCTAATAGATGCATATTTGAGCTTTTCTATCACAGGCTTTGAGGCTTCTAAGAAACATTTATCCACAGAGATAACGAACAAGTTGTAATATTTTTTAGTGTTAGTAAAAAATTGAAATAGTTGATGTTGATTCCTATCAAAATGGCTATACAATTCTCAAGAGCAAAGCATTTCAAAAATGCATTAGCTGACACTAACAAAATGCAAAGAAGCAAAAAATAAAATAAAAATCTCCATTTCAGACTTCTGGGCACTTTATCTGTTTGCCATGTACCAGTAAAGTAGTAATATGTGGGCCTATAGAAGAAGAAAATTTCTGTGCCAATGCAGCACTGTAGCGCAACACCAACCTATATGTATGTCACATGGTCATCATGGAAGAGAAATGAAAAACAATTTACGTATTTTGTTTCTAAAAATACTTTTGGTTTTTATTTTTTACAAAGAATACCACCAAGGTATTTTTGTTCTATGTTTTTTTTTTTAACTGTATGAACACACTAAAATGAAAAATGAGAAACAGTTTTTATAATTAAAGTCTCATCTGTTAGGAATAGTTACAGAGTGAAAGAACAGAATTCAGGACAGGTTCAACTCACTTTGTTGATAAAAAGAAATTAAATTTCTACTGAGCTTCAGGGCAAAGAAATTAATAAACAACATGTAAATACCGACCTACTTGCTGAAACCTTTCAAAATTACTGTGACAAAGTCAGGCTCAAAGCTAATTATTTCAGGCCAATAAACAAACTGTAAGGGTATCAACTTAGCTGATTTATATTTGATCACCAGCCTTGCTACAAAAAGCTATTGATAATATTTTATCATGCTCTGTAAGAAAGAAGAGTAATAGTATTCCTTTGTCATTATCTGAATGTAATGAGAATTGTACACATCAGCAATAGCACTCACAGCACAACTAGCTTATCATGCTTTTATATTTTAAAATGTAATAGTAAAAAATATTTCTTAATTTTTTTTAAGCATTCTAGATCAGATCTTCAGCAAGGAAGTAACACAGTTTAGTCAGTAAAGCTGTCTTTTCCCCTCCCCTTAATTGTGTAAGGTTCCGGTTTTACTCTCCATAAACTCACAAGGAAAACCAAAAGGAATGTCATGTACGTATACAAACCAGAGCTTTTTGCTGCCAGCTCGCCTGTAGATTCGTTCAATATGCTCAGCAACAGTACCTAAATGCATGAAAACAAAAAACAACAAAACAGACCAAACCAACCAACCAAAAAAAAAAACCAACACAGAAGCAAAAAAGATGCACAGGATTTTAAACACTAGTAAGGTACATTTGATGAGATCAGTTAATCCTGAACCTGCTTTAGTAGAACACCTGTTTTGCTTAACATCTAAAATTTAGATGCAATCAAGTCCCCTCTCACCCAGTTCCCAGTTGTACATTGTTATGCAAGAAGCCAAACCAGATTTCAGCTACATTTGCTGTTCATGCTATAAAGAGACCTATGAAATCACCTATTCTTGCAATACATTGGGAAATGTACCTTTAAAGGTACATCCCCATCATAAGGTAAATCCTCAAACTGCAGATTATGTTTTGGATACAGGATGTAGATACTCTCTCCGCTGTCTTGCCTCTTTGTTGCACTCAAAGCTACATGAAACAGGGAAGTCTTGTGCTTCACAGTGTAGTGCATGGAAGTGGTGTTACGTTTGGACAAAGTTTGTGATAGCTGATATCCAAGACACAAGGTGTTTTCAACTTTGTATATGAACAATAGATCACCTGGTTGATCCTGTGGGACATGAGGCTTCCATCTTACAGGGAGCTGAAGAGTGTGAAAGAGGATCTCTCATTGCTTTGCGGCTCTGCCCTAAGTAACTACTAAGATGCCACACAGTAAGTGACTGTGTGAGGTAGCTTTGGTCATCAGGTGCATTACAGCACTATTCTTGTGAAGCTATTACCACTCTTGCAACATACAATGGAATATTGGACAGACACACAAGACCTTGTATGACTGACTTACTGCTCTCCTCCTCCAAGCTGATTTTCTGTGTGCCAAACTAAAGGAGAACATTTTGTGAAGTGTTGTGTATTAAAGTGGCATCGTGCTGTACAGACATGACCGAAAAAAAAAGACAAGGCTGGAAATAGGAAGAGCACTGCTTCTAAGTCAAAGTAGACAGCCCAGGATTCAGAGAAGGTATGAAGTACATTGATTACATTCATCAGGACAATAGAGACCAGTCTTTTGTCAGCACATAATTGACCGTAGTGTAAAAACCTGCTATATTGACATCTCTTCAACTGTGCAGGGGTCAGGTGGGGACCATTATGTTATAGGTAAAAATGGTGACAAACATTCTATTATTTAGGCTTCATTTAGCTTCTGGATTTAAGTTGTCAGATGCAAGGACAGTGTTTTTCATGCTAGGCACTTATTCATGAACAGTAAGTTCAGCTATAACAACAGTAGTAGAAGCTGACTCTCAAAATCATAGCCTGTGTTTGTCAGCTAGAACACCCAAGGTTCTTCAGCTTTTTTTTTTTTCAGATTAATGTTTTATTGGTTGTGTGATTATTTAATGTCAGTCTCAGTATTCTCCAGTCCTAGGAGGACAGGAACTTTAGCCAGTGACTCAGACTGCTTAATGCAAGGTGCATATTAAAAAGGTTATCATCATCTACTATTTCAAATAGGACGGCACAAAAAGGCCTATACAAGTTAGCTCTGAACAGTCAGCAGCACAACTACTTTTTTTTTACCTAAATGGTTTCAAGAGAGCTTTTAAGCTCATCATTATGATGTAATGGTCATAAGTGGTTATGCTGGTTGCTTACAAAGGTTCAGAAGTCGGCCTCAAGTTGTTTACAGAGCACAGACAGACACAACCGAGGCTTCTGAAGTCCAACAACAGTGACAGCAGTGAAGCAGCCTGCTACCATGGCTGCACGTGCCTAACGCTCCGATTCTGAGCAGGACTTGGGATTCACTTTGTATTTCAACAATACACTATGTATCAGCCAACTAATTTTATTCCACTTCACATTATTTTCCATTAAATTTTAAATATAGCATTATGGATATAATGTATATTTATGTCAAAATGACAACTCTTCATCTCAATAACCAGCTGTCTTACATCAAATCTATGAAGCAGGGCTCCATAACATGAGGTGGTAACTTCCACTGCCTGATGAGTAATTAAGAGATTATTGGATCTTAACATTCCTCTTTTCCTGAGGAGTATTCATATATATAAAGGCTGCTAATAAGCAGTCTTTGGAAAAAAACAAAAGCCTTTAGTTTCAGTTTTCTAAATAAGGTCAAATCCTCTAGTTTTTGTATCTATGTACCAGATACAGCAGCAGTGCACAAACAGCCTCAGACTTCATATGTTTAGCAGCTCATTCCCCACCACGCTATGAATTTGCATGTCCCATTTAATGCAAAAATTGCTTTACATAGCAAAGAAAATAGCTACAGAACTGCTTGCATGCATGGCCATCATTCATGTTTCATTACAGCTAAACATATACCTACTTACTGAAATCCTCAGAATAGTCAAATGAAAGAAGCTCTTACCTTCCTTGGTGATAAAATTCGGTCCTTCCCTTTTAAGCAATACACTCGAGAGCAATGCTTGACTTGCCAGGCAATTGCAGTCCTTAAAAAGAACAGCAACAACAGAACTGCAGATAGCCTTCAGATTTTCAGTGAAGCAAAACCACAATAGCTATTAAAAATTTTAAGTGAAATCAAAGAGGCTTTTGTTTTTCAAATTAAAAAGTCTACAAATGTTGTTTTTAAGGAGAATTGACAACTATTTCTTACCCTTGGTATGCTGTATCCTTGTCACTGCTAATTGCAGAGACTTCTCCAGGGTTCAAATTAAGTTGTAATAGTCATTTTAATGACACAGGGAATCAAGTACAATACTTACACTGTATTTTATGTTACTGGCTATATTATTAACATTGAACCATGACATTAATCATGTTCATCTAAGTAGGCTACTGTTAAAAAGAATACCAGCACATAATTTCTCATTTCATAAAAATGAAGTTAGGCTGTATTTTTATCAAGTTTTCTTACATTAAGTTTCTGCAGGATCTCATATGTTGACTTGTTTTTCCAGTCATTTATATTTACATCTGGTTGCTGCTCGAGTTCAGAAGCATTTGGAGTACTAGACTGTCTCTTCACTTTTGAATGTTTTGGAAGATCCAACTCTTCCAAACTCTTAAATACAGGAGCCCTGAAAAATGATTACAAAATTCCTTTCTAGTTGAGCAAATATTTTAATTATCAATTACTTCATCATTACTATTTACACATAGCCTTACTCTTCTGTTTCAGTGATTCTTAGGAAGTCAAGTTGTTCCACAACTGCTCCAGATATTAATGTCTGAAATGAAAAATTAAAAAAATTAAAAAAGATGCAGAAACACAGATAACTATATAGTTGTCTTCAATGCATTGCTGGTAGTTTCCATTGAGAAAGTAGTTTCTTTACCTAGAGTTGCAAATATCTTTACACTTTCTGATTATTTCTCCTCTTTCTTAAGATCTCGCTTAAGACAGCAAGAGTGTCTCAAGGCTGCTGTCTTTTTTTGCTGACATTCTGCTGTTCTTTAGTCTGCAAGGTGCAATGTACAATCTAATCAAGCACTGTCCTGCTCTGCCCTGCCCCCCAAAGAGGTCTGATGCAAACATCTGAGATCAAGGATTGCCATTGCTCAGTGTCCTGCACAATACCCATGTTCTGCATCGTCATGCTTATTGCTTCAGGGATCGCTGAAGGATGGGGATTTTCCTATCAATTTCAGTGATGTTACAGGAAAATATAACAGCATTTCCTACTATGTAGCCAGTTCTTAATGTTCACTGCCTGATGACTGTAACATTCCTCAAGTTCACTCCCTGATGACTCTTAACAGAGTAGTGCTTAAAATAAGGACATGTGACATTGAGAGGTTTCCTGCCTGCCAGTACATCAGTTTAATCAAGTGCATGGCAAGAAAGTAATTGCAGTTAAATTTAAATAAAAAGAACCCCAGCAACAAACATGGTAGGCAAATGAAAGGTTTTCCATGAACAGTGATGGCATCTAGGGGGAGGTGTCCCTGCCCACGCAGGGGGGTTGGATCTAGATGATCTTTAAGGTCCCTTCCAACCTCAGCCATTCCATGATTCATGGCAACAGGCTACATGACCTATGCATGACCAGTAAAAACACATGAATGTTTGAAAGATTACAATGATATTTTAAACCATTATAGCTACAAGTATTTAATTTACAAATAATCCAGCTCTTCTACAAATTAATGATTTTCTAGGGAACACAAAATGGTATATTTGATCCTCTCTCTTACAAAAAGAAGGGCTCTTCAGTAGGTGTAAATGAAGATTTACTAGCACACAGAAGTGTCTAAAACCAGCACCTAACTCAGTAATTTTCACATTTTAATGAAGCAACGTTCCTGCTTCAGGGTTAATTCAAACAGCAAAGATGTTAAAACTAGATCTTAGTTCTTTTAAGAATTTTAATATATGTGAAGCACCTTTTTTTTTTTCCCCTTGTTGATTACCTAATCAAAAGAAATTCCTCAATGCTTGACATAGTGGATTTATCCTTTGGTGGTAATTTCACAAGATTGCCAAAGAAGAAAAAGCTTCTCCCTTCTGAAAATCCTCTGTGAAGATTATCACTTTCAAAAGGCTCATTAAAAGGAATTGAAATCAGCCCATGTTTCTTTTAAGATAAACAAAGCTGTACGAAAAAATCTTAGTTCTTGACTCCTTAATTTTATACCAAATATAATACTATAAAGTCACATGGAAAACAAGGGTAGGAATAACACATGTACCAATTCAGGGAGGTAAGAACACAACATCCAGGAAAAACATCATACCTGTACTCTGTCAACATGAACTTTCACTCCTCCAACAATTCCCTTTCTGAACGCTGCCAACATATCTAATATTGGACTGAATCTGCTCCCTCTGAAATGTGAAACAGAACCCCATTAATCTTCCAATTAGGAAAATACCACACTGCAAATTATGCTTTTATCTCTCTCTACCTTATATTGTCTTCACGGATAAGTACAACAAAGAGTGGCCGACCATGCATCTTCCAATACTGCTTAATGAACTGCAGTGCATTCTAGGGAAAAAAAGAATACATCAGTCATGAAAAAGTAGTCAAGCAAAATGTAACAGAATACACAATACAAAATATTAGAAGAGCTATCTTAAAGTAACAACACTGAAAAACTCAATAGATTAAAAAATACTTGGCTAAGAAACCACTAATAGGTTTCTTCAATGAATATAAGCTGCTTTCAAGCACTGCTATGTCATGTTTTCTGAAAATACTCCTGGCACATATACTGATCACAGGCTAAGCCACTAGACAGAGTGCAGAGGCCTAGTCAGGATGCATGGCAATCCAGGGCTTCAATCACAGCCACGATCATGGAATAAGCAGTGACACCTCCTGTGCACTGAAAGTGGCTGCCTAAGCACAAGGGACTTGACAGGCAAGCTTTGCACTGCTGCATGCCTTGAAGTTAGGGGAAGGCAATTTTTAATGTTTTTGCAAATTCAAGTAATATTTCCTCCAGGTGAGGCTTTTGTATTTCCTTTAAACAGACTAGTTTCCTTCCTTTTTTCAGCCAAGAACATTTGTTTTCCTAAATAAACAAATTATAATTTGCTTGCTGCACTACAGCATTCCCAGTCACTGCTGCCCGATTTTCTGTCAGATACAGATACTCACTAGAACTCACACTGGGCTGATAGGATATTCATCTTAATACACTTTCCAGTATAAACTGCAAGTTTCCTTTTACAGCAGAAGATACACATTATACGCTGTTCCCACTTCAATCTTCTATTTTATGAAACTTCACAGTTTATTCTTCTACAGACTGTATTTTTGTCAGTTTCTCAAGGAAAAGTTACAAATAAATACCTTAATGTCATCAATCAACATCATAACATCCTGAGACATGTAGAAATCACTTAGATCAAAAATGATGGAGTAGCAAACTACAGTCTTTCCTAGTATTCGATAAATCTGTTGAGAGATAAAGCTTCCATTAATCTTTTCTTGAAAATATTTGAAGCAGCTGAAAAGAAGAACAGGTATTTTGAAACTATTGAAGGAACAACCAGTGTAGAGCAGTTGAATTAAAAAACTCTTTAAGATAGAACCTACATATCTAATTTTAGGTATGCTGGTTTTTATTAGGGATGCAGGTCCACATTCTATTTCAGTTAAAGCAGTTCACTTCATCACCATTCATCCTGTTCTGCTCAAGTATTACTGTAATTGGATGTTTAGGAAACATGACAGTTTAAAAAATAGTAAGAAAGTATGCACATTCATAATAGCTAAATACAAGGCTTTTAAAATAAGATATATGCGTAAAATAGAACTATACCTCAATTCTATTTAAAACAATTCAAAGACTAATTCAATGTTTATCTGAAACAATAATACAAAAATTTCTTGCAACAACCTTTGATGTTCCAAGGCATCCCATAGGCCTGTCTGGTCTTCCAGATAATCCCAGCTTGTCATTAACTCCCAAATGGAAGTAAGCCTGTGAGAAAGAACCATGAACGCTGAGGGAAATGTAGATATATAAGCCTTATGCTCCTACTGGGTCTCACATGTTCAATATACAGTTCAAAGAACAAATTTGGTTTTTTTGATAATAACAGGTATCTTTACAGCAAAGCGAGCGCGACTCTGTGCAAGAAGACAAGATGCGAGCAGCCTGCTCCCAAACAGCCAGCCAGCCACTCCAGTCTAACTCCTGCCCCTTCTGCCTGCTGGAGATCTGGTGTAACAGTTCCTCTTCCCTCCTCCTAATAATCATTTGGGGAGGATGAAGGACCTCACTCATGAAGGTGAAAATACAGTTAATACTGGTTTACATATAAAAGAGAGATGTCTTCATTAAGGGGTAAGCAGGAGGGCTGGGTAGGACCCTGCTGCTATGATTAGGACAGATGGGTGCAGCTTTGGGCTTTGGCAAAGTACTGGAGTCCTGCCTGTCTGCATGGTTTCAAAATTCAACTAAAACTTGTTCATACCTATATTAGGTCTTATTTTCACCTTCTTAATCCTGTTATTTTTCTAGTATATATAATTAAAACATTTATAACAATTATTATTATTTTTAAATCTTCAAATGGCTCATTGAAGTAAGCTTTTTAAAGGATCAATTTTAAAAGATCTTTTGCATTTGTTGTCTGCTCAATTTTGCCTTCTGTAATGGTTTTCTGGTGTGGATACAAAAGAAAAGCAGTAATAAAGGAATTCTTTGAAGTTCTTTATTCTAATTTTAGTAAAGGCCTGCAAAATTAATGCATCATCAACACAAGCCAGAGGGAATTCTCATTATTCATTGCTTGATAGTTTTTGAGTTAATTTATGTATGTCTAGTATTACTTCAGCTGATATAATTTTGTAAGACTTGCATATTGAGGAAATAATCTTCATTTATTACAGTGTATGATAATAAAACCGTAAAAAGACAACTAAGCTGTGAACAAGATAGTATAAATGTATCAGTTAAACCAGACTGAAAGGTGTAATTTTTTTCCTTATTTGGGCTGTTTTAGGTAAGAAACACACCATTACTAGAACTTCAGAACATTCAGAATACTTTCCTAAACTCAATCTTTCTTTGTGTTATAGGAAGATAATACAGAAGGAAATGAAAGTGAATAGTTGAACAAGCATTACTCTCAATAAATAGCTTTTTATTGCTGTTAGCTTGGGGCCTTCCTGATACCGCCTGTGTTTTTGCATTAACACCAAGAACTATTTAAAAAAGAGAACACACAAAATTGCCTACATCGCCTGCTCATCCAAACTGTGTAACCATATTCAAGTGGGAAAGGAATGGAGATGTCAAAACATTAACAGCTTTAAATAACCCATCTAAACATAAACAAAGCCAAAGGAATATTGAGCCCCTTTTTGTAGTAACTAATGGAGAGTAGAAGAATGGCAGCAAATATTATAGTAATACTAAAAGGACCTTCATTTTGCTAGAACATAAATCAAAATGTTTTCTTAACAAAAACAGAACTCCAGTAGTACTGTAATATTGTCTATGTCCTTGAAAACTCACTCTTCAGCGTGAGGCCTCATGTTCTACAGTCTACTAAAGCAGTTTCATCTTCTAGTAATAGAAGATCCATCTAGATCTGTTACAATCAAAACGTCAGTTCAGATTCCAGACCAGAATATCTGAACAAAAGTTTCATTCAAGTCCACCTGCTTCAAGCACTTTTTTTCTTTTTTTTTTTTATTAAAGTGCCCTTCAATTCTGGAATATTAAAGCTACCAACAGCAAGTAATGGCCAGGAAGGCAGCCTGGACTGTTGGGTTTATTTATGAGAGTGAACCAAACTGGAGAGGTCTTGCACACCATCTGCTTCTGTGTTCTTTTATCTGTTGTCAGTCTATGCCTGTGAAGTATCCTCCTGGTCTCCTCTTCTATGCTTCCACTACATATATACTTTTTTCCTATATTCTGCATGCATTTTGTCCCATTTTCTTGTTTTTCTCTTCTTCCTCTTTTACTACCTCCCTCTAGACTTTGTGAATCTGTTTACATGACCCCCAGTCCCACTTTCAATCCCTAATTTTCCTGAATCCATGTCTTCCCCTTCCGTTTGTTTCTTTTTGTACTACTTTTTTGGACACATGCCTGTTCGTAAGTCTAGAGGTTTAAACTTAGGTGCCACTAGACTGAAAGCTCTAATTAGCTGTAACTGACCAGTGGCAGCAGATCCTGCAATCAAATGACACTAACACAATTATGACAGGTAGATAAGTTTAAGGAGATACAAGTCTAATAGCTTGATATAAAGTCCTACTGTTACAAAATAAATGTATTGGTAGGTAAATAACTTCAAATGCAGAATTCCTTACTTTGACAAGTTCTTTCTGAGCCCATATCTGAATTGGTTCCACCTGCTGGGGGGTCTGAGTTTGGATGCCATACGTGTTAAGAAAAACTTGTAGGCTACAAATGAAATAATGACAAATTTAATGACAGATCACAGAATAGTCTCAATTTGAACAATTAACTTGGCAACAGATACACACATAGCAGTATTTTATTCTGCATATCCTTGAATACCTTTAGCAAATTTAGGATGTCTATTGTGCAACACTTTCTTTCATATATAATTTGTAATAAAATCAAATACATACCGCTGACTTTCTGCTATCAGTGCCACATGTACTACCAAATCATTTTCTAAAGGGCCCTAGAAAATAATGAAAAAATACGTATTAATGTTGCTAACTAAATATTTTTTCAGATATAGCATGAACAGGAACAATGTCTGCACAAAGAATTCACAAGTATGACAGACATCACTGTCTGCGTTGCATTTTCTTACTCTGTGAACAAACTGAAAAAACACCACAGGACTAAAGACCATAAAACTCCATGCTGTGGTAAGACTGTCCCATCAATAACACTTTGTAAGATGCTTTTTGGAGAGTTAATAATAAATAGGTTTCAGGTGATCATTTCCACTGTTTGCTTTGGTTTGTTTTTTTAATTTTAAAAAGTGGGAAAAACATTTTGCTTCGTACAAAAATTCAGAATTTATACAATCAATGTATTTCCATCATGCCTGACATGACATCGTGTTTTGATACACGATTTTGTAAAGAGTGAAATAACTCAGTTATTTGGGTAACAAATAATATTCACTTTAAAATAGTGAACTGATGATTTCAACCCTTTACTCTGATATACTTTGATCAGACAGCTTTCTTTACAGTTAAATGAAAGATATATTACATTTCACAGGAGGTAGCAGCTTTTCCTTGCATTGTTCATAGAACAAATACTTCATGTTTGAAACAAATACTAGCATTTAACATCAGGAAACCATGGAAATAGGAATAAATTCAACATGTTGGGTGAAATAATTGACTCGAATCTCCAAAATGGCAATTCACCTTTCTTTTCACTGCCAGCATGCATTCATAGCTAAAAAATGAGATGTCTGAGTTATTCCTTGTTCATTTCTTCTCTGGCATTCAGTGACAGTAAAATCAAGAAAAACTAAGAGCAGCACACATTCTAATTCCCAAAATGCCTTTTGTCTGCTTTTGTCTAGAAACTACCACAACATGAATGAAAAAAGTTAAATACATCTATCAATTGAATAAATTAAAATACAGCATTTTCCATGAAGATAGATGGATAGACATATTGATTTAGAACAAAAAGTTCAGAGTGAACGCTTGCTTGTTCAGGCATCTCTGAGCCTTGATACCAAGTTAGATCTTACAGATTTGCAGAATTTCTTCATAATGTTCTCCCCGAAGTCTATCAGCACTACATTTCTGCAAAAAATTTTGTGGAGCTTTTGCCACATAAAATAAGTTTGTGATGAAAGTACATGAATAAAGAGACCAGACTAAGAGGTCAGAAGTGATATTGTAAGATTTTCCTCCTCAGAATAAGTTGATTATGCTATAAACTGCATTGACACAGTGAGAAAACTCAAACTAATTCTCTACCGTAATCAGTGCATGGTGTTTGAAAAACAAAAAGCAAAGACCCTCCAGAAAACCCCTCCAAGACTGTATTAATTTATAGACAGCTTGTGATCTAACTTGGGGAATGGTCTTCAAGGTAAGGCTCAACTTAATTGTTACTGTATTGATGACAAACTGGGTAGGACTGTGTAACCACAGACTGTACATGAATGTGTGTGTTCTGCATCTCCACTGAGGTGCATCCTTCTCCAATACCAGGTACTGATGTCTCTCACACACAGACCTACCCAATGACATGGCTCATTCAGAGCAGCCTCCAAGGGGTGGTTCTAACACAAACCATTACTAAGCAAATGCATCTGCAGCACAACTGGCACAACAAAAAATCTGTGTGAAAAACACTTGGAAAAAGTATTGTGGAAAAAAATAAGTGTACAACTGTACAACTACAGGATAGCTATAACACTAAACAGAAAGTTACTTTCATGGTCATTTTTCATATGTCAAGGTCTGGAGGATCATAAAGAGTGGTCTAGAAAAACACAGATCAAAATGAAAAATACTCACGAAAAAGTATGTCACCCTTTTCAGTAATGGTAATGATATGTATTAAAAAATAAGATGTGGGAGAGCATTAACTCCTAAAGATGCCACTAGATAAATCATGTTGTTGTTACAAGTTCCATTTCAATGTGTCTGAGTTCACATCTGTCTGACAGTGCAAGCGGAGGTGTTGTTCACACAATCCATCACTGTCTCCCCAGGACACTGCAGCAGACCCCCCGCCCCTCGGCCCACCCTTCTGCCTCGCACTGCCACCCTGGGTAGTGGGCAGAAGGATCTGGTTTGGCTACATTCTGCATGCTGTGCAAGTGATAAATATACCCTAGTGTTTTCAGAAGGCCAAGATAAAAGAGATGAGTTGTTCTTCCTCTCCAAAAGGAGGCTCTCACTGGACAGATGCTGTCACTATATGCCTTCCTGCACACATTCCCAGGAAATCTCAGAACTCTGAAAAAAACTCATTCATTTTGAACATGTGAGAAAGTGGGCACAATATGCAAGAACTCCAGTACACTGGTACCTACTGGGCTTTGCAAGCAGCCAGAGCGAGAGGAGGAAAACAGAAATAACATACAACAGAAAGAATTGTTCTTAACCCAAATAATCCACCTTGCTGCTACAAAACTACAACTGAATTGTTACAAAACACATCTGCTTCCAGAAGCATCCAAACACTGCTGAACAGTTTATGGTCAATGCCACCAACACACCAGACTTTTTAAATTAAATACAATGTGGAGACACGTGCCCTAAACACTAAAATAGTATTTAATACATGTAGAATTGTGGTAACTCTGGCACACAATTATATCGAGAAAAGTGAAAGCAAGAATATGCTTATAATTAACATTACAAAACAAATAATCCAACATGATATATGTCTTTAAATCATCAAAACTAGACCCACTCTGACCCTAATCCTAATTTAGGAAGCTGAAAAAATCTTCACCTATCTCAGTCTACCTCTTTCCTGAAAATAAAATTTTAAAAAAGTAGTCTATCATTTTGACTGTTCTCTTCCCAACATCATCACTGGGCATTAACCTTCATTTCCAGTAACTTAAATGAAGTCCTCACAAATGATTGCTAAGTCTACAAATCAAAACATTAAAAGAATATAGTCATCATGTGCAGTCAGAGGATTTAATTAATTGCAACCCTACACATATATTTCAAGCCAACCCAGAAGATAAGCTGTCTTACTTCAACAATTTAGTAAGGTTATAATTTTTGTTAAATACAAAATTAAATACAAGACAGCAATAAATCAGCTCTCATGTGCTCCAGTAAAATACAAAACGAACCCAGAAAATCCACACTCTATCTCCTGACATTCCTCAAATGTTACCGTTACACTATATGCTAAATTCCCCCAAAACAGAATGCAACAACTGAAGTTGTGCTATAAAATAGTCTCTCCTGGATATGGAGACATTAAAAAGGAATAATAAAATAAGCTTTTCTAAGGAATCCACTTCTACAGAGTTAGCCACACTGAAAGAAAAATGCCATGCAGCGTCACTGGTCACAATTTCTACAGTGCTCCTCAGAGGTTACAATGAGCAAGGCCTGATAGGACAGTCATCCACAGTTCCCTTCCTTCCAACCCACCTTGAGAAGCACATGCAGGATCTTGGAGAGTTTTATCTTTTACATATCAAAGAAAAGCATACACAGTCATCCATAGCAAAGAAGTACAATCGCTGGGAAGAACAGAGGTATAGGCAGATCTCAGCAATCCCAGAGCTGCTTTCATTCTGCATTTATTTACCCTTCCACCTATATGCCACTGAACTGCAGGCAGTCCACCTCACAACCTCTTGCACACAAAAGGATATGCACAACTATAGGAATTGCAGAACATATTGATTTAAGTCAGATTTCTAAAAAGATATTTAGGCTTAAGGAAAAATAGTTTGTGTTATTCTCTCGATTCCTAGCTTTCAAAACATAACATCTGTCTCACACTCAAGGACCACCCTGGGAAGCTCTTCTTTTATCCTGACAACAAAAAAAACATTACTGATCCCAAAGATGGAAAATTTCAGCCAAGGTTTTAGCAAATTTAAGCAGATAAAGGCAGCCTTTAAAGGGAAAGATTAGCAAGCATCAGGTCCACCAAGCTGTTTGAGAAGAGCACAGTTGTTCTTTCAAATAATTCTGGCAGTCAACTGTTGAGTGCTGAAAGAACATGAGGACTATATAAGCACTTGAGAATGACAAACCATCTAATCTGATCTCCCTTTTAACAGTGACAAAGCTTTGGGTTTTTTTCTTCATTGTTTGCAGATGAAATAAAATATCAAAATGTAGCTGTTTAAGTTATTTCCAATTCTTTCAAGACTGATGAACTTTTAGAGTTCCTATTATACTGCTAAATTTATTGGATAACTGCATTTTACTAAGTTCTTTATTGAACCACAAAGTGACCACCAAGGAGTAAGTTACAAGAAAATAAATTATTATTGCATTATTATCTCTTTCAGGAAGCTCCCAAGGCAGAGGCTATTTCCTAAGATTTGGAAATTCCCTGCCATGTATCACATATCCCAAAAATAGTAAAAATGTTTTTCTACAAAAACATTTCCTGATGAGTCAGTCATGCAGTGTGTTTGGAACAAATCATCACCTTCAAAGTGTTTGTCTGTGGCATAATAAAAGTCACTGGTTTCAAGAATTACAAAAGAAAAAAAAAGGGCTGCATGCAAGACTGACTCAATACAGGCTGCTTCTACTGGCACTCCTGAAAGTGCAGTAGTACCAGCACCTCATGATTTCTGTAGCATTGTAGGAACAAAGAAACTGGGAACAAATTAAGTTACTGAGCCTTCATTATCTCAAGTTAACATGGCAGAAGTGCTGCACTGTGAACAATGAAAAAGTCTCCCTATGAAAGAGACAACACCCAGGCACTTGGATGACTTTGGTAACAGGAAATAGCACCAAACACAGGTTTTAAGCCGCATTTGGATACAAGAAAAACATTGTTTACATCTGATCTTGGAACAAATCTTAAATGCTTCATATTTCATGCTTCAGTATCAAAGTCACACAGCTGAACAAAGAACTTTTCAAACATGTATTCCTTATATTAAGAAATAAAAAGGCTGAAAAATGTCTCTTAGCTGCACATTTCCATATATACAGTTGTTGCCTCTTTAATAAAAGAAGTCCCCTACTCAAAGGATGTTTCTGTCTTGTTACCCTGTCTGCTACAGATTTTAATTACAATGTTTCAAGCATTCCTCATCCCTGGGCACCCATTCCTGCTGTGCATTTAAGCCAAATACAGGAGCACATGAATGTATCATGCACACCAAGAGAGAACCTCATCCTTTGTAGCATCTAGGAACTCTAAACACAAAAAAATATTAACCCACAGAAGTGGTAATTACTTTGAAGGAATAAAAAAGCAGGCTCATTCTTGCATTGCTGACATCTTTTGTAACTCAAGGAAACAAATCCATATATTAGCAGCTATTTAAACTCACATTTTATCTATCATTTTGATTGGACCACTAAACTTCAAGGCAAATGCACACCACTTCCCCAAAACTGCAAAGAATCTTCCTTTCAAAAGCAATCCTCCATCAACTAAGAAAATGTACATATATTTAATATTTTCCTAGCACTTTATTTGTAATATTAGAAGACTTTATATAACATACGCATGACAATTTTTCAGTAAAAATATTTTAATATTAAGCTAATGCTTACCTGGTTTGAAAATCTCATGCTAACATTCCTCTGATCTTGTGGAGGTACATAGCGTCCAATGGGGTCGAGATCTTTAGGACTTACCAGTTTGTCAGCTAAAAGTAAACAACAATAAAAGTACAGAATTACTCGATTACTTTCTGCAGCTTTTGTGAAGGAGGCATGCAAAAGTATTTTATATAGAAGTTCTGCTGCTATAATCTTTGGTTTAGATCAATGATATACAGATCAAAAGGCCATTTTAAAACCGAAGACTCAAGCATCATTCTTGCCACAGCTAAATATGCTGCTATGGTATTAAAAAACGTCTTTATTTTTTCAGAAAGATATGTTAGAAGAATATACGCACACAAGACTCCCCAACAGAGAAGTGACATAAAAACCCATCAATCCACACCCATGGAATGATTCTAGAGCTTTAACTAGAAACTCAGTTGTTGCCATCAAAATTTTTTTTATCTTTGAAGACAAGCAGACAGCCTCTATCTCAAGGTAATTGTATGACTATAATCCTGAAAGTGATAAGAGATATCAAAGATACCTCTCAATATGGTATCTCAAAAAGAAATTGTTAAAAAATCCCATTCAATATACTCGAAACCATCTACTGGGAGCTATTATGCCCTTCAAATAAGCATCCTCCAATCAAGGTCTCATTTTGTCACAAAACTGTCCAATCTTTATTTAAATTCTCCTATAGAGGAGGTCACAGTGCATTTTCATTTCTCCTATTTCTATGTCAACAATTTTGCACATATTCTTAAAAAGCTCTACACTAGAAAACCAGCTGTTAATCTAAAAGATAAATACTCGTTACTCCATTAGCTTAATTCAGCTACAACAGAAAACTAACACTGTCTTGATAAGAAAAATGTTTTTGAATGCTACACCATGTAGTGAATTAAGACAGCAGTTTATAAACTCAAAATGTGTCCTGGTTGAAAAGCTTAACAGAGGAAAGAAGAGAGAGCAGAATAGATGGTGCAGTGGAAATGAAAGTCATGGCCAGAGACTGAAGGACACTGGCTGGGCAGTGCACTGCGTGAGCCATGAAGGAGCCTGCTGCTGCCAGGGACTCTGCCAGGGACTGGCAGCCACGAGGTACCGGGACCATCTCCTGGCCTCAGCCTTCTGCCGAAAGAATGCAGCTTGACTCCTGCCAGGAAAGGACCCTGCTCCTCTGCTCTGCACTGCTCCTGCAGAGTCACCAGCTACATACAGGGGCTTGTTAAAAAGACAAAAAAGCAAAGCTAGATGATGCAAATTGCCATGGACAGTTTATTAATATCCTGACACGTGACTTACCAACAACACATTTTAAGGAAAACAGTCACCTAAGCTACAGGCTGCACAGACTTCTGATGCTGGTTAAAGGCATGAAAGTTACTTAAATTATTTGTAGTACTGCTGATGCTACAAAATACATTAAGCAAATGACTGCAAGATCACTGGACTCTGCCTCATAGTTCCTAAAATTGGGCAAGAGTGGTTTCTAGAGTAGGTTTTCTATTTCCATGTTTTTTTAAATTGATTTACACTGCTCAGTAAAAAAAACTGAGTGAATTTTCAGTTGCATCAAACAGCTGAATACCTGGTATCCCTTTCCCTTGCTCTAAAATGGGGACCCTATCAGAAAGCCATTACAAACCTCCTCAACCAGAACAAGGAAGAAATTCTACAAAAAATTGCATCACCCTCTGCAAAGTGCGTATTTTTGTATTAATAAATTATTTTTTAAGTTGTAGAGGCATGTGATGACTTCCACCAGCAGCAGGCAGACACTTTCATATAAGCAGGATAAGAATTTTGACTTCACTACTTCAGTTTGCCCCTAGGTGGGAGGCAGCAAGATGTATCAGAATTGACACAGTTTCATGCTGCTGCATTTAGAAAAATGTGCACCACAAGAGGCCAACCCGAGGCTCACTGACAGAAGAACCTAACAAGGCTGTGTCCTGACTTTCAAGAATGACAAGATTGTTACTCAGGTAGGTTTTCACCCAGAAAGGAGCAAAATTAAATACACCAATTACAGATTAGTATGAATTAACGGAGCTGCTGATACAACAATTACTGGTGAATAGATTTAGCCTTGAGATAAAATTTCCAGACCCTATTTGCAATGACTGTGAGAGAAAAGGAAAACAGAAAAGTTTTGCAAAAAGGGAGGAATGAAAAATATTGAATACAGTGAAGAGCAAGTTTTAACTGAATAAACGAAACAGTTACTAATGACAACATTTCAAAACACCACACAATTACTAAAAAGAAAAGAAAATTCAGCAAAGGAAAGAACTGAAGCAAAATGAAAAGAAGTTACCTTACTGAAGCAGAATTTAGCAAACAATACATACAATTAATTTAACCCGTGTTGCACAGGTATAGAAATACACAAATATTAGTACAAGATTAATACTAGCAGAATTAATTACCTAATATAAGAGGTTAAATTAACTTTGTTTTCTTTAGAAGGTGAGATTGCCTGCATTTACTTTATGGTGTTAGCTAAAAAAGGAATTATGCAAGGAATACAGTGAAACCAAACAGGTGGAGCACCAGATGGACGCGGTTCTTCCATACCTAAAGATACAACCACTGTTCTTGCCAAGTCTTGAATTTTTAAACTCCCCTTCAATCCTTCTCATTTTTACTACCAACAGCCTGTTTCCCATTTTAATGTTCACAGAAAAAAAGTTTTTAGAACTCAGTCTACTGAATACCAGGTAAATGCTGAGCATGTTAAAGCATTATATCTTTCTCCTAAAAGATACATTAACAAAAAAGAAAACTGTGAGGACTCTTCTGGCTTAACAACTGGTTTTGCATTAGCCTTTGAATCCTCTTCAAGTGAGACCAGGAGTTCATTTGTGACTGAAATTCACCACAGCAACCCTCAAGGGTCAGATTTTGAAATGTGCTTTCCAATGCTCATCTGGTCTCTACTATTTTAAAGGACATGATCTGAGACTGCAGCTATTCAAAATATAAACTTGTCTTGCTTAAAACAGTAAATAATTTTAATTAAATGCTACAGAACACTTATCACTGTACAGGTGCAGCTGATATAGTTAATTCAGGAAGTGTCATGTTCATGTATTTTGTCATGAAGGAAAGGAAATGAGGGAAAGCCAGGAAAACAAGCAGCAAAAGAAGAAACTTACCACGTTTAGAAGATTTTCAGTATTCTATAAAATATTTCAGTAAGCTTCATAGTATGCTGCATGTGGCATAGAAGTTTAGCATAAACAACAGAAAGTAACTTTTGCCTATCATATCTGTTCCAAAGCAGAGGACACCCATGACACCCACAGTCCATTCAAAACTCAAGCCAGTGTGCTTGTTTAGATTAAAGAAAAACACTAACAAGAGAAATATCCTTTATTTCTGACAAATCAAAACTTTATGGAATTTCCTCAGCCTCTTACCCAGGAGTTTTGCAATGATGTAAACTGCCTGTCCCCACAAGAAAAACCTTCCATCGCGTCCGTTGTTACTAGGAAACCGTTTCTGACTGCCAGGGTTCTTCTTTTCCAGTTCAACAAAATCAGCTGGCACGTAGTAGTACTTGGGTACAACAGGACACCCTATGGAGTTTTAAAGTAAGTACAGTAAGTAAATAAATTTCACTTCCCTTGTTATTGATTGTATACCCATAATTAAGCTGAAGTGGATTCAAACCAGGAAAAATTACACCCTAGAAACAATTTCATCAAACTGAGAGACTGTTATCATCCATTGTTATGTCTCAAAACCAAAGTGTAGGAAACCCAGGGCAATATTAAACTGCATTGTTTGTCAAAAAACATTTCCACAGAATTTCTTCCCAGAACACATACACTGCCTGTGTAGCACCTTACTGTGCACAAAAGAAAAAAAGCATTTTACACTTACAGCAAAATGCAGTACAGGTAACAAAGCATAACCAAGAGGAATCAAAGCTGCGTTACAGTGAAACACTTGGGTTTTCTCCCCCACATTTAACATCAGCTAAGTAACAGGCAACTTTTAAAAATTAAAATCTTGGTAAAAAAAGACAAACAGCTAATTGAAACTGTATTTTCTGCAAGTATGCAAAACCAAGGTAAAAACAGCATTTGAATTTTGAAATATCGTACAAGAAAATAACATTACTTCTTCACTGGAAGACTGCACTCCTTGTATCTAGAATTATGCCACGGATATTTCTGATCATTGTAAATTAATAACCTTTATTTCAATACTTTTTAAGTATTGGACAAGAGTCAGAAACTGAGACATAATTACAAATTATTTACCTAATTATATACAATATAAAAGCAAATTAATATGCTTTTCCTTAATATTGCTTTAATTCATGACAACATTCAACAACAGGAACCACGACACTAATTTAGTGTCCATGGAACTGCACCTACTCATTAATAATCAGAAAACAGCAAAGTCAGAAACTTTGCTATGGAATTAAAATTTGGTAAGGAAATGTCTGTATTTCTTACAGAAACTACTTCATTTCTGCAAGCATTGTGAGCCTAAAAACTAGCAGACTAAAATATTCTGCATCTACTTGTGTAACTGTACCACAGATGTCAACAACAGGTGACTAAAGATGTTGAGACATAAAATTGGACTGTCAGTATATTGAAGCTTGTCCTGTTCTCAGGCTATTTTTTTCCTCCCACTCAAACTCACAGTCTTTTTTTTAAAACTGGATTTTGGATGTATGTACCCGTAGGCCATCAATAGCCTTGTCCACAGTTCCACCAGAATTCCTGAGTGCACAGTTTAAGTAAGAGAATGTTTATATTAAAATTAACATGGTGCCACTTTCACTGCTCTAAGCTAGAAACAATTTCATATGCATATACCAAATTATTTTTAAATCCTATGAAGGTGACAATGAATGATGCAATTCTCAACTGTATCCAGGTGGAACACTGAAAGAATCTGACATCTAATAAATAATATTTTCTTGCAAAGTCAAAGTGAACTTTGTAGATAATGAAACACAGATGATGGAGGGGGGGAATGACTGGGTAAATCTTACATTTGTATCAGTAGCATTTTTCCAGATAACATTACTTTCATCATCACACTTTATGATGGAATGTATTGACATGAAAAGAGTATGCTAGTATTAGTATTTTGCCATCAGGAAACAAAGTGATATTATTACTTCTCATTTGCTCTGACTGCAATGTCCATTAATAAGAATGTCAGTATTGTAGTAATTTCAGATAAATAAAAAGATGCAGTGTTTTAGAAGAATGGTTATCGGAGATACCTTCAGATGTGTGTTGAAGCAAAGGATCCAGAAGATCCTGATATTCCTTTACCTGTGCAGGATTTCCTCTAAAAACTCCTAAAAATGACCAAACAATAAATTATTTAATGGAAGAAATACGAGTTTAATGTTCATAAAACAGTAAGAATAAAATCTAGTGTTTATTTTTCAATGGGCTAGTGCCTACACACTAAATAGATCATGAAAGTATGAGCTGACTATGATTTACAGGACTCTCCTTGATTTGATGGAGCACTGTCCCACTGTTGCACAGCTAACAAAACCCAGCTGTCAGGAGTTACCCAGGTATTCAGTAGCTTAATTTACTTTGCTGAAAATGCTTTCCTTTGTACTCTGCAAGTGTGCTGGATGGGCAAATAGCCTTTCAGCTGAACCAGTATTCACAATGAGCTTGAATTTTTTTCAACATTTTCATTATAAAGACATGAAACTGTAATCTATTCCTCCTATTTCATTGTCCTTTTTCAGTTTAAGTCACTCTGCATACCCTTCAAATTTTGTATTATGGAAGGATTTGGAGGTATGTACATAAAATCTGCTAATAGAATTGTTCTAGTTGATGAAAATGTGGTACAGGAAAAATGACAAGGACAGTATGTGCAAAATGTGTATTTTGTACTTTATAATACAAGAAGGATAAAATACTTCCTTTGTTCCTCTGCTAACTTCAGTTACAGGTAACTGTCTTTCTTGTTCTTACTGAAACTGCAAGTGGGCAACATTAAATGTTAGTGCCTTTCTCCTCAGTTTTGGGCATCACTCTTTGAAAAATGTCACAATTTTTTCCTTTAGAAAAATCAATTGTGAAACCTTTTTACATGTCCAATATTTTAATCTGTGGGTGGCCACAAAGGAGTCAAGGCAGAGAGCAGATTTCTATGAACGTCACCATCTTTATTTGAAAACTATTCCACACACTAAAGGGAAAAAAACAAATGGTCATATTTTCATCCATTTACAAATCTTTTTGATGGTTCTAACCCTTACTCACTTTCTTATTCAGACTTCTGTTATATGTGAGCTTCCATTCTGAAATAATCCCATCCTCAAAACACTGTCTAAGTGGTATTCTTTTGTTGTTGTTGGGATTTTTTTGTTCATTTGTTTGCTTGTTTTTTACATCAGACTAACTGACTATGTGGAAAAACGTGGCCGTGAAGCACAGGGATTTCAAATTAAAACAAGGGCTTTTCTGATGCACTTTCTTCTCTTCTGAATTCTGTTTCAGTTACCACAGAATATGGAAAAGACCTGCTGCAACAGTCAGTTTGTCAATGTGTTCTCTCTTCCACTTTTCTCTTATGTCCTGCTGTGACACTCTGATCTACTGTGGAAGTTCTTAAGGCTTAACAGGCAATGCAGGACTGAAGGTCACAGATTTAAGTTTTTAAAACACCCGTATCGAGTTAAATTCCAACAACAGTTCACACTAAAAATGCTGAAATATGAGCGATTGGGTGGTTGGGGTTTTAACCCATGAGGCAGGACTCTCAAGGAGTCAAACTAAACCTGCCTTATTGTTTAGTTTGGCAGGACAGGAAAATAATTTTGTATCATTCCTCTAAAGGTTTGTCTCTCTAATGCCTTTAAAGAACAGGAACGTAAAGCTGTACTTACCATCAATTATCATGAAGATGAAAAACAGAGGGAATTCACACTCAATGCCATCAAAAAGCTGAAAAGAAGAAAAATTAGTCAGACATTTCAACATTTTGGTTTAAGGAAGTGTATTTTAATATCTGATTGAATAATTTAATGGGAACAAAAGATAAACATGGATGCAAGAACATTTTAGTACATCAGCTTTTCATTTATATACAGTTTCTTAATTCTCTGGACACTCCAAATGTGCTTTCACATATGCTGTGGCTCATTCTCAAGCAGAATATTTATGTTATCTGTGGTTTATTTTCCACAGAGAAACTGTTGGGGAGAAAAAAAAAGAGTAAATTTTAATTTTGATAACCTTTACTGATAAAAACTGTGGTCAAAAGCAAAATTCTTTTCTATACACTCAGACTGTAGTCAGCTGTGAAATTAAATAAAATGATAAATAACTTCCTTATTTGTTATGTGAAATCAGCTGTAGCTTAAATGTAAATGGAAGCACATTCATTACAAAATAAATCAACGACAAACTTGCTGATTTAGCAACCTCTCAAAACTGCACATGCCAAATTACAAAATGCATCTCCTTCACATGAAGCAATTAGGAATCACTGTGCAATTCAAATTGCAAATACCGGGGGGGAGGTGTCCAGTTTCTGGTTTATTTTTTTTCTTTTAGGTTTTTCAGGGGATTTTGTTTTGGTTTGGGGTTTGTTTGGCTTTTTAAGTACTGCCTAAACATTTCAGAAAACTAAAATTTTTCCCTATATAGGCCAGGAAATTAATGTACCTTAATTTCTGCTGGTTTATAATAACGTCGTGTTTTGTCCTCCAGCGCTGTTCTGTACCCATCCCTCAGAAATCTTTTAAAACCATATTTTCCTTTAAGCTTTCTAATAATTTTATCTAGTGTTTGACTGAACAAAGCCTCATCATCCAAAGCAAATGCAGGATAACTGAGACAAGGCAAAAGAGCTGCATCAGTATTCTGTAGGAAGAGGGGGAGAAATAGCACATTACAAATTTAATTAGACCTCTGACAATGATTCATGAACAAACAAAGATTGTTTAACTTACTAAGTGAAATATACATTTGGAAAATACCTTTATGAAAATCATAGTCATAATATATTAAAAAGTGTGTAAAATAAGACTTCTAAAGATAAGAATAAACTAAAACCCAAATATTTGGCTATATGATGTAAAATAGAATGCATTTGTCTCAAAATCTGACCTACTTTACAGTTGATAACCTGCAGAGATAAGTGAATACGTTCCAGAACTTCCTGGTTTCAGAAAAAAAAAATATTCTGCAGGTTATGCCTGGAAGAAACACAAACATTTGGGTATCCTATGCTCAAAAAGGTGCAATGTTGATAAGTAACTATGATTAAATCCTCATTTCTGAAAAGCTTTTTTCTTCAGAGGCTGTAACAAACAAGCCTATCTGATTCACAGTTAAGGCAGTAAGGGAATAATTTCAGGAAAAAACCATCAGTAGCATTTCTTATGTACCATGTGCAACTATTGTCAATTAAAAACACACCAAAAACTACTAACTAGTTTCACCACTCAGGTAAGCTTACAGAAAGACAAAAAAGTAGTTTTAAGTTGCAATTCTTAGGTCACACGCTGCTTTGTTATTTCTTCCTGTTGATACATGTAAGATATCAAACCATATTTTTGCCAGTGTCATTGACATGAACCTGTAAAAGCTAATAAAAGGACACAAGGCTTGCTTCTATAGCGTAAGGAACTTATGAAACCAGCTTCTGTTGGAATGATTTACAGTCTCCAGCAAAATAAACAGCAAAAAATTTGTAAAACACCATTAGACTATAAAAAAGTAGCTGACAGTGCCTTTTATTTTAATTATCCTGTATTAGAACTCTGCCATAATTCTTCTGCACAATAAGTAAACTATTAATGTTCGAGATGAGATTAATAGTCTGTTTCATGAACAGAAATGGTATTATATCCCAGAATGAACAAAAAAAAGCAGTAGAAATCTATTATCAGTGATTTTAAATTACTGAGTTTTCAAAATCAAATGTACCTTTGGTGCTAGTACTGAAATATATTTTTTTTCATTTATCTACACTTCAGTCACTTAGATTAACTCACTGAGGAAATACTTACTTGTAACAGTAACTTATAATAACAAGAAATCTATAACTTCAGCAATTTATGAAAAGCCAACTTTAAAGGCTTCTTTTCTAGACAAAATAATGAATCAAAGTTAAAATTAAGTGTTAGAAAAAAAAAATTGTAGGTACTGAGTGCATATTGGAAACCAGGCCACATGAAAAACAATCACCAAGACTGCAAACCTGACTTAGATTACTGCAGATCATTTGTATTTTAAATTTTATTTTTCAATAGTTTAGAAAGCTGCCAACGGGCTAGTATTTTAACCTAAATATTCACAAAATAAAGAACACCATTTTAATTCCACCTCAAACATCACCGTGACATTTGAGAAGCAGAAATTTAACATCTTTCCAGCTAATTCCCATCTTTATTAAGCAGAAAATAATAGCCATCAGAGAACTAAGAATTATGTTCATAATTATTTATTTTCTCCACACTCTGTTGAGGCAAATTTAATTTAATTACTTACATGAGACCTTGACTCTCGGGGTAGCAATGAACAGAGAGTCTGTCTGTTACGGTTATGGGCATCAAAATCCGCAAATATAACAGACCAAGAGCAGCCCTGTAAACAGAATGTTAAATTCATTTAAGGGCAAGGAAGGTTAGCATATCCTGGTGAAATTAACTGGTTCCTTGTTTTATTTAGGTTATGTTGTAATAGACTGGTAGCTCGTCATTTTCATCAGAAAATGTACCACAACATCAAGTTGAAAACGTTTTGAATTTTCAAATGTATTTAAATATAGCCAAAATTAGATGGTTTTATCTAGTAGTGATTATGAATCGTATGATTCATTCCAGCTGTGAACTCTTCCATTAATTCTTGAAAAATAATGACTGTATTAAGGAAAAACAAAAAAGTAGTTGTCCTTCCCTGTGACTGCAGGAAACATTCCAAATAGTGATGTTGAATATTTCATTACCAGTCAGTTAGAACACAAATAATTGGATATTCAACCTGGGGTACTACTTTGGGAAAGGACTTCCAAAACAAATAAAAATGAAATGCTTTTCAGCTCTTGTGAGGTCTATGCTATCAACATCTACTCCTTAGCAAAACCCATTTAAAATTCTGTAATTTTACACCACATCTGTCAGCTTTTTGGTACTTCCTGAAACACTCAGAAAAACTGAGACAATGTTTAAACAGAATAAATAGCATTAAAGCATTATCAGTAGGCAATTCCTTGGCAACCCAATGGAGTTTGTTAATGAATGGGTATCTTCATATATGTTGTAACTGGTAATGAATCTCAACATCACTATCCCATTGGAAGACACATTCAACACTGAACTCATTCCATTGCTGCCCTAAGTACCATACCGTACATTTTGCATGAATTCACCAAATTTCTCCTAAAAAGCAGTGATTTTCTCTGGTATACTACTCCCTTTGGAAGACTGTTCCAGAACCCATCCTCTCTAATTATTAAAAGTTTTCATTTCCAACTAAGTTTCTACATAACTAGCCAACCACCCTTCTTGTGCCAGTATGAGCATCCATTCATTTGGCTTTTCAAACAATACAGGTTTTTTCTTTCTTACTCTTTAGCTGCACAGCTATCATACAAATACACAATTTTTGCTTTGCTAGGCTAAACAAAACATGTTTTTTCACTGTCCTGATGAAAAGAAATCTCTCTGTTCTCTTAACCATTCTAGCAAGATATACTGAATAGTGCCGAGATAAAAATACATAAATAATCCCATTTACTTTGATGATTTGGTATTCTACTTTCTTCTTAATTCACATTCTGATAATTCACAAATCTCTAAATTCATCTACAAACTCTGAACACAATCTGTCTACAAGTGTGAACATGCAGTTTTAAAATCTGTGCTTCAGTAAAGGATTTTTTGGGGATTCAAAAGCAGACTAATTTGCATTTCATAAAACCACAAGCATCTTGTTTTACAAATGAACTATTTTTCTTCTCTAAAGACTGTAAAGTTCTGTAGCAAGGATACCTTACAAAGGCTTAATTTTTTAACAAAATTATTTCCACAAACTAATACAGGACACGTAGCTCACATACAAACAGTTGATGATACTGTGACTAGATCAAACTTGAAACAGTGTTCATCTGCTTGCCAGCAGTCCCATTTTAGTGCACACATGCCTGTGCCATGCACTTAATTAATTAACTCATTAATTTACATTACCAGTAAATCCACATCTTCTTATACAACATTTTTGCTGATATGTTGGGTTTTTTTAAAGGCATTGTAGCTAAAATGGAATCCTTACATCAACAATACAAATTTTAAGCTATATATGCACTGTGATACACTGAAACCAGAGGTTTGGGTTGACCACATCAAACCCACAAAAAGATAAATTAAGTTCCAGTACTTATAGTAGAGATGATTCTAAAGGGATTAAGTGAAAACAAACTAAAACACAATCAGTTCACACTGCATCATCAATGTAAAAAAACAAAACAAAAACCAACATCCAAACCCAAAAACCCAACACTTCAGCAGAACTTAGGAAATTATGACAGTTTCAGGACCTGGCTATGATTAATACACAGTCAAGGATTATAACAGAATTCTTATGCCAATGTCAGACATACTAACTCCTTCATACAGATTTATAACTTGCTTCAGGGATGTGACACAGGGGAAACAAATGTAAGAAATTTAGCATAGGATATATAGCCAAATAATGAGAAAATAAATAGCATCTTTATATGTGATATTAAAAAGTCTCTTCTCAATGTGTAAATTAATCTTTTACTGAGGGAATATTAGGATTACAGCTTGACTGTATTTCTAGAACTCCCACTTTTTTCGAAGTATTTCTGGTATGATGGAGAAAATGAACAGCATTTTAAAACTATAAATTAACTTTTGATATTAAACCATGTACAATTCAGATTAAACAAAAAGCTAATTATTTTTCAATACATAATTGTCCTTTATTGTATCTGGCACCTAGAAAGTATTGCAAAGGATGCATTAAAGTAGCTGAGTAACAGTTAAGCAGTACTTTGTTACAGAACAAGAAGTAGTATGATTTCTTACAGAAATATATTATTTTAAAATGTTTTCTAGAATTTGGGAAGTTTAATGTGAATTTCAATAATGTGACCTTTATTTTGTCTTCTCTGGGTGCATCCATGAATGCACAGGGAAACTGCCCTATCACAATACAGTCAAAGACAGAACATACACAGCTACAATGCTAGGTATTTTTATTTACTTCCCAGCAATGATTTATGCCAGTTGAACCAGTGTAGTTGCAGGTGCAAACAAGTTCCTCTTGAGGGGCTCAGCAGGATTTCTCAAATCTACTGAACACAGCTGGAGCTAGGCACAAAGGCAAACTCTGCCACAGCCTGAAGGTCAAAATGGTTTCTGTTTATGCTAAATATCTTTAAAATAAACTCTCAAACCATTTAAACTGCTTTTGCTTCAAAAACGTATTAATCCATTTCAGAATTTAGTAAAAAATCACTTGAAAAAACCTAGCAGATGCATTTACTGGTGCTCGAGGCTGCTGGGATGATGAAGACCATAGATAAATGTTTTTTTCTGAAATACTGACAATGTGTGTATCACGTCTGATGAATATTTAAGATCCTTACTAGCTCCTAGCTCTTGAAGCATAACAACAGTTGTTAAAATGGAGGTAAAGTAAAAATGGCTAAGTCTCTATGAAACAGGGATTTGTGTATGCATAATGAAGACTTTGGTACTTCCCCACTCCTCAGCCAACAGCCATCACCATTTCCTGAGAAGTGGATTCCAAATAGAGCAAGTCTATTATACTACAGTACTCATACACATATATAGATGCAAAAAACTGAAAAAGCCAAAGAAAAAACACACAAAAAACCCCCCACACAGAAAACCCACCAAGAATACATATCCACAAAAGATGTAATGGTTTTCTAAGTCTATCCTTGTTCAGGAGGATCTCATGTTTCATCCCATAAGACAAAGAAGGGTCTAATAATAGTAAGTTTTATAGCTTTTCATCAATTGATAAGATGGTTTGATAGTAAATCATTAATGCTAAAAAAAAAGAAGAGAAAACAAACATTTTTATTACCTGATTCCCAAAGAGATTGAAACCATTAATTGCTTCTAAAGCTGCTTTTGCCAGCCCCACGGAGCTGAGGAGAAAACAACAAAAAAACAGAGGTATTATAATTCAAGCCCAGACTGAAACTGAACCATTTTGACAGCTTTCAGAGTATGATCTTTCCTTGATTTTAATTTTGTGCTTAACCTTTATGTTAATATTACAATGATGATGCAGCAAATTTGGGGTTGTTTCATGGTGGGTTGTTTTGAATTTGTTTTTTTGAAAAATACTTTTCAGCTTTTTTGTCTTAAAATGTCAGAGACTAGACTAGACATCTGACATTATCAAGGTCTTGCTAATAGTGTATTAATGAAGGATTTACTGCAGCGCAATTTTTGAACCCAGCTCTTGAGCATTAAACTTTAGAAAACTTGATTTCTGACTGGTTTTCGATATGATAGAAGAACTCACCAATATGGATTCAAAAAAGGAGGATTTCCTGATGTCAACCATATAATGAAACATCTTTTGACAGTTCTACTATCAAATACAAGCATTCAAAGTAGGGGAAGGACTTTGCTCTGCTCACTAAGTGGTAACATAGAAGTATAGGAACTAGAAATACTACAGAAGTGTAGTTGATAAACATCTTTTACATTCTCTTAAGTGATCTGGTAAAACAGATTCAAGCATTCAGTAGAACAAAGCCTAGTGTAATTCTCCCAGCTTTTTTAAATAAAACTTAACACTTTAAATTATGCCTCAACTACAGTGCCTCTGACTAATGTGCCTTCATCTGTCTCTGTCTCTGCTTCATTTCTATATAAACTGCAACAGTGATTCATTGACACTCCATGTGCTGTCCCTAAATGACTGTCCCAGTTTTGATGCTCTTCCTTCAGAGCAAAGTTTCATCTTTCTCCCTAACTTCCCATTCCTGCAGACAGGAGTTCTGCTTTCCAAGTAGCTTACAATTAATTTCAAATACTTTTAGTAAAAAAATGACAGTAGATGAGACAATAAAAAAGGAAGTTAGCAGAATAAAACCTTACTATCTTTAGAAGTTAACCGATTGAAGACATACTGCTAAAGACTGAAAAAGGAACAATCAGAATGAATCAGCCTGGCACGACATAAGATTCAGAGAAAAGGAAAGACTGTAAGGGTAAGAAAAGTATCGGAACATATAAACTGAACGTACCAATTAATGTGACAGTTTATTTAGTAGCACAGAAACTCCTTGAATGCCTCTCTTTAAAAAAAAAAAAGACAAACAAGGAGTTAAAAACTGATATCCTTTTTTTTTATCAAACTGATTATCCACTCAGCCAATCAGACATTCCTTTTTCTTGCCATCTTTAAGATCCATGTCCCCAGATAACATAAGAACAGTGTTGTCACAGAGATAGTATTATTGTGAAGAAAATAAAAGCATTCTTAAGAATCTGAACATTACACTCCACTTGCAGGGAAACAGTAATATTAACAACATTCAGAAATATGTACTTTCTGAACAAGACAGCCCTAGATATCTTATTAAAATAATTAATGAAGCAACACTGAGTTTGAAAAAATACTCAGAAAATAGTAACTGATAATCTCCAACTGCTGTGTAAGAGGAGTTGTGACAGTATTGAGAAACAACTGCACTTCCCAGCCAAAAAAACTTACAGCAACCAAATTATCAGAAAACTGCAAACAGGGACTGTGATTTAACATTAATTCTTCTATACTCCATGCAGCATTTTGGGATCAAACTTTTTACTTTGCTATAAATACAATTAGTTGTACTATTTATTAATGTAAATTATAAAATTTCAAATGTTTACAAACTAATCTGTATTTTCAAGATGGGAGCCAATCAGTTTAAAAATTTGTTTAGTTTAAGTACTCTTTTACCTGGGTGGGTTTTAATATTAGAAGTTCCTTTGACACTGATATCAGACTCTATCATTCCTTTTAACTATAACCAACAGGTTCATAAACTTCCAGCTTTCTTTCTGAAACACTGCCAGAAATAGTACTCATGAGATTTAATTCTAATTGGTTTGACAAGAGAAAGCTGCTTAGGTTAACTAAGTTCTGCTCTGAGCAGCTGCCTTCAAACTGCAGTGAAGTCCCTCAGTGCGGTATCTTCTGCTGATGAAAACTTTTGATAACAGAGAACATGGTGAAGGAAAAAACTGAACTCAGAAGTATTGTGAATATAATTATTTTTCTGGCATTTTTCCAAAAACCTAAATAAAAATGTAATTGTTCTAACAATTGCTCTATTTTAATTATCACCTAGCAACTGATGAAGCAAATTGGCGTAGTGACTCAGAACTTTTCATAGGAGTTAAGTGTTATTATCAAACTGCATAGGTAGAAAATGAACACCTGAGAAACCCCACACACTGAAATCTGCATCATATGTTAAAATCTCATATTCTTCTTTTCCCTTCCAAATAGCACTTGTAATACCAACAGTCAGACATTTTCAGAGTGGGAAAAAAGTTAATGACAAAAGGTAGAGAAGTAATAGTTGTTCAACAGCAACAACCACTGGTACTCAGATAATGTAAACTAGTAACTCTAAGTACAAAATAAGATAAGATTGTCTGAAAAAAAAAAATTGAAGGCAAATAGGGATTCCTTCCTTGAAATAATTCCTATTTCACATGCTCAGTCATTATTCCACAATAAGAATACTTACTGCAATTGATCAGTATTTTTCTACATCTACTTATTAACCTGGAGACTTCAGTACTCTTACAAATGAAAATATAAATGTCTCAACATTCAAATACAGCTTTCTTTCCCTATCATATAATATTTCTTCACATTACAATGCCATATCAAGCATTCCCTTTACCATACACACAAGTGCTACTTAGATTACTAGAAGTTTCATGGGTAACTGACAAGAGGAAGTTACTTTAAAAAAAAAAGTCTAACGGCTGTCATATCAAGTATGTCTTCAAAAGACTGAACAATCACAAAACATAACACACTTCAGAACTATGATCACACTTCAGTTGGTTCACTGCTACTCATTAATGCCTTCTTGTTGGGCAAATTGAGAAGATACTTTATAATAAATATTATGCCTGTCTTTCTACAGAAAATACATTCTTCATACTCTACAATTTAATAAGGAGAAAACTGGACTGTTTTAACAGTATGAATTAAAGGCAAAATGCATTTTAATAAATTTGTTCCATCCTCCACTCAACAACCCACTCTGAATATGATGTTCTAACCTGCCTCACTCTATTCCCTGAGAAAAGATGCCTACTTGGAGATGGCCCCAAAACAAAGCGTAACCCAAACCCTCTTCAAATATTCCTCTGAAAATTTCACAGGATCATAGTCATTGCTTGGAAGGGACATGGAACTCATCTAGCGCAGCACGACATCTCACTTGAAGCCAGATATAATAACCAAGACCAATTCAAGTAAACCATAGCCTAAGCTAGACAAGTCTCAAAAACCTCCAAGGATGGAGGTTCCATAATTTCTTTTGAGTATCCTGCTCTGGTGCTTCATTGCACTGCAAATAAAAAGGTTTCTTCTTAATGTCCATACTGACCTTTCCCAGGTGCAGTCTGTAGACTCTACTGTAGTTGCTGATTATTGTGCTTTGTCACAGATTATCAAGAGCAGTCTCGTAATCATAACACCATGGGTAACATTTGACCACATCTGGGGCAGGAGATGCTGAGACTAACTTAAGAGAAATTATACTTCTAGCTTGCTAAAAAAGCATTAGTAATCACTTAAACATCATTCATAATTCCTACTAACTTCTAACTGCTAGATTTCTCTCAGCAAAACACCTTAGGGCAAACACTAAAATCTGCGTGTTCTTAGCAACTGCTAATCCAAACAAACCTTAAAGCTTATACATCCTCATTCCTCCTCCTAGTCACAGTTTCTTGGCTCCATCCAAGAACTGTGCAGCTCAACTGGAACATCAAAAACCACAAGGGATGTTAAAAAAAAACACACAACAAAACAAAAAACAATCCCACAACAGTAATAATAATTTCATAACTAGACAAAACCAAATAGAACAAGGAAGGGCAGCACAACAGCAATGTAACACCTACGCTACAAAGAAGAGCAAGATCGAGGCTCTACAGCCTTAGATTTGGAATATGAAGATACTGCACCTCAGGAACTTCATCATTCTCACAGTACATATGGGAGATGTCAAAGAGATTTTGCAGAGGTACTCAGCAGATGCCTGGAGAACAGTTTGATCAAATGGTTACTGGACAAATTAATTTTTCAGAAGTTCAGCCGTATGGGATGGCAATCACACTAAAATAAAAGCTGTTAGAAATCCTGCCTTTGAACCAGTAAGAGACATCAATTTGCATACATCAATGAAGACCTGATCCACAGAGTGTTTCACTATTCATCATTTATTAGCTGTGTTTTGACCTGTAATAAGGTAGAATACCAAGACTGCGTACAGACTTAAAATATCTCCGTCTTCTAACACAGGCCATAATTTGCAGTTATTATTCATGGGCTTCATATTATATAATATCTTCTTTAAAAAGAAAGCCTCTTTCAACAAAAGAGAAGAATTAACTTTGAATTCTGAAAGCAAACACACACTGTATGTAGACTTACAGTGTGAGTTTCAAGGGCCAGCACTACATACTGAAACTTAAGCAACTGGTTTGGAGTTCATAATCACTGAAGAAAGACACATGATTGATGACTGGCCTCAATTAATTATAATCCCTTCTTGAATTTTGATACCTTTTTTTTTAGAGCTCGGTTATGTAGATACACTACAAAAGGAGCTTAACAACATCTTGAGAATATTTTAGTGTACCCAGGGCTTTCCACAATAATATATCTAAATACATCTTTTGATGCATGTTTCTCTTCTACTTTTCCTGATTTATGAGAACAAGGGCAATTGTCTACTGGCTTCCTACAGTGAAGAAGAGTATCACCATACACACAAGGGAAGACAAATAGAGGCAATACTTGTTTCTGATGACCAAAGTCTACTTAGATTAGGACCAAGCTCTACACTTCCTTTTGTGCAAGCTCAATAATCTGTTAGATTGGCTCAGTCCATCTCACAGAACTTCATCCTTAGAAAAACCAACCTTTAAACGTCAATCCAAATTAAGACAAAACAACATGCCCATTTCCATCTAGTTAAAAGATGTTCAGTTTTCCCTGGAGGAAATTCACATAGTGAATAACCAGAGTGCTGCAAACAACAGGAGACACTGGAGTTTCAGTGTTCCTTTTGTGAATTTGTACAAGGTGAGATTTGGAAGGAATTAAATGATTCCCTAAGTGAACACCCATGTAGTCTGGCATTTGACAATTTTACAGACACAGGAAGAAGACGAAAACACAGCAGATTAATAAAGCAGATTATATAATAACTACTTGGAGTTTACTGGTACTAAAGTCCTACAGAAGCCCTGAAAAACTGTACCTAAATTAAGTGTTTTGCTGCAGTGACATGTAATCATATCTACAGTTTAAAATACATGCCTGTATGTGAACTAAAAAAACCTACTTCATTCTGAAATGAGAACATGATTTTATTTTGCAACATTAAAGACTTGAAGAAACACGTATTATTTGCAAGCTCATAATAATTATGATGATCAATGATATTTTAAAAACCCTAAGATATCCAAGCTACAGCCATTTTTATTATTAATAAAAGCTAAGAAGTCAAAAAGTGGAGAAAACAGTAGTAATGCTAGAAAAAGCAAGTTGTCAGATTACAGATTTGATCCTTCAACATAGACAGTATGTTAGGAATTCCACAGAAGTGAGCTGGACCACTCTAATATTAAAATGTTAAGAACATTCCTAACTGTCTCACGGGACAGGGGTCAGAATGCCCAGTTACTTGTAGCACCTGAAGAACCTACGAAAGAACTTGTACAATAGGCTATCCTCCAGCATCCAGCATCTTCCTCCCAGCATGGGGAGATGGGAAAATCTAGACTCCTCATTCAACTTCTTCTTAAACCATGATTCCAGAGCAGGGCAAAAAAAAAATAAAAAAAATCAGAGGACCGGACCACCTCTCTTCTGAAGACAGGCTGAGGGGGTTGGGGTTGTTCAGCTTGAAGAAGTGAAGACTCCAGGGTGACCTTACAGCGACCTTCCAATACCTGAAAGGGGCCTGTAAGAAGGCTGGGGGAGACCTGTTCACTAGGACATGTAATGAAAGAATAAAGGGTAATGGTTTTAAGCTAGAGAAGGGGAGATTAGGTTGGACATTAGGAAAAAGTTCTTTAATACGAGGGTGGTGGATCACTGGAACGGGTTGCCTAGAGAGGTGGTGGAGGCCACATCCCTGGAGACATTCAAGGTCAGGCTTGATGTGGCTCTAAGCAATCTGTTCTAATTGGAGATGTCTCTGCTTACTGTAGGGGGGTTGGACTAGATGGCCTTTAGAGGTTCCTTCCAACCCAAGACATTCTATGATTCTATGACTAAAAGATTTTTCTAAAGATTTCTGGGATTCCAATCTACCACACATGCCTTGAGAGTCTAAAGCATTCTGAACACAATTTTCAGAATTATACAGATGCAGCTGCACATAATTATTGGAATTTGAATGCTCAAATAGCAAAGCATGGCTATTCAGCATGCATATGATGATGAAATTGTTTCCCATTTTCCCAAAATATATCTCTTAGTCTTTAGAGAACCTTAGTTTCGTTCAAACAGTATTTTAATGTGTTATTATTATTTTTAAATCACTCCATGTAGTTTGTTATTGGTATCACATTTACTTGCTTTGACTGAAAGAGCTACATCTGCTCACCTACCTTGAATGCAGCTCTGGACTGCCATTATTGTATTTACTTCCTCTTTCCCAGACACCAAAATCTGGTACACGATAGGCTCTTTCCACACAAAACACAAGATTTTGAATGAAGGACACCTATAGGGAAGAGAGAAAGAAAAGTGACTGAAGGAAAACAAAAGCATATTTTCTTTATTCATTTTCTCAAAAAGATTAAGTTGTTTTTTCTCCAGCCATTATAATGCCTTCCATCCTTTTTTTTTTTTCTGGAGATTAATGTTCCCACATTCAGATATTCTCTTTAAAATCAGTTTTTAATCACAAAATATTAAGCACTGTCCCAAATTAGGTGCTGAGGTGTTTTATGCAAAAGTTCAAAGCCACAGATAAAAATGATTTCATGCTCAACCCACATATTTGAAGAGCTCCAAGAAGGTGGCATTTTCATCTTTTAAAAAATTATTTTCCTCCAATCAACATAAGAGATGAAAAGAAATTAAATCCTACAGGATTAGTACACAGAAATCTTGCTGCTGTTTTTTTATTCGTTTTAAGATAATTGATATGTCAAAATTTCATTATATTAGCTCCAGCTGATACATACTTATGCAGATTCCAATACAATCCTTTATAGACACAAAACAACCTCTGAACCAATTTATTATAATTAAAATCTCCTCTTGGATCAACCTGTTTCAACTGAATACTAAGGTATTAAGGGTATTTTTAGGTTTTTTATGGAACTTAGTGAAGCAGATACTTTGCTTCATTTACACTGTTGAAAGAGACATTTGGAGTTGCTTGATTGTAGAAAACAAAGTTAAATTGATAAATTTCACAGTTCACTTCAAAGAGTCCACAGATTAGAAATTAAAGGAAATTTAACAATAAACACAATATTTACACTGGTTAATCCATCAAAGCAGGGATTTCATCCCCTTTCATCCAAATTATTCTAGAGGATTCTGTGGGAAAAGACAATATTGCAATGGCTATAAAAACAACCATACTGGGAACCTACAGAGGAGGATCCACTTCACTATGGTCAGGTGATTTTGTTTTTTTTTTTAAATGAGATACAAGATGAAAAACAAGTATTTTAGTAAAAGGTATTAACTTCCATTTTAATTTACCTGCATACCTCTGTTCTGTCTTTTTGTCTCCATTTTTCTTTGAATCTTCAAAAAGTTACTATTTGAGATACACCCTTTCCACTAATACCAGTCTACCGGGATATATATAATTCTATACTTGCTTGTCTTTCTACATATTATGTGTCTCTGCTAAAATCTGACAATGGGGTGCTGATGTGAACTGAATCTTTTCATAGCTAGTACTTTAAGGAAGCAGACTCTCCCACTCTTTAGATAAGCCTGGTATTATTCATCCCTAGAATTTAGCATTTGGTTGTATTAAAATGTACTTTCTCTGAATCAAGCTAGGACACCCAGTGCTAAAGAGTGGGGCTTCTGATGTTTCTATCATTAATTCAAATTTAGATGCATTACCTAAATTAAGAAGTAAAGAGCATCACATGGAAATATATAACCTTACTGATGAGTTTCTACCAGTGATGATGTTCAAAACATGAGAAAAAAGAATGGTCAATTACAGATATTTTAAGAGAGTAAGAGTTTCCAAATAGCAGATTTACAGAAAAAAGGCAGCAGATAACTGATTGCAAACCAAAATCTTCAGAGAACAATCATTCATATCATGGGCATGTAAAGGCTATAGCCAAGGCAATGCTAATGCACTTACAGAAATTATAGATTGTGCATGTTATGATTATATATCCAGAAGTCAAGCATGTGGAGAGCAAGGTGTAATAAAGAATACACATGCAACATGGATGACTGCAAATATGAGTGTTACTCTGTTTTATGTGTCAATAACTGTTCCCGAATTCATTCACTTGCACAATCATATACTGTTCTCTTTTTTTATGGATGCAGAGATGTGATTAAATTAATTTTTCAACTGCAAACAGATGCAATTAGAGGGTAACTCACTGACAGCTGCCATGCCTGACATCAAGCAACCTAGTATACAATGATTGCCTCCAAAGCCAACAGTTCTGTGTACAAACATATTCATGCAGACAGCTTGCCAAGTATCAACCATCTGCCCACACCTTCCACTGTGCTAGCACTGCCTCAAAACCCTCTCTCTATGACAGGAAAGAGACTAAATACTAGTATCTTTCCAATTGTATCATTGGAAAGAAATACCCAGCTTGACATTTGGGAAACAAATTAGCACATCCACAGTGCTGCCAATGCCACTATGCTGAATATTATCTAGACACATAAGAAAACTTGGAAATACCATAATTATGTGGTGTTAATAAGATCTCAGAATATATTCAGTTGTTGAAGCTACGGAGAGGCTAACAGAATGTACAGGTCTTTGGTAAGATAATATTAGTATAAATCCCCATACTGCCCCGATTTCTAGGGTACAGTTGCAATGAA
Organism: Hemiprocne comata; assembly: GCA_020745705.1. Lineage (NCBI taxonomy): Eukaryota > Metazoa > Chordata > Aves > Apodiformes > Apodidae > Hemiprocne > Hemiprocne comata. The sequence goes on from CM036598.1 coordinate 8,266,075, forward strand.
AACTACATCCTGACATTGAAGTGGAGAACATCCACTGACTGGACAGTCTATACACATGCACTTTTTCTGCAAATTCTGTAACTGAATGCAAATATCTGGAGGATAATATAAATTATAAGTCAAGCTAAGTAAATACACATTTATATACATATGCCTCCTCATAGACATAATGATAATTCAGAGAAAATAAGATAGACTTATCATATGGTATAACTGAGAAAGGAGACTAGTAGCATCACTTAGTTTTCTCATTATCCACAGGAAAAACTTTAACGAAGATGTACATTTTACAAATATAATGCACTCTTACTGCAAAAATCTCCCTTTTTTAAAACTGGTAGTAGTACAGGTGTGTTTAAGCTTTTTAAGGCAATGTAGCAGTGATTACTAAATAGACCAGAGTAAATTTAAACAAAACAAGATAAACGAAATTGGGGAAAAAAAAATAATAATTGTGCTTTCTGTTTCTGTCTCAAAACATAACCTCATTCTAGAGCAGGACAGCAGGTTGTCCTTACACGTCTTGTCCTCAAGTCAATGCCATGGTGGATATTATTATCTTATTTACAGAAAAGTTAACAATCTTACAAACATCTCTTACTATGATACAAAATAGCTTTATTTTCAATTAAAGATACAGCAAAACTTCTTAACACCCACAGGTTCATGTGGATTTGAGAAAGTCCTTCAGCTTTCCAGAAAATAAATCCTGGACAGCATGCACTGACAGTTGCGGATAAAGTAAAAAGTGAGAACATAACTAAAAGTTAACTGTCCTAACAGATCTTTTAATTCTTGAGCTTGTACCTTTCAAAAATAGCAGGGAACTATAAAAGTTCTCAATGTCATGTTACATTCACTCCTTGCATATATAACACTATTTATTTCACTGTCCATTAATTCCATTTATCTTTTCTGACTTCCATTAGAAGTAAAAAATATCTGCAGTGTATTTCCAGAACAATTATTTTTAGAGTTGGTGCTTAAAAAAAATAAGAAAAAAACCCCAACTTAATAAAGCATGTGTTTTAACATCAGAAATCCATCTGTACCTCATCCGTGTTGTAGATAATCTGCAGTCCCGAAGAGATCATCTCAACCAAATAGAGGAGAAATAATGACACAGCATTTATCTGAAGTAATTAAAGACAGAATAGAAATGATAATTAATTTTATGTTCATTGAAGTCAAATAAATAAACAAACTAATGTCATATTACTAACAACGACGGTCCCACTCTAACAGAGTTTTGGTCCTTCAAAAATATTACCTAATCTGCCAATATATGGATGCAATGATGTGGAAACAATCAATAGGAATAAATACACTGTCCTCTGCAACTTCTGGTACAGTATCATATTTTGAATTACTTGAAGCTATGGTATTAAAATACTTTGGCTTAGGCATACTGCTTTGACCCACAGACAGTCACTTCCACCACAAACTGTTTCATGTTTACATATTTGACAATTTATTAGCAAGTAGAGCACTGAGAAGGCAAGTGACATATTGAAAAGTACACAGAAGATGTAAAAAGCTAATCACTTTACCCCTAACTGGAATGTTAACGTTATCAACTGACAGAAGAATAATTACATTCAGATGTGATAATATTAGTGAAAAACTGTTCTCTTTTGTAGCTGTACATAGCATTTATTATTAACAGTAATTACCTTCAGCAGCTGGACAGATGAGCATCATAATGTCAATTTTGTAATTAATCAAAGAAAACTGCTTTTGCTACACAGAATTCTAGTATAACCGAGAATTTGTAGAACTTCAATAAAGTTTATCACAATAACATGTTTCAATGAGCTATAAAATCACAATTTCAGCACATGGAATTAAGATAAACCACCTAGTGCAGGGACCCAGCACTTGGCCTTGTTGAATCTCACACCTTTATAAATAACCAACCATCTACCTTTGCAAATCCCACACTTATTTCAGTACCTTCTGACCAAAACATACCACTGAGTTGTAATTAAAAACAGTCTGTCTTTTTCACCACATGATGCAGAAGGAATCTCAAGTTTTATCAAGTACAACACATTTAACACAAATCTAAACAAACCGAGACAGCTGCACTATGAAAGAATGGAGACACAATAGAATTACTTAAAATTATCCCAACTTTCATGCACTTTCATGTGCATAAAATATGCATGTGCATGTTTTACCTGAAGGTGACCATATTCGTTATGGGAGTAGACCTCATCCCCAGTGTGTGCACTGAAAACAGAATGAAGACATTCAGATGGTTTGGGGTCTTGCTTAAATTGCTGAACCTAAAGATGAATTAAAGGCAAAACATAAAATCAATAATTTCAAGTGTTTTTCACAACCACAGATTCACTATATAACTCAGGTATTTCAAAATGTCTTGATTTGACTACTATATAAAACATAAAAACAAGAGTTCTTGAAACTTATCAGAAGCAATTTCATCCATACTTAAAGTATATATATACTTAATACAAATATTCAACCCATCTATATAATCTATTTGGGTTTGGTAGAAAAATATCTGTAATTTAGAGATACAGATGCTTAGTCACTTTCATCATCTGGACAATCACCAACTCATTTTACTGGAGCTGAAGTCTTAGCAGAAAGCATCTTGAAGCATATGATGCCTACCCTGAATGCACAGTTTGGAAATGTACATGTAGAATGTACATAACCCATAAGCTCTCAGCTGGCTCACCAGCTTTCCCTGGCAGAGTACCATGAATTCCAGCTAGTGTCTCACTTATGGGGCAAGTCCCCTCCCCACCTTCCTGACCTGTCCTTAAAGAGTCTGTATCCATCCATCACAGTGTTCCAGGCACTTGAGCTATCCTACCACACCTTCTGTTCACATCACCCCACCCACCACTTCCTCACCTGATTGCTGAGCACTCTGTCTCTCCCTCACCATTCCTAGTTTGAAGCTCTTACTGGAGTGCAAGTGCCCAAAGCTTATGTTGGGAACAATAGTTCTTAATAATTTTTACGATTCATGATCCATCCAATTTAATAATTATTGTTGTATCATTTGATACAATAATAAAGGTTCTAAACAAAAAAAAAAAAATTATTATTTTAGCCTTTTAAGTTATAGACCTATTCTGAATGTTCAGAATTTGACACATGTAAAACATGTAACAAATAAAAAGCTGCAATAACCGAGAATATCTAATATAAAAGAATACATGGGAAAACAAATATTTATTTTGGTGAGCAGTTTGAGACATTCAAATGTACAGTGAAATGTTTACAGACACTGGAAGGCAAAGCTGACAGCTTAAAAAGAAAACAAAGATCATACATAGGAAGAACAGTACCCCAGAGTAAAATGACTTTATTCATGGACACTATCATTGGACCTCAGAATGAGCCTCTATGATACAGAATCTCTTACAATGGAGATGGAATGCAGTTAGATGAAACACTAATACAAGAGGTTAATAACAAAGGAGTGAAATAAGAACTACAGTGGTTTAAAAGTAGTTTGGATTCCCTTTTCATTGCAAAATACAACATCTGCTACCTTGCAAAATCATATGAGATAACAATCTGGACTGTCAGAGAACTGCCAATAGGGCAGAGAAAGGACAAAATTCACCAAGAAAAGAATGAAGGTAATGAAAGATGATCCTTCTCTGTAATTCCTCAAGTCATGCTATGCTCTTCAACAAACAGTTTTTGAATTTTCTAACCATCATTGCCAGTGCCAGTCCATGTTTCACGATATTTTCAACACTGTCTTATCTTCATGGGATATTCTTCTCCACCAACAGATCATACATGGCGTACAGGATGTACCCCAGAAGCACGAAAGTTAATGCGGTTTTGTGGCATTAGCATGTCTAGTCCATGCATCTTAAGTCATGCTCCTACCCTCATTAGCAATAGAATATAACAACTGCAATTTTTATCACAAGCAGCAGCATCTATTCAAGTAACGCCTCAACATTTGGGCACATATAATTCTATTAAAAAATAATTCTGTTCTATAAAAAAAACCTACTCCTTCTACGTGAGGCCAGCACAGAATCTCTCGGAATGAAGTCCAGTTTGACTTGTCTGTCATGTACCTGAGACTGTTTATTGTAGGTAGAGAGAAGCATTTCTATTAAGGCAAAAACTGACTACCAGTATGTTAGCAATGAGACACCTGTGTTAATGTAATGCTCATTACTGATATCTGCACTGATCAACCTCAAAAGAAACCACTGCACATCAAAGAGAAAAACAACAGCTGAAATGTAACAAGATCAATTTAAGTCAAGATTATTTAAAGATAGAAGGCTACAAAGAAATAGACCGAGAAAACTGAGAAAAAATACTGTCAGCATAAATACAACTTAAAATACACCTAATTTGCTTATTATTATTATTACTTCTGATCTCACATGCCTATGGACTTCACATATCCGTCTGCATGCTTAGAAGTAAGGGAAGCTATGCGGTGACATGAGAATTATTTTTAATAATACAGTTCAAAGTCAGTGACATGAAACTGATACGGAATATAGATCTTTAACTATTTGTAGAATTACTGCTAACCACTATGCAAAATTAATTCCCCACATCTAAATTTTGATAAAAAGAAGCCCTGAATATTCAAGAATATTCCCATTATAGTCAAAAGAGGATTACAGGAAGATATCAACATCTGTGATAACAAAAGTAAATTACCCTGTTTCTTTACTCATTTTGGATTGCTGCCCTTCTGAATTCACATCATTAGGTCACAGAATACTTAAAAGTGGCTGCTAAAAAAACCAGGCAAAATAATCAAAACCATCACCTAGATAAGGAAAACAACTGCAAATGCAATAACCAAGTTAACAGTGCGAAGAAAACTCTCCAGTCTTAGCTAAAAGAAATTTTACTTCTTGCCATTTAAGAATTAAAAAGACATAAAAAAATCACCAATTACTAATGGTCTAATGCTTAAATGGGATAAATAACTGCAAAAGGAACCCAAAGAAGTTTCAAGTATGCTCTGCAGTTTACTTTGCATAATGCTCATGTCTTTTATATCCTAAAACAATGCTGCAACCTGACAATAATGAAGCAGCTGTTCTTAGCTGGGCCACACAGTAATACTGCAATCCCCCTTTGAATTTTATCTGTATTAAGAAGTTAGTTTCCACAGTTTAATTAATCCCTTAGAATTAAGTGAGTGCTTGTGTCCACAGTACAGTGTTTTACCTTATCGGCCTGACGCATGTAGCAGTAGAGAATTCCCCTCATACACTTTATAGCAGAATGCTCCAGTTCATGAGTCCTTCCCTTGTCATCATCAATACGCCTGGGTTAGAGAGATAATTCATAAAACAAATTGGAAATGCATTAGAGGGGAAAAAAGAAAAAAAGGACACACTGGTGCTTCGGAATATTAAGTATTTAATTAACACTGTTGTATAGTGGTGCCCACAGACATATCAACATATTTATAGCCCTACCCATCCTTCCTTACTAAAAATAATGTATATTTTTTAGTTTATATTACAACTTGCACAAGCATTTCTATTTCAAAATTTAAGAAAAAAAAAATAAATCAATAAATGAGACTGCCCAACCTCTGTACCTAGCAAGGTCACTATTATTTCCCAAATATACATTTCTCAACATTCAAAGATTCATTCTCCTGTTAGTACCCAGATTGTTGCTACCTGCAATAAGCCTGCTTCTGCTCTGAACACTCCTACTACATTAAAAAGAGTAGTACTCCTTGAATACCATTTGCCACAATAAGCTTTATTTTTAACAGCATGTATTAATTCCTCTCTTTCAGAACACTGGTACCAACGAAATTATATGAAAATATGTTTATTTAGCAGAAGTAGAGTGACATTTTTTAGCCTAGTACCTACATAAATATTTTGAGATTTGGCAATATATAACATGTCTGTGGGTTTACAGAACTGGTTTTGATACAGCTTCATCTTTTAGAACATTTCCAGGGTACTGCATAACAGAGTATAACACAGCAGAGATGACACTTTAGAAGTTATTCACCTGTAAGCAAGGGCTAAAGCCCAGGCACATGCAGCACAGTAAAGACTGTCGTGTACTTTTGCCTTCTGGTTATCCCCACAAGTCCTTGTAGGAAATAGACCTGTGGTTGGACTTTGGTGAAGCAGCAATGTTGATTTAACTTGAAAAATGAAAAAAGAAAAAATTATATTAACAGTAAATATGTTCTTCCAGTTTTTACGTAAGATTTTCAGGAATAAATCAAGATGTGATCAACCTGTTAGAGCACACACAACATAAAACAGAAGAGAAAGAAAGATAAGGAAGGTCCGAAGAGAGACACACACAAAAAATGTTTATCATGTTGGGGCTTCAGTCAATACAGATCTTTCCACAAAAAAATCAGTATTTATAGCTATATGGCTCTGTTTCAGCACAACCCACTCTGCACCACATCACTACAATGCAACCCAGTAATTACCCTTTTATGAAGAATTAAAAAAAAAGGGCTTCAGTATGTCAACTGCCCCCCCACCAAATAATTTAAATAGTTAAACTCTGCAGGACTGTACTCTCATAAAAATCAAAGTTCTAACTCAGGCCAGCTGATTGGATCAGTATGTTTAAAAAAGGAAATAAATGGTAAGGAGAAAGGATTACTAGAGTTATTTAACTCAGTATCTTGACATAAAAATAGAGTTAGACAGGAATTTTCAAGTTGTCCAAATGCAATTAGAAAAAATACTATATATTACTTTCATTCTTTTTGTACTTTAGTATTTTGCATTTGGTGACTAATTGTGCTAGAACTATAGAATAACCAACATGCTACAAGACTGCAACCAGACTTAATGTCCTTGAACATGTCCCTTCTAACAATAAACTGTCCATTAAGACAAGAAAGCAGTTTTTCTTCCAGGTTATCAAGGATCAATTTTTAAAAGCCTCATTATTGCCTATATACTAGAAATTTTTTTTAATTAAAATTACAGAGGGTTACTGCTTTTTGCATTATATTCTTCAATGACTCAATACCTTATAACTAGAACTTGGATAAAATGTTACCTAAAATGTCAATACAGATTATTCTAATATGAAGTACAAATTCAATAGTAAATTTTTACCAAGGCAGCAGACTGCTTGCAAAATAAGTGCCCAGTAGATAAATAGCAAGCAGATATGCTGCTGCCAAGTGTTAAAAGTAAATTGAAGGGTCATTTCCTTTGTAAGACAAAGCTAATTACTATCATAACTATAGCTGTAGATATTTTAGTAATTTACACTGAAAATCTTTCAAGATAAGAACAATTATTAACTTACCAATTCTGTAGTAATGATCTAATTTATCCCACAAACTTTCCCCATCTGGTTTTGGAAGATTAATACTTTTAAGTGGCTCATAAATTGAACCTAAAGGAAAAAGTAAAATCAACATCAGAATGATCAGAGTTAGTTTCGTTATTCCACTATTGCTAAAAATTACTGCAATATTATTTTTTTATGTTTGTTATACAAAAGCACAATTTATTGAATTTAAATTAAAACATTAAAAAAGAAGTTGTAATTTCTGTAATCTCAGAGAAGATTTGTATACGTAATTTTTCTACAGTACCTATCCACACAGACAAGACCCCCATCTGGATCTCCAGTGCCTTGTAGATATTGAGCTACAGCAAGTGCTAACATAAACACACAGTTTAATTATTGAAGACAGCCTATTAAATGTTAAGAATTTTCTAGGAACACTAAGTATGCTACAGATAGAATTCCTAAAGATACACAGCACAAGGAAGAGGGACAAAAACAGCCCACATGTAACTATTACTTCCCTACCCACCTTCTAAAATGGTGAACAGGTACAACACTAATAATGTCTTACCTATCCTAATCTCATTTTCACACATCACAATAAGCTTAGCTGATGTCATGTCTTGAATCAAAAAAAGGATTAGCTTGTGCTCACATACTACCAGAGCTGTAACTACCTATCCAACAAATAAAGCCTCCAAATCACCTATAGTCCAGAGAAATACAATGCTATCGAATCCACATCTTTCCTTCTCAGTGTCTCACATATTGACTATTTCCCTATTTGCACCCAAAAAGTCCATTTTCCTGATAGCTGAAATAAGTTACCTATCAGAAAAACAAGGCTTCTTAAAAATTACTGGGGTAAACTACTTCCAACTTCTGATTTAAAAGTAACATACTGCTCTCCTTCCACAAATCACTTTGGCTTTATTCAGTGTTCTGGATGGCACAATCTCCCACAGAGCCATTTGATAACTGAAAGAATGAGAATTTCCCCTTTCCGGACTGCATGGTGTCCTTCTGAAAAGCTCAGAGAAATTAATTGCCAGGGAAGCCCAGCCAGCCAAGCAGCTCTGGCAGGATATAGCAGAGGGCTCCTATTCAAGTTGCTTCTTTCGCACTCCCAGCACATATCCAAGCATTACACAGGAGATTGTCAATATCCTGGATTCTCATCCAAATGAAATTAGTGTGTGTGGAGTGGCAACAGAGGCTTTATTAATAAAGTCACCTGGTGGGGCGACTGGAAAATGTTTCTTGCCCCTTAGGCACTCAACCCCACCCCCTAAATAAGCATTACTTTTGTTTTGCAATTATAGTAGTTTAAAACAAAAAATCCACCCCTGCTTGAGCAGATTCCTATGGCTCCATTGTGCATGGACTCTGGTGATGTTTACCAACACCTCTGAGGTTCCTCTACAGCCTTTCCTTTCCTCGTTGGGAGAGGTTCAGTTACGAACAACTCATGCATGTGGGGAAAGGGCCTGAGGGGTAAGTGCAGAGAACCCAATATACTTGAGTTGGCTAAAAAAAAGCAAATCTAAAAGAAAAACAGTAGTTCAGTAATGGAAAAGAAAAACTTACATCATACCTTTTGTATCTTCTGTTTCAAAATCAACATTTTGAACCAATTTAAATTAATTTTTCAACGCAATTTTATATTTCTACTTCTTTTTGCCTAGGAATCCCTGTCCTTAAGAAGATTCATGATTTATATTGTTATACTATCAATTAAGTTATCTTGCAAAAGCACATAATACAGTGACCAGCAGTAATTTTAATTTTGTAAGGTGATTCAGTGATAGGACAGGACATGCACAGGGAAAAATCTTCCCTAAGTCACCCACCGCATTTAAAGTAGTCAATGTATGAGAAATATCCTCTTACTAGATTTTCAGAGGTAAAATAAAGATTCTCACTCTTAGATTTGTTAACTGTATAACACATACATAGTATACTGTCCTTTGTGTGTGAAAAAGGTTCAGAATGTCTACTTCTTGTAGACTGCTAACCGCAGTACTACACCATGAAAAACAGTTGAGTATTCACAGGCACACACACTTACAGACACAAGTCAAAAGTTTCTAAAATAAAATTGTTCTAATTTACATACTTACCAGACAATCTGTGACCCTCTGTGGCCAACAGAGAAACAAATTAAAGTTATCATGAACAAAAAGCGTATTCTATTTCAGAGCATTCAAAGACTTCAACTTTGTGCAGAAAGATGACTGAACAGAACAAGCATGAAAACATCAAAGCACCACCATCTACAAATTATATTCATAGAATCATAGAATGGCTAGGGTGGGGAAGGGACCTTAAAGACCATCTAGTTTCAGATGTTTGAAACTTTAGTAGCAGAAATAAATTAAAACATCCAGAATAGACTGTTATGAAACAAAAACGTGAAATAAATTCAAAGTTCAAGAAAATTAACAAAAAAGTAAGTTTTCCACATACTCTTAATGAATTCCTCATTAGCATCTATATAGTTTATATTTTGCTTGGGTGACTACAGCATTCTGCTGAACGGATCCTGTGGTAAATTATGTTTTCTTAGTGTCACAATATAATCCAAAGCAAGAAATAGGACAAACATGAAGCTAGCTGCTCCTACCATGTGCTTTAGTAGCGAGACTATAAGCCAGTGGAAGCTATTTTTAGGATAGCTAAAAAAAGCCTCTCCATACTCTTTTCCAAAATCTATTTAATAGCTCATTTCACAAGACAAAAACCTGCCATAGAAAACTATTTTCAATTACATACTTGAAATAGGTTCTCAAACTGAGAAAAATAACAGCAGCAAAACTGCAACACTTCAACATAAAAAAATGACAAACGCAAACAGTATCCTTGAGTTCTCAATCTGTACGTTATCATTCAGAAAAAACAGAATGAGGACATTAAATACTATTTTCCATAAATCCCTCATTTCATTGTAACCAGACAGTGTTTTACTTTAGGTAAATAAGTAGATATGCTAGGAAGGAATATATAAAAAATGTATTGATTTAGTATTTCTTCAGCTGTATACCAGTGCAACACCCTATACAAAATTTAAATAGGGTACATGGTAGTTCAGATTTTCTTCAACAAAGAATGAAGTATGCACGTTATTTCCTTGCATCAGAATTGGATTGCTGCAAGTCAGTAACTCAGTAACTGCTTCAAAATCATTAAAAGCCACAGATAGAAAATCAAAGTGTTGCTTCCTGCATTGGTAGATGTAATGTCTGACTCAAAACCACTCAAAATCTTTATCCCAAGTCAAATTAAATACTTGTCCTCAGATATGGCACTGTACAAATACATTGTATTCATATTTTGAATTAAAATTTATTTCCTTTCATTCCCTACCACTTACAGGTTCTAGAGTAATACGATTTCACCATTCTTCAAGTTGAAGAATTACCAACAAGGACAGTAATTCCCTTTCTAAGTATTAGAGAACAGGAAGAAATCTGAAACAGTCCAATAACTGATAACAGACACATCAATTGCTACTGTAGAACTAAAGTAATAAACTGACAAGGTATTTCTGACTTAGCTAAGACATGGAAATTATAAGAAAACAATACACAGCAGAGGAAACTCAAATGTACAACAATTCCAGGAAAAAATTTACAAGTTAATTGTAAGGATACAAAACTGAAGGAAATTGAGGGAATTTCTCCAAGGTAAGCTATTAGCACTGTAAATACTTATGTATATACAACCTCTGGAGGCTGAGAATATTATTTCATCTTTGTGTTACAGTACTTTCCCATCTACTTCATTTTTATTCCAGTTACACTGGAGATTAGCATTAATTGCTCTTGAGGGATGAGATATAAACTGCCTAGATACTTAGATTTAGAAGCTATGGCCAACATTTTGAAACCCTGCTCCCAAATTCGTATCTACAGAAGCTTTGCACACCCACACATCCTTGAAGATGGCAACAATTGGAGATACTAAAGAAAAACAAGTATCAGAATGGAATTCTAGACCTCATATTTGGATAAAGATTTGCATATTTCACCATGGATTGATTATGCAAATTTTGCAAACTGCAGATTTTAAAAAAAACAACCAACCAAACACATGCCTCCCCAATGTTTAATCACAAACAAATGGAAGGAACATGGGAAGAATTTTATTTCCAGCACTTCACATGCCAAAAGAAAAACAAAGTGTTTACCTGCATAATTAAATCAGCAGGGACAAAACAACAACAAAAAAAACAACCTGAAAATACCAGATTTCTTTCTAGATTTGATGAGAATAAAAACTGACCGCAGTCCTTTAATCTAACACTAGTTCTGGATGTAATCCAACACTTGAGCCTTGAACAAGTTCTGGATCTCAGATCACAGTAACTTTCCCAATATTAGTATGAGCAATAACATCTTCACATTACAAAAGTCATTAAGACCAAAGAGGATTTTATTTCTCCACATAGCAAAGTCTAAGAATTTATATCACATGAACATATCCTCTCAACATCACATTTCCTTTCCCTCAAGACTTCTGCAATCTCTCCTGAGCTCAGACTTAATACAGCACTAGAAGAAACACTGTTGGATACCATACAGTTTATTCTGATAGTTGTCTGCCATGAAATGCATCGGCTTTTTAAGTCCAAACACAGGTAGTTGAGCAAGGTGGTATTAGAAAATCATTTAAGAAGTCCATCCACTAGAAGGAAAATTAATTTCTCACATATGTAAATATCTGAACTCTAAACCCATGAACGTAACATGTACCAAACTACGATCTCATACCTGACCCTGCTTTCAGCAAGAGGGTAGAACAAATGACCTCCTAACATCCCTTCCAAACTGAACTGTCCTACAATTCAATGAAAACATCGTAAGGAAACTCCAGGAGAGGGAGGAATAAGCAAAAGGTATTAAGGTATTCCTCTACTTGTGTAAACATTAGGAGTGAACACAGGGTGCAAAATGTTACCTAGGTTGAGTGATGATAACACATGTAAAAATAGTTTGATTTAAATGGTTTCAAAGTGACAAAAATTTTCAACTACCATTTATCAAGAAACATCATGTGTTAGATTGTGCATGTAATTCAATTAGAAATTACTGGAAAAGGAAGAATATGTACAAACTTATTTTGTCCTTTCTCTATTTCCTAATAATCTGAAGTGATTTCTCTCTACAGTATATGTAATGTAAATTCCTGATTTCAGGATTTACAGTAACTAACAACACACAGAAGTTACTGAACACCAGAAATAAAGCACAGACCGTCACACTAAAACACAGGAGTTTCACAAAACCAAAATATACCAAAATGCCAAAGTCTGCCACACAAGCCCTGTAAATGCAAAAAGCAAGGCCAGAATACTAAGGCAGTCACTGCCATTTAACTGCAAACTCAAAACAATAGGTCTTAGAACTACTACAGTTTTTTATTTTGCATCATAAAACCAGAAACCTCAAGTATCAATATAATAATTAGGAAAGAGCAATTTTTTATTATAGTATCAACATTTCACATATCCTCTGACATTAAGATAGGCCAAACAGCCACAGGCAGGTCAGGGTAGTTCAAGTGGCTCCATTGTAGCAAGAGAAAGCAGAAGCCCCATTACCCAGTTACTCTCACTAGCACTAGTACTGCTTCTGCATTTCAACACAGAATAAGCAAGAAGCCTACACAGTTTTCCCCTGACGAGCTAGCTTCACATATGGGCACATTTGTTCCAGTCAAACTCTTTCCAAAATATATTGAGCTAAATGGGTAATGGTCTTGCCAACTTCATAGATTCTAGCTTCTGTTGTACCTAGAGAGAAGCTGTGCCTAGAGACTTTATTTTGCTTCCACTAAATTTCCAAAAGCCAAGCTTTGGAACAATGACTGACTTAAAGGAAATTTTACTTCTTTTCTCTAAACAAGTAATGTTGGGGTTTTTTTAGGAGTTAATTCTAAACACCATTCTTAGTGCACCCTTCACGTGATCATCATCTTAAAAGGGAAATTTTAGTTCAGAGATTGTTACCCTGTGAGATGCTTACAAAAACACAAAACACAAACACTACAGGAAGATCTGAACAACAGATTTCAATCCAAGTAGATTCCAATTTTCAGAAATTTTCACTGAAAGAGCTAAAATTTTTATGTTCTACTGTATAGGGCTAAAAAGCTGCTAGCACAAAACACTACATGAAACACGAAACACACAATTACTTTTTATTGAGCTAAACAGTCACAAACATAAACAAAACACAGAACTGCACACTTACCAAATTTTAAAAAAGCATGCGCAGAGGAAGTTCTGTCATCATCCAAATTGGCCATTTCAAACTGGTGCAGCTAATCACAAACGTCTCAGGCTAAGCTACAGTAATTTTCAAAACTGTTTAGTAAATGTTAAAGGCAATCAGCATTAAATTAAGTGAAAGCAATGTTAGTGGAGTTATTAACATGACAGTGCACAGCACAAAGGGTAGCAAAGTTTCATTACATTTTATGTTTCCCTCTTCTACCCTAAAAATTGGCTTTATTTTGCTTTTACATCCATAAAACTAATCCAAGTAAAATGACACAGCCTACACAAAGTCCATCCTTTGGACATTAGAGAGTAGCTTTGTTATACAACAGGAAATTTGCTGCTAACATTAAAAGGTGCTGAGTAAAATCTACTTTATTTATTTCAAATCAATTAAAAATACTGATTTAGCTAGTTCATATAAAGGTGTTAAGTAATAGTGAGCATGGGGAGCTAAAATTCTGCTTATGCATAGTACTGATTTTATCCCATGTGGAATTTACATTAGAATGTTTCTTGCAATCATATATATAGCTTATGGCACTGAATAGCTTAGTTATTTGAAGTAGAACATACTCCAGTTTGGGATGTAAAATAAGAAAATACTGTTTGTAACCACTTTGACAAGTTTTTCCAAACCTTTAAGCATCGAAATTTTAAGTAACAAAAATTTCGCAAGTTGCAGATTAACCAACTATAAAGTATCATTATAATCTGCTCTTAACTGTTAATTATCACAGTAGCAACAAATGGAATAGTATTTCATTGCTCAAGGAAGGGAAAGAAAAAATTCTCAATATAATTTGGTTTTACTGGCAAAAATGTAATTCATAATTCTACATACATAAAAATGAAACTATGGGTTATATCTCCTACAGGATAGGGTCTTAAATCATACTTCGCCGTCGGCTACAAAACATTAATCACTCAAGCATTTCAAGCACATCTGTCTATACTCCATGTTTACTGTATCCTACTCCAAGCACCATACTAAAAAATAAACAAAACAATCAGTACTATTTGTAAAGTGGGACTCTCAAGCATAGACTGATTCAGAACACTATGGGGGGAGTTCCAGCCACTGTCAATGACTATACCAACCACATCTCTTTCTGACAGTGCCAGAAAGGACATATAAAAGCTCTAAAGTTATACAAATTTCAACATATTTACAAAGATGGAGTAAATTTCAGAAACAAGAACATTATTTTCAATTTTAGATAAAAATGTTATCTGAAAGGTTATATGTAAAATTTGATTGTTAAATCAACTCTTTTGTCAGAAAAGCATTTAAACTCAAATAATCTTTATTCCTTGAGTAAATAAATTTATTCAGTTACTATATAAATAACAAAATCTCTATGAACAGGAAACGAAGGAAGTGAACTACTCTAACATTTGTCATTGTCGCAGAAGACATTTTCTTATACACTTAACAAAAAAGGAGAAAGCAGGAGCAGTTAAGAAAAACTCAAGCATTTAAAATCATCCAAATGCCTTCTGCAGTCACACGGCCCGAGTCTGTATGGGAGTCCCCAAGTTAGCCTGCTGCCTAGGGACCCAGGATTCACCTACTCCACACATGGAAGTTCCAGACTGCATTTGGTAGAGCCCTATGGCTACATTTGTAATTCAATTTCCAGATAACCATATAATCATAATTGGCCACCAAGTAACAACTCACTTACTGAACAGTCTTAATCAAGCTGTTTTGCAAATTAATACTATACATAAGTAGAATTTTTAAAGCCATATGAATCAGACCAGTCATTAATCAATCAATTCTCTTTCTGAGAGGCCTCATAAAGCTTTTCATACTGTCTGATCAGTCATTACCACAAATCAAATCTATCGAATATGCAAATAAGGAAATAATGATTGAGTTTTACAAGCATGTATAACACATGAATAGGCACCACAGGGATCATTTGGAAAAGTGCTTCCATTAGAACATTAATAAAGCCCTACTAAGATTGTATTTTCTTAAAAAAAAATAAATGACTGAACTTCGGAAATTCAAGCCAACTTGGTAAAAATCATCCTTTCATTTAGGCCAGAATGTACCTGCCACACAGTCCAACGTCAGAACAAGAAACGCTCACGTTCCCTATCCAAGGGAAACCTGGCAAACGGTGGTACTTTTGTATAAGTGCCTGCAATTTTAAAAACCTTCATCTGCTCGACAGCTTTTTAGAACTGCATGCAGCAATACTGCCATGAGCAGTACCTGTACAACCGTGCTGCCCAACGACACCTGTAAATCACCTGAAACTGCGTCGGCCAGGACCCCGTGTCTGAGCACCGCCCCGGGATGTGCAGGGCCCCGCTGAGGAGAGCGCAGCCAGGCGGGGCGGGAAGCGCAGAGCCCGCGCGCACGGACCGTTGGGGAGCGCTCGCTCGCCCCGCGCGCCGGCGACAGGTGTCGGGCGCGAGCGGCCGGCCAGGGCCGCGGCGGGGCCGGTGGGTGACACGGCCGGGTCGGGGGGGGGGGGTGGGGGAACGGGGACGACGTCGGCCAAGAGCTCGGGGAGGGTGGCGGGGCACAGGGAAGGAGAGCGGGAGCGGGGCAGTTAGTGCAGAGGGCAGAGGCGCAGGCGAGGAGAGAGAGGAGAAAGAGCCCCCGAGCTCCTCTCGGGCAAGCCAAGAGGTCAGACCTGAACGTTTAGAGCGAGCCCGCAGCTCCAGCATCTTCCAGCTCACATCAGCCATATGGGCCGCCGCAGGGGCCGCTGCTGCCGCCGCCATCCTGATGAGGACCCGCCGTTCCCGTCACTATTCTCTGGCCGGGACAGCGGCCCTAGTCTCAGTAGATCCGCACCGCAGAAGCCGGGTAGCAGTCTCCGCCTGGTTGCTCGCGCCAGCCGTAAAGAGACTCGCGCAGGCCGTCACGCCGTCGTCGCAAAGCCGCCGGGTCAGTCCCGGAAGCGAGCTAGCTGTGGTGCCGGGCACACCCCTGCGCTGCCGTAAGTGATGCGGGCGGGGGCGGCCGCGGCGGGGAGTTGGGCCGCGCCGCTGCAGGATGGGGGGCACCGAGCGCGGGCTCGGGCTGTGCCTGCTGCTGGCCCTGGTGGGGCCCGGCGGGGCCCTGCAGAACGTCACCGCCCAGCTCTTCGGGACGGAGGCCTACGGGACCCTGGCGGCATTCGGCGACTTCAACTCGGACAAGCAGACGGACCTGTTCGTGCTGCGAGGCGGTGAGTGAAGGGGCGGGAGAGGGACCGCCGTGGTTACCGGGAGGCGGCTGGGTGCCTCCGCAGCAGTCCCCGAGGAGCGCTTTGGTGTGTTCCTCGCCTGTCGCTGGGGTGGGTTCCCGGTCGCGTTTCGAGGCTGACGGGTGGGCCGGGGTAGGCGCCCAGTGGTGACACCTGCGGCGGTGCCGTTCTGCCCCGGCCTCCCTCGGGGAGTGCCCGCTTGAGGAGGCGCCAGTTGCTTGTTTGGGAGATGCTTTCTTGGTGGGTAGGGAAAGATTTTCCCGGTGGCAGCTGCCGTGTCAGGAGCGGGACGCGGGGGTCCGTTTGGGTCCCGTCCAGTTGAAG
This sequence comes from Hemiprocne comata, assembly GCA_020745705.1. Taxonomy (NCBI): domain Eukaryota; kingdom Metazoa; phylum Chordata; class Aves; order Apodiformes; family Apodidae; genus Hemiprocne; species Hemiprocne comata. The sequence continues at coordinate 8,283,166 of CM036598.1, forward strand.
ATAACCTGTGACAGTGCATCAGGACTGCGTGTCTTTTTCCTGGTCTCTCAAGCGGTGTGTTCAGTGCTCGGGCCCCTTTGCCCTGAGTTTCTGTATAGGCTTCAAATATGAAGCCCAATATATACCCCAAACCAGGCTTATCATCAGTGGTCAGTGATATTTGCAGATGTTAATCTTGGATTATTTTACTGACTTAAAGCTGCACATTAAGAGAATAAATGTATTCTCAATTTTACCTTTTTTCTTTTTTTTATTCCTTCAATCTCAAGAAATGTTTCTATAAGTAGCTTCAGTAAAGCATGAGTGACTTTCCCATCTAGTTGAGATATTTAAATGCATGGCTCTTGAAAATGCTCCACTGGCTCATCTGCTGAAAACCTACCCTGAGATATTAGATTTAAAATGAATGTCAGTTATAAGAGATTTAATTTTTACTTATCTTCCAGAAGAATGCATATAAAAATATGAACGTGTATATATATATATATAAAGTTTTAGAAACAAGACTTACAGTTCCTTGCTTCTGCTCTGCAGCATTTGCTATGGTTTTCCTACTTGATACTCTGTAAAAATGAGAAATAACATACTTGAAAACATTATTTAAGTCTTGACAAAAGGTAGCTTGAGAAATACAGAGTACACCTTTTAAACAAAAAGCAAACACCAATTCTAAATAGAACTCTAAGCAGCAGAATAAACGGTAGTCAATTACAAATAGTGCTGAAGAAGTGAGCATTGGAGGTAATAGTTTGAGGAACAGTGATCTGGTAAAGAAGCCCAGTTCTAATAAGTCTGACCCTTAATAAAGAAATTGGGACAATGTCTTGGGCCATTTGCTGGATTTATAGTGCTGTTCTGATCTTCAATTACTGTATTTGAATGACAGTTATGTTTCATATGCTCAGGTGCATGACAGAGACATCAGTTTGTATTTGGAGCTTTGTAAGAGAGTGTAAACTAGCTAAATTTAAAAGGTAAGCTAGATCCAAAAGTATTTTGCTACAATAAGAGTTCAAATTACCACTGAACCCTGGGTTTAGTCAATTTCTGACCCTGAAGTATAGGAATGAATGGAATTGTGCATGCACATACCTGTTTTATATGTGTACATGCAAAGCAGGGATAAGTGGGAAGCTCGTGCTGTTCATGTGTTTAACCTACCACCTTCTAGTTGTGTTTGATGCCTCTTCTAGTAGTACAGGGCAGAGAGTAATCATTCCCCTATTAACCTTCTATGTTTCAGTGGGGACTTCTGAAAACTTGTGCGATATTCTCACTCAGATGTTTGAACTGAAGATTTATAATCTACATAATTGTTGTTTGCATGGAAGCTGATCTGGTTTCTCACCCTCCTATGTACTTTTTTCCCTTTCTTCGGTATACTTTTTTGAGATGAGAGGACAAGAACTGCAAATAGCATCTAGGACGTGTGCACTGTGCATTGAAATTTTCATGAATCTATCTTCAGTGACCATAAAAATATCATTTTTGAGTGGTGTAATTGACTTGGAACCTGGTATGTGTAAAAACACATTTGCTGCTTTATATTCAGTACTTTACCACACAAGTGATGAAAAGGCAGGTGAAAGTCTGTAGCGTGAAATCAGAATTACAAGTTTTAACAGTCAACCCACAGCTTTATTATCAAAAGCTTAACCAGCCAGCAGGCTGCTTCACCTTACTGCATGCCAACTTTTTCAATCACCCATGACCGTGTAGTGCAACCCAGGCTTTATTAGCTTGCCAGATGGGACTGCACTAGTCGTCCCTATCCATTTTGACAGGGTTTGTTTTCATTTACTCATATGCTGGCATATTCTTCTTGGTAAATATGTTTATAGTAGTTATCTGTTTTTTCACATCCAAGAAGCTTGTAGTTTGCTATTTCACATTTGTGGACTTTGGCACAGAATGATGCTCTTGAAATATACTATGGTAGCTTGGGTTTGGAGCCATAGAATTATTTTCAATTAGGTGACCTAGTTCTTGCAGTTTGGGATACTAGAGGTGCATTTTGTGCTGAATGCAGAACACAAACCTAATAAAGGACGAGTAAAAAACCTGAACTGTTATTTTACATGCAGAAGTAAGTGCATTTGTATTGTCGTTTACTGACTGAAAATGCATTTCATCATTCAGGTTAAAATTTTTTTTTCTTCCCCAAATTTCAAGTATTTGTGCAACATAAAATACAGACTCGTATTTAGATCTTCCTGAAATAATTAAATTACAGTGGTTTGCATCATTGCCTCTAAGTGAGGAAATGCTGCAGGGAGCCAGGTTACTTCTGTGAGTTTCACTTACAGTGCTTTTGTCAGTCAACTTTTGGGAGGAGTATCAGATCCTGCTATGTCAGAGACAGTATTAAAATAATTGAGTTTAGCTTTTAAGCTTTAATTATTTGTTTGGAACTGATGCCTGCCATTTTTCCATGTGTAATGTTTCTGTACTTGTTATAGGAAGTTTTATTTAAACTATAGACATTGAAGAAGGGCTTCTTTGGCTTCCTTTTGAATGAGGAGGAAGTAGTATGAGAAGTCTTTCAAAGTTTTTGCTACTGTGGGGAATGACTATTTGTGGCATCGTTTTGGAGATGTTTTAGTCTGGTGGTTTGAGATGTTTTTGAGATGGTCTTGATGTTTTGAGATGTGTTACTTGCTTTTGCAGGGAATGAGTTGATTATATTTTTGGCTGACCAAAAGGAACCCTACTTTAAGCCCCGTGTTAAGTTACCAATGAGGTAAGTATTGATATTCAATGGTGAAAGGTATATATACATACCCATAGTTGTAACCATAATAGTATTACAGGATATGTTATTGCCTATAATAATGCTTACTAATAGTATTATGTTTATTAGAAGTTAAATTGCTATTATAGCTAAGCTTCATGTTCTATATTTTTGTTTTTTGTTATCCCCTCCTATCTTGGAAAGAGCTCATTTGTTTAGTGCTTTTAAGTCTTAAGAGAATGAGCCATGTTTGTGTGTGCAAACAGAATCTCTGAGTAGGTAACTTAGTAAAAAAAAAAAGAACAAACACATGTAAGGAGGAGTGGTAAGATGTGGCAGAAGATGGGAGATGACATTGTCTTTGAAAAGATCTATCTGTCTGTCTGACTCCTGCTGCTTAAATTGCTTGTGTTGCTTTATGGTCTTGCTCTTGGAATGCAAGCAAAAGATCCTGCAGCACATTTTTTGAGGACTTGTTGTACAGTAAATAAAGGGATTTAATGAAGTCTAGATAGCATTAACAAACGAGATAGCTGAAGCATTCCTGTTAGCTGAAGTTTAGAGTTAAAAATGTCATCCTTCCTTGGAGGAAGATACACTGCAGAATGCTTGATTTGAAGCTACTTTTGCAATAGATAAGGACTTCAAAAAATAAGCAAGGTTGTTGAAGGACAATGTTGTATTGGACCAACTAATAACAATTGGGACAAAAGGCAAGGCTTTGAACACGAGTACTTTCAATTTTCATGCACACATTTGTACAGTTATTTGTATGTGGTGTTTTTTTATTTGTTTGTGATTTTTATTTTAGATCTCTTGGTGTTACCATAACCAGTGTAGTTCCTGGAGATTATGATGGTGATTCACAAATGGATGTCCTCCTGACTACCCGGGCACAAAATCATGGCAAAGATGAACTTTCAGTGTTTATTTTTTGGGGGCACAACCAAACATTAGGTGAGTTGCTGCAACTGCTTATAAATAAGATTGTTAGGCTTTTTAATAACTCAAAATATAGTCAGAAAGTTATACTCATTTTACAGTGTATTGATAGTTATGACAAGTAAAACAAGAGATGAGCAGCTACTCAGCTTCATACCTGTGGACTATTTGACTGTTACAATGTTTTCAGTTAATTAATGAAAGAGGAGAAAGCTAAAACTCCTGCTTTGTATCATGCAACAGACGTAAGCAAACCATATTAGTTTGACAGTAACTGACTAACTCAAGATCTACTTTTCATGACTTCCCCATTAGGCATCTCAGCTTCACAAAGATTATCTCAAAAAAAATTGTCTTTAATTTAAAATGGGCTGAGAACCTGATAGAAAGTTCAGTGCAGGAACTTTCAGAATACCATACTTTCACTTAGAAACAGTAATATAACACTCTTATTTCTGTTAAACCAAATTATTTCAAGACAGTGACACACTGAAGTAGGTTTTGGGAGGGAGTTTTCTAGAGTCTCTATCATTGGAAGTTTTCAAGAATCTTTTAGCAGTATTCTAGGTATAGCTGATTCCATCTTAAGGTAGAGTCATGGACTGCATGAACTCTTGAAGTCTGTTCTGTGTTCTGTTGACTTTGTTAGGAAATGGTTTTGGAAGGACTTTAGGGTTTGAAGAAGGACAGAAAAGCAAAAGAAGATACTTCTAAGTCCAGAAAAACTACTGAAGAATAATGAGTATTATAAACAACTATGTTATAAAATAGTTGCAGGTGAGACAAGTGATGGTCTTAGGTACAGTTGCTTCTGGCTCTAATCAGAGGTGAAACAAGCAACCTGGGAAAGTGCACTGGATTGAGTGTTAAGAGAACAGGAGGTATCTGTGGTATTGAAAAGAACATGAATTATTTGGATTAATTTATGCTATCTTGCTTCTGAACAACCATTGGGAGAGGCACAAATGAGCATATGGGACTTAAAGAAAGAGTTGGAGGTTAAAAATTCAGGCAATAGTTGGTATGTAGTGAGGCTACTGGGAAGGTGCCTATGTGGGTAATCAAGTGTGAAAACTCAAGAGGAGGGTTCTGCTATAAACTGTGGAAACTGGAAAGAAGACAGACATGGAGAAATGAAGGAAACAGGGATGATGGGGCAAGGAGTTTGGATGACAAGTGAAAGTGAAGTCTGAGAGGTGATAACCTGATTAACACTTCAAATCCTCACTTCCCATTTAGGCAGTCTACCTCTAATCTATTTCAAACACTCAGTGTATATGATTAAGAATGTTTTCTACAGTGACAAAACATTAAACAGGGGTCTTATGTACAATGTTAAATTCTTAGACTGTCTTCATCCCAACTACTTAAGGTTTTGTGTGTGTATGTGATTGCAGTCATACATAGAAATAGCTTTTGCTAAGATCTATTTAAAGTAATTTGTTGAAGAGTTTAGTGGAGAGAGAAAAGTTTCAGCATTTTAACTGTAACTCAGCTTCCCTGCATAATTCCAGGAAGCCAGTTAGTTGTTTCTTCTCAGTGGTGGCTAATTTATTTTTATTTTTAAAATTTATGGTTATAAATCAATAGAATTATGTCCAAGTTAAAAATGTAAATGACATAATATAATTGGTAACTAATTCAAATGGTTATTTTCTGTTTTCAGATCTTAACCATAAAAGTATGATAAATAAGACTTTTCATGATGAGCCTCTAGTAATGGAGTAAGTATGACCTACTTTTTTAGAAAGCAACATTTATAATGGTGGCCAAGAGCAACTTAAATATAATTTAATGCTGAAATTTGAAATACATGCTCTTTGTCTTTTAAGAAATAGCTGGTTTGTGTAATATCAACTGTTCTAACGAAAGATGAAACACAGCAATCATCTTTATTTATCTTCTATATTATATCATTCTGGCAAAAGTAACTGAATAAGCCTTTAATTTTTTTAATTTCAGTGCTCAGTTTTATGCAGAAAAAGAGCCATTCATTTCTTGCTGTATTTTGTAACATGAAACCCTTTGTGGCTTATCTGACTGAGCATATATCCATTTCAAGATGCATATCCCTTTGTGAAATGCTGAACATGAGGGAAACATATCTGGAAAATCAAATGCATGATATAGTGTAAAACAGAAGCATAGTGCTACTAACAGCTCAGACAAGAGCCAAAATTCAGAAAAGAATTCACAGCTGACAATTACTCATTGCTTGGTGGGAAAATGCTAACCAATTACAGGTGAACCTAAGAACAGCTAATTTCTACTCCTATAATGACTAGGGTGATACTAAAATTGTTTTGCATTTTCAGCTTTAATGGAGACTTGATTCCTGACATCTTTGGTGTCACAACCGATTCAAGTAAGCCCCAGATATGGATAGGAGGGTAAGCCAAGGGTTTGTTCATTAGCAGGCATGTCAATAACTTACTCATGGAGCACCCAATTCTTATTAAAGAGGCACAAGACCCATGTCTAACTGGGTCTGTGTAAACATATCAGTCTCTCTCATTTCTATGTTTATCTTTAAACATTCTATGACACTGCATCTAACTTTTGAAGTATTGTTTTATAGGGGAAGTAGGTGTTTTGTAGGGGAAGCAGACGTTCCTTGAGAGCTCATAGTGATGTGGGTTTAGGGGCTTTGAAAAAGAAAAAAAAGCCTAAAAAGAAGGATACTTGAATTAGAACTCTTCCCTGATTTGGAGATTTTTCTCTCAATTGTAAAAGAATGTGCTCAAAAGACAGAAGAAAATATTTTTAGGATACAAGTTGGATTACAAAAGTCAAAATAAATCCATTGTTCTTAGCTTCGTGATAACATGAAAACCACTCTTTCAACATTTTCTTTCTGAATTTTTTTTTTTTTTTGCTAATAATAAATAATTGCAAGAATTAGGAACTGGACTTGTATTTTCTTGGAGGACTGGACAGTTGTTTGAAGAAATTTGCATCTTCTAACCTGCTATTTTTTTTTTAAGTGGGACTTAATAGGTTTGTCTTGAATGTTCCTTAGTAACATTAACATAGAAACTTGCAGCTTCTGTATGTTTCAGGAGAAATCCAAGTGTTGGTGTCCCAGCTGTTTTAGGTTTGCATACAATCAATACTTAAGTTTACTTTAAAAGAGTGTATTAGGTAGTCTTTGCTTTGGTATGTGGCTTCCTTTCGCTGTTGTTTCAAGGTCTCTGTTACCTCTGGAGAAATCTTTGTGATGATTACTCAGTCTCTCTGGCAACAATATATCCACTTTCTATCGTGCATCTCCATAGCCCTTAAGAAATATTTTAAAAAGGCTTTTCTCCCACCCCATTACTGAGTTTAACAAATCTGTACCTCTTGTTCCTAACTGGCTATTTTCCTTTCCTCAGAGCTCACTCAGAAGTGATGTAGTGTCAATAATGTGTAACTGGAAACTATACCCTTCTCGGCAATATGTTTTTGGTCATTAGTCCCAACTTGAATTTTATCACCATTACTTATATTTAAATTGATGGCTTATGGAACAGATTACAGATTCACAAAGGTGTTTCTGAACACCTTGCAATGATGATATGTTGAAAAATGTTATGAGCTTTTGGAGATACGGAAAAATGGGAAAGATTTGTTTAATTTTGTTGAAGAAATCCTTTCAGTAGCGTTAGGCTACAAATAAACTTACTCATTACAGCTCAAAATAAGACTGAGGGATATAGGTAGCAGCATAAGCAATGTCTTTAACATGGAAAACAGCTTTATGTCATCTGTGTAGAAAAGCATTTTTCTATTTTTAATCTAAAATGTTTTTATATTTATACTAGAGCTGTATAAGCAACTTTCTTGGCTGTCTTCAAAACAAGAAAAACCTACAGAAAATACTTAATGATTTCTTTAGGATTAAGTGATTCTTTTTAACATTTCTAAGACTTAGTTATGATCTTTGGGAAGTAATCAGAAGCTTATTTTTTGTCTTACCATAAAATGAGTCACGGAAGATAAGGATTTTAGTAATATGTATGTAATGTCACTGGGATAAATAAAATCATTCCAGACAGTAGTACTCTCACTGTCCTGCTATGTATAGTGCATTTTGAGATTTTTCAGAGTGTATTAGCTAAGGATTCTGAAAGTAACATGTCTGATGATTCAACTGCTGTGACTTCTGAAGGATTTGTTATATTTCATTGCGCTGCCAATAGGGAGGTTTGCTGGAAGTCCAGTCATTTATAAAGAAATAAAAGTATTACCTGCTTAGGAAATGACATAGTCTCTAGTCCATCATGATGAGAGAGCTTAAATATTATGTAAATTTTTTTTAAGTGACTGAAAATAAAGTCCATTTACATGCAGCAGGCAGGAGCAGCTTTAACAGCACGTGTTTATGTCCATTTTTGCACATCTTTATTTACCCTAAAGTAGGTTTCAAAAGTACTGATAGTAAAACTGCTTGAGGAAACTGGGGAGGACAGCAACCACTATCTCAAAATTACAGTCAAAGTCTATGCATTAAATTTCACTTTGTGGGTTAAAAAAATTTATTTTAACAGTATCTAACTGAAGCCCCTGTGTTATGAATCATCCTTCGCAGAACCTTTCAAGCAATTACTCTAGTTACTTCATGTATTGTAAGCCAAGTAGTAAGTTTAGCTTAGCATTAGGAGAACATTTTCAATTTTATTTAAAGTTTCACCATTTTTTTTTAAAAGCTATATCATCATGATTACCAGTCCCCAGGTGTTGCTGAAACGTATTGCCTTTTATTCTTGTCTGCAGGAACTTGTCATGGCACGCTGTGTTGGAAACTCAAAGTACAATGTATATACCACACTCCCATGCATTTATAGACTTAAATAATGACTTCACTGCTGGTAAGTCACAAAAGTGTTAAATACCTTCCTAAAAATATTTATCACTAAGTATACTATGTAATGTATTGCAATTTCCATCTGATACTTTAGTAAATTTCACTGATGGTTGTTAAGAGTTGATTCTGGCATGTTGCACTTGGCAAGTACCTGACTTTGCAACTTCTGATTTTTGAATATATATTTTTTTAAATATCTACAATTTTAAAATTCTGGGCTTAAGAAATAACTGCCAGAATGAAGAATCTAATAATATTTTCTATTTCTTGATGATTATTTATTCAGAACTAATGCTTGTTTGGAATAATTTTGTGTTTACCAGTAAAACATTGTTTCCAGTTCTTTGTTAGCTGTACTCTAGTATCCTGGTTGCAACTGAATCAGAAGCAGAGCTGTATTTTCTTCATCTTGAGTATATATATTCTTCATCTTGAGTTTTATAGTTCATTCAGAAGAATATTTTCAAGACTGGACTTATAATTTGTTTCTTGATTATTTTAATATTACTTCGTTCTATTTTGTTGTAGTTAATTCTATCACTGATTGAGAAAATAGCATGTGAGACTTTATTCTTTTATTACTATATGAGCAATCCTATAACGTATTTATAGTTCAGTGTTCACAAACAAGTACTGGAGACAACTTTTCTTGGTGGTTCAACTGTATACTTTGGTGGTGGCTTTGTTGTGTTTGGGTTTGGTTTTTTTTATTAAACACACAATGCAATTTAGCCTTCGCTTATTACAGTGAAGCTATTCATCACTTACATGCCAGGTTCATACCTCCAAGCACAGTGAAATGTTGTGCTAAACTTAAATTTCCTCACACACTAAATTAATTCTGAAATGCTTTATCTGCTCCTAGGTGTGCAATGTACAGACATTCGTATCTACTAATTTTGGAAAGAAAGCTTAGTTTTTTCCTATTTAGTAGCATGGGAATGAGAGAGGAAAGAGTCCATAAAATTAATTAAGATGCTTAGAAATGTTGGGGATTAAGTTAATTGCTTTAGTGATTAGTCAAACCTTTATATTCAGTTCTGGCACATTGCTGCATGAAGCTGTCAAGTGGAAATTCCAACTGGAAAATTAAATACACGATTGCTTACCATAATCAGTGTCATGTAATAACAAATTCTAACACAGTTCTATAAATCTTTTGGAATTTTGTTTTAGTGGCATGGTCAGCATAGACAAGCAATCCAGGTACCATTTTAACATGAATATGTTGAAATCTAAACTCACAGGTAAGTAAAGTTAGGAAGTTTAGGTGGCTTACATAGCTCAATTACAGATCAATTTTTTGCAAGAGTACAGCCAGGTTTTTATGACAGCTAACTGTGTAGAGAATGTCCAGAGAGCTCCAGTTAGTGCTAGTGAGATACAGACCCACTGTGAACAAGGCAAATATTGCTGAAAAACAATAGCTTCTTGGAGATATCTGATACTTCATGACTGATGTGTTATTCCAAGACTACCTGCTTCCAAAGTGAAAACTCACCAGTCATCTAGTCCTGTCTGCACATTTATGGTGGTTCCCTGACATCAGCTACAGTAACTGCTCAGGAACTGAGGCTGAGCAGGAGCACAATTTGCTTTCACTTGAGTTGTTAAGCTTGCCATGCAGCTTCAGGATTGCCACAGCCAATGTAACCACAGAGAGAAGGCAGGCTCCTATTTTAGTTGCAGCAGTTGTAGCCTGCCTTTAACCAGGCATGAAATTGCACCTTGAGTCTCCTTGTGACTCTTCCAAAAAATATCTGTTTAATGTTCTCAGCATGTCTCCTTTAATTTGTGTTAGTCTGTACAGAGTTGGACAAGTGACTCCTAGAAGCAGTAAAAAAAAAAAGGGGCAAAACAAAAACCAACCTATGTGTAACCATCTCTACAGTACTGATAGTTCTGTGATTATAAATGCACCCTGCCAAACAGTGCCAGGAGAAGGTGCTTATAGTACTGTAGTGTGCCCACAGCTAGTCCTGTATCTTGCTCTGTGCAGCCTAGATTGACTTTGCAGAAAACAGCTGAATGTGTCTGCTTGTTTAGCTCTGTCCCTTGTTAGCACAGCTGGGGTGGCACAGCCCTACTGTGCCTGGAGAGAGAGGAGTGCCAGGCACACTGGGTTATTTCTCAGTGGAGTCTGTTAATTATTAGTTGGATCAGGTAGAGCTAGTGAAGAGGAGAGGATTCTTATGACTCAGTATTCACCTGCACTACTATTCTTGAGTTGGAACAACACCTCATTAAGAATAGGTCCTGGTATACATTGAAATCATATTAATCAGGCAGTAGGCATTAAGGAGGATTCAGGTCTGCATGCTGAAATCCTGTGTTCCAAAACACTGAATCATGACATTTGATGATGCTGTGGTACTTTTTGACTGAAAAAATCAAGAGTATTTACTCACAGATAATGGTAATATTAATTAATATGAAGGGACAGTTGTACCTAAAATGAATGCACAGTTCTGTGTACAAATAAAAACTGAACCTTCAGAATACACCATCTTGTTGTTTTGGGGTGTTGTTTTTTTAAAGACTTTTGTCTAATAGTCTACAATGTTTTGAGGCTTTTTGTATTCTGTAACACATGCAGCCAATTCAGCGATTTTCAGCTGGGCTATTTTTGGCAACCCTATCATTATAAACAGCTTAGGAGATTTAAAGTGTGCTTGACATTAAAAAAAAAAAAAATCCTCTCTGCGCTAAGAATCTTTTTGCTAGTTTATTGCCTAATGTGGTTTCAACGTGCTGATATTAATCCCTCAAAACAGAGCTTTTGACTGACACGTTTCTCCTGCTCTGGGTAAAATGCAGTTGAATTGTTACAATTTCATTATATGAAAACACGTTCATAAAGATGTTTTTAATCCCTAACAATTATACATGAAGGGCTAACTGTGTAAGGATTTTATAATCCAAAAATCCACTAACCAGAACAAAGATAATACTAATCTCTCTTGGTGAGATATAAACTAGGCTGTTTCAGATAGTAATGCTGCTGGTTTTTTTTCTACATTATCATGTAGAAATCTCAGCTTCTTAGAATTTTTAATTCATTTTATATAATTTTTATAGTCCATACAAAAACAAAAAAAAATGTTCAAGTGTCTTCTGTCTGTGTTAGGCTTGTGTTGCTCCAGGAAGGAGTATCTAGTTCACAGAATGGCTGAGATTGGAAGGAATTTCTGGAAATGTTCTAGTCAACCTACCTACCATCAATGCATTCTTTGTACATGCACTGAGATAGACTGAAAGAGGAAAAAACATGGTGACTGGTTATAATAGGGCTACTGGGTGGCTAGTAATACATAGTCACACACTTGTCATTAGTTGTTTTTAACTGCTAGCTTAAGAAAATAATCTTGAAGATAATAATAATAGGCTTGTCTGAATAGATTAACTTCAGGTATATTCTTATGAAGCACAACAGTTCAGGCTCCTTGAGTGTGGAGAATGGTCCGTCTTCTCCACCCCACATAAGACTAAATAAAATGCCTTTTAAGCCAGCAGAGGCGACTTTAGCTGATTACTCAAGGACAGACAAGAACAGGCCTGACTGTTCTACCTTTTTTCCAAAGCAGGCTCCTTGAGTAAGAGGCCTGTCTTAAAAATCTCATATCCTCAAACTTTAAGATTTACATCACATGATTTAAGAAAGTAAGTGTTTGAACAGGATTTAGCTCTCAACTTACAGTGAAGGTAAAAACTAGTTATCTTTGCATTAATCCACTGAAATCCAAGTAAATATGAACCTGGTCTTTCTCAGAAATGCATTCAGATGTGTTAGTCAAGAGATGGAGATGATACTGTTCAACTGAAAAAACACTATTCCCAATATGGTCATTATGGTGAAGATTTTACAGTTTAAATACATGAACCGAACCATGGTCAAAGCACCTGATAAAGACCACCCAGAAATTATGTAGAGTTGGGTACCAACACAGATCATCTATTTAAAGGTAGACAACAGACAAGCATATTTTGTTTATGCCATTGTTGATTTGCATCACAGTCAGCATTTTCAGATAAATACTTCAGGCCAAGCTGAAGTTTAAATTTAGCATCGGTCAGTAGGTGAACACTGATGAGGCTGTCCTAACATCAGCTCTCATAGGTGTATCCAGAGTGCTTTATCTCAAGTTGAGATTTTTATTATAGCAATTATATTCCTACATATCTTTTTTTTTTCTAATTGGTTAATTTTGTTGTTTCTAATGAAAACATCTTAAAATGTTAGAATTTCAGTTAAGTCTAATGATGTGTTTCTAAGCCAAAATTTTAGTACTTAATTACTGGAGAAAAAAAGGTTATTAATAAACAATAAATGTATATGCCCTTAACAAGTCTTCTACCAAGAAATCTGGCCATGGCCCTGCCAGTATTTTTAAAATGTTCAAATGTATCAGACAAAACTGCCTTGGACTCTGAATCATATTGTAACTTCATACTGTACATCTGTCAGTGTATCCTTGAATGCTATGAAAAATAGCTGATGTATTAAATACTATGTGCCTGATCTGACTATGTGATTCCAAAGTTTGGAAATACTGCTTTTACAACATGTCATGTGTTGAACATGGTGTAATTGCAGATATTTCTGGAACTGTTTATATAAAATGAAGGAAAAATCATGAATTTGATTTTGGGAAAACTAAAGCAGAAAAATCATTAGTGAGAAACAGCTTGCTTTAAGATAATTGCTAGTCTCTTTACTGATGTTCATTTTCTCATGTTGTTTTGCTTTGGAAATCTAGAAACCTAATGTACCACAACATTTACTATGTGCTTTCTTTTGGATTCCCACTTCTTAGTTTAAACGCAAAAATGTAGATAGGGTTTTTTTCTTGAAAACCAATCATTAAAATCACAAGTGATTTTTCTGTTGTAATCTTTTAAACTTTTATTCTGAAGACATTGTAATGTTTGATGTCAGATGCTGATTATATTTTTGCTGAGTTTCCTCTTAATGGAAGCTGGTAGCCTCTCTGCATATATTATCATCATCAAAGCTTATTCTATGCAGTTGACCTGCATTTATTCTCTATTAAAATAACCAGGCTCATCATGTTGGCAAACACATTATTTGGCCTTTTAAAACTTAACCTTGAGTGGCATTTTAAAACTCTGTGTGTGTATATATGCATTTGAAGTCAAATAATTCTCTCTGGTTCTGCCCTCTCCCTTATGTTTTTTTTCCCAAACAAATATGCAGTAATGCCATGTCCCTGTTTCAGTCCTTGAACAGGTACATTTTTTAATTTCTCAGCTGTTTTAAGCTCTGATAAGAGCTTACCTGAAGGTAAAAAACATATCATATAAGCTACACAGGATATATTTTGTAGGATCTCCGTCTGTTAAGTTTTGAGTCATTTTTTTGTTACTTTTACTTTTAGTTTTTCAGATTCGTTATCTCTAACTAAAAATACTCTGTGTGACATGATCTCCTGTAATTTCTTTTTGTCCACCTGTTCCTGCACAGTGTTCTCTAGCAGAGGAAGTTCACTCTCATAAGACAAAGCCAAAGTTGCTCAGATTAACTGCATCTCCTCCTGCTCTGAGAACATCTACTTTTGCCAATGCCCCTTTTCTTATTCATAGTTTATATCACAAAGTGACTTAAAGAATGAGAAGAGATCTTTAAAGAGAGCTATTTTAACTAAAATCTTTCTAATCTTTCTTAAAGAGCCCATCACCTGACCTATCTGCTTAGCAGTTTTAATTTTAAAATTGCCATTGTTAAGTGTCTCAAGAGCTATTCCTTTTTAAATTTGTAGTTATATACTGACATATACACTGGGGAATACTAATATTTTTTAATGGGAATCAATAACTTAATATAGGTGAGAAGTAAATTGGTTCTGCCCCAGAGAGCATTTTGTTGAGAAAGTATGAATATGAAAATGGGTTCTGAAAGCACTCTTGGTAATAAGTGGTCATCTCCCACTGCTTGAAACAATGTTGTTGCCTTTATTCTGAAAATAAAGAGAATTTTCTGTCTGAAAACTCATGGTTGAAGTGCTAGAAACCAGAGAAATAGTCCCACATGCTTTGCATATTCAGAAGCATAACTATTTGTCATAAATCTAAGTTAAAAGTTTTCCATTTAAGTGATGCTTTTAAATTAATGTGTGATGCTTTTCTACTGTAATTTTTAATAACAAAAGGATTTTAGTGCTTAATTATGTTATTTATAATTGTTTAACATCTACTTTACTAAAGAGTTCCAGTAAACACTTGCTAAATTCTGAAAGACCCATTTGAAAAGCAGAATAAATTCACAACCTCTCTTATTATAAGCACATTTCTTAACAACTTGCAAACACAAATTAGCTTGTTTGGAAAATATCAAGTCCTTTTGTTTTGCTTACATTTTGCAGAGGAGGAAGTTACTGGAAGGAGCTTGTTCCTTAGCTTACTGTTTTGTGTGACTAGCACCAAAAATTCATTACAAGTTGATTGCAAACTCATGAGCATTGGAACTTGTATCTATATTGTAAAAGCTCAATTTTTACAGCTAGGCAGTAGATGTGTTCCATTTTCTCTAGTATAGTACTAATGGCAACTTGACAAACTAATCTGAATACCAAATGATAGAGAGTTTCTCTACATGAATTAAAAACTTAGAAACAGAAGTACAAAACTTGTCAAGCTGGGTTTTCCATTTCCATGTAGTAAAGAAATAAAACCAACTATATCTAAGTGGTTTTGTATAAAATTTGGGTTTTCTCATATTAAAAGTATTGTGTAACTAAAGTTGTATAAATAAAACTAAATAAATGTAAATAACATTTTAAATTTTATTTTTAAATACTTTTTTGCCTGTTGGTGGGTCAATCTGTAATGTTTATACAGGAAAATTTGTAATGTAAATAGAGGAAAGTCATCTTTTACTTGTCCTTAGGCTTTATGGTATTTAATGATTTTAATACAGTTATCACCTTACCCATTTTATTTACACAGCGCAAGACACAAGAGATTTTTAGTTCACGTTATTTACATATACCAATACATGCAAGCAGGGATGTTCATATCTTCAAGTAACTTGTAGCTAAAGAATATGTACAGACACACCTGTTCTTCCATATAAAGGACAAAAATTTAGGAATGATTGGAGTGTACACAGTTGTGTTCTAATATGTTAATGCCATCTGCATTTTGATAGTGGTTAAAAATAGGTAGTTTTACTTTTTGTTATTAACTTAAACTTCTGAAGTAATGTGAAATGAAGCTGTAACTTAAGAATGTTGCTTATGCACTGGTGGCTTCTGAAGACAACCATAGATGCTGAGGGTTTTAATTCTGAAATAAAGCCCTCTGACATTAAACAGAAAGGTCAAATCAGTCATTAGTGAAATGAAAGCTCCATCTATAAATAGTACCGTTTTTTATAACACTCAGAAGTGAAGGAAAAGAACGAGGATGATCACAAGTGAACTTGGAGCAGATTCTGTACAGTCAGGTTTTAGTGCAGTTTCCTAGTAGGCCTAATAAGAAAAAGCAATATTTGGAAATAGGGTTTGTAATACTAGCTGCTTTCTTGAGTAAGATTGTCTGTAGTTTTGCAGTTAGGCTGAAGTCTTCTAAGCTCTCTACCTACCTCCATGCTGAAATCCTTCTAACCTTCAGCCACACCACTTAGCCACTTTCACAAACTGCAGTCATGGTGGAGCTGGTTTGGTATTTGAAAACTTAAGCAGCTTTTTTCTTAGTGACCTAGCACTTGCTTTTGAAACATCCTTCTCACAAGACAACAAGGTCTCTTTGCTTTTGCTGTTGTAATTAGAAGATCCATTCAAATTTAGACAGTTTGAAGCAGGTTTTAGAAATCTGAACTAGGTTTTTTTGTTGTTGTTTTCCTTAATTGCTCTTACTGCCTTTCTAAAACAGCCATCAGTAGTGAACATACCATAGGCAGGGATTGTGGAAACCTTCCCTTCCATTGTGGTTCTGGACTACTGCCAGCATTTGGATGCATAACTGGGGGCAAAAGGCAGAGATGACATTCTTGATAAAAATGGCAAATTACCTGTAAATATTAAGCATCTGATTTTATTTCAGTGCAAGAGTTTTTAATCACAAAAACATGTTACGACCATTTGAGACACGTAACTTCTGAGGCTTAAGGATAAAAAGGAGGACAATTGGCAATAACATACCAGCTGAGTTGGTTCAGCTGGCTCTGGAACTAGAGGTGGTGTTGCTGTACCTGTATGAAGTTGTCCTATGGAAAATCACAGCTTGTGGCTTGAAGTGAAGGGCAGCGTGGCACTAGCTCCTCTATACTATTTCTGGAAGATTATCTGCTATCTCTGCCTGCATTTGCATTTTACCAGTGCAGTGTAATATTACAGTGGCCTTGGAGCCAATTTGGTGTGTTGGTTCCATTCATTGTACATAATGTTATATGCCTCAAGTTAAGAATAAAGGAGAGATGGAGTACACAGAGGCACAGAGGGCAAAAGTAACTTACTAGCTCTCAAGGAAAGCTATTTTGGGGAAGGGAGGGAGTTCAGTGCTAAACAGGCACATTGCTTAATTTAATCATCTTTAAGCTACTGCAGGAGGCCATATTCAGCACTGATCTTTGCAAACCAAATTACATGTATGATAGATTGCCTCCTCCAAAAACATAGCTCTATTTTCCTACTCTCAAAATGCGGAAGAAATGTGCATATTGAAATAACTGGTTTGTGCAGCAGCTGAACAAAGACTTCAAATCTGTAAGCATCTCCACATTTTTAACATAGTAAACACTTCAGATGTTTTAAGTTACTGTCTTTTTATTAGCTCTTTGTAGTTTGACTTGCATTTAGTATCCTGATTTATTCCTCCTACACTGCAGATAGCTAAATGTATTCATTGGTTTTATTAAGTTGTGTGACATCCCAGGCACCGTGGTTCTCTCATCCCTTTTTTTCTCTCACAGGTTTAGTGTTTATTTTAAAGCTACTTTTGATTCTGGTCCTAACATTTGGGATTTTATGTGCCTGTTGTTCTTCACCTTCCTCTATTATTTCAATTCCCTGTGCAGTCATATTTCTGAATATTTTTATACGCTTATTATGAAATCAGATTAAATGAGGAGGGGAAAAAACAACTAATATAATATGCTTTAGAATAGGAATAGAAAAAAATTGAAATTGAATTTTCAATTGAAAAATTTAAATGGAAAAAAGTCCATTGCAAACCTCTCTTTGTTACATGCTTTTATAAAATAGGTGTGTATGTGTAAAACAGAGCAATCATACATACACTGTTACAAGTAATTCACTAATACTTGAGTGAGTTCCTAATGGCTGTGTCTCCAAATTAGGGTTAGTATACTTTGCAGTTGACTTTGCTGTTATTGCTGAGTGCCTGACTTTCTGTTGTTACTCTGTCTGGGATGAATAATACGGAATGTCTTTTGAGTCATAAAGAGCTGTAAGTGATTTTTTTAACAAATTTTTCATTTTCTGCCTACCAGGTAACCATTGTGTTCTAACTCAAATAGTGATATTTTAAATTCCAGGGGGAAAGGAGGAAAAAAAGAAAAGAAAACAAGTGCTTAAATCTAGAAGTAGTTTTTCTAAAATCTGAACTCCTTAACACTGGACTTCATAATTCTTAAATTTTTTTATCACTCCCCTTCCTTTTTATTTTAGCCTTATTTATAAAGCTTTTTCTTCCCATTATCCTAATTTGGGTGCTTTCCTAAATGGCAATGAATAAGGTTCCCTTTATGTAGGCATTGTCAGATAAATCTTTTTAAGCACTCTTTTGCACTGTTTTGTTGTTGAAGAGAATTTTTGTGTAAAGAAAGCCTGAAAAATTTCTCCATCTCCTCTTCTTCTCCTGTAAACAGTATATTTGTTGCTTAATTCAACATAGCTTACATAAAAGGATGGTCAATAGGTTTTTATTTATAATTTTGACTTACTAAAGATATAACTGTATACTTTTTTCTATCTTGTGTAGTCTAATGTTTAGTATTTTCTTCCTCTTACTTTTTCCATGCAGATTTGTTCCTTACTACATCACCAAATTCCAACTTAGAAAACGTTCAGTTTGAGACATGGGTAAATAAGGTAAGAGAGAAAACCTAACAGCCATTCTGTGAAAACACAGAAAAGTTGTTTGGGTTTGGTTTTGTTGGTGGTTGTTTTTTTAAAGTTATCTGATACACCGTGTTTCAGGAATAAGTGGAATTGATACTGCATTCAGACTGCAGAATGTCCCTGGAGGAGATGTTTACTCAGCCTAAGTTCTTCTGCAGATTTTCTTACATGATTGCTAAGTAATCAATCAGACTGCCTTCATACCCCTTAGCAGGGCTCCTGGTGTGTCATCAGCTGTTCTAGGAGGCTACTGACACTTAACATAGTGATTTATGAAGAAAAGGCCGATCAAGTTTTTTATTCTTGCTGTCTCAAACTTGGGCAATGCAATTCCCTTCACTGATGCACCAGAAAATGCTTTTAAAATATTTGCCTACATGACATATGCTTTTCTGGCCTAGTTGTCTTTTCTGCATGGAGATGATTTACATCAGTATTTTTTCTTTTCTTACCTGAGTCATTATAAATTATAAGCAAAGGTAGAGATATATAGTCAAATGTCCACATACTAACTGTCTGCAGAGTTGTATCTTCAACAGCATTGAAGTGCCCAAACTGAATATGACATAATTAAGCAATATGGATAACTATATGTAATCCAGAAAACAGGATCATTTGTCTTAATGGCTTTATGTATACTTGTGTGCACAGCACTTCATATGAGCTGACCTGCAGTGTCCAGTAAAGTGAGCCTTAGGTCATCTTACTTAAAACGTTTGAAATGTTTTTGTTGCAGCTGTGATCCAGTTTTACAATAAACAAGGATCCAGCACTCCTCTTTGTCTTTCTGATGAAATACTGGAATACTGTTTTCTGAAGGCCTAGGTTTTAATAATAGACAATTAAAACAAGACCTAAGCCAGACCTAGTGTAAAATCAGGTTATTTTCTAATTAGAAGGAAAACTGAATCTTTCTAACAGGTGTGTAGGTCTGTAATATAGATATATTTCATGTATCTATGAAATCACGTCACTATGCAGAAATGCACTTTAGTATTCATAACCACTTAATTATGATTTAGATTATGTCACTGACATAACCCCATCTATTTCTTATAGCACAACAAAATATATTGTCAATTGTATCTGAATATTATTATTACTGGATTTCTGTAAGATTCCACGAAGGATTAGAAATGCAAAATCTCAGTACCAATTTTCAAAGAATGCTGCTTTTTTCCCCCATACCTTAGAAGTCTCTTTATTATATACTTAAGCACTCTTTTATTTGTGTATTTTCTTTGTTTCAAGAGTCAAATTTTACCACTTAGTCTGCAGTTCAGTTTTTCCATCATCTTTGTCCTGTTTGATAGGATGGGAATTTCTCTAAAGTTGGAAAAAGTAAGGAGATGCCTAGTGGTGTGAAAGTTGTTGGACAATCCGTGTTTGCAGATTTTGGTGAGTTTTATTCTTCTAAACTATCCTAAGCGTTTGTTTCCTTTCATATTTTGGTTAGCTACTCTGAATCAAAAAAGAAATAAAGACCTTTAGCTCTAACGCTTGTGAGGTTTTTTTACTTTCTTTCTTTCAGGTGTTATATCTATTTGACTTGAAGTATCTGGGAATAATTATTAATAAATTCAATTACATTCAACTTTAGCTATTCCATTACATTCTGCATCACATGTATCTACTTATCAGTGCCAGACTTAAGGACATGTACTGCTGCTTTGAGCATGGTACAATGCAAAACTTACTTTTATCAGACATGTAATTTTGTTTCTCATTATTTTGATTTTTTCCTTAATTTTTTTCAGAAGGTATTGTTTGAGTAAATATTCATAAATTCTTCACTTGTACAAACTACTAAAGCCAAAATGTAAATGAATCCAAGTGGCTTGTATAAGATTGATGAAACATGGTAAAATATTAATGGTTTTAATTTAAAATTCTGGAAGGCTTTTGTACAGAAGAACAACTTAATTTATATGTAAATCTGATTTTGCAAGGGTTAGTGAAAACCTGTGTTTTTCTATTAGAATGTACATACTTGGTCAATTGTGTCTCATCAATGTGCGTGTTATGTTACAAACAGGAAATGTTTGGTTTATAGTCCAAAAAATACCTTTTTTCTGTGTACTAAAAGAAGAATTTTGCAACCCAAGGGCAAGTGCTACAGGCCAAATTCTGCTTCATTATTGAATATAAAAAGAACTAATTTACCATATTTATACAACACACTTGTTAATTGTGAGACTGAGCCTGTCTTAAATGTTGTCAAATTGTAGCCTTGTTGCATCGTTTTGATTTTAAATCTGTTTTAAAGAAAATGAATTTTTTTTTAAATTAAGTCAGACTCCATAGACTTGCATCATGCTGCCACTTAAGTGAAGTATTCTTGATAGTTCTTGGAAAACTGTTTCCTGACTTGTAACTAGAAGACACCTCTGTGGATAGTTAATTATCCTTAGATCCTTATCTAGCAAGTATGGAGGGGTTTACAGATATATAGGAAATAAAATAAGGTAGAGTCTGAACAATGCTCTTGGTTCTTCTGTGAAATGTTTATCACATTTTCTAAAATATTTGTAAAAGTTTTTGTAAAATCTTTTAGTCTTTATCTACAAATATAAACACTTGCATCTGTAGCATTGGAAGGAAATAATAGGATACTGTGGGTTTTGCAGATAAAAAAATCCAACACTTCTAAATATTTTTTGTAACCCATTTTCCAAGCTGATGTTCTGAATAATGTGTCGTAATAGGTACTAAGTAGAAATCAGGTTTTCTTTATTTTAATGATAGCAACGTGGAAAGCAATCTTTATGTAGAGTAATTCATCTCTACGTTAGGTAACTAACGAGCCATAATGATATATCATAATTTGAGACATTTATAATAATTAATGGAATTTTAATAAACCCTGGGATATCTTTGCAAAGCAAAGTCGAAGTGTTCAAATGTTCAATTTAAAATTTTGGAAATGTGACTACATTGCATGTGCAGTGCTACAGCAGTGCAGTCCACTGTGCTTTTGGTACAGCCAAGTTTATGAAGGACACTGGCTGGTACAGCTAGTGCAGCCACAGGGGCTGCTGCTTTGGAGGTCCAGCACCAGGTGTTTGATACCCTGCTCTGCTAATTATCATCAAATCTGTAGGCAGTGCACTAATGTGAGGGAACAGTGGAGCAGTCTTTCTAGTAAGAATGAATATAATGGGAGAAAGTGTGTGCAGGAACTTAAGAAATGTATGTAAATAAAGGCAGAGGGACAGCCTGTATGGCAAAGCAGAGAGAGAGGCAAGGAATCATCAGTATCACAGATGGGAGGAAATCCTCACTTTTCAGAAGCTGACTTTTTGGAACTGGTTATTCCCAAAGATTGCAGCCATTTCATCTCTTAAGAGAGAACACCCAGCACATTGTGCATTATTAAGGTCTTGCTTACTCTTCCTGAACAGCTACATATGCACCATGATCTTCATTTTCATTCCAGATCACTGAAGTTCATCCAGGGTGATGGGTAGGAAATGTTTTTTTGGTCTTTCTGTCCATTAATTTTCTAAGTGAGTGAAAGGAGTGCTATAACTGTTTGTGTGTATTCTGATACAGGCATAAAGTTTATTCTGTCAACTATGGAAATACCTGTAATAGTACTCAAACAGGAAATCAGAGTTACAACTTCCATCTGTGTAACAGTGAGTAGGAAATTGAGTAGTGCATTAATTTTTTTCTTCATCTTCCTAGCATTAATTTAAAACAATCGAGACAGCAAATAGTTACTTTCTCATTGAACAAAGTTTTAGAGAATATTGAAGTCCATATGATACTACAACAATGTGTATGAGTAATGAAGGCATATAATTCTAAATTCCATGTTCTTCATGAAATGCAGTCTGAAGAAAGTTGAATAATACTCCACCACCATCAAAAAAACCCTATCTACTGCTAAATAGTTCTGTGTAAGAGTGGCTATACAGCAATTGGTAGGAGGGAAAAAAATTAATGAAAAGAGGATCTTAGTCTGAATTCTGTTCATGTTCATTCAGGTATTTTTTGTTCTGCACCAGTCTAACAATAGAGGCAAAGTCTCACATTATTAGAAGAACACTGTATCAGAGTAACTTCATTTATCTGCTGTGCTATGTCTGCATATGTTTAGATTCTTCAAAAGGCAGGCATTTCTCATACAGATTCTGCTTGTAGTGAGGTCAAGTTAAAGAAAATGCCTTACTATAAATGGTTTGTTCAGATTTGAACATCTCTTTTTTCAGTTTTTGCTGTTTCAAAAATGATGAAATAATGATTGTCATAAGTCAAAGGAAATTAAGGTATGATGATTCGCAGTTTGAAATAGTAATTTGGCTGTCTGTAATGGGGCCTGAAAGAAGTTTCATTGCACAACAAATCAAACTAGCACAATGAAAATGTTAAATGAGGTGCATTAGAAGATTGCACTACCTTCTACCAAGCAGCTTGTGCCAAACTCTGTGATACACTGAGCTGAACACACCAGAGGCTCTCACTTTGCTCTGTGCACTGCAGGCATCTTCCCAGTTTGCACTGGGATGCAGCTGCTGTGACTAGAAACACTTCCACTATCCAGTCACAAGCCTGCTGCGTTACTGCTGTGTCACCTGCCTCCTTTATTCCCCTTTCGTGACATTTTCTGTACCTCATAGCTGATGTGCCAGCCTTGCCATTCCCTAAAGGTCTCAAAGGATTCCATATTTCTCTCTGCTTTCACTCTCTGCCACTTCTCATTTCGTTAACATTGTGTATATTAGACTCTGGACAAATGTCAGGTCCAGCCATGAGCTTGGGAGTATGTCACTTGTGCTGCTACCTTCTCATTTACACTTGTACACTGTTGCACTTCTGCAGTCCAAGATCCTGATCTAGTGATTGCACCTACATCTTAGCAAAACGTATTTTGTTCCAAAGAGTGACTTTCTCTAACATTATTTCCTGCTTCCAAAAGTGTTATTTGAAGTCCCCTTTCCAGCCATTACTATTTACCTGTCATATGAAAAATGGGGGGAAGCTTTGAATAAGATCCTGACTGTGAACCTGCAAAGGCAACTGATTTTGGGTAATGTTTCCTTTCTTATAACTAAGAAGGTTGAACAACACCTACCAATCAGAAGTTATTTAGATAGGTGGAACCTGAAAAAGCAACAATTAGGTGACTCAAGAGTCACTTGTCACAGATGTTAGTGTAATCCTACCACCAAGTTTTCCTGAAATACACATATAATAAAGATTAGAACTAAAGTTCTGTACATGTGTGTTTTAATATGTGTGTGTATTTTAATGGAAAAATATGCAAAAGAGGTGTGTATATGTATCAATGTATTTATGATAATATAGTAGACCTTAGACTTCATGCCTAAATTGGAACCTCAAAAATTTGTAGCACTCCCCCGTGTTACATGATAGCAATGATTTGTACATTAACCTGACCAAAGGACAGTGGGCAATTGACAAATCTGTATTGCCCTTTAAAAAATAAATTAGAAATGCTTTGTGACATATTTATTACAAATGGCTTTTCAATTGATTAAGTTGAGCACAGCTCAGCACTAGAGAATTCTGCACTTATTTGGCTGACACATTGCTCCAAACAAGTAAGAGCTCTTTATTAATACTTTTTCTATTCTTCTCATGTCACTATGGTAATTGCAATGCAGTGGTTGCTATAGCAAAAATGATTAATCCTCTGTTGTTGTTATCTGTATGCTAGCAGAGGCTTTTTATAAGCTCTGCTTGTACTGTCTTTAGAGGAAATTGTAGATGTTGGCTAGAATCCTGATCAATAATTGCAATTAAAATGAGTTTTGATAATTGTGTCTTAAAATAATGGAAAATTTTGTATTTGTTAAATAAATTTAAGGATTTCAGTGGGGCACCCTGAAAACGACCCATTTTTTTTGTAATGAGATTAATGTGAACCATGTTTTGGACACACAAACCTGCTATTTTCTTGTTACTTCAAAGATTAATGAAATATGTATTTAAAGTAGTGACCCAGAAGCAACTGTTTATATAGTCCATTGATTCATTTTCATAGGAAATGAATGTTATGAATGCTATCCAGCTATGATCGGTTCAGCTGGACGGTGGAGATCGATAAATCATCCTCTATGATATCTAATCTAAGCATGTAAAAGTTTGATTAATAGGTCATTGATTTTGCTTAGTTTAGGCAAAGAAATATGTTGTTAAGAGAATAAAAAACAACGTTTCAAACTAGATCCTGCTCTTGATAGTGTCCTCATAAGTAAACATAACATAACTCTTACTTTCTCAAGGTAGCATTTAGCCAACTCCACCTCAGTTCTTTTATCTTTTACTCACCATTTGTTTGCTTACTTGCCACTGAGTCTTTATCTGTGTGTTCTTCTCTAACTTACAAAGTCTGTGTTTACTCCCACTGTGCAAACTTGCTTACTTTTTGACAAAACATGGACTTGGATTGTTAAAGTTATATCCAAGTCTTTCAGGGACCTAAACTTAAATTTCTGTCACATTTAAAATCTAGTTATCCAACTAATTATCCTAAAACAGTTTTCGCTGTTCTCCATTCTTTCATGTATGCTAACTACTTGTATGACATATGGTAGAAATTACAATTTTTTCTCATAGAAAATGATAGCTCAATATTGCCAGTTAATTATGTTTAAACAGGATAACAGAGTGCTTAACATTTGGGGTTTTTTAAAGTCATTCCTTGCACTGTTCAAAATGCATTTTGGTGAAAGATTTTTGTTTAAAGTAGACTCTGATTACTCTGCACTGCTTTTCTGCCTGCAGCTGCATTTCAGTTTTGTAGCTTTTAGTTTTCTGTATCAACTTCATTCTAGCATCTGGATTTATTCAGGGTTTTTTTTCTCTTCAGAATGCTGCATCCTCAGAGTTAGTAGCTATGTATCAAAAGAAAATTCTAATGGTGCATTTCACTAAATAACCCCTTTATAAAGCAATTGTCTTTTGAGCATGGCGTTGTGAAAATATACTATATTTTCACATATAGTGAAATATGTGAAGTATTTCACATACATGCTCCCTTAGACAGTAAAACGATTCTCTAAGAACCTTAAGGTGCAGGAATACAATACTTCTGTGCCTGAAACACTCTGCATATGAGGAAAATTGGTCTCAGTGTGATCAGTTTGGGTGAAAAAGATATAAAAGTTTATGGTAATAAAGAATTCTGAGTGACTTAAGAAAGAAGTTGTTTTAGTAATAGATGCACTTCAGTTCATTTGAAACACCAGTGCATAGAGACATACCAAGTTAATAGCCACTTGTGTTTTGAGGCCATGAAAGTGTATTTAGAAGCTAAATCTGTCTTATTTGTTAATTGGTAACCAGCAATGCTGTTCAGTGCTGTTAATTTTCATATTAGTCCTATTTTTAAAATTTCTTATTTTTGACAGTTCTTTTACAAAAAGATCCTATATTGAGGTTTAAGGCCATAAGTGTGACTCCTTTTTTCAGTCTCTTTAAACAGCAAAAAAAACCAACCACACAAACAAACCCACAAAAAAAGGGTAAATTCATGTTTGTTATAAAGAGATCATTTTGCTCTACAAACTGTGCCCCATCTGACTGCCTTTGTAATTCATTTTTGCAGTCATGGGGCAGATTTGAGAATGGGACAGACATTAAGTTGAAGCAGTTATGTAAAGTCCATCTAGGAAACTTTTGACTACAACAGCCTCAAATTCTTCTTCCAAATTCATTTTGACTCCTTTGGGGGATTATTTTTCTGTACATCTCATCCCTACTGTTCTTCCCTATCACACAGTCATTTAGTGTACACTATAATTTCATATTGTTCCTCTTGCTGTTTAAAATGTCGCATCTCTTAATCCTTAAGGCATTTGTCCTGCTATGACATCCACAGAAATCCCACATTTCTGAACTGTTTTCCATCCCCTTACCACTAAATTGTAGCTGGGTACAATTGTACCAATGGTATTGTCAAAAATCCAAGAGATACTTTTTCTAATACAGTTCTTGTTTTTCCTGGATTTACACTGGGTAAATAATAAGTAATATAATAAAGGTATAGTTGGGATTAAATTGTCTAATTTTGTAAGAGCAAAATACTTGAGAGTATTTTGGTATGTCCTGACACCTGTGAGAGCACTTGGATTTCAGTTAGTACACTTGATACAGTATTTCCATTTAAAAAAGAAGACTGCAGTGCTGGATCACATGCAGCCTGGAAGTCTCTTAGTGCAGTTTGCTGGCACTCTGTGTTTCAGTGCTTTTCTTGCAGTGGAGGTGTGGATACGGATTCTTTGGAAGGATACAGACAGACTTAGTCAGAATTGATTTAGTGTGAAGTAGAGTGTTGTAAGGGTTTCTTTAATGTCCACAGAACATTTAATCATCTACAAAAGCTCTTTACATCTGTTTTTTGAAGTTGTGATTCACATTTGCTGAAAGCAGCTGACACTGATTCTTTTAATAATGTGTAATTATCTTAGTAATTTATGATCATTGTCTCTGTCATGACCATCTCGTTGAACACCTGAAGGCAGAGAGTGACAAAAGAATTCTAATCATTTTATTACTTCAGAAGATAAATTTAAGATAATCAGCTTTCAAACAAACCTTTATTTTGTTTGAATATCAAGCTCAGTCATACTGATTGTAGTCGGCCTGCCTGCCCCAGAAGGATACTGTTTGGAGCACTGCCATAACAAGGATTTTTCCTCCTTATTTTATCGCTATTCTTTAGAACTTTGAATTATATCATGACAAAGGAGAATGAGAACTGTGCAAAGCCATGAGGGAGAGATGTGAGCAAGCTATATGGATGGTGAAATAAAAAACATATAAAGCTTAATTAGGATGTATTGTATTAAACAAGAGATGCCTTATACATATTTGGACTTTACATCGACAGCAGAGGAAAAAAATACTGGCTTTTATTGTGCTATATTTAAGACTTTTTTTTTTCCCCCCTTTTTGAAGGGAACTGGGAAAACTGCACTGACAGAAAGCATTTTGAACATGTAACACTTTTTCATAGCATTATGTTGTTCTTTATCAGATTTAAGAGCTTTTTTCTTTCTTCCACTCAAATTTACTTTTAGAATAGACCGGAAAGATTTGAGCTTTGTTTTTTGCAAGTGTGACAAGTTCTCTCAGACGGTCTCCCTGTCTGAGGTGTGGTCCCAGTGATGTGTGTGATCCAGGGCTTTTTGGGTCACTCTTGTTCTGAATTGGATTGCTAACACCTGACAGATGTTGGCAAAATGATGGAAAGAAGGCTTTGTGTCCATGGCTTTTCTTTGAAATATACTGAACAGGCAGTTGTAAGTAATGCTTCTCACATGATTCCTAGATGGCATAAGACTGCTAATTTTGTCTTTACAGATTTTGATGTAAGTACAGATTTGCAGCTGATGAGTATGTGGGACTGTTCTTTTTCTAGCCTTTTCCACTGCCTATAAAACTTGATCTTTTTTAACCATGTAGTTCTTTAGTATCACAGTCAAGACAGAGTCATGTGTTGAGAACATGGCAGCTAACTGGTGTTTTTATTTGAATATCAAACATTATTTAAGTTATTTAAGCTTAAAAACTAACAAAGGACATTTGGAGTCTAGAGGATGATTAGCCTCATCAAATTACATTGATATTGCAAGTAAGGATAACCTTGAGATTTCCAGCAACTTGAACTGAGACTGTTTAAAATCCATACAGTAATACACTTAACAGTAAAAGATGGATCTGTACATTGTAAGATGTGCATTAGAAATAAAAACCAGAGGAGAAATGAGAGATAATGGTATGATAGAGTTGAAGAATATTGAGCTTTCCTTTTGATTACTACTTTTCTGTAAAACATTATTTAAGTAATTGTGGGTTTTCTTAAACTACTCTGCTACAAGATATTCTTGTTTCATTGATGTCCTATTTCCAGCTACATTCTCACTGTTGGTGCTTCACTTGATGCCTTTCAAGTTTAAAACTTGTTTTGCCTGCTCTACAGTACAAATATGTTCCTAACCCTTTCCTTTGGATGACAGATGCTAGCAGTTATCAAGTTCTTCAGTGAGGCAGATTTATAAATATTGTAAATGTTACAACTGTTTGGGGGAAAGTTAGATGCTGTAATTGTTCCAGCTTTCTTCAGCTGTGTTCTTCTTGGTCATTGTGTTAGTCAGCAATAATGGGCACAATTCTCATTCACAGTATATAAACATACTAATTTTTAATTATGTCTAAATAAATACTGAATTTTCAAAAATAGTATGTGTTAAGCACATAAGAAAAATATGTGCAGCTGTCCTTTAATCATCCAGTATGACAGGTAAATGGCAGGAAGTTATTTCTGTGTAAATCAGGTACCACATCAAAAGCAATATGAGTTATTTAATTAATTTTTTATGGGAATACGAAATGCATGGAAAACTATACACTTAGGAGCCACATGAAGAAGGAAGTTTTAATGAGATGCTTTTATTTAGATTCTGCTTTCTAATACCTGCTTTTGAAGGCAGTTCTGCAACACGGTAAACACTTCTAAATCAATACTCATGTGGTCCAAGCTTGTTGGTGCCTGATTCCACAGTGAGTTTTTTAGAGCTAAATCAGGTGATGGGAGCCATGTGCCTCTGAGGAGGAGGAGAGAAGGATAATGGAAGTGCTTTTAGACAGCTTAGCATCCTCCATCACCTCCCCATGTGGTTACCTTTACTTGAACCCCACAGCCTAATCACTTCCAAACAGAAGTGTCATACTGTAAAGCCATAGTTTTGTAGACCCATATAAAAATGATTTTATTGAAATATTAATTTTAAAATACTAGCAGATTTAAGGAATTGAAAAATTACAAAACCACACAAACTTAGCTTAAAATTTAGTATCAGGCATCTGTGCTTAATACAAAAGAAATCATACTAAATTATTTGACTAATATGTCTGTATCTCATTTCTCTGTTATCTTTAAATTCAGTTGAGCACAGAGTGTTTAAAAAAAAAAAAAAAAGCCAAAACAAACTACCACTCCAGTATTCGTAAGATGGGTATCTCTAGCTGAAAAACTTTTGGAGGGTAGATACAGTGATAATTTGGGAGCTAGGTGAGCTGAAGAGTGGCCACTTCTTGACAAAATTAATTCTCAACTTTTGTATTCTTAAATATATGTTACGTAGAATTGAAGAAAAATTGCAACTGAAAACATCAGTCTATAATAAAAGCTACATACATGGACTTGTAGGTTCTGGTCAGAGAAACTGAAGAAACGGTATCCTTCTAATATGGAATATGTATTACACTGTATACAGTTGCAGGGGCAAAGGTAGGTTACTTGATGAGTATTTACCTTCTAGTCATTCTTTGAGTGTACTGAATTATTTTAATCAAATCTTAAACTTGTGATTTATTGAGAACACTGGCATCTGTAAGGTGATGGCTTTGTATCTAACTATGCGGAAGTTTCATCCTTCTTACTGCCCTATAGTTTCATTATTCTTCACAGCTGTGTAGGTTGTCCTTGTCAATATGATGCAGCATTACTGATCATTAATTACCAAGACTATCAAACCAAGTTATCAGCATAAGAAGATGAATGTTTGCAATTTAAGTAGAATCAAGCATTTTATATTCTCCTCTGCTCCATAGCATAATTTAAAATGAGAACATCCTTGTCCATGTCCCTTTCTAACTAACAAAGAGCAAGAAAAGTTAGTATTTGAAGGTTCTTTGTCTTCATGTGTTACTGAAAATCTTCTGAAATTACTAGACTGAAACTCCTGCAGAAGTGTGATTAGAAAATTAGGGCTTAATTTAAATCTTGTATTTCACAAAACATCTACATCTTTGCAATTTAATTTTGATCTAGCAAAGCCTTTGTTATTTCCATAGTTTATAATTTGCAAATTAAACAGTTTCTCCTATTTTAAGTTTAGGAAGAGCCTGCAGTCTAAGTAGTATTTTATTCACGTAAGCAAATTTAAAGTGAGTAACATGTTTTAGTTGTTCTTAAATGATGCACAAGGAAAACAAAACAGTTTCAAAAGTTGGTGCTGATTGCAGACTGGTCAAATTCAGTAGTTGCTCTGTTAATGTCTCTATTCATCAGCAATTTCCTTTCCCATCTCTTTGGATACGAACTTACTGGATTTCTAGCACCTGGGCTACTTAGCATCCTAAATTGTCTGTCCATGATAACAGAGCTGCTGTGGTAATTTGGGAGGGGTTCAGTGGTGAGGTAGAATAATTAATGAGATAGATGAGATGTAGGAAGTCACCAAAGGCTTTATCACTTGGAGATATGTGGGGAAGTCTGATAATTTCATCACTCCTCCTCCCCCTTGTAATCCTATTTGCCATCTCCCAACTTCCTTATCTAATAAGGGAGAGACCTGGAAAACTTACCTATACACAGGTAGAGATATATAGAGATACATAGTGAAAGGAGGTTGAGCTTCATAGAAATACAATTTTGCAGGCTGAGAAAGTGTTTCTTACAGTACCAGTAAAGTATGACAGAAGGTTTAGGCTGTGGTCAGTAGTGCATTGGGAAATGAATGAGAGATCCAGTGACTTTGGCAGATTATCTAGTTTTTGCATATTAATTAAGGAGACTTCATCAAGCAACTTTATAAAACCCACTTAAAATATTAATACTAAGCTCCTTAGAACTGTATTGGCTAAGGGGCAATTTGAGAAGGTTATTTTTTTATTACAATATGAGCTTTGATTTCATAGCTTGGAAAAGCAGATTCCCTGAAATTTTCTGAGGAATACCATCTCTCTAGCAAGTCAAGTTTGGTTCTAATCAGGACTTGCAGCCATAGTCATTAATGAAGCAATTCCAGCTGCTGGTTTTTGGCTGCTTACATTCAACTACTCTGTTCTTCCTTTTCAGCCCATGCCAGGTAACTTGTGGCTGATCTCTTAGCAGGAGGGCAGTGTATTTCTGAATATGCTAGGCAGGGCTGCAGGGTCAAACTGTGAACACAGGGATTTCTCCTTGAGCAGAAAACTGATTTTTTTCCCACTATAAGCTCAGTGTGTCAGAATGCTAGGTGGAGATAGACATTGCTTGTTTAAATATTAAAAGATCATTATTCTCCTGTTTTGGAAATACATGGATTAAAGGCACTTGAACATTTTTGAAAACCTGTAAATTACTCAGATTTGCCTAATTCTGTAGGCCTAGGATTTATTAGCCATTGTGCTACCAGTGTTGGTTTTTGTCGTATGGTATAGAGTAAATTATTACATGTGAACTCATTACTCTTTATTAGAGTCTTACTGACAGCACAGGAGTTTAAAACTAGTTCAGAAAATGAAATAAGTTTGTATGGTAGACTTGTGATGCTAGGTTTATATTAAAGGTAACTTTTTTTCCCAGCTAAACACAGGAATCGAGTAAATTACTAAGCACTCTTCTAAATATATCACATTATGATCAGAAATAAAATTTAAATTTTCTTTGTATCCTGGGTCAAGATGAAAATACATGAACAGAGACAATACTGAAAGAAAATGCTCAAATTTGATTATTAAATTAAGGATTTTTAAGAGTTGTCAAGTATCTCATCAATTGTTCACATTAAAAAAAATATTCACAGCTGATTTTCTCTTACAAACAGGGTTTCTGATTTTGCAAATACAGAGCTAACAGTCTTTTTTTCTCTTTGACAGATGGGGACGGACAAAGTGAACATTTATTACCAGTCTGTGAAGACAGAACATGTCAAAAAAGTGCCATCTACTTAACTAAACTAGGATTGAATCAGGTATTGTGAGTTTGGAATTGCAAAGACAAAGGAAAATACTATGCTTTATGAAAGAATATAAAACAGGGAAATTATGTTTCAGGAAAGAAAGACTTCCTCACTTGTAATTACTGCATATAAGAGAATTATTTAATTTTTTAAAATTTATTTATTACCTAACTAAAACAATACGGGTTTGGTGGAAGAGGTTGCATACCTAGAATTCTATGTAATGGATAATTCTACTCTAGAAAATTATGGATATTTCTGATGAGTCACTTTATTGCTTGCAAAACACTCCATTCTAAGAACCATAACTGCCCCAGCAGGACATGACAAACAAGGTTTATGTTAAGAGTTGGAAACTGATCTAATTAATTCAAATAAGCTTCTTCAGTTTTACTTAGGGAGTTATTTTATAGTTAAAAAAACAAACATCCACAACACACTCACATATGTTTATATATAAATGCACACACACCACAAGTTGAACCAGCCCACACCTCTTACCCCTTATTTCTACTGTGTCTTTGATTGTTATAGATTAAGTAAATTTCCAAATGGTATATGAAGACCTGTTTAGGCTATGTATCTTCAGGACTGAGTTTTTACACTACTTCAGCTTTGTTTATTCACAACACTACTTGTTTTGATAGACATGGTCATAATTCATGCAATAGATTACTATATATTAATTTATTTTAAGTGTGTATCTATCTGCTGTATTTACAGTGCCTTGCTTTATAATAAATTAACAGCTTAAAATAAATTAAAATGTCTTTGATGCCTTAATAAATGTTTTTACTGAATTCATATTTCACAATGTGAATGTAAAGTCTGTGGTGACCTATGAAGAATTTGCTTAGAGCTGACAGCAAAACCCACTGTAGTGTACTTACAGAAATGTATAGTGTAAGCCATAGGAGTTCTGGTTTCCAGAGTTGTTGGTTTTTTAAGAAACGTACTGATCTTATTTCTGAAAGGTCACAAATTATATGACTGTCCTATAAAAATATTTTGCCTACACTAACTGGACCTGGTTCTGTCCTTCCTGCTAGTTTGTTGTGACTTCTGAAGAAACCAAACCAGACACAGTTAATGCAGTTCTATGATAGGGCATGATGTATTGGGATGAAATGTGTAGCAATCAGAAATATGCATCTGTAGAATTTGTGGTTCTAAAAATTTGGCTGTGGAGAGGCATGCAATGGCATGTCAGGCTTTGGACTTGTTCTGGGAAGTTCTCATTTAATATGTCAGTCTACAGTATATTTCTCATGTCTTTGGCACAGCTATTCGGCTACTGGAAAGCCAAGGAGATGCAGGAGAATTATTTCAAGGATGATCTTTCACCAAGAGTTTTGATGTAGTTATTTAATCTTTATAAGGATTATAAGTATATCAGGTAAATTTTCTTCTTCTGGATGATGGAGCAAAAGTAAAGGCTGACAAAATAGATATTGAGTAACTTAATGAGATACAGACCTACTGAGATTTTAAAAGAATGTGAATGTTTCCATAGCAACAGAATTGCTGCCAGATCTGAATTAGAATCCATACACGGTTTCAGATTGTGGCAAGAGTTAGGACACCTCAGACTTCTTTAAATTCACCTGCAATAGCCACAAACTAAAATCTGTTAGCTGATTTAGGTTGCTCATCTAGACTCAGAAAATCAGGCTGAGTTCTTCCTGAAACTTGTTTTAAAGTCCCAAGTGCTGTTAACTGTAGAAACTCTATATTGTTATATTCTTAGAGATGACTAATCTTTCTTTTAATTTTGCCAAGTATTCAGTATGATTTTTTTATTTTTTTCCTGAGGCAAACAGTATCATTTCAGTCCCTTCATCTGAGAGTTTCTTTGTAGGCTTCATGATTCTTAAAACCTTTCTCTGTACAATATAAAGGTTGGAGCTTCATTCCTCTTATAAACCTTGCAGCTCTGAAGTAGAACACAGCAATGCATCCTTCAGTAAACCACAGGTCTTTGTGGTATCATTCTAGAGGCAAGAGAGGCATCTTGACAGCATTGATTATCAGCTGCAGTTGGTCACAGTTAGAAGTTTTGCTTTATTCCTTTTTTAACAGTTTAAAGGGGAGGGTGGGGGGGTGGATTGCAGCTGCTGTAATTGTCTTAGATCTCAGATGCTACAAGATCCTCTCATCATTTCTAAGTTGCTCATCTTTCAAAGCAGCTATGGAGGTATGAGCCACGTTCCAGCACTGAAATATAACTGTTAGTGTTTTGGTTACTTTTGCCTATGTTGTTAAATCAATGGCAGGGATTGTCCTCTTCTGGGCTTTGAACACTGTAAACTAATGGTGTAATGTATAGGTAATTTACCTAGTTTATTTTTGTGCAGTAGTGGCTACTTGACTGTATACTGAATTCAGGTGACCATAAGCATTGAAAACCTAGTGCATCCTGAAATCATGTGATTATTTTTTATGTGCAGCTGAACGAGAATGCACACGTACAGTGGAGGGGGAGCCCCTGGGAAAAGGACTTCTGTTGCTGTGGCCAGTTCTTTCAGGCCACCCTTGATACTCGTCTCGCTATAGGATGGGATAGTGTTTGTCACAGAAAGGAGGAGAAACCCTGGCATTTGCAGAAAAGGCATTGGCCAAGAATGGGCTACCAATTCCCAAATGTGTTCCAACGCACGGCTGACTTCCTGCCTGTGTTAGGTAGCCCAGAAGGGGGCAGGTGGCTGGCTGTTTTTTTTTTCATAGGTTTCTGGCCATAGATCAAAAATTGAGATGAGGTAATCTCACAGTTTTGGTTCACAGACCTGCTAACAGACTTTAGAGCAAGAGAGCTGCCTTTCCTAATGTAGAGAAGAATGTGGACTCTGAAGGAAATGTGCCCTTTTTGAGTGAAGTGGGGTGAGTGTGACTAGTTTTAAATTTTTCTGAAGTACAGAATTTATTCCATTTTTCAGCCTTTTTTTTCATCTGAGCTAGGTAACAGAAATCATACGATCAGAAAACAGCAAAAAATAGTTGTGTGTCCCCACTATAGCCATCCATTAATATATTGGAATAAAAAGAAAAAATAGTTTTAGTCTTTTTCCTATTAAAATAGTAACAGCAAATGTGAAGGTTGAAGTAGTTGTCTGGATTATCGAATACACAATAAGTAGGAGATTTGTATTATTAACCAACATATTTTCATTTTTTGTCTTCTGTACTGAAATATATGTCTTGGGGCACATGAACAGTTAATCTTGCATTACATGACACAATACTGCCCTTTATAATAGAAATATACAGCATGAGTTTCACCAAAAGTGTGAATTACTCTGAATTTAAACTGTCACAGTAAGTTACGTATGGTGCTAGAATGTGCTCTGGTTCCTCATCAGACAAGACTGATGTTTTTGAAATGTTCTATAACTGCTGTTATGACAAGTCCCCAAGCTGATTCAGTGGGATGAATGAATCTTACTCTGTGTACTCATCTTACACAGTGATGATGGTTGGTAGCAATAGGTGATGTTTCTGGTTTGCTCACATGTTGTTTTACATCTCTGCATTTCACTGTAGACTATGATTGTTAAATTGCTTTCTACTAATCCCTCTGAGTAGAGTAAAAACTGAATAAAATCTGGATTTGTGCCTGAAAATTCATTTTTATTTTATTTATTTTAAATGTTTCAACCATACGTTGGAACATTTAGAAAGTATATGATGGATATAATTGGATTTCATTGCAATGATTGCGTGAATGATACCGTGTAAAGTAAAACCTATTATAGTTCATGGTTCTGATTTCAATCACTGGTTTCAAAATTACAATATTTTGTAATAATATTGTTTCATCTGTCTTCTGCAAGACAAATAAGTGCTAAGAAATTTAACCCTTTGAAAAATTTGCCTTGGTTTAAGAGTTTTTTTCTGTTTCTTAAATTTCCCCAAACCTCCAGCATCAAACAGTAACTAACAGACATGCATTTACTGGGAGGGAGGCTGTGGGGGTCAAGGTATGATTTACTTCAACGTTGAGTTTCCATCAAGAGTGTGTTGCAGTTCATCATTGCAGTTCAGATGTCATCACTTACACAAGCAGATATGCAGTAACTATATGCAGTGTCTGGCAGAACTGTTTCAGGCTTCTAAGCCATCTGTGATAGCCAAACAAAGTTGAAATTAGTGCATTTTCTTAATAAATGTGCACGTGGTTGTATGTAATCTCAAGGGACCAGCCCACATGGCACATGCAGTTGCCATGTGGCAGGAATGTTGTTGATTACTGGATCGTGTTAGTGAGGGAGTCTGCACAGCAGGAAATTATACTGTCAGGGATCTCCTTCTGGTTTCTGAAATATCTAAATTAAGGCTTGGATGAAAGACATTTAGGATGCTGTTAAGTGGTTTTTATGTTGGTGATAATGATCCTTTAAGATGGCACCCTTCTTTCCTTTTGAAGGCATTGTCAGTTAGTTGATATATAAAATTACTTCTTGCTTTAAAAATGGCACTGAATTTTTCTGTAGCATTGAAATGTTAACCCTGGTACTTCAGCTTCATACCAACTTGTGAAATTACTTTGATTTTAATTAAGATAAATTCCTGTTTAGCACCTCTGCGGCACTTTGGAAAGTAAGTGCAGATACAGTCTATTTCTTGTCCTGGAGAAATTATACTTTGCATTTCTTTTGTACTTTCAATTTGATACTGTAATCTTCATTTCTTATCAAACAGTTCAGTATCTGATGCTGCTGGGGAGATAGGAGGGAAATTGAAGCTCTTGAACTTCTACATATCCATGAATAATATAATCATTCAAGCTGAAATGAACCTTAGGTTATCCAACCTCCTTTAAGCAGGGTCAGCACTGAATTCAGACCATGTTGCTTAGAGCTTTGTCCAGTCAAACACTGAAAACTCCCAAGGACAACGTTTCTGCAACTTGTTGAGGTCTCCTACCTAGTTTAATTATCATCACAGTGAATTTTGGTGTGTTTATCTCTAGTTTGAACCTCCCTTGTCAGTCTGATCATTGTCTTTCATTCTTCTGCCTTGTATCTCAGTAGAGAGCCCAACTCCATCTTCTCAGTTATCTCCTTGCAGGAATTGGAAGGTCTAATTAGGTCCTATTAGGTCCCCTCTAAATCTTCAGTTCTCCAGGCTCAGCAAGCCCTGTGCCCTCAGCCTGTCCTTTGAGTAAATACGCAGTGCCTGAAGATCTTGGTCACCCTTTTCTAAACTCAATATTCTCAAATATTTATTGAACCATGAGGCACAAAACTGGACACAGAATCCAAATGCAGACTACTAAGTGCTGAATAAGAAGAAATAATACTTGCCTCAATCAGCAGGAGCATAGACAGCACTTACAGTGCAGTGTGCTGTTTGCTGTCATAGCTGCCATGCTTGGCTTTACCTTACTGTTCACAGGACCCATGCATCTTTTTTAGCAGAGCTGCCATACCCAGCTGGTCAGTCTCCAGCCTGTACCACTGCAGGGGTTCACTCCCCTCCACAGGAATTTTCTGTGCTGATTGGTATGAGGTGCCTGTTTGCCCGTTCTTGCCTTTCTAGGTTCCCTGCAAATGGCCATCCTGTCCAGAAGCACATTGATTGTATCCCCTTCTGGTGTTGCCCACAAATGTAATGAGGGTGCATCCCTCCTCCAGCTTTAATGCTGCCTATTGCTTGCAATTTCAGGAAAAACAATGGGACTCAGGATGTCAAGGCTCTGATGGTTTGGGCTTACCTATGCTTAAGGATCAGTACAGATTCAAGGCAAGCCTGAATTTCAGTAAATTTGTTCCTGAGTATCTCCATACACTAGACATATTCCAAAACACAGGTCCTTTATTCTTACAATCTTATCTACTTTCTTCTGTTCTGGAGTAATTTAGTGCAAAGAAAAGACTTCTTTTTTTTTCATTTGGTGACAGGTTTAGGAAATAACCCTTATTTCCTCTTGGGAAATTTGTAAATGGTTGAGAATCCTGATGCAGTGAATAAACGTCAGCTGTTTTAAAAAGAATTAGGCTGTTTTAGTAATTAAAATAGATTTTCTTACCTAGCTGTTCTTTTTTTTGGTTTTATTTTACAGTGGATTCCAGTCTTGCAAGACTTCAGAAATAAAGACACACTTTGGGGCTTTGTACCATATCAAAGTAACAAATCGTCAACAGAAGTTTCATTTCCAATTACACTTCATATTGGTGATTACAATATGGATGGCTACCCAGATGCTCTTGCTATACTACAGAATACATCTGGAAGGTAGAGTATATACAAACCTAGAAATAAAGACTTACCAAATGCATGTTCAGTCATCAATCATACAAATTATTAATTTTAGTGCATCTCATTCATTTCATCAAAGTGAACAAGACTTTTGATCTCTGCTAAATGTTTCCCTTTTGAAAAAGGTATGCATTTATAAGGTGTATTCAGAATGCATAATTGTATATAGGCTTAGACTGTGACTCTTGGTGGGGAATTGCACAGAGGCATGAAGTACCATTCTAGGTGCTCCTCTTGGATCACAGGAGCTGATTATCTCTCCCTTTCCTTTCCCAAGAAATCTTCTGTAAAATCTTGACTTCAGCTTTCAATGTTGGCTAGTAACACCAGGCTGCTGAGAGCTGGAAAGCCTGTTCCATGCTGTCACATGGAGTGAATGCTGATTGGTGACTCTGCTGAAAAATGCACTAGTGTGTTTTGCCTCTTTTGAGAACCAGGAATTTTAGATACACCTAATAATTTACCAGCAATTTTGTATTGTCCAAATGTAACCAAAATAAACTCCCACACCCCTCTTTTCAGGGGGTGGTTGGGGAACCCAAAAAAAAAACCCAAACTTCTAATCTTTCTCCTTTTTCTTTTATTTTCTTTACTACTTGGCTTACTAATACTTTGTATTGCTACCATCTGGTATTATGTGGGAGACAGCATGTAGTGATACTTACAGGGAGACCTATTGTACATGGAGAAGTTAGTGATCCACTTAACAACTGACCTGTGTAGGTGCATGCCTGTGCTGCTCTGCACATATCACTTGGCTGCAGGATGAAGTTCACCAGCTAATCGTAACGGAGAAGCCTGTAGGCAGCTCCCACCTGGCACCTGGTGATAATACCACTGGCATGTCCTTGTCTTTACCTTGAAATGAAGCAGCATGTTTTCATGTGAACATCCTTTTGCTTGACAGTAGAAATATTAATGGACTTATTTACTTCTAAGAAAAAAACAGTTCTACCGACCATAATGCCAATAAACTTCACTACAGATGGGATATGTGCAGCAGGCTAAGCCCTTTCTAGAGGTCTGTCTGATGCTGAAGAACAGGGGTTTTTCAGCATCTGAAGAGATGTAAGATTATCTATACTATCCTGGTTTTCTTCCTCATGTCATCACTTGTAAAAGTATTCTAATGAATACCTTATTGAGTCTCTACATCTTCCTTACTGAGTTCTAGGACAAATACTTGCACTAGACCATTAAATTAATCTTTCTTACAGGTGTATTTATTATCTTTTTCTGTACAGTATTTTGGATGAACTTAGGTGCAGGTTCATCATTTGAATGAATAATACTGAAAAGGACTGAGAAGCTCACTTTGGCAATTAAAACAGTATATAGACAATTTATATGCTGAAGTTAATGACTTCAATTCAGATCCTGTAGTGGTTGCCTGAACATGAGTCACCCACTGACATTTTTGTGTTAAAGTTCTTCAGATACTGACACATACCTAAAGTGACCCAGTTTGAGAGTTATGTGTGTGTGTTCAGTCTGTGTGATACGATTCAGAGACAAGGCAGTGAGCAGCTGAGCTCTGCCTCTGTACCTCTGAGCCTTAAAATAACTAGCACAGCAGCTCTTCATATTCAGACATGGCAGAGGAGAAGGAGCTGATGCTGCTGCTTCTCAAACTTGCATAAGCAAAGCTAAAGCACTTGGCCTCTGAATGTCAGTTTATTCACTTGATAGCCTTGCTCAGTTGGGAGTTGGCATCTTCTGTTCAGCAGTTGTTGAATAAAGGCTGTAAACAGTCTAGAGAGCAGACTAGAACCAAAGTCTTTCCTTTTCCATAGAAATAACATGTCATCTAAACTGTAATGCTGCTCATCTTTGGTTTTACGTAAGCCCCAAAAATTTTATGTTTTGAGCTGTACTGCAAGCTATTTTATAGAGTGCATCCTGATGGCTAGTACACTTGAGAAGGACTTAATGAAGATTTATGGAGTTCAGAAGTTAATTTGAAGTTATTTTGTCTTTTAAGATTTTTTTGGACCATTTCTCCTCTAGATGGTGTGTAACTAAAGCAGTGTAATATTCTGTAAAAGATTAAAACAGTTTATAAAGACGTAATCACGTAAAAGCCCAGGAAGGTACTTATGTCTCATTGCAATTAATTATTCTGATAGGCTTTAATTTTTATTCTTGCTTCTGAGATTTTTCATTCAATTGAGTGCATCTTAATGTTATTTTGAAACTTGACTTCAATGTTGAATGACACAGTAATGCATAAGGACTGAAGGTACTGGCAGATAATTTGGCAGAAAGCTGAGGAAGTCTGGCAAAAAAGCAGAAGTAAACTAAAAATTAAGAAATACACTGCATGTTAACACTGTATTTTTCCAGTATTTGTAAAAAAGCAGTGGAAAGAAACTGTACTTTGGGATGGGAATGAAAGTCACATTTTTTGCACCCACTATGAAATGTCACTTTCAGAGTAATATTAACTCTTTGTTTCTGAGAGACTGAAGGAAATACTTCCTTTTAAAGTGTGTAACTGGGTCATAGAGTGGAGAGAATTAAAACAGTGTGGGAATTACTTTAAAAGCTCTTCTTAAATTAGAGCAAATTAAAATGAAAACCTTATTTAATGGATTTTAAACACTTCTGGATCAAGCTGTTTGTTTCTTTCTGTGAAGCCCTTCATGCTACATCTATAGATCTAATTTCAGTGATTGATTACAGTGATTAAATGATAAAAGCCTTTTTGTAAACTCTTGACCTCAATCTGTGCTACAGTCTAGAAAGTCTAGCTTCTAGTTGCTGTCTGTAACTTAAAGAAATTAAAGGAGGCAAAAATAATTTTATCTGAAAATATATATCAACACCTGTTAGTGGAAGAATATTATTTAAATCAATTATAAGCTTTTATTGTAATTCTGGAAAGCACTACCAGAGCAAGTCCTTAAAAATACCTCCAAAACACTGAAATAAAGACGTGATAGGTAGGAATACCTTTGGTTTACTATCCTTCCAGGTGAGTAAGTCAGTAAAAATTAATAGGTTTAAGTATCCTCAGAACTGCCATAAGACCAGACTGTTTGATCTCCTGCCACATCCTTTTGATTGTACATAAAAGTGTGCCACTCTCTGATAGCACAGAGACATGCCTTCTTAACAGCAACAACACCAGACAAGAGGAATCTGTCTTGTGGTTGCAAATGTGGTGGGGGGTTGAACTCAGAGACGCAATGAATTCCAACCGATGAAGGTGCTAAATTCACAGTCAGCTCTACATATTTATCTGTCCATTATGAATTCTTTTAATTTCTGACTTCAGTCAAAACCTGCACATTAGAATTCCAGTCCACAGATTTTTCTTCAGGCTAGACACATACATGCATTTTTCTTCCCCTTAGTTATGACTGTATTAGAAATTGTGTATGTAGAATAATGATAGGTAAAGGAATTTTATCAGTGGTTATTCACTGGTCCATCCCTACTTCCTATCTTACCTAAATGTATTCATTTTTCCACATGATGGTTTTAAATTGACTCTGGTAACACTGAAAGTGTAAGTACTGTGTGTGAGTCCATAAACACCTATATTCCTCCTCCCCAATTAGATGAAATAAATTTTGCTTAACCACTTGTTTCCAAATTAGATGGTAATAATTGTCATTTTGCATTGCAAATATGTAATCTAAGGATGCATTTTTTTAATGGTGCTTTTATTCAAAGGGAATGTTTTCACTGGTAAAGTAATTATGAGGTTGGAAATACAGTGTCTGTCTCTGATGAGGATGAACAGCAGTCAAGACCAAAACTTGGGAATAACAAACAACTCTGTATGGACAGTTGAATGAAAAACTTTGAGTGTAATACCCTTCTAGAAAGTTTTCCAGGTATTCATACTCAGTTTTAAATTAATGTGTAT
This sequence comes from Hemiprocne comata, assembly GCA_020745705.1. Lineage (NCBI taxonomy): Eukaryota > Metazoa > Chordata > Aves > Apodiformes > Apodidae > Hemiprocne > Hemiprocne comata. The sequence goes on from CM036598.1 coordinate 8,325,614, forward strand.
TTATTAGTCCTTTATACAGGTCTACTTGAAAGGAGTATCTCTTCCTAAATCACTGTTACTTGTCACTTGTCAGAAGGTTGGATAAAGGACTTTTAAGTGTGGGATTGATGAGCACCCTATAATTGAACACAGCTAAAAAATAGCAGCAAATTCAATTATTCTGAATGTCTGGAGTAAAGTATCAGTCATTCACATGTCCCCTGTACAACTGTAAATGAGCTAGCCTAAAATTGACAGAATGAGAGATGTATGAAATTAGGCAGTAAATATTTAATTCTAATTACAAAGTGGCATGTTAAAATAAAAGTGTGATAAGTCTTCAGTCTTTCTTTCATGTTAACCCTTGCTAGCAGCAATTCAGCCTTATTAAATTTAGTTTTGCTGCATAGATAACTTTTGGTCAGAAGGTTCTAAATTATAGATCACTCTATTGAGCATCATTCATAAATGGTTTTGGATAAAGTTTTGCAGGTAGTACACAAGTTAGGTGCCATGGTGTATACATTGGTGTGAACACCTAAATGTTAAAGGTTCTGCAAGTCATTTGTTAAGGAAGGTGCACTAGTTTTAGTTCAGAGTTCTTTTGCTCTGCCTCAGTATTTAAGCTGAGTTGTTCAATATTTACTGTTACACATTTGTTTAGCACTTTAGCACTGATTTTAAGGTTTTACCATTCTAGCATTATCTGTCTTTAGGTGTTGTCCTATAGGTTTTCAGGGACATTATTTTGTCATTTTAAGGATTCTGATAATTTCTATTGTTACAGAGAGAGGTTTTTCCAATGATATGAATCTTCAAAATTTGGTTCAAAATAATAGGAAGGTCATAAACTTGCTCTTGGTAATCGTAGTATGTAGCAGAAATGAAACATGGAGGTAGATACTGTGATTCTAGTGATGCTTTTGTATTAAAGCCCTAAACAACACAAGGACTCAACTGGCACTTCATAGGCCTCAGGAGTTTTTCCAAGAAATAACTGAACAGCTGAGGAGGCAGTGAACAGCTGATTCCTCTTCCCTCTGCAAACAGTAAGGCACTACAAGTGTCTCTGATGCTGCAGCCTTTCAAAAGACTGGCCCACATGCTAAGATTTCCTCCTCCCATCCTGACATGGAAGATTCCATATCAGCACAGCCCTGGGAGGAGACTGGGACAGATCAAGGGACATATAATATGGCACATATATACACACACATATAGTTTCTGGTTTCCATTAGGGTTTATTATTATGATGTAATCAAACCTAAAATGCTTTACTAATGTTTTATGTGCACATAAAAAACAAATCAAGTTTGTGCACAAAGACAACTAGTTATAGTATGTGCAGCCTTCAGTGGAACCCTGAATGTAGCTCACCTTGAAAACTAGATGGCAGTTTAAAGCACTGCGGTTGTTTAGATACACAGATGTGAGGAAGGTTGCAAGTACATTGCTTTTTTTTTTTTTTAAAGTATTTTGGGACAAACCTGCAGACTGTCCCCCACCACCAAATGAGTGCTCTTTTTTCCCCTCGTATTCAGTAGTTGCTGTGTGAGTGCATGTGCTTGCTTTTTAGAGGTAGTTATTTTGAAATTGTTCTAGGTGTTGTAGATAATTCCTACATATTCAAGATAATATCTTTATCTAGTATATTATTAAAACATACAGGTCTGAAAATACATTAATTGAAATAAAGCATCTTTGTAAAATTTCCTCCAAACTTAAAAAAAAGTGTATGTCTAGATGATGAAAAAGAAATTGAAACAATTTGCCTAGCTCAGGTTGTCACCTTAGCTTGTAGTTGGTTAATCTGTTATGATACTTCTGTAATACATGACATGAACGTGAGCACCTAACAATTTTGAGTTCTCAGATACAGATGATACAATGTCTTAAATACTGCAGATTACCTCATTTCATTTGGGCTGGACATTAATTCAATATCCTTCTAACAGTGAAATAGTAAAAAATGGTTTGTTCATATTGTCAATCAAATGCAGCCATGTGGCAGAAAAATTACGGCCTAATTTGTGTATTTTTCACAAAAGCTCAAGAAGTGTGACTATAAGGTTTTGAGGGAAGTATTTAAACATCCCATTTGACTTTTGACACATATACAGAGAACAAAATCCTACATTTTTCCAGTGCAGGTTCTCAAATATATATTTGGCAACAGGCAAGGAAACTAATTTACTTTGGTGCCAGAAAAGTTTTTTCTTGGGGTAAACATTTTGGCCTTTTCAAACTCGTTTTGAAATGGGTGGAGCAGATATATGAATGTTGTGGGTTATCATTCTTATGAGTAGCAAACTATCTGAAATGTACCACAGAAACAAAGACAAATAAAACACTTTCCTAGGGAGAAATGCTTGTATGTATGATTGCATCCTGCAGGCATTAATATACAGAAAAACACCTTGCTGTCACCATCTGAAACAGCAGCCTGTTCAAGGTCATAAAGATGATGTGGTTTTGGTTATTGCCCTGGGCTCTGACATGCTTAGCTATCTTTAGAGAACATTATCTGCTCCATCTCCTGGCTCTGCCCCTAGAAAGAGAGGAGGGAACTTGATCTGTTCCCACTGTGAAGGCAGGGATGGATTCTAGCAGCCTCCCAGGATACAGACCTGCCAAACACTCAGGCTGTTCACCAGTTGGTGAAGTCTAAAGGCTTTCATGGTTCCAGGAAGAGGGGCAATGTTACAGTATCAGAGACAGCAGTTAGACACCAGTGAGCATGTATGAACCTTGTGTTTCCCACTGACCCATGAGCATCTATTAGACAACTTCTTTAGAAGAGAGACACTGCTATACTAGACCTGGTACTCTGTTTCTTGTTTCAGTATTGCAGCCTATCTTTCTGTCTGTACTTGTTCTATGTCAGCAAATGTCCAATTTCATTTGTCTTGTCCTATTTTTTTTTGTTCTAGTAGGTTGGACTTGGGGGTTTTATATTTTGCTTTGAAACAATGGAAAAAATATGAGTAAGAGATTTGGTTTAATCTTAAACTTGTTTAAAATATCAACATGGAAGAAAATGTATTGGTGGAGCAGGGGTGAGAATAGATAGTCATAAAATAATGAAAAAGCCCTGATACTTCTAAGTAGTGTTTAAGCTGAAGGACCATTGGTGTGATGAAGGAAAATGGCAGATCAGTGCACTTGTACTTGTTTCAGAATAAATTAAAAATATGTTCAGTCTTTTGACTGGATGGTTAATTAAATAATTCCTGCTGATTTGTACCCATTTATTTAGTGTATCCCTTGATGTTAGTCAGGCATGACATAATGGTTGTAATTCTGTCTGTGAAGTTAATATAAATGCTTATGACTTTTAAAGAATCCATGCTACCTTTGTTTTCATTATATTTTACTTCAGCAGATTTTATTTAATTGCGATATTTTTGTAACATCTATTAGACTGTTCATGGCAAATAAGTTGATTTATATCTGTATGTTTTACAGCAATCAACAAGCATTTTTACTCGAAAATGTCCCATGCAATAATGTAAGCTGCAAGAGCGTACGTCGTATGTTTAAAGTTTTTTGGGAGCTCTCGGATCTAAATCAAATCAAGGATGCTGTGGTGGCAACCTTCTTTGACATATATGAAGATGTAAGTTCAAGTGTGTACTGCAGCAAACAGTGTCTCTCTTGCTGTGTTGCTCTGTCTCTGCTGCATTGGCAGATTGGTTGTAGAAACAGCACATGGCAGGCAGTGCCTTCAGCCTAGGAAATTGACCCCCGAGGTGCTCCCAGGAAGGTGAGCAGACAGCAGCAGCCCTCCAGTGCCTAAATGTTTGCTGACCCTCCACATGCTCCATTGGAGCTGCTCCCTTCAGTGGCAAGAAAGCAGCCATGGATCATAAGCATGGTCCTGGTTAGCTGTGGATGGAGAACTCTGTCCTAAATTACCATAGATTAATAACATTTGGAAGATGTGAAAATTACTTAAAAAGGTGTAAACCTTGCACACACACAGTTTTTTTCCTTTTTATCTCTAAGGGAATTTGTTTGCTTAATTTAGATATTATCTAGAGTAAATCCACATTCTGACAGATCTATTTATTTTTCCTCTAGGGAATCTTGGATATAATTGTGCTAAGCAAAGGCTACTCCAAAAAGGACTTTGCTATTCATACGTTAAAAAACAACTTTGAAGCTGATGCCTACTTTGTTAAAGTTATTGGTAAGTTGTCTCTGTATAATCAAGTCAAAATGGGACCTTGAGAAGAATGTGAATATTTGAGCCTCTGTCTGTGGTAACATTATGGTAATTCTAGAAAAGCAAAAACACAGCATGGAAAGTATTGGTGACTGCAGAAATCTGTTGCAGAATCTGAACCTGGATTTGTTTTTGTTTAGTTTCAAAGGGTTTTTTCTTGTTTTTATTTTAGTGTATTTCTTAAAACTCAGAGTAATTCTGTGCACTGTTTTCAACACTTTAGCTGTTTTTAATATCAGTGTTGACCACAATGACCTTTAAATAACTGTTCATCTCTAGTGTGTATTTTTTTTACAGGAATGCTTGTCTTACTTCATCTATTAACTAGAGGCAGGATAAATCTTTCCTTTCACCCTGGAGCTTTCCTTCTGCATCCTAGCAGACTTCTGAAGACAGACACTAGGTCTTTAAAAACTCATTTCTCAGCTGCCTTCTGAAGGAAAAACAAGAACTATCAAGTGTCTAAAATATTAGCTGCAGGGAAAGACTACATGGAACAAAGTTATTCAGCCTAAAACAGACACATAAGGAAGATTCAGGGCTTCAATCCATGATACATAACAATGGGGAAAGTGTGTTCTGTGTGTCCATGTGGGCACATTAAAGCAGCAACTTACAGAGAGTAAATAGTAAGAATAGTTTCCTAAATGACAGCTCGTAAAGTACTAACAAATTTGGAGAAGCTGCAGACTTACCACATTAGAGGTCCTGAGAACTAGGTTAAGATTGTACATTCAATTGTTTTTGAGGGAAGGGATTGGACTGTCTGAACTTAAGAGGCACCTTCACTGAATCTTTTGTACAATACCTTCACTTCTCTCCTCACATAGCATAATGCTGTCAATATAAAAATGGCATTAGATCTACATGTATTCATCACTAAACTTAGATTTTATTTTTAATGTGTGATGCTGTTTAAAATTTGGAGGAAGATTAGCTCTCAAATCAATAACTTGAGGAAAATAATTATGCTTGCACATATATATATGTATGCCATAGTGAGACAGAAAGGAACCAAAAGAAATTACAGCAATACTGTATTGAAGGAAAATGCTTTGTTTGTCCACAATGTTTTGCTCTACCTGTGTCATATCAATCCTACTTTATTGGAGTTCTTTTCTGCATCATCTGGAAACTGCAGAATCTAGTGCAAAAGAGGCTGGTTTCATTTCACTGATGACTGGCATGGTGTATATTATTTTGTTTATGCTGCATGATCTATTCTGAGAATCAGTTTGTTTCCATGTGAGTCAGTGTGGTGTTTCCAGCCTAAAAGCACTACATGGCACAAAACACATCTTAATGTAAAAAGCTTAGAATGGCCATGAACATGAGAAGGGGGTGTAAATTAATTAGAGCCTTGGTTTAAAAGACTACAGTTAGATTATGATATTTGTAATAGAGAGTAATTAGGTTTTCAAACTGCATGCCCTACCATGTTCTTCCAGACTGCCAAGATGTTAAGCTTTGAGCTCACTGTATGTCCGTCTTGTTTTTTTGAAAGGGAGTTAAAAAATGAGGCTGTATGTGAGCTTAAGAGGACGAAGCTAAACAGAAACAAGAAGTTCACCTTCAAAAACCGCATTTGCATTCATGTTATTTAAATGTATATAATCCTTCTAAATCACACATTTTGCACATCTGAAGATAAACAGAACTGCAGCTACTTCTGGGAGCTGATGCATTTGTTACTTTCTCCTTACCTGAGCTTTATTCTCATTCTAATGCCCTATAATCATTTGTCATGTTAATGGAAGCCTTCTTTAAAAGAATACTGTGTAAGGGTAGTGTAATTCACACAAGCATACAGAAAATCCTCTAGAAAATCTCGCACTTCACAAAGCTGTATTAGAATTATAACTGTGTGATATTTTAGTGGGAAAGAGTAATTTGCAGTGTGCTTTTTTGCTCTGTATAAATCTGTCTAAAAAACTGGAGCAAGCCTTTTTTTAGCACCCTTTTAGGTTGTGAGTATTTTTGCATAGAAACCCCAGGAAATGGGAATTAATGAGTAGTCTAAAAATATTTTTCCTGTTATACAGGAGAGAATATTTCAAACAAGAAATGCTTTGTGAGAGTTACTGTATCAATAAATGCAGTGTGTTCACTTACTTGGCATATGGACAATGGGAACAGTTTTGCTCATTATAACTGATGTCAACTGAACTTGGTCAGATTATTTGTTCCAGTAGTGAAATTGAACAGCAAATTGCAGTCTGCTGTTCTGTATCAAAATGGAAAGAGTTGGTTCCACTTGCATACACACCTATGTATAACATATCAAATAAGCCTGTAGCTTAAAAAGTCTATTTGCAGATACAGAGTCTTCACATTCTGCTTTTTTCACACCTTCCTCTTACCTATCCAGATATTTTTTCAAGGCAGTATAAAAATAATAGATTTTTCTGTGTTTGGAAATGTCAACATTTTCAAATCATAAGCTAAGAATGGTAACTTGGGAATCATGACAGTTGTTAATATTTGCACACAAAATATTAGAAGTGTTCCTTCACTAGAACAATGCCATTTCTGATTCCAGTAGGGAATGATTTCTAATCAGACTATTACACTGTAAACATCTTTATATGCACCTTTTCATATGTCACTGTCCCCAAACATTTTGTACCCAAAACTCCATGGAGCCTTAAAGTAAACAGAAAAAGCTTTTAAAAAAATCCAAATGGGTAGGATGACCTGCCCTCAAATCTGGTCCAAATCTTGATTTTTTTGCTGCCTGCCACATTTGGGATACCATGACTCAAGGAGAAGTTTGGTTTTGCACTTGGCTTTGATACCACTTGGCCTGTATCCTCTTCCCTCAGAGGCATTATTGAGCTCAACCAAACCGTTTTAGGTTGAGTCCAAATAATGTATCAGAATGACTCCTTAGATACTTGTGTGTGTGTTGTTTGTTTTAAAGGCATTTTAATATTAATGTTCTAATACTCAATGTGACAGGATCTAGGTTATAGAACAGATGGCTTTCATTGTCTATAATTTAGTTGATTATAAATGTTTAACAGGTATATCTGTAACAACTGATTTTTTTTTAAACTACTAAGTTTTATACAAGTAATGGAACAACTGTCACAGGCTTTAGCTATTAAGTATCATTATACACATCTGTTTATAATACTTTTGAATTAATGGAATAAACAGGTAATGGCATTTTTGTTTGTTACAGCTTTTGTGAATTTCTTTAAATGAAGATGTAAAACTATCCATTGTATCAAAGAAAAAGCCTTTACATGCCTTTTTACTAGCTAAAACAGTAAGGCTGAATCTCTAACAATATTTTTAAATGGCTAGAAATGAATAATAATTAATAAAATGTACAGTCCACTATTTTAAAAATGTTTTAATTTGGGAATTTTTTAACTGGCAAATCTCTCCTTTTGAAACTGGTTAACCAATGGGGTATGATAAAACATTTATTTTCTTTACATTTTTTTAATGAATAGCTGACACTATTACTATATTTTAAGGTATTTCAGAGGTAAGATGGCTTATTAACAAACACTACAAGCTCACTTTTTGTTTTTGTAGTTCTCAGTGGCCTGTGTTCTAATGACTGTCCTCGGAAAGTAACAGTAAGTATAAGTGCAATTTACTCTTTAGCTTCAAATAAGCTGAGGTCAAGTTATACCAAAAACTCTCCACATATTAGAACAGTTAGTGACTGGAAGAATGTGTCATCCTAATCATGGCTGGGCAAGTACTGCATATTTGAGACCCATACCTTTCTCCAGCTGCCTGCTCAGAGACAAGATCAATGGACTGATTCTGCAGTGAGCTTTGTTACCCAGCATCATGGGGGCTGGGATGTACCAGAGACAAGAAAATGTAATACACCTGGATGCCCACAGTGTGTAGTGTGCCAAGTCTTGTTCTGGGCAGTCAGAAAGAACAGGCAAAACTGGGACAGATTCAGCCATAGGGCCACTTCTGGACTAAAATTCAGTAGGTGGGTACAATGAAGTATAGAAGGAAAGGAACTTAGAAGAATCAAAGCTAGCATTAGCACTTTTGCTCTGCAAAAATATGAAAATACAAAAACTGCTTCATATGGGGCCCGCTTTGTCTTCATGCCTATTTTAAGACATAGGATTTAATTTCTGATATAAAATAAAAAGTGGATTTGATAGTAGTAGGAGCTTAATTACAAAGCTAAAGAGAGGTTTTAAAAAGTAAATCTTCACAACAGATATTGGTGAACGTTTCATTATCAAGACCATTGAAACACTATTGCCTCCACTGTAAGAGAAGTTCTCTATCAGAAGGCAACATAAAGTACATTGTACCAGGATACAGCTACTTGGTGCAAAAACCTAAATAAATCAGATTTTCACCTTATTTAATCATCTTTCATAGACCTGCATTAACATCAGCTTTGTGGTCTCCTTACTCTTCATTCTAGAAAATTATTCTTTTTCAGGCTTTGATCCCATCTCTCATTGTTAGCACTTATTCTTACAGTTTAGAACTTAGTATTTTTGAGGCATGGTGTGAAACATCTCATCATCCCTTCGTGTTCTTTTTGTAACTCAGTTGAAAGATCTTTACTGGATATGATGCCCTAATATCAGCTTGAATTCAGCACTTTAAAAAAAGGATAACTTTCTTTAAACTCTAATCTTTCAGTTGTGTCCCCCCCTCCCTTCCCCACCATAGCAGGTAATTGTTGTCTCCTGCTTCTTACTTAGGTGCATTCGTGATGGTTCATCACTTGCACAATTCCTTTTGGGTTTTTTTTATATTTTTTTCCCCCCATAACTGTACTTTGATGTTTAGGAACAATTTCTCCCTCAAGCAAACTTGCTTGACATAGCTATTGGTACTCAACAAATAACTATTCAACCACTTTCATTAATTAAACAAAACACTGCTAAATAATTATAACAAAATTGTGAATTTGTGTAATATTTCTCAATTCAGAAAGACCGAGATAGTGCATTCTCTCAGACAATATCAAATGAGTTCTGCTTTTTCAGAACATGCAGTTATTTCTTTGAATTTCTAGGCATTTTTTACTTTACTTGTAACTTCCAAGGCAACATCAAACCTTTTGCAGAGGACTTAATTCTTTAGGAGAAACTAAACATTACTTAGCCAACTGATTAGCCTTATTTTGAAAGTTATTTTCCACATAATACTATGACTGAAACAGCTGCAAGATTTTTAAATTACCCATATCAAAAGGTAATCATTAATATAGAAACATTTTTATTTGGTTTACTGTTTTATTACTATACTTTGTCTGTTCCTACAATTTTGCCTGCTTTTTTTTTCCCCCCTTCCTTGTAGCCTTTTGGTGTTAATCAGCCTGGTCCTTACATCATGTACACTACTGTAGATGCAAATGGATACCTGAAAAATGGGTCAGGTAAGATAATCTCATAATGAGAATCCATATGGCATGGTCTGTCTGTATATGCATCTCAGCAGCCTAAAGAGTCTTAAGTTTACAGAGTGAAATAGGACTGATTTTTAATAGTGTCTTCAGTTTAAAAGGCCAAAACCCCCTAACTTTCTCTTCTTTCTTTACAAATCGCATATTTATTCCAAACATTGCAAGTGCCTTCTTTGGTTTGAACAGTTGGCACTATGTTGCCCAATCTGAAAAACCATTGGGTACAATATCACCAGTTTCTGAAGTAGCATAAGCTTCTAATTATTTACTTGTTCTACCAGTTCCGTAGCAATTCTGTATTAAGAAACTACAGTAACCTTGAAATTCCTAAAGAGAATCTTGAAAAAGGATAAACATAATATCTGCTAAACACAGGATGTATTTTTCAGGAGTTTTTCACTACATCTGGCAGGCTAACAGGCACCTATAAAATCATGAGTAGCATGAGGAAGATAGGAAATGGCTGCATCCTTTCACTTAATACAAGAACTACAAGGTATCAAAAAATCATTAGGTAACAGGGTCAAAATAAAAGGAAAGCAGCAGTGCTTCATGCAACTTGTAGCTTAACTAGAGGCTTAATTGTTGCAGATGTGACAGTTTACATGTATCCAAAACCAAAGTTGACCATTAGACCATGATACAAACAGTGCCTTGTGTTAGAATATCCTTGGTTTTATGCTGCCTTCCAAGATATGTATTGGTGGCTCCTAGAAGGCACGGGTGACTGTTCTACATCATCGATTAGTCTAACTTACAACTGTTCATCTTAGGACCATAATGGACTCCTTGCTTAGGCAAAAAATCCCAAACACACAAACCAAAACATTATCAGCGTATACACGTCTGTAAGTTGCACCATTCTGACTCCTGCCCAATGGTGGCAGTCATCACTCCACTCTTATTTAAAATTAAACTCAGATTTTTTTAAAAAAGCTTCCCATAGTTCACTGGGAAAACTGCACTCTGTATAACAGTAATTTAAACAATAGCAACAGTTCAGGGAAAAACATGCTCACATGTTAAGGTCCTAAATCAATGAAAAAGCTCTTACCTTGAATCCTGTGCTCAGGACTGTTCATTCCACCCTAGAAAAAATAGATGATGTTCTGAAATACAAACCAGATATTCTGTAGCATGTCTGTATTTGTACACACTTGGGTTTCAAACCCAAATATGGGTTTGAAAGTATTAGCCTACATTTTAATCAAACTAATCATTAATTTTAAGATGAAGCTGCAGAGTATTTTTTCTCATTGCTGCCCAAATTCATTTTAACAAACGACTCATCCTGCCAGTTGTACACTCAGCTTCATTGCTCCAAAGGTTTTCTTCATATACCAAACTTAAGATCTTACATATGTAGTTAGAAACACTTAAAACCCCATGATGACTTTAGAGATTTTTACTTATGCTACACTGTTAGACTGTTGGACCCATGCCCCTTGGGTAACCGGTTCTGGTTGGGTAACAACTGACATCTCTCATTACTGCCAGTTACCAGGATGAAGGCTTGCAAGCTTTGTCAGAGCCGAGTCACTATACAGCCTATTTTGTTAAACATATCAGAAAATACAGGTAAAGGCCTACACAGGATCTTTCTCCTTATCCCTCAAAAGCCTGGATTCCTGTGGATAGCAAACTTACTTCAGGATGCTGTCTTTTTCGTTATTTGTGGTACCTGATAATTTTTGTATCCACTAGCTTACTTAAGCCAGTTTTAACCAGAGCATATATGCCTCAAAATTCTACCAGAATGTAAAAATCAGCAGTTTGGTAGAAGACAAAATGCCACGTGAGGAAAAGACTTTAGTTAGAGATTAACAGTTCTCTGGTTTTGTCCTCAGGCTGGCCGTATGGTCAGCATGCGTGCAGTCACAATTAGCCCCAGCCTGAAATGTTCTTGCCCAGGCAGGAACGAAGGAGCACAGCAGAAAACAGCTCAGTGCACTGGGGAGGGTTTATGGGGAAACAGAAGATAAGGCTAAAAGATGATGCAGGTACCATACAGGAAGTAGAGCTGTTTGCAAAGACATGCAGGGTTCATATTCATACAAATACAGACATCCTGAGTTTCACAGCTTCTTTCCCGTTTTTGAAGGCATTTTGTGTCAGGCCAGGTTTCTAGAGATTGCTGCTGTCTTACCCATGTTACTTTAACAAAGCAGGCCTGCCCACACTTGGTGCACCCATGTGAATGAATATAAGCTAACTTGAATGAAAACACAGCTTCAGAGTTCCTTTGGCCATGTGAATTGTGAATAGGTACCTACCCATAATCTTATCATCAGAGAATCAGGAGTGCTGATAAACAACTCTGTTTGCCTAAGTGACAAAAAAAAAGACTTTTTTTTGTAAGAAAAGAAACACATTAGTAAAACTGTCAAACTGACAGGTTTTTTTTTCTTAAAGTGCTATGAAAAGGCTATAAATAAAAGAAAAAACAACCCACAATAAAACCTTTGCTTAGATGTAATTATTCTCAGCTTCCTTGTCCATGTAGTTAGAGAAGTTTTTAGCTCTTGCTGCTTATTTGTAATTAACACAAGTCTCAGACTTAGAAATCTTATATTTTAAGTGAACTTACATACCACACTTAAATTATGTCTACCAGCTAGTAGAATCTAGATTATTGAATTTTTTTTTATAGATTGGACATATCATAAATAGTAACTGTAGAGGATTGAAACAGCATATCTGGATGATATATTACATTTTGCTTTTTAAAATAAATTTGATTTTTTTAAATTGACAATTTTAATCAGAAGATGAAAATGGATTTGTGGGATCTCAAGTGCAGAATATCTACTAAAAGGTTATTTACAGCAGTATAAACTGATTCTAAACCCCACTAAGAGGAAATACAAGTTTAGATGGGTTTGGTTTATGTATGTTTGACCCCTTGGCCCTTTACACTTAAGCAAGCTTATAAAATAACCCACTGGCAAAATAAATATGTTTTTCCAACTATAGACCTCTGTGTCATGAAAGAATGCTCATGGCTTACAAATTCCTTATATCTGTTGGGAATAAAGCTAGCTTAAAATTTCTACCAATTTAATGTATCATTTTCTTAATTTTTTTCTGGTTCTCCCAAGAACAAAAGCAAATTTTTTTTTTTAAACATTATCTTTAAGGTTTGGTAAATTTGGTTGTTAAAGGGGTTTTTTCGGGGGGACGTGGGGTGGTGCTTTTAAAAATGCAGTATTTTTACAATTTACTCAAATATATAATACTGCTACAGTACCATTCATCTTCACTGCTACCACATTTACAGTAAGAAAAACCTAACAGAGTCCACCCATGATGAATTTCCTTTTCTGTTTTGGCATTATGAAATAACAGTAATGAATTCCAAGTGCATTTATGACTCTAGCAGTATTGCTACAGGGAATTTTATAATACTGTCTTTGATCAGTTTCTCAACTGTAATATGTTAATAGATTTTTTTGAATCTGTATAATTCCTGCAAGAACTTCTCAAAGTCACATTTTCTGACGCTATTATATTAAGTTTGTAGATAAACTTTATTCTCTTACAAGTTGTACTTGTAAAATTGAGTAAATGTTTTCTTAACTAGGATTACTGACCTACAGGTTATTACCTTGAAAAACAGTCTGTTACATCAGAATTTTATTCTATTTGACTATCAAGAAATAACCTCAAGGAACACTTTTATGTATGTGTACTGCTGAGCAACACCAAACTCATGACATTTTTGGGCCTTATATAAATTTACAAAACATCTTTTCCACATTAAGCGTTAAAAAATATGGCATCGATACACAATTTTAGAACTAATTTTCACCAACTTACTTGCATTCCTTATATAATGTCATGGAACAATCCATATCTGAAGCTTTTAATTATATTAAAGCAATGAGAGAATCTGATAGTTTGTAATTATGTTTTTAAAATAATTAATCTCTTTCCCAAGAAGTAACCTGAGTAACAACATAGTTCTTTTTCTAATTAAAACAAGGCTTACCATTCAGTTGAGGTTTTTTTGTCTCAGCTGATGCTATTTGTTTTCTTTACCACTGGTCTTATCAGGGGAGTAGTTATTGGCTGGACCACTGAAACCCAACTATTCAGTCACCTAAAGTTATCGTTCTAGCCCTGCACTAAAGTAAATCATACAGTATTCAATGACATGTCCACCATTCTGCTTCTGATCTTCCTAATTCTGCAGGTCTTTAGTTCTGAATTATGATATCTTCTATGTATGCAACGTTCATGCAAAGAGTAAAATCAAAAGCACATATGGCTGTCCTTATCTAATTCATTTTAAGGTCCTTTGATCTGCCAAGCCTTAACTACAGGAAATTTGCATAATTACAAGGTTTTTTTAAAAACACTGTTACAATTATTCTCTCTCCTATTAACATTCCAGTATGTTGTTAAAAGATAGCAGAATAATAATTAGTGCAAATTCTGTGCTTTTACTTTCACATTGCTCTATTAACTTGTAATCTCAAAACTAGAAATACTGTTAAGTTAGCTACAAGGAACAGTAATTGCCAAAATGAGCATTAGAATTGAGAAGTATTGGGTCTTGGATCTGCGGTTAAAATCTCCACAGACCTTTTCTCTCTGACAGGAAATTGAATTGCAGTAACTTCTTCAAATATTTAAGGAATTTTATGCTTGAGATCAGAACAGGTCGAGGTGCAAATCTGGTAGAAGTACACAAACTCAAAGTCATGCTTTCTGATCAGTTTCCTGCAATTTACCTTCTCCATTCCCCATTTCTTTTGGAGTTACCATTTTTAAGGAGACACCACAGTTAAGTATGAGTGTCATCCTGGCTTTTAAGCTCTACATGTGCATTTCCAGGCTTTTATTGGTTTCTAAGAAATGTCTAAAATCATTCTGACATGGTGCTTTTCAGCTGAATCCTGTAAGCAACAATGCATAGCATAGAGCATAATATCTAAAGCTGAGCACGGAGTATACTGAAGGTGTTCTTGGGGTGAGGAGTGGAAGGACACAAGATGAATTTTGTAAAGCTAACCAAATAAAAGCTGCTGGGCTTTGTTTTTTTGTTGTGTGGCTGTTGTGTTTTGGGTTTTTTTTAACTTCAGCATCCTAAAAAAATTATTGTTGATAATGAAGGAGTAGCCCTACTAAATCTCTTTGGGTTTGAACAGAATTTTGCTTAAATAGGGTCATAGTTGCACTTTATATCTACCCAAACTATGAATCTTGTGGCCCAGGAACAACACAACAATACATGTTTAAGATTTACTCAGAGATCAGTATCCATACATAAGCATATTATTATGTCAATAGATTAACTGAATTGCTCATATGGATCAAGTAATGATTTGTTTAAGCATCTGTATGACTGAAGCTGTATGGACTGATAGCCTTTGCAGTTCTCATTTCAGAGCTCTTTCATTTTGCTGGTTTTGCTTGGTTTTATTTTAAACCTTCCATGGCACAATGACCTTTTTTTGCATGCTGTTAAGTCCTGCCCTTCTGGTTTTTTTGAAATCTGCTTAGTCTTCCCTGTTGTTGCATTGAGTTCTCATGCTATTTAACTAAATTGGATTGTGAGGTGAACACAAATGTCTAGCAGCTATTATAGTAATGAATTTAAACATAAACATTGCAATATGTACCAAACAAAAAGCAAAATAAGCTTGATTTCAATAGCCATTTGACATTGCAGGATTCACTCTGGAATTCCACTATACAGAAAAGAGTGTATCCCAGGAGCAAGCTAGGATCATTTCATAATAGCTGGATTCTGTTAAGAGGGATTTTCTGGTTGTTGTAGGTGGGGTTACCCTGCTGGTGTGTTTTTCTATATAACTCTCTTTTGTTTAGAAAACTTACTTAAACTTGTCATGTTGCATGTAATATTACCAAACTTTAAATATTTAGGCATCATAAATTAGACAACTTTCCCCTGTGTAAAGGGTCTGAATATCAGCAATATGATCATTTTAGTATCTGTTTGGGGTTTTTTAAGCTTTTTTAAAGACTTTCTAGTTTTGCTTCTATAATTTTATGGTGTAAAGTTATTCTTAATGAAAACACATATTCTAATATTAATGCATCAAACTGGGAGTTTGGGCTTTCAGAACTAGCACAAGTATTAGCAGCACTGCAAATAATAGTCATCAAAGCTGCAAGTGTACACTTGCAATCCAGTTTCCCCAATTATTTCTGCAACTCCAGGAAAAGATACTGCAGGAAGAGCTGAGAGGTGAAATTGTGTACTGCATAAATCTGGAATTTCCTATTGTGTGCACTACTGAAAAGAGGCAAAGAGCTAAGTCAGAAGAGGGACACATCCTCAGCCTTAGAAAGCTGAAGTTGCCATTGCATAATTTCAAGCAGAAAAACAGAAAATGGCTCTTTCTCCACTCTATTTTTTTTCCAGTCAGTGTCCTGCAACTCCAAAGGCAGTAATAATGGAACTGAAGTTAAAGCCAAGGAAGTCGCATTCTCCACCTTCCTAAAGAGCTTTCAAGTTTGGAGCTGCCAGGGTTTTTTTGTATTGGGTTTGGTTTGGGTTGTTTTTTTTTCTGAAAGCTGCTTTGTAAATTCTTATGCATATTACACAGGTACTTTATTATCAGTTATATTTTCCCTTTCTGTTACAGTAAGTGGTTCTGGCATATTTTCAAATAAAATAAGGAGCTGCTGGCTTCAAAACATGGGGCAACACTGGTGTGCAATGGAGCACAACAGTGATAATCAGTGTAATGTAAATACCACTGTGGTGTTTCAGCTGTGCACCTTCAGTGGAATTTTACCTAACTTTTTAACTGGCTTTGTCTCATTTGACCTGTTCCATACATGTTGTTCACAGCTATGCAGCAATTCATGCAACTTCTACATGTAGTTTTTTTGGAGTAACTTCCAGTTTTTCTAGAATGCATATGTGTATCTAATCTATAAGAAAGCAATTATTCATGTGTAGACCTCAGTATTAACACAGATGATGGCACAGAAGAATTAGATGCATGTCTGAGACCACAGGCTACATATAACTCAGCTACTATGTTTTACACAAACTTTTATGAGTAAAAGAGCTGCCTACATTGTCAACAGATACAAGGAATGTATGTCTAAAATAAACTCCTTGTTATTTTTTCTAACTATTAGATTTTGGTGGTTTTTTCACAATTTGATTCACGCTTCACAAATACCTTCAGTTACTATTTTGGTGAATGTGTTAAAGGTTCTGATAAATGCATCATTTTGCAAATTAGAGGAAAATATAGCAACTGGAAGAAATCACAGAATCATAGAATGGTTTGGGTTGGAAAGGACCTTAAAGACCATCTAGTTCCAACCCCCCTGCATGGGCAGGAACACCTCCCACTTGACCAGGTTGCTCAAAGCCCCATCCAACCAGGCCTTGAACACTTCCAAGGAGGGAGCATCCACAACTTCTTTGGGCAACCTGTTCCAATGTCTCACCACCTTCACACTAAAAAATTTCTGCCTGATGTCTACTCTATTAATACATTTAGCTATTCAGTCCTCTTACATACTGAATTGGGGGGATTTTTGAAAGCCTAAATATTATTACTGTATTTTGAATTAATCTGAATGGCATCAATGCAATGGACTACTTAAAAACAAATAATATTTTGTTGAGAAAAGGATAATAAAGAAAAAAATAAAAGAATGGCTCTTCAGGAGACCACAGATTTGAAATTGGAGTTTCCATCAGTCTTTCAAGTCTGTGTAGTGATTTTGTATGTTCTGCTCTATTATTCCACAAAGTAAGCTTATTTAAACTGACTGAACAATATCACTTTTGTGAATTTATTTATGTAAGTTCAACTAGTCTGTAAATTCAGTATCACATATTATCAGTTCTGTGTAAGGAAACAATAGAAAGCATTGCTTCTATATGTAAATGCAATCACCTTCCCTTCCGAAAGTTAAATTGGCTTCATTTAAGCACTCATGCTGCTTAGGTCTAGTCACCCTGCAATGAGCTGTTGAGGACATTGCAATTTAACCCAGGGCACACTGTGCTACTCTTCAGCTTTTACATCAGTATGATGGAAAGGGAAGAGAAATGCCTTAATTCAGCTTTAAAAGAACAAGTACTATATGTGTCATAGACGATACATCAGTCTGGTTTTCAGACAAGACTTTTAAAAGGTTAATTATATGTATTGCTTCAAATTTTATATGCCAGACTTCAAAAATAAGGAGATTGATTTGGTGAGGTTCAGAATGATTTCTGAATACCAAACACTGCAAAATTTTGTAAGGTTTGGCTGCCTGTCATCATTAGCTGCTTTGTAAAAATTTGGTGTCTGACAGGCTGAAACCACTAAAAAACATGTCTTAAAATGTTGCGGTTTTTTACTCTGCCCAAGGCTTTTGGAACAATAAACTTAGTGACTTCTGATTTAAACCAAAAATACAAACACCAACACCTATACCAATACCATAGCCCATGATATCTGGGGGCTTCCAAATCACTCTTTGAAACAAGAAGCATAAGGTCATAGTCATAGCGTTGAATAGTCTTTAAAGTATTATTAAAAAGTAATAATCTACAACATGGACAGGAAAAGGTTTTTTTAGTTCTTGTTTATAGTAACACTTCTGCTGATGAAGCAAAACAAGCTATGAAGCAGCAGCCACTTAATCTTGATTGCATAGACTTCCAAAAGCTTCTAGAACAATCTTAGTACAAGAAACAAATCCCACCTTCCTGCTTGAAGATTGAATTACGTTTTCAAATCTTGCTACAAGTAGAAAACTGTATACAATGGTTTTACAACAGAGCAAATAGCTAGAGTTTAAATACTTTCATAAGTAAATTAATTCTGAGTGACTGAGAACTTCAGAAATTACAATCAACTGTTAGCAGTACTCCGTTATTTTTATTTTTAATCTTTGT
The DNA here is from genome assembly GCA_020745705.1 of Hemiprocne comata. NCBI lineage: Eukaryota > Metazoa > Chordata > Aves > Apodiformes > Apodidae > Hemiprocne > Hemiprocne comata. Next base: position 8,344,112 of record CM036598.1, read on the forward strand.
TCAAAGTTTTGTTTCTCAGATGAATCTTGCCATTCTTAATTACTTGTTTGCAATGCTAAGTGGAACATTTGAGTAACCAGCAAACTCTCACAGAATGTATGATAGATATATAAAGCAAGAAATTTTCTCAAAGATCTAATATTTGTAATCAGCTGTAAATTAAACTAGAACCTTCTATATGCTACCATCCAAAGTCCTGCTTAGCTAGTACCTCCAATTTTAAAGGCAAATAAAGAAAAGGTATGTGCACATTTTTCTGCCTGCTATGTAGAAGCAAAGGTCAGAAAGGAATGTTTTCAAATGATCTATTTACATCCTGAAGCATAAGATTTCATTATACTTGTCTTAGTAGGCATAAGAACCAGTGTTAGTAGCCATTAAATTATTCAATGCTTTTAAGAATTCTAGCTGCAGTATCTGACTTTAACCTCTTTAAGGCTCACTGCACCAGCGTATGACATTTTCTTTTATTTCCATTAATTTAGTTGACATTCATTTCATTTGTATGATGAAAGAAAAAAGGAAGATCTCAGTTGTAGTATCCTCATAATCCTAAATATTTCACTCAAAATAATTCTAAAAGCTTTTGAATGTTAAATATTACAGCAGCACCTTGTTCTTTTGGGAAAAGTCTTTCAGAATTCAGCATTAGTGAAGCAAATTTTTAAATACAATTCCTTATTATGTTCTAGCATGATCACATAATACATACCTTGTATGTTTTTATAACTAGATCAAATAAACCTGCCTTTGTCCTTGACACTTTTACATTCTAATTTGAGAATTACTCAAAGTTTAGCTTTGTAAATTGAGACCTAGAGATTGAGCAATTTAGCCAACATCATGTAAGGGAAGTTGGTGACAAAGCAGGGAAAGACCCAAGACTGAAGTCCTATACTGTTACCTCAACTTACTGGAAAAAATCCCCATTCTTAGAGCAAAGCTTTTCAACTAACAGCATCTGGCACAGATTCCACAATGTAGGAATTCACCTACCAGTGTACACAGCACACCTTGCCCTCGCAACAGAGCATTGAAAGTACAAGCCTATTTAAATATTTCCATGTCTGCTTCTCATTACGTGGTTCTGCATGGGGAAAAAGTAAATCTAAAATATGCCTAATCTTTAGGAAAAATGTTACTGTTTCTTTTTGCTGATGTCAGTGAACTTATTGATAGCTGCAACACTCGTCTGTTTCCCTACTGCCTTTTCAGGAAACAAATCATGTTACTTCTCTCCTACAGTCTATCCTTTAATTATTTATAATTACATGCTCCCACTTGGGCCTAACTTGTAACCACTGTAATCCTGTTTTCATTAAAACATTGCCCCTCTTTGGACACACTCCAGCACCTCAAGGTTCTTCTTGTAGTGAAGGGCCCAAAACCGAACACAGTACTCGGGCCTCACCAGTGCCGAGTACAGGGGGACAATCCCTTCCCTGGCTCTGCTGACCACACTATTCCTGATGCAAGCCAGGATGCTGTTGGCCTTCTTGGCCACCTGGGCACACTGCTGGCTCATTTTCAGCCAATGTCAATCAACAACCCCAGGTCCTTTTCCCCCAGGCAGCTTTCCAGCCACTCTTCCCCAAGCCTGTAGCATCACATGGGGTTGTTGTGGCCCAAGTGCAGGACCCAGCACTTGGCCTTGTTGATTCTCATACAATTGGCCTCAGCCCATCAATGCAGCCAGTGTAGATCAAATGCAGATAGCAGATTTCTTCTCAACTTGTAACAAATAGTAAAGATTCACTTTAACATAGAAATGGTGCTCAAAATTACCATCTTACCTAGAAATGTAAACCATTTAATCTATTCTCCAAGTAAGTGCTCACAAATAGTTTGGAAATGTGGGACTGAGCCTTTAAGAATTAAGTAGTAGTGTGGTTCATTAAAATGTTTTGAACATTTTTATTAGTGAATTTGGTATGTATTTGTATAGAGAGTTCATGGTTTGGAGGTTGTTTTTTTTTTTTTTCCCCAAATAACTTACTTGGGCTTCTCTTCTAATTTTATTTCAGCTGGACAGCTTAGCCAATCAGCACATTTTGCTCTCCAGTTGCCATACAACGTGCTAGGCTTGGGACGTAGTGCTAATTTCCTTGACCATTTGTATGTTGGAATTCCTCGTCCTTTAGGAGAAAAGGTTAGTTGAGATTTAAGATTGTCAAGCTAATACTTACAGTGTTACCTTTCCTAATAGAGTTTAGATGGAAATACTCTTAAGGACACTTTGTTTTTTCCAGCAGCAAGAATATCAAAGAAGTTTGAGTACAGAAACATTTGCCAAAAAGAACCTTGTATGTCTGGCTTTTGGGGGGTGTATAAGCTCTGAAGCTAACGCTAAGATCTGAAGATGATTGAAGTTGTCTATAAATGTTAGCAGAGGTATATAGTGCTTGTTTCTATGGTAAATGTGTGTTAGATCTGATGGTCCAATTATTATGGTCTCAGCTGTAAGACTTCCCTGGGGTTGGTCTGACTGGCCTATAAACTCACATAGTCCTTTCTGCCTCGGTGAAGAAACCATGATCAGTATGATGGGAGGTGGAGATAGCCATGATTATCTAATATTCAGGTGAAACACAGAGTCCTGACCATTCTTCATCTTTAAAGATGTGATGGTACTACTTTAAAAAGTGAGGTATTTGAATTAGTCTACTGGCCAAATTCTGATTTGGATAATTGCTTAGCCTGCCTCCTTTGTAGAATTAGTTCCTTTCTTCTTTCCCTATTATGTTGTTGCTTTGTACTTTTAAAGCAGATACTGTGCTTCATGTCAACAATAGTTATTTTGCTTTCTACTTTTTGTTGTTTTTTTTAAAGCAATTTGAAGCTTTCTGAAAATAAAAGGTTTACACAAACATAAGGGAATAATCACATTTAAAATTTTACAAAGCAGCTGTTTCATTTCTACTTTTGTATGTTTCAACATTTCTTTGCTTTTAAGTGTGTTGGTTTGTTACAAATTAACATAGCCTTTGTTTTTCTTCCAGTCCGTAAGAAAACAAGAATGGACAGCAATCATTCCAAACTCCCAGCTTATAGTCATCCCCTATCCTCATAATGTTCCTCGAAGGTAACTTCATCATTTTGATTTGCTCTTCACAAAATTACATTAACACATTAATACAGAGTTTAAATTATATGTTATGTAAAGGTTTAAAACTTGTTACTTTTATAGAAAGTAAATTTAGGAACAGCGGGGAGGGGGTTCGTTCTATAGATGTAGTTGCCTCTGTGACTAGGCAGAAAACTTCAAGTATTTACACAGACTCTTAGATAGTGCCCATAGAGAATCGAAATCTATTACCAGCTCAACTCCTGTAAATAACAACATATTTTCTACATTTACCAACATTCTCTTTGACAAATTGCAAGCATTGTAATGACTGAAGGAAGCATTTTTGTTTCACCAAATATGCAGTTTCTATCTAGTTGCACATAAAGCTTTAGTTGAGCCCTTCTGAATGCAGCATCTGTTTCCACAGGTTGGAGTGTGGGGTTTTTTTTTAAAGTAAAGGTGAATGAGTTGATTGTACAAGAGCTTGAACACTGAATTCATTTTGCAATTAAAATGTTTATCCCAGAAAGAGAGCATGTTTCTCTCTTTGCTATTAGAGAAAACATTAGTCACATATTCCAGCTGCTTTTTGCCGCTTGATCTACTAGTGAGGTCAGTTGCATTTATCATGCAGAAATTATTCTGACATCAGTTTCAGCGGTTAATTTTACTATAGGACAAATAACAGTTGAGAGATGCAATGTGCCACTTGAGTGGCTAATTAACAACCACAAGAATAGCATCTGCCAGATGAATAAAATTTAGTGAAGAGTCTTGAGGTATTTAAAAGGTATGTGTTACGCAAAAATTTTTGTCTTATCCTTAAGCTGTTTTTGCTTTCCTGTAACGTAAGTTTATGGACACCATAGAATAGCAGAGTACAGAATTCCCAGAAGAAATAACACGTCATTTGAGGGATGTATTCCAGAAGCCCTTAAAGTGCTTAATTTTGTTGCTCACCAGCATTCTCTTGCCATAATCAACTGGTTATGTTGCCTACAACTGCAGTTGTCCCTGGGTAAACTTCAGACAGGGATGCTTAACCAGCTGGACCCCATGAGCCTGTCCAAGAGGAGCTTCTTATGTGGAAGAAACTGTATTTTACGGGTTTATTTCACTGTGCTTCTCCACCTCCCCACACCCCAGGCAGTTTTGTGGAAGGTCTTCTTACATGTTACTTTGTCCTGGGCAAGAGATAAAACTCCTAATGAGAAAAAAGTGAGTCCCTGAGGATATTCATAGCATTCCTGGAAAGTTAAGCAGAACCTGAATTTAGACATGGCGTTACCTGAAAATAATTACATTAAGCCATGTATTTCCAAGTAAACACCATTAAGCTTCAATCTCTAAGTATAGCCACTAGTTTCTGTAGATCAAGTTTACCTGCCTTACAGTAGCAGGTTATTTTCATCTTTTTAAGTAAAATCTTTTTTCTGCTTCTTAATAAAGGGTATTAATGTTTCCTTGGATTTTCTTCTTTTGTACAGCTGGAGTGCCAAGCTGTATCTGACCCCAAGTAACATTGTGCTGCTAACTGCTATAGCCTTAATTGGTGTCTGCGTTTTCATCCTGGCAATAATTGGCATATTACACTGGCAAGAAAAGGTAAGGTTAATTAACTAGACTTTTTTCTATACAACACTTCCTAATATTTTACAGTCTTGTACATTAGGTTTTTTGAGTAGTTTTCTAGAGTGTAATTTCTTACACAGACTGCATTGAGTCCTAAAAGGTTTTTATTATTAATTCAGTATTTACTGCAAGATTAAAAATTCACATAGTTTTTATTTAGGCTCTGAGACACTTAAAAAGGGACACGATGAGCAACGTGGATAAGCTTTTGCCATTAAGCTGTTATTCACAACTACATGAGACATTTTTTATTTCATATCTGAGTTTTCTATTTTGCTGAGTTTTAAGAGTACTGTTTTGGAAAATGGAACAAACTCAGTTTACTTGAGTTCTGCTGGTGATCTAAAAATAAGGACAATGTCTCTTTTTCTGGATCTATCTTTGCTGATTGCACTGACGTTAGTATTCAAGACTGTATAGGGAGTCAATTCTGTGCATATTGGCTGCTTTGCTCTGTGTCTGAATTATACATGCAGTGTACAGAAATCCATTGATTTGAAGAAGCATTTTGAAAGGGGCCTTTCATGTCACAAAAGAAATGAGTTCCCAGTTTTCTTATCTATGCTCAGTTCACAATCATATCCAAGTGGCAGGATTGCAAATAAATGCTACTACATACCCAAACCATAATCTTAGCTGTCAAATAAAATTACTGCACATTTTGACATGGTAGAACTGTTTGTTATTTTGTGCTTGTGGAAATAAAATGACCTTGTTAAACATTCAGACAGGCTCTGCGCATGCTTCATATTGCAGTGTTAATTTGTCTGTCAATCTCCAGTATTCAAAATGTTAAATACAGTCTCCAAATAATAGTAAAGCTGAGAATAAAGCACAAAGCAAAGACATACAAGTTTATGATGACTGTCCTTAGCGTGTCCTACTGTAACAAGAAAGCATTGCTAACTGTGACTATGCACTGGCTGGGTTTAACTCTGTCTACAGCACATCTTGAGCAACACGAGGAGCAGAGAACATACTTGGAATTTTCACTGGGGAAGGATTAACTATGTGTAATTCCATCTGGAGAAATGGAGACTTAATATCAGTGTTTAAAACAATTATTCATATAAAAATTCATGTATTTTAATGTAAAGAACTACTCAGCCCAGATTGTGTGCTTTCTGAACCATTTTAAACCCCATTAGGCATATGTGAATGAAGTGGTATTTTGGCTAAATTATACACTCATTTCCAACTGCTACATCTTGCTCAGAATAGGCACAAATATTTTTATAAATTGTGTGTATTTTCAGACTGCTGTATAAACATTTTTAAATTCCTGTAATTTTCCAGTGGCTTCCTATTGACTTTTACCTTCCCAATTTTTAGAAATGGTTAAGTTACAGAACATGGAGGAATCTCAATTAAGGCTGTATTGTGCATCACTGACACAACTGGGTGTTAAAACTCCTAAGTTCCTTGTTTCTTCGCTTGTTCTTGGTTTACTGTCTCTTTCACTAATCTTCTCATAAAAATACTGTTCTGCCTAAATGCTGTTTTCCCATTCAAATCTCTAGAGTACTTATAGCAAAGAAAGGAAGGGGAAATATACCAGCAGTTACAATCTCTCCTATTCCCCCTGAGGATATATCTGTCTGTACCTGCCGTTAAAATAAACCACATACTTACACCTCTGCAGATAAGTAGCAATAGGAGCCCTTTGTCTCCAATAGTTCTTATATGCTTGTCTGCCAGCCAAGTATTTTATTGTTTAAATAACTAGGATTTAGGGATAGTATGTTGCTCTGTCAGTTTCAGAAATTTTGGATCTATTAAAAAAAAAAAAGTCTTTCAAATATCAGTTACTAGTTTTTAGTTTTCATACATCAAATGACAGAGAAATTGAGGAAGAATTTACAGCATTATTCATCTTACAACAAATACAGTCTGATACTTTAGGTAAGGACCTTGATGATCCTCTATTCCCTATCACTTGCTTTGTGATCTTGAGGCTAGTCACGTGAATGCTACGCATTGATGGAAATGCTGCTAGAAAAGTTAGGATGGATTCATCAGAGTATCAGTTACTGCCAAATTTGAAGTAGGTTATTTTTTTCAAAGCTTACAAGAAATTGAGTGAAAATTGCTAAGTGAGACTATGAAATTTTGTGGAACGTGACAAGCATTTCAATATAGGAAAGAATATGCCACTCCCTTCTTCCCACCCCATTTTTCATGTTCAAAATACTGCTGACATTGATAAAGCCCCTGCCAAAATGCCAGACTGATCTATCTTAAACTTCACTGACAGCTACTGCTGCCACAAAATGCAGTAAAAGCCATAGTTAATCCAATGAAGTTGATACCGTACATAAACATTGTGTGATGAGGAATTATTTGGCCTCAAACCAAAGCAGATGACAAACTTTCATGGCAGAACACATGCACCAATTTTTACCAAAATTGTCATGTATATTTATCAACTGAGATACAAATCTGAATGCCCACACATTAGCATATTGTAAAGGCTCGTCTTCATTTTACTTATAAAAAAAATAAGTATAAGCAAACTAAAAAGCACTGAAATCTGTTTTGCTAAATTCTGTTATGCTAGGATTTGCACATACCGTCTGTCATGACAAAAACACTGCTCTCCAGAGAAGTTCTCACTAGGTGTTCAAAAACCCTTTAATAAGTGCTTTCAGACTCTGTTACTGGTTTAGAACACAAGAGGAGGCTTGTGGGAAAGGACACATTTTTACATATTACATGGATTAATGGTAACATTTAAATATGCTTCTTTTTTCCAAGCACCATCCAAACTTCTCTTCTGGCAGATCAGTATGTATTCTGCACAAATAAGCAGGGAAATGCATCCTACCTCTACATTTTCATAGTATAAACAAAAACACAGAACATTTTTAGCCTACTTGGTGCTGTTAATCGTTGGTTAAACTGCCATCTTGTTCTAAATTTGTATTTAGTAGGGGATTTTTTTAAAAGAATCTCGTTTTAAGTGCAATATAGGTAACACTTATAGTTAATCCAGAGTAATTTCATCTCCTATTTATGATGCAGACTAAATGAATGCATACTAGGAAACATTATTCATTTTTTAAATATTCCTTTTTAGAAAGCATTATTAGAAACAATAGAAAATAATGGGTCATAAATACTGAAACAGCTGAACAATAACAGCAGAAGCCAATTTTTAGTAGATTATTGCTATTTCAAACTGACATAATTTAAAAAGCTAATTACTGAGGCTTTTACTAAGCTTTTTGCCTTTTGTCAAATGAGTAACTTGAAAAAAAATCAACCATTCTCTGACATTTTGACAACTCATTTCTGTAAGAATATTGCTCTAGATCCCACAAAGTGTTTCTTTATTATTATTTTTCAGAAAGCAGATGACAGAGAGAAGCGACAGGAGGCTCATCGGTTCCATTTTGATGCTATGTGACATGCCTTAATATTTATGAAGGAGATGCTACTCATTTGCTTAATTGAAATACTAAATTCTGATTTGTGAAATGATTACCGTGAAAACACTGCTGGTGTGCTATTTGTAAATGTTGCATTATTTGGTATTTATTTGGAAAGTATTAAAATTAGACCTGAATGTCTTGCAAGGCCTTTCAGTTAACAGACTGTATATAATAACATTTGGTCTTTATTTAATAGAACTGTAAATTTATTTTTCTTAGTAAAGGGATTAAATTGCATGTACCATTGTTTACGTACCACCAGTTCTTTAGTAATATTTGATAGAAGGGAAGCTGTGTAAATAAAGTGCAGCATTTCAGCGAGCAGAATACTTTGTACCACTTCAGTTGGGCTTGTTATTTGTATGGTCCTTGCAATATAATCTGCATTTCTGAAAACTAAGCTTGAGCAATTTCTCAGATGACTTGATCATTATTTTGATTGTACTAAATGGTGCTCGACATCAAGTATTCTGTATTTTTCTTTGTTTAAATCCATGTGCAATAGATAAAGAATTTAGGAACTGGAGAAATAAAAGAAACCTGCAATGTTAGTGCATTAGTTCATCATGGGATAGATGCAGTACTTATGTGTGTTAGTTCTAGAGAGAAGAAAACGTATTAAAAAATTAAAATCATTAAAATTTATCAGCATTACATAAACTGCTTTTATTATTAAACTATAACTACATTTATTTTAGAAAGGCCTACAGTCATTATGAAAAAACTTTTTTTTAATATAAGAAGGTTCTGGGGGTTTTTTTGTTTGGTTTTGTTTTTAAAGAAGTTAAGAAATATTTTAGAGTGGAAGGAGAATGAAGATTGACTCCCTAAAATTTATTGCTAAGAGATGAGATATGCAAAGATTAAATTAAGAATATAATAGGACACTCAGAATAAGCAATGGATGTTATCTAGGTACACTACCCCAATTTCATAAGGCTGTAATAATTACATAAGATGAGTAGCTCAACTTTATGTATTTAAAATGGTGATAATGTTACAGTCGCTCAGTGTACTTTGGATCCTGGAAGAGTCTCTAAAAATAATCATCTTTTATTTACGAGTTATTATTTAGTGATACGACTTTACATTGTTAAGTATGTATCCAATCTGCCAGTTTGCATTCCTAATAAATACTGTTTGGTAAACTAGAACAACTCGCTCAACGAACTCCAAAGCGTTGGGTCTTGCAGGCAATCACCTCTGCAGGAGGTGACCTCCTTCGGCCTGGCACTTGGTCGGTAACCTGCTGTCCTGTAATGCCACCTGTGCTTGTCAATACAGCAACAGAAAAGAGAGCAGGTACAAAGCTGAACTTTGTCCACCCTGAGTCACAGTCAAACAATTTGCTACCATGGCAGTGCTGAGCAGTGACCCATTCATACGGCAGCACCAAGCCAAAAATCAGAAAAGTACTGATAAGTGGTCTACTAAGCTATTAAGTTTTTACTAGATACTGCTCATATGAACTGATCAGATGCCAACAAAGAAGACTTTAATATTAAATTACCATTATTATTCAGGATAGCATATTCTATTATTTCTTTAATGCACACTTTTAATATTTCTCTTAGAGTAGTATGAAAAGGTAAGATTTTTTTAGATAAATACTTAATGCTATTGGACTTCTTAAATCCCATTTGATAAAATTTGCTCCCGACCACAAAAGTAGTAAGAGATCTCATTATTAAAAGGAAGCACACTTCAGTATATTTTTCTGTCTTTTTAAGATGGATGGAGAATAAGGCTAAACGCATCATGCCTTTGTAGCAGCAAAGTTGTCTGTAGCCCTCCATCACAATATAATAAACATAGATTAGCCTCCTTATGTTTTTTGGAAAAAACAATTAGGAATTAAATAACGTCATGCTGACATTTAAGCTGTTATCAAGTTAACAAAACAATTAACTCACTATCTTTTGCTTAAAGGTATTTTGCATGCTCAGTTGTGCATCACTGCATCATTTTAATAACAGTACATTATTGGCCCTTTAATAGCCTTCTTACAATGAAGTTTACCACAGGTTCTAACTACTCATAGCTTGTCTCACAACAGTATATGCATACTGTTTTGAATTAAGGTATTAAATATTGTTAAACCTCTTGTCAAAGGTTTCAATGTCGTAGTTTGGTTTTCTATTTTATAAGCATCAAAAATGTGTTTGAGTAAGGTTATTGCCCTTCCACCAGTAAGTTTAAGAAAGCAACATCAATTAGAAAGTGTATGTCTAGGTGATCATCACAGTAACTGAGAAGTGAGAAATAGTTCTAACTACATAAATTTTCAAAATGCATCCACCAAACACAGCCCTGGTGAGAAATGCTATTGAAAGGCTTCTTCAGTGTGAAATCTCACCTATATAAAAAATACAGTGGCATGCCAAGTGACAGATGGCTGTTGAAATGCCATCTTTCTTTGTTCGCATTTTCCATGAGAAGCTTTAAGACTGAATCTTCCTACCAGATTTATCTTTAATGCAGTATAATCCTCCAACAAAAGAACCAACTTTTCTGCTTTAGATTAATAGGCATATTCTATACATTATAATATTCCTCCTATGATGAGACCACCCTTCTTACAGACTGCTGTATTAAAAACATTTGCTACAGTTAATTGAAGAGTAATCACTATAAATGAACCAAGTCAATTCAGGACTTTTATAACTACTTTCAAATAAATTACACCTAAATAGAACAGGATAAGTCAATCCATAAGTTTCTACTATATTATAATCATCAGAATTTAGTTTAGTTAAAACAATGGAAAAGCATCAACTTTGCCAGTTTTGAAGGTATTAATAACTAAAAGAATGCTTTTTAAAAATCCAGAAAATAAAATTATGCTTAAAATAATCTGAAACTTCACAAAGAAATAGTATTTATTCTAAAGGAATGGGCAAATATTTTACTCAAAGACTAAGAAGCATGTTAAGAATTCAAGAACAATAGAGATGTTTAAGTCTGAAATACTGTTTCAGTAGCCCAGTTATCCACTCTTTTTTTTTCCATTTTGGCAATAGACTTTTTGTTGAGGCACTAGTAATATTGACCTCAGCTGTCACTTTGAAAATAATCAGCTACACAGCACTATTTTCATAATTAATTCCTATCTTCAATTAAAAATGTGATCCCATTAGAAATTCCTGAATTGTCCAACTTAAGCCAGAAAAGTTTGTAGGTATGTTCTAATACTCAGATCTAATTATATTGCCTAGGAAACAGAAATGCACAGTAAGCTTTCCAAAGACTATCAGTATGCTTCATGACTATTTGAAAGTTTGCACTGCTCTTAACTCAGTAGTAAATAGCAAAGCCAATTATACAAATCTATGTATGATTATATATTATGTTACCACTAAGAGGCATTTGCACCTTCTGCCATTTTTTATTTAGAAATTTTATCTAATTAGGATTTATCAAATGCATCTAAATCCTATTGACAAACCCAGGTACCAGAACAGTTAAAATCTAACTCCTAATGTCCTTTCGTAATTATTCACTGTTGACATTTATATTTTTGCAACCTCTTTAAAAGCAAGATTCAAATAGCCTCATAATAAAAACCTGCTGGTCTAAGGTGATTTGTGATGTACAATCTGCTGCTCAAGGCCAGCAAATACTTCAGGTAATAATAAATTAAAACATCTAACAGAACAGCAAACCAAAGGAAGTTTCAAGGAAGAACTGGTGGGAGGAGACAAAATCAGTTATAATAATGGAAATTCAAACCTGTTATTGCAGCAGAGCATCTGTTGTAACTGCCTCATTCTTTAACTGTTTGTGCAGGTATTTACCTACATCAAGAAGAGCAGTTCCATTGCCTACTCCCATTCAAAAGTAATCATGATGATTCAATAGAGCAGCAGAACAATACACAACTGGCTGTCTAAAAGCTGTCCTCAACCTCTTTTAACTCCCAAACTCAAGTTTAATTAAATTGAGCTTACTGCCAGCTTGACCTGGTGGCACAGCATTTTCTTCCCAAGAAATTAGCACTCTGCAGGCTCAGAAAATGGGAAGTGACAGTTTCTTCAAACTTGCCACAAGTTTACTATAAAATATTTTAAAGCACCACCTATAACAAGAACTCTAGCAGGACAAGTGACAGGGATGTCCACGTGAGAAGTTTCTCTGAAAGCAGCAGTAAACAAGGCAGAATATACCCTAATCTACAAATTTATGCTACTACCTGTGTCTCGCACACTGACAGCTTGATGCAGCCCTGGGAAAGGAACATGATGGGAAAGCTACTACACTTCCCCAGGTGTGTAATAGTTTTGTTCAACCTTCTAATGGGCAAACCAGAAGTTCAACTGTTCAGTTAAATTGACTGTAGAAGATTGGGTCTTGCAATTACTACCAGCTTGTATTGAGCACAAGATATTACTAGTTTGTTTTTTCCCCATTGCTTTTGTGCGAGACAATTGACCAGAATTAGTTTTCCCAAATGCAAATTCAGCTTGAGGTCTAAGAATCAGGCTAGTTCTCTCATTTCTTGTATCACATAAGTAATAAAAAATCTGAGCCAAATTATGCCATCAGCTACACTGTGCATTCCAAAAAAAAGGAAAAAAATCCAACAAACCCGTCTCCAACAATCTGCACAACAGCGTAGTCAGATTTTAATTTTGTGCTTTATGTACTTGCAGAGGGGATAAAAAATGGTTGGTGATGCACAGATCCAGCAGAAATTATTAGTCTGCTAGATATTTTCTTGAGTTACTACAGTAAACATTTTAGTTAGTAAAGAAAAGAAAAAAGCAAAGTAGATGCACCTAATAAGGACTTCTCTTTATATAGGAGTTTTCACTATAGAATTTAACATTTCATCACACCACTTTAAAAGCATGGTTAAGAGCTGAACAGAGAGAAATTGCTTTATTAGCTTCTGGAATGCAGCAGCTATTTAACAATTCGTGGGAAAACTACCCTTTAAGAAGGACTGTATCATCTCAATTTGAAATTGAAAGGACAATTCAAGTAAGCGGAATAATATAATTATGTAACTTGGGATTTTTCCAGAGCATCAAGCTTAATACTTCATCAAGCTTCTTAAAATACTGAAATGGATCTTTAATACCCAGAAAAACGCAGAACCTTTACTATAAGGTCTCACCGGGTCTGCCCTGCACCCCGTGGCTGAGCTCTGGGAGGGAAAAGTGCCACTTCCCGCACCCGCAGGGCTCCCCGCTGGCTTCAGCCACCTGCTCTGCAGTCCCTCCTTGCTTAGCTCGCCATCACTGACAATCATATTGACCTGAAGAGCCTGAAATATTTAACTGATAACCTGAAGCAAGAGAATGACCTTTTCTAACAGGATATGCTGACCCTTGAGCATTGTAGAAAGAACTGAACATTCAAACACACAGCACCAAGCCACAAGGAAAACAGAGCTTCACCTCTCATATCATGTTCGAGATGGAGCGAGCAGCCCCTCTTCTTAAGAAGACGGAATCCCAAGTTGCAATTATGCATTTAATTTACACTTTGTAAAATCTAGTGGGTCTACCGAGGGGGTTCCAAATTGCTTCCATAAAGTGCCTGAGCTGGGACAGCAGAATTCTGCGTAGGATATGTGGAGCTTCAGACGTGCATCATTCTGCACGACCATGATGGGGGGAAGGGAATAGCGGAGTTCAGTAGAGATCGTGACTTCCTCCATCCTGCGAGAGAGGGCTGGAGCCTGCTCTCGGGCACGGGAAGCCCGCAACGAAGGGGCCTGGAGGGCTCGGACCTCTCCTACCCGCTGTGCAAAGCTTTGCAACATGCTCCATGCTGTACTTGTTTCAATACCTGGGGATCATGAGCAAAAGCTCTCAGCCTCACCTAATCGGCAATTCTAGGGAAAAGACATGCATCCTACATGAAATACTCTGAGATACTCAAGCCGTATTGCCTATAGGACAATTGAAAAAAACTCTAATGGCCTTACATGTATTACACGTAGCCTATCGGCAGGGCAGCCTCTCTCGGCCATGCTCCCGGCTGTCCGGAACACCAGCGGCTCTCGCTGTCACACACCTCCATCGCCAGCTCGTCCGGGAGGACGCGGACCCCTGCGGCGAGATCTGCTGGCCGGGGGCGCTCTCTCCCCGCCCCGCCCATCGGAAAGCGCTTCCCTCGACATCGCCACCCTGCCTCCAGCTCCGGCCCTTTCCCTAAGTAACATCTCCCCGCACAAAGCTAACCCGATGTGATGGATAACCAGTGGGATGGGAGCCAGGGCAGGCAGCAGGCTAAGTGCGCCTTTTTATTAACTTCTTGTAAAGTAATAGCTCCATTTTAGCTGTCACTCCTGTCAGACAACAGCCGCACAATAGGGTGTGATGGGCTCTTCCCGGCGCCTGAGCTGCAGGCAGCACAGTCTGCAACCAGGCAGGCAGCTGGGCACGCCACACGGGCTCTCTGCCACCAGTGAGGGAGAGGAGGAACAGAAGACGGAGGGGACGACCGGCTCCCTTTTACCCCACCGGGAGCCCACTCAGATCTCAAACAAAGGCGGGCAGCCGGGATTCAGGTTCACCCAAGCCACCGTGTCCTGGAGAGAAACTGCACGGCTCGCCCTCTCCGCCCTGGTCGCCGAAGACGCGGGGTACACGTTGCTGGCAGGCAGCAATGCCGGGCCCCTCTCCGCAGACGGGAAAATCCCAGCAGACGGGCGGGGAGGATGGGGCATGACGCACAGCGGGGTGCCTCAACAGGGCCACTACCGGCTCCCCGTAGGGACGGCGAGAATACAGCTGCTGCCTCACCACTGTAGTCGCCGCCGCCGCCCCCGCTCGGTGCCCGCCTGGGCGGGAGAAGCACAGCGGCCCCGCCGGCTGCGGCTGCTTGCGGGGCTCCGTGGGGGGCGGGCACATGCGTAGAAGCGGCTCATCCAGGCAAACAGCCCTCACATCTTAAATGAGCTTCATTTGCCTGTAGCCGCTTCAGTCGGGCTGGGAGCTGCTGGGCTGCGCTCAGACCGCCTTACGGGGAGCTGCCCCCACCCCCGCCCCCCGGGGCAGGCCAGCCCCGACGGAACCCGCCGCGTCCTACTCTAGATGGGACTGAGCAGGGCGGCTGCTCGGGGCTCGGGCGGGGGAGGGTGATCGCGCCCCGCGAGGGGCGCCGGGCATGGCCGGAGGCGGGCGGGGACCGGCCCAGCCGTAGCCGCGGGCCCCAGCGCCCTCGCGGGGGGCCGCCGCCGCGCCCGGCCGAGGCCATGGAGCGCCGGTGATCGCCGCCGCTGCGGAGTGGCCGGGAGACAATGGCCCTGCACAAACTCTGCTCCGTGCTGGAAGGTAGGAGCCGCGGGCGACACGGCGCCCGCCGCGGGAGAAGGTGCCCGCGCCCCGCAGGAGGGGAGACCGCGATACCCTCACAGGCGCCCGCCCCTTGGGCTGCCCCGTGCGGCCTCTGCTCTGCCCCGGCCACATTCTCATCGCCAGTGGAAACTTTGGTACCAAAGGCACGGAGGCTACACAGAGGGCGGCCGCCCCGTTGCGGCCGGGGCTTCCCTTCCCGGGCAGCTACCACCCCAGCGGGTGGCTGGCAGACCCCGGCCCCGCTCAGAGCTTTGGTGTTGGGGGCGGCTCGGGGCTTCAGGGCGAGCGCTGCCGGGAGCCCAGAGCGGGGCCGGGGCGGGCCGGGAGCCTGCAGCCAGACCGGGCTGCTCCCGTCCCCGCTGGTCGCGGGCGGCGGGCGCACCTCAGTTTGAGGGGGGGCCCAGCCTGCAGAAACGTGGACACGGTAGCAGCGACCCTGCCCCACTGGCCCTTATCTTCCCGAGATACACCGAGAGCTTCCTACGCTCCAGTCTTATCACGGTAAAAATACTCTTTTTCTGCTTTCGGAACTCCTGGAACAGTGGTCAGGTATCGGGAGCAAGATGTATTTTCAGCAAGGTTTTCACAAAATCAGTCTGACCAGTATTCACCTGTGCTGCTCTTCCTCTTGAGGCTTTTAAATCGTGTTTCTAACTTCTCTAGGTTCAGAGGTAAACAACTGAGGAAGGCTCCTTATCCTAGCTTTTCTTTGTCTGTGGTATTATTTGTACAGCTCAACGATGGGCGAGGGTGTTCTGTTAGAAAATAAAGCTGGATGTGGCCGTGAACCTTGTGCCTCAATATACTATTTCTAGCATTCTGTGTCTTCTTTAGCAATAGCAGCCTTGAACCATTAGGGATTTTTAAATTATTATTAAATTATTCCGTTAGGAAATTCTGGAGTGTCTGCTTGCATTATTGAAGCCAACAAAGCATTCCTGCAGAGTTGAGAACTGTTTCTGGTATGCATTGATGTCCTCCCACGGTATAAAAGTTGTAAAGAAGTCTGTTTTAAATCTAGAATGTTTCTGTGACCCATGAAATCCCATGTTACCGCCCTTAAGTACAGATGTATTAAGAATTTAAATAAATATTTTTCCTGTATTAGCATAATGGAGAGACAGAAGAGACTTGCTCTCAATAAATGTCTGTCTCTCTATATAGGTGTTAACCATCCACTGAGCTTAGATTACCTAAGGACATAATGCTTATATGCAGGAGAAAAGGCATTTGATTTTTTTCTACTTCTTTCAGAAACAGTTAAATACCATAAACCACTATAAAACAACCATAAAATACAACTGGTATTTCTGTTTCTTAATTACTTCCTACATGTGCAGGTGTAATTACATTTAAGAAATAAGTGATTGCTGCAAATTTGACTATACAGGTTTTCTTCTGAACAGATGTCACGCCAATCTTATATATATCAATCACACCATTATCCAGGTACAAAGTACTTCTACAGGAGGTTTTCGTATTATTAATCTATAAATTGCACAATGCCATTAATCAATAAGTTGTTAGTATTCTAAATGCATCACTTTCCCTGACTACAGAAACAACCTATCGTTACTTAGGGTCATACATTCCCTTTTATCTCTTCACCAGAAGTCTTCATATAATCTGATTATTACGTCTAATCACAAAGAAAAAAAAAATCTTATAAATAGGTATATAGATTTAAACCCAAAAGTAAACTGTTACAAATCATGTTAAAAGTAAGCCTCTGAATTTTACGAGTTGCATCTTAAATTCTGCATGAAAACTCTACTTACTGTGGCAGTAGTATTTTTTCTCTGTACAAATAGGTTTGTGTGCACAACTGGCCGAGTTCTGCTAAACTATATATGAAGTACAATGAAGTTCACTATATCAAAGTCATATTTTTATAATACTTAGAAACAGTTTAATCTTCTGTTCTTAACAAGGAATGTGTATATACATTACTGTCATCCACAAAGGTTGTCTTTTTTGGCTCTTATCTTGGGGCAGAAGCAAGGGCAGTTCAAATTTCTTCTATTATACTTTTTCAGAACTACTCTGTTCTTCCTCAGCTATCAATTAAGGGCTGATTTAAATAAACATCTTAATGTTATTCTTATTGCCTCCCCCATAGCGTTAAGCAAAACTTCTAATAGTTTCATCCTGAATTCCATCATCTTACATTGATAATTTGCTCTCGTCCAGATCTACCAGCTAATAGTGCTGAGTGGAAGCAGTGGCAGACCATGACAGCACTGAGGTTGCAATAACTGCAGGTTTTGTTGAAGTGGAGCCCAGCCAATGCCCACCAGCTTTCTGAGTGCTGTATGTTACCTATTGGAGGCCAAGGTGCTCACTGTGTTTTGGTTGTTTAAAGACAAAGCCTTTTCCTCCTGTCTTCAGTTCTCAATGAGATTTTAAACACACTAGAATCCTTTAATCCTACCACAGCTTGCAAAATGCAACTGCTCTACAACAATCAAGTATTACAACCCTCTGCTCTGTAAGAGAGAAAAGCAGCTGCTTTCTTTATAAAGCCATGTTCCTGTTATGCTTTGGAAGCAAATACAGGTATCTTGCATTTCCTCGTATCTGCTATTCCTCCAAAATGTGTTTGCTAAGAGCTCATTCCCATTCTTCAAATACACTCCCTATTTCCATATGCTATTATTTGGTTAAAAAAACCCCACAAACCCTAAGTTAAATCCTGACTGCACAGTAGTTTTTGATTACTTTGGTTATTATATTGGATTAACTTTAAAAGCCAAAAAGATAATTGTGGAGTTTCTGTCTTGATAATTCAACTGGAAGCCAGGGCTAGGACAAATTACTACTACTGAAAAGTTGACATTCCCAGCCTTCCAATGATGTACAGAATTATTTCCAACTCTGGCAGGTTGCAAGAGTGTGGAATACTATGATTAACTTCCTGCCATTCTGCTCAGCCCCCTCATTTGCATTTTGGCATAATTTTAACAGCTAATTTCTAACAAACAAGTAGTGTTAGGAAGTAATGCTTCCTTCCACGCAAAAGCTAAGAATTATAGCCTTCTGTTTCCAGAATTAAAAGGTGTAACAATGGCCCAAAAAGCTAAAACCAAGCATGGGGAAAAAAAAAAAAAAACAAAAACATAATTTAAAAAATCTGTTAACGATTTCATGATTTGTCTATTGAAACCAGAAGTAAAGTGCTGACTGTAGAGGTTCAGTGGCTGTAAGTATCAAGTGTAAGCTGGAATTTTATTTTTTACTTAACACAATCTACTTGCAACCTTTTCTGCTACACTCAGAAAAAGCTAAGCACCAAACAGTTTGCACCACTAAGCAGTTAAGCAGAAGTAGCTCAAGTAACTGTAGAATAGGATTCAAGAAGCTTCTGTGTTATAAACAAGGAAAGTGGTGGTATGTATTATGCCTTGCTATTAATACATATACAAGCTTAATATCCAAAATGCTCTGCTGCCAGAGCAGCATAACTTCAAGAGCATTAGCTCCCTAGTTTTCCTATGACACAGTTGACTATGACCACTAACATTTTGGCAGAACAAGCTGGTTATAATTACACTGATGTTAATAGAAAAGTTCAGTGTGTAGATCAGGTATATAGTTGCAGCCAGAGTACAGAAAAATACTGGATTGCAACTAAAGGAGCTATTGAATTATGTATCCCTGTCTAATGAAAAACTTAAGATTTTCAGCACCTTCCCTAAGGTTCAATTCACAGAGATTAGACAGAAAAAAAACCTTTGTAGGTTGTTCATTTATGAACCTGTCAGAAATTCACAAAATAATTAATTGCAGGAATGGTGAAGAGAGCTGATAAACATCTGCAATTATACCAGAAATTGCATATACTCTGTACACTTTAACATCCAAAACAGGTTACATGTGTAGTGATGCACATGCTTATCTGGACTGAAGCAAAATCTTGGTACCTTGGATACAATTTGGGTTCTAGCACTGCAAACAACTGCTTTTCTGACTCACATACTTCAAATTGTTTAATTAACAAAGCACTTTTAGTCTTGGACAATTTAAATAGCTTGCTGCTTCTATTGATATGTGGCTGACAACTGTGGCCTCAAATACTGCAAGTGACTGGGGTGGGGGAGTGTACATTTTACAGCAAAAAGCAGCAGGTAACTTCATGAAAAAAACTCCACATTTCTTTTAGCTTATCTTTATGCTTCATTCCATTTCCTGTTATTACAAAGCTGACCCACCATGCAGCAGTGAAGGACTGCCAATATGTTAACAAAACATTTCACAAAGCTTTCTTCTTTCGCATATAATAAAATCCATGAACAAAGTCGTCTCTGGACAGAGTGAAGAGCTAGAAAAACCTCATTTATACTCTGTATGCAATTTGTTGTCAGACATGACAGAATACAACAGGACTTTCAATATTAAATCCCTAATAGACATTCCTGAAAAGATTTCTTCTGAGAAATACACTATATTGATAAAGAACAGGAAAAGATGAGGTTTAGTATAATCTGATTTATATTTAAGTCAGAAGTATCAGTATCCAAATGTTCTAGGAATAAGTAATCTCTGGGAAAGATGTATTCAGAATAGCCACGTACAGCAGGATCAGTTCTGTCATCTACAGGGAAGCCATCTGAACTTCAAGTCAGTGTATATATATTTTAATAAGGTTTTTGGAACCTCTCATCAACCTAGTTTGCACATGCAGCCTTCTCATCAGTCTCTTGCTGCATGCCACTCAGAGATGAAAAAAGATCTTCTGTATAAAAAAGAAAGCTTCTATTTTAAAAATGAAATCTATTCTTCTGGCAGAAGTTTGGCTGACTGAAATACCCAAGGATGGATTATAAGTAACAGGATGTGGAGCAAAGGGTAAAATGAAGCAGCCCACAGCTGCTTATACATTTCTAATGGAGGCAAGGATCAGAAATGTTAAGTGTTTTGAGCAAACCTGGAGGGGACTCTGTCACAGATCCATCCAAGCATGAATTGTTCTGCAGATGATTTTGATCAAAGCAACATGGGAGAACTGCATTTACTTCCTGAATGAGTTAACAGGGTTTCTCTGCAGAGGTAAGGTCTCCCAATTTGTTTCTTCAGCAATCTTAAAGACAGGAATCCCTTACTGGAAACAGCTGGAGTGAGATGGAACTGTTCTGGAAACAGACCTGAGTGCACTCAGATATCCTGTTGGCATGCTAATGGTTAACAAGATTTGGATCTTAGAAATGCACTAGAGTCACTGTTAATAGGTGAAGCCCACTTCTGCTAACAAGCTTTTGTGAGTTGGCAACCCCACGTGCATGGTCTGAGTAAGACTTAACAGCTAAAACGTCTTGCCTGATGCACACCATTTCTGTTACTTGATTCTGTGGCAATCCTGCAGTATATTCCAATATGAGGAAGTCACCAGAGCTGTTAATAGGCTAAGTTATAGGCAGCTTCCTTAACTGCTCTTTGATGCTCATGTTACCAATCTGCAAGTGTCCTGTTGAGACCAGAAGAGATCAGAGAATTTATACAGACTGTGAACTGTAAGAGCACGTGGAATTCAAAAACTGCCGTTTTCATCCTCAGCAATATAATTGTTTGCATTAAAAAAAAAACAGCAAGATGCAATTCAGTATTCCCTTTATCAATTAGCAAATGCCACCAAATGCTAAGGGGAGAGAGAAAAATCTCATTCCCTGGAATTTACAATTTGTGTTTCTGAGCTAAAAATGGCTTGAATCAGAAATGCGCTTAATTAGCTTTCTGAAAGAAAGAGGTGACCATCCACACAGAATTAGATAAAATCCAGTCTGTTTTCCTTCCCCCACTTTACCTTGTCTAAGTTGCAGAAGTTCTTTACAAGAAGATCACTTTGAATTTGTGCAGCATCTAACATCACAGGACCCTACACTTGATCAGAGTCCTTAAAAGCATCCATAACACATACAAGTAATTCATGTCATATACATAATCCTGAGCATAGAATAACATAGGATATGACATCACAAATGTTCCCACCACATTAATAGCTAACATTAATGTTTAGACATATGGGAGGGGAAAAAATAGATGTAAATCCTGGGATACAGTGAGTAGCAGTTACTCAAGGTAACATTAAATTTAGCAGACAGGGCAAGTTAGGAGCTAGATTTCAGAATAATACACAGAAAAGGGTTCATTCCCATAAGGCAAAACATATCATTAAGATCAACCATTTGTTACTCTAGGCTGTATCTGTCAGAAATAAGCAGGCATGCTGGCAAGATCTTCTAACATGTATGACTTGTGTGTTGCAAATTACTGTCTATTTGGACTATATGTATACAAGGTGCTGCCTAATCCAGGGAGTACAACAGAGATGAAACAGTGAATCCTGCTTTAAGCAATGTCTCTCATATTTATCTTTAGGACTCTGACTACCAGTACACTAAGAATGTGTAATACTTTAAATTATTAAGTCTTTATTGAAGAAATTGGTGGATTTTTTCATTCTGTTTCTCAGTTGTGCATGACTGCTCCCTAGTATGATATTCAGCTTGCCCTGCATGCGTAGATCCCCCACTGTCATCACTGAAGACAGACACTGCTCTTAGAGCCACACAGCAAATCTACTCTGTTTTCTCTGTATGTGAAGATCCCTAGAGCATGCAGAAAAAGCAAAGACATACCATAGAGAGCTCAGAGCAGTACTGTATCCCATGAAATCTAAAGAATGCATCTTGCCTTAAAGTACAAGCACTATCAGATTTGCCACCTAAGCACTTGTTTTCCTTAGCAACACACTGATACCTCAATGTTGGGTTGGCCACCCATTTACTAGAAAACTGTATTATTCTCCTTTTTAAAGAGCAAAAGGAGCCACTCATTTGTGAGTCTCTCTACAGATACCTCAATACACAACATTTTTTTTTTCAGCTTAGATTAATTTTAGACAATTTTAAGAAATGCCAAAGAAAATCTGGGCTCCTGCAAACAATGCAGAGTTTATTAGACCAATTCAGGGAATTCTTTATATTCTTTCATAAGCCTAGTTCAACAACAGAATAGCAATAAGAATTTGCAGCGTAAGATTAGTATCTTCACCCTTAAAAATTTATACAGCTGTCTGCAGGCTATGTGATCTAAAATATTTCATGCAAAGAAGTGAAGAAAATGAAAAAATCATTCTTTTAAAAACAGACAGAAGCTTGCTGCTTTTTCCTAATTTCTACGTAATGTTCACACAGGTAAAAACTGTCAGAGCTTTAAATGGCAGTACAAAAGTATGCACCATAACTCGTGGAACAAAGGTCTGTAGCAAATAATCAGATTTATGAGTAAGTCCCTCCTAATCTGTCTGCCTCGGTGGCTGTGCTGCTGTTAGCTTAATGATAGCCTCTTCCACAGTTTACGTATCATGAAATAGAAGCTCAGTATAAAGTGCAAAAGCTCTAACCTCTTATATTTACAAGTAATAGCAAGTTTATCAGGTCAGTCTCCGATATTTCAGTATCCTCTTGTAGAATTCTCACCACACTCCTCCATTAAAAGCCAAGCAAAACAAACTCACTCTTCTATCCCTTTGATAATCAATGCAGTCATGCAGTGATGCACTGTTTGTGCTGTTGCTTACATTAGCAAGCCATATTCAGGTGGCATTTTTAGGTACTATGTCTGTTTCTTGTACTACAATAGAATATGTAGCACAGGCTAGAATTAATCTTTCATCCATACTGAAGAACAGTCATGTTAGTGACACATAGTAGACTTTAAAAGAGGAAAAAAGGGGCAGGGGAATACTGTGTCCCAGTGCAAGTTCAAGTGCATTGTAACTACTTGAATTGCAATTTATCAGAAATAACAAGGTCATTCCTCATCCTTCTCAAAGTGCTACAAGACCTTTAATGAAAGTAATTCAGTATCTCATGTCTGTTCTAATTGCTGTGCCTGAGTCCCCACATGCAATTCCAGGACACTGGTTAAGCACTAGCTCTCCAGTGCACCATCCTACACGATCTGCCTGTTCTTTAGATATCTTCCTTCCTTCTTACTGACTTTTATGGTCCAAATTAGTCTTTGAGATTCAAAAAATTTTTCCAGGAAGTAGTATGGATTTAGGACACCAAGTGATTGCTTTGTTGTTTTTAAAATGCACACAAAAATGGGTGAATAGCAGCAGTCTAAAAGGTCTAAAAATATTCTGACTGCTTTCCCCCCCCCCCCCCCTTTCTTTTCCTTTCATCCTGAACATTGATATGCCTTGTTTTCAGCCAAAAAATTCCTGTTTGCTGTCTCCCACTGTGTCATGTAAATGTGTGCAGTTTCAGGCAATGCTACCTCAAATGTCCCTGCCCTGTACTCTCAGGAAGAACAGATACAAGCCTTCTCTGCACCTTTTTGCCAGCAATGTCACAGAGATAAGGACAGCACACATACAGAGTATTAGTCAGAGACATCTAGTTTCTTTATCATACTACTACCCAGGATTTAAAAAATGGCAAATTATCAAATATTTGTTACCTGGGCTGCTTTGAGTACATCTTAAGGGTTACTGAGAGCATGAGAAGGATAGGCATTGCCAGGGAAAGGCAAGAGAGGAAAGAGATTAAAAATGGAGAGGATGAAAATGGCAGGGAACAAAGAAAGTAGCCCATACTGAGTAAGACAAATATTCAGGCAAGTTTTCTTCTGTAATTGCCTGGATATCTATACTGTTCTGCAGGAAACATACACAGTTCTTTTGCACTTACATACCTCTGGACCATTTATGGGAACAGCATGGGCTTTAGTGAAAGCAAATCAGATTTTCTGAAGTTCATGCACTTCAAGATTGTTGTGTGTAGTTTAAACACCAAAGCCGCAAAAATAAACTGCAAACCATTTTGAAATAGTAGCATCTATATAAAAATATTAAAAGTGAAAAATAATGTCAGTCATATGTTAATAAAGATGGTGGGGTTTGTTTTGTTTTGTTTAGTTTATTTCCTTTAAAGATTAGTGAACACAAAAAACTTGAAGACCAGTAATGGATTCTAAATACTTTCATCTGGAGGATGAATTGTCAATCTAGGATGAATCAGCAATGACTCATGATTGATACTCTGTGCTGGGATAATAACAGCAAGTACACTTTTCAGTATATTAATATTGATGAAAATACAGAATTACTGCAAAGATGGAAATTGTAAAACTACCTAAGCTTTAACCTACTATCTTAAAATCCATCCCTTAAAATCAAATAAACTCTAGGAACATAACACTTGTTTGCAAGACCCATATGGTATTTTAGAACACCCACAGCTATGAACTCTAAAAAAGGACAAAAAAGGTTTTGGTGAGGAGATTCTTGCAATGATATCCAATCTGTTTTAATATGGGTAGAGAGAAGAAAGGGCAGCAGAAACATACATAACACACAAATGCCAGATGGACACTTCTGGGGGCAGACTGATTACTTTTGTCTTTCCCCAAGATAATATATCTATGCCAACATTACAGTAGCATCTAGATGAGTTCAGTCAAGATCACCATAGTTCACAGTCAGTGCATGCTCACTCTGGAACTCTCTAAAGGGCTGAAAGTCTGACAGAAAGACGGGGAAACTCACAGAGAAAATGCCATTTCAGCACAAGCCACTAAAGTGCCTGAGCAACAAAAGGGGGAAATTGGGAAAATAAGATCAACTTATTGAATGTGACAATAAAATTCCTGCTGAAATCTTTTGTTCCTTGTAGTGGTGAGGCCATACCTCTCTGACTTGGTATTAACAGATCAAGAACACAGGAAAGGCCATATCAGGTCAAATCAAAGGTCCATCTAGCCTCGTATCTCAGATTTAGAAGAGCAGAGGTTTCAGGGAGAGTATAGAAATAGAGCAAATGATATTTGCCCCAAATATTATCCCAGACTTCCAACAACTTTTTACTTCAGGGATTTCTGAAACAGAATTTTCTACCTTAACGATACATTATCAAGTATATGCATTAAAAAGAAATAAAAATCTTCATTTACTTTGAACATGTCACCTGCTAACTTTGTCTGATACCCCCTGGTTCTTGTATTGCAAGAGACAAGAAGTAGTTGCTGTCTATTCACCTCATGATTTTATAACATGTATCCCATCTCCCCTCAGCCAGCTTACATCTAGGCCTAATTAGCCAGTTGCCCAACGTATGTCCAGAATCATAGAGATAAGATACTAAAGACAGAAGCAAATGAAATATTTGAAGAGTGGCATAATTACATACTCTGTTTCATTCTCTTTTCCCTTCCCGGTAATCCTTAACAATTTGAGGAGACAAAGCATTTTAGGAAAAACTGGACATTCAGCCTGCTTTAAAACTGTTGATGAACACTGGAATATGGGCTCTTTAATATATGCTGTTCAGACTGACACCTCTTGGGTGCAACAAAAGTGTAAATGTAAGGGAAAGGCAAAAAGCAAAGTCATCTAGACAGCTTCTTTTTAGCAAGGAAAAAGAATTAGGGGAAAGAATATAGCAAAATCTTTAAACAGGTCCAATATTTAGTCAGTTCAAATCTAGACAATGCCAGCACGTACCAACACCTAACAACAGTTGAGCAAATCAGTGTGTTTGCAACAGTGGAGATCCTACCAGTGTCGACATCCCAGCTGCTGTCACTGCCCAGTCTCTCCATGATTAGAACTTGCACCTTGCTCATGCCCTACTGCCGCATCGTTCGCAGAAATCACTGGTATTGAGGCAGCATTACAGCAAGCACAGTTCTGTAGTCCTCCTGAACTCCTGTAGGTGTAAGACCATGTAGTATCTCCTGTGCTTCTGATTAATTTCTTGGAAGTCAGAAAAGTATTTTGTATGTTTTATGCATATGAAGTTTTAGGATAAATATGGTTCAATATAGGAGTGAAAGATCTCGGACATAGGAGTTATATGGGAGATAAATACCATTTGAGTTTATAAAACGCCTGCAAATTAGTAGATAATCTAGAACATGTTCTTCAGGTCCCCTCAAACAATCAATTGCTATTCTCATATGTGCTTTCTTGAGGAACCTAGAAGAACTGACATTGTACTTAGACTGCACTGGTATTCTAACGTTGAAGTTTTAAGAAAGTACATTAACTATGTATTTCTACATGTTTTGAATTGTTTTGGTGATTCTAGGATTTGCATGAAACAGGGCTGTAGAAAATGGTCTATGATTTTGATGAATTACTGATGTTTTTCCTGTCCAATTTCTCTCATCAGTGTTGCTAGTAACAATCCTTGTAGTGGAAGGGATTGCCATTGCACAGAAGACACAAGGTACAGTTTTGGTTTGCTGATTTTCTTTCAAAAAATGTTATAATTTTTAATTAAATAATATAAGTGAAAGAAAGTATTTGTGTTCAGGTGTTAATAGCTGTTGAACTACCAATATTGTTCCAATATCTTCCATTTTCCTGCTATTGACTGCATTTTTTTTCCAACCAAAGCCATCCAGTCATAAAGAACATGGAAGTTCACTTACCCAGTTAAAATTCTATTATTTTTAAACCTTAGAGGTAGGAAAAACACACGATGAAAATTTGTGGTTTCTGTCCCTGAGAAAAAGCTTTTGAAATAGTCCACCCACAAACATTTTTCAAACCTGCTGAGTGGGGAAGACAGCAGTTTCATAAACCTTATTTTCTCATATGTGGGATTAACCCACATACAGGAGAGAAAAATTCCTTGAACTGACACCTACAGAATTTCCTTGAACAATTTCTGCAGGAGAGACTAAGTTTTCACCCTCATAAATCAAAAGCTGACAAGATACCAGTAGAAGATGATGTAATTTAGTGGAGGCAGCTAAGACCTGTATAGTGTGGACTCCCTCTCAAAGGTCCACAAAGAAAAACTGCATAAATATAAATAACATTATAAGAGCACTGTGGGACATTTAGGAAGAATCTAGCAGAAACCACATACTATTCTATCCAGTTCTGCTGGTACCAAGGAAAACGGTCAGAGGTACTTTAGAAGAATGTCAGAGAGTTCATACTATTTCCAACTCCTTTCTCCTTGGGTAAGGAAATATAAACTAACAACACTTCTGAGAATGGTCCAGGACTGTGCACTAGTTTAGTAAACTGCATAATGTCAGTCAAAGATTGTATTTTCCTGCACATCCAGAAGAGCAGCTTTGATCTTAAGTGAGACCCTTAGCTACCAGTGCCATGTACCTATTGCTAGTCATTTTATTAACTACCATTAACTGTATTTAGTGTATTTACATATTGTCATGTATTCTGTTATAAACATTCCGTATACCAATAAACTGTTGTAAATAGACATTAGGTCCCATGGCTGTGTACTCCATTCAGGGCCAAAAATGGTAAAACCTAACCAATATTTTGGATTATATTTGCATAGGTATTGAGAAAACATAAGCCATAAAACAATGCTGCTGTATTCGCAGCCACTTGGAAAAGCATAAAAAAATCTGAACTGATTTGATTAAAAAAAATTACTCCCTATCTTTCCAAGGATTACTGGACATATTTGATGCTTGAAAACTGTTCTCTCCAGGATATACCACATCACTAAATTAAACGTAAGATTTTCCTAGGTAAAAATTAACAAGTGGCATATAAGAGGGTTTTCAACCAAAACAAATTACTTTCTTCCTTCATAGGAGATGTTTTATGTCAGGGCTTTACTTTTGCAAAACCAAATTTCTATGCTTGCAGGAGAAATCTACTTGATCACTTTTTTTTTTCCACTTAAGGTGGGCAAAATATTGGAGTGAATCGCATTCCCCCTAACCAGTGTGACAACTGGGTACGGACAAGCAATGGAGGACATTTTTTCTTCACCAAACTACCCTAACATATATCCACCAAATCAAGAGTGCATCTACATCTTAGAAGGTATGTGCTGCATTTCTGGTTTTTTGTGTTGTAATCCGCTATTAAAAGGATAATCTTGGACTGTTAAAAATGTGTCATTTTACTATACTGTCAAGGATTGTGTAGCCACACTGGTAGAACAAAAAATTTTGCAGTCATTTGGTTCAACAACCTAACTTTGCTCTCTGAAGGAATATGAACAAATAGAAAAAGCAAACATTCAGTAATTAGTTATATGAAATAAGCTTACAGCCAGAAAAAGCAGCATCAGATCTACTGTAATCCATGAAGACACAGAACTATTCAGGTAACAAATTTATCTTGTTATTCTAATAGCACTTCCAATACTGCTGATAATAAATGGCAAAAGATGGTTGAAGACTATCTTCAGCATTTACCAGACCATACTGTGTTACTCAGTCTGTCTCACAAGCGGAAAATCTTTGTGCTGCCCTTTAACAAAAAGGACGTATCTGACTGCCATGGCACTGAACTAAAAATACAGAGATTTGCTAGCACTGCTGAGGTCATTACTAAAATTATGTGATGAAGACGTAAAATTCATTAACTAGAATAAAACCATATTCCAATAAGAATATCTCAGATAAAGGCTGCAAGACTTGGGACAAACTGATTTTTTTTCTCTCTTATTAGAATGCATCCAAAACCTGCTGAAGTCAGCTAAAAGTGTTAGTCAGCTTAATCATCAGATTCATATCAATTCATTTAAATATTTCAAGTAATATGTTTCAGTTAATCTTTATTTGTACAGTATAGTACTAGTTTAGTTCATAGACACCCTTATTTTAGCTTGTATGCACACACATGAAGTTTTGCATTTTCCCTGCCAGTGAAGGCATTGGAGAGTACACCTGTCCAGCTTCAGAGTTCAGAATTCCCAGATCCATTGCTGGATCTCCCTTGCACAAGGCAGTTTCCATGGGGCACAGAATCAGCTTCCATGCCTCTGTCCTCACAGTCCTTACAGAGACTTTATGGGTACCTGAGGCAAAGGTCCTGCACAACTTCTAGCTAGATACCATCTTTCCTGCAGACTACTGCCAGTATGTGCAAGCAGCTACGAATATTTTTAACTCATGTTTAAGTAAGGCATAAAGTATAAACAGCGTGTTAGTGACATAATAATTTTTACATTCAAAAGAAGCAAATGGCATATGATTCTTTAATGCTGACATTCCACATACCAGTTGGTATCTGAAAGTTCACATAGCTCAATAGATAATAAGAAGTACTACATCTATTAATAAAATAAAGTCAATTCCAAGCTACAGCTGTGAAAGTCCAGTCACGAAGTAGCCATAGTTGCATCACACCAGGATTCAGGGGTCTGTCACTGGGTCAGACTTAACATCTGTAGTCACCTGCATATTAATAATATATAGGAAGCATTTACACTTATTTGAATATTCTAATGAAAGATGTCTCCTGCCAAAGGAACTCCAAATTTTGGCTTACTGTTTAGGAAATATGAGTGAGTAGTTCTTTGTATCCTTTTCTTTTGCATTATTTTCTGCATCCCTCAGTGTTTTGTCCTTTTAAGCACTTCGCTTTCTCAGAATGCTGGGTTTAGTATCTGTTTTAAAATTAAACCTTGTTTGAATACCTTTGCATGTATGTTAATATCTGTTATATGGGCTGTGTTAAATTTGTCATTTCTGAATACCCAGCAAAGATCAGGAAGAAAAAAATCCAGAAAATTTCATTAAAATATCTTCTACAGAATAATTTTAAAATTTCTATTACAGTGTGAGTTTTTGTAGCAGACTGACATTTATTTTGAGAATTTTCCAATTTCTTTTTTATTTTGCTGTTTTGGAGGCCTCTCCACTTCTTGTCTTCATGTGTTTTTTATAGAGATCTTAATTTAATCTTTTGCTTCTTTTATGTCTAGCTGCTCCACGACAAAGAATTGAGTTGACCTTTGATGAACCTTATTACATAGAACCTTCATTTGAATGTCGGTTTGATCATCTGGAGGTTCGAGATGGACCTTTTGGTTTCTCCCCTCTCATTAATCGTTACTGTGGTCTGAAAAGTCCTGCACTAATTAGATCAACAGGGAGATTTATGTGGATCAAGTTTACTTCTGATGAGGAGCTGGAAGGAAAGGGATTTCAAGCCAAGTACTCATTTATACCAGGTAAAGATGCCTAAAATTCTGTTAATGGCCATCTGCTCCCATTGAACTCTGTGCTTATGCTGGCAATCTAGAGCTGTATTTCATTGTACCTGCTTATGAAGGCAAAGTAACAAAGCAATAGTTACAGTCTGAGTCCTGCTAATCCTACAGCATGCTCAACTGCAACCACTTTGGAAAGTGACTGAAGGGTCAATGGCAAGATCTGTAGTTTGCTAGTGAAGAAGCCAGTTGATCTTGTTCGTGTTGACTGCTTTAGCAACTTCCCCATTTGTTACTCTCAACTTAGTCCAGTTTCACTAGTGATAGTAACAAAGCATTTATGTAGAGATATAGCTAGCATTTTCACCAGCCTATCTTCTAGGAGCGTAAGGCACTATTACAAGAACATTTGAAGCCAATCTACAATAGCACTTTCAGTCAGATGCAAAACATTTTAAATCTCTGTTCAGAAAAGCCACAGGAAATACCTATACAGTCCAGGCATCAGCTCTCAGAACTAGATTCTATCAAACCACAGGTTCAGACAGTAGAACTGTTCTTTCCTCCAAGTACTGCATAGCTTACAGGGTATGAAGGAGAGGATAATATGCTGACAGTGCCTTTGGACAAACAAAGAGAATGTCTGCTCTGTGGGGCCACTTAAAACTGGCAGGGCATTCTTTTTACAAGAAAATTTGACATTATGTCCTTGTGCAATGCTTGACTGATGTACTTCATATATACTATTCATGCAGTTTTCAGCATTTTATTGTCCTTTGGGATGAAAGAAGAGATACAAATGTCAGCTCTACTACTACTATAAATGTATACACAGGCATAACTTTATGTCCTCTTTACCTGAGTGGTCTTTATACCTACAGCACATGAAGACACTACACATGATTATGTATTACTGCTTGTAGAACTGCAGACCTTGCTAGGGTTTTTGATTTGGCAACTCTTCAGATTAAAGTTTCCATAGGGACAGTACTTATGTATTTTGCTAAGTCCATTTTCAAAGCTATTTCATTAACATCACTTTCAAAACTAACTTAGCCTAATTCCAGGCTAGAACTTTACATTTAAAATGTATATTACGTTCACAACAGATTGAAGCAACTGAAAGACTGATGGTAAAATATTTTGGGATTGTGAAAATCAAAAGGGACATGCACATACTGCCCCATGTTAATTAAAAAAATCAGGTCAAAAAGAAAGTTGAAAATCTCTTGCAGAATTCTGCATATCCTGATCATAGATTTTGTTATAGGTAACTAAAAGAAAGGAGGGCAAAAAAGGCATTTTCTCAACTGTGCTGAGTCTTAAGCTCAGGACTGAAGCATTTTAGGGGAGTGATCAACTCCTAATACAGAAAAAAATTTAGGGGACCACAGAAAGAGCCAAATTCTGGATCTTCATTTGGAAAACAACTTTGCACAAAAGGAGCATGCAGTTTTGCATGAACTCATGGTTTCTTTGCAGAGACTAACACTCCACACAAACAGACACACTATGATTTGTGAGGTTCTGTGATAATTTCTATGCCACAGCTGTGAATGGGTGCATCTTGCAAGTTTCTGTGATGTTGTGAGGAAACACTAACCCGGGCAGTGAAACGGAAGCCTTGAACATCCCAGCCCATTACAGACTCCTTTTGAGCCAAGACCTAGTCCCAGTAAAGTGCCATCAGTTAACCATTATGAAAAGTGTATTCTTACCTCACTAGTAGTGTTCATACAGTGTACTACTGCAGTAGATACTACAGATACAGACACTACCTACACATTGCATTTAGAAGAAAGAAAATAGATGAGCAATCAAGGTGAAATTCTGCCTTCATAAACAAAGTCTCAAACTGTGCTGCTTGCCCTAATAGAAGAGGTGTGGTGCCCAAGGAAAAAGTATCTTTAGCATTGAACTGGACTTCTTTACATTCTTTAGTAACAGCAATTAGCAATTTCAAAGTGTTGGTATACTCTACTAAACTACTGTTCACATTGCTCAGAACTGGACAGACAGCAACCTGATAAAAAAGATGCACACGGAAAGATCCCCTGTATTCTTGTGGAGCTCCAGTGATTTCAGTGAAAACTGGCATAAATTCAGAATGTAATGTAGGAACAAAATACCAAATAGTAATTCTTTGTGTTATGCTGGAAAACTGAGCTGTCAGTGTAAAGTTACCCTATGCAGGTAAGGTCAATCTTTGTGTAATAATGTTACCATTTAAAAAAAATAGTATCCTCCAATCAATTCAGTAAACTTTCTGGCAATTTTTATTGTGACATAATAAAAAATGGACAATCTTCAGATTATACTAAACCTTGAAGTGATTCTCCAGCTGTGATAGCCTCTGTGATTCATGACTTCTTTCTATTACAGATCCTGACTTCACTTACCTAGGAGGCATTTTAAATCCCATCCCAGGTCTAGTATTACAGTAACAATTTCTTTATACATGAAAGTTTAAATTAATACCATATTGCATTTGACAGCAAGGTATATGTTCTTCCTAGACTGCCAATTTGAGCTCTCAGGAGCTGATGGAATAGTACGTTCCAGCCAAGTAGAACAAGAAGGAAAAACAAAACCAGGACAAGCAATTGACTGCATATGGACAATTAAGGCTACTCCAAATGCTAAGGTGGGTTTAATTCCTATCATTCAGCAGATAACGGGTTTCCAAGTAATTAGTAACAGGTAATTGTCACTAGTGGTGATTTGCATAATGTCTCACTTTCACTGAGATGAATTATGTATCAGTGGCTTAGGAAACCCAGATGGAGGATGGTTTCTGAAATTAAACTTATACAGTAAGTCCACAGTGTTACCCTCCTACTAGCTGAAACTTAAAAGACAAAAATAACTGAAAAGTGTTAAAGCAACGATTTTCAAGGGCATTTGACTTGGACTCCCGTTTTATTGGAAAATCACAAGCAAAAATGTTGGCTAAGAGCTTGGATAAATTCCATTGCTGCCGTGGTTTGAAATTTTGCCTCCAGTGGTTCTGTTGGAGATTTTGGATCTGTTCAAAGTCAACAGAACATGCATCCGCTCCTCCCCAGTCTAATTCACAATCCAGTACCTTAAAATCCACTTTCATCAGCAGTATGAGCTACAATGAAAGGCATCACCTGGAAGCAGCTGAGGAATTACCCCTCTCTCTTTTGATTTAGCTATAGGATCACACCCTCTTAAAGTGCCACAACAATTTGCTAGAGCTTTTCTGTCCAACCCCTGAAGGGGCACATTAGCTGCTCAAGCCAAAAATCAGTATCAGTTACCTAGGTACCTGGTATTTATAATTGTGCCTGCAGGACTAGAGACTGCTTATGAAAACATCACTATCTTATGCTCATTAAAAACAACTTGAGCTTTATGTTTGGGCATAGAGAAGGATAAAGTCTTACTCATAATTCCAAAATACTACAGCCATAGCCTTTAAAAAAAACACAACAGCTTTGTTTCAGAATCATATACTTGTTAATTACTTGAGTTGCAGAGTACTTTTTCCTCCATATAGCACACACAACTCTAATTTTGCTTCTGTATGTGTAGTAAAGCATGCTCCACTGCTTGCAAGCAAATGAAGATGCCAAGATAACCAACCTACCCTATGCCTTCTTACACACTCCTAATACTTGACTAACCAGCCCTATTCACCAGCTTCAATTATTTCTAAGAAAGCAACCTAAGAGATGGTAATAAGAGGCCAAGACAAGAAAGAAACTAAAACTCCATTAATATATTTGAGCAAGTGACTCAACTCCCAAGAGCCCTATACTAGTCTAAGCAATAGTAGCACTTCTTCCAAAAACAGTAATAAAGTCAACATTGCCACCTCAGTGCACCAGGTCATATGCTTAAGTATTTTAATAAATTACTGAATGTTGCCAGAAGGCAGAGTTATAGCTGGGTCAGTTCTGAGATGAAATCATCATACTAAATGATTAAGTTAAAACATCACAGAAAAATAATTATTAGTATTTTGACAGTGATTTCTCAAGCTTCAATTCTGGCAGAATTATGATAAAATCCATTTGATCTCATATGGTGCAGTCTCTTGAGAAAAATAAGCAGAGACATCTTTTAATGTCCTCAATTCAATTTTGTAATTAAAATACATGTTTAAAACTGACAACTGCAACAATGAAAGGATTTTTAAAATCTGCATAACAGATATTGGATACATTACCTCCAGATTTCAGAAAGTTACTAGAATAATCAATGTAATCTAAGAGTGAGGACCTTTTATATTTACTTTTCTGTCACACTAACCAGAATGAGCTTCTGCCAAGCTAAGCTCTTTAATGTAATTATTCCTTTGTTTTCCTACACAGAATAACCCTACTAAAAGTATGGTAATTAATTTTTAGCTTCCACTGTAGCTTCACAGCAGATACATAGTCAATCATTAAATGAAAATACCATCTCTCAGCCCAAATACTAGCACTTACAGCTCTTACCCATGTTTATGAGATAAGACATCAATGGAAAACAGGTTCTCAATTTAGCTGAGAATGTCTGGCAGTAAATCTAACAAAGACAGGAGAAAAAACCACATACACTGAAAAATTAAAAAACAGTGAGATGCAGCATAAGATAAGGTACTGGCTTCAACTTTTCATAGAATGTGCAAGGGGAGAGAGTGCTGGCAACCTGCCTCTTGAAAGCCCTGGAAAGGAAGAGCCAGTGTGTACCAGTCCCATCTGACCTTTACCACACTCTTTTACTGGGTTTTCAATAAAGCCTGTTAAGTGTATGTGGGGGGTATCTTGCCCCCCAGGGGTGGCTGGTTTTTTAGTGTATTTTTTTTAATCCAGTTTTAAAAGGCTTCGGCATTAGTGGAGTTTAAAAGCAACACATGGCAAAGGGGCAGAAAAATACATAATACAACAGAATTAAGTGTGGTACCCTGATTTCCCTGCTTCACAAATTAAGCAAGAGTTGGAGATTCTTGTCATTAGACAGAAGCATGAAAGACCACACTGTGCAAAAGGGCTTTAGCATCCATAGTATCAGAGAGGTAATTGTAAACTGTACTTAAAATGTATACAGTCTAGACCCAAGCTTATCTGGAGAACATACTGAATACCTCCTAAAGAGCACCTCTTCTCCCATGGAGCAGGAGACCTCATCCTCCACATGGATACATTTATTGTGTCTCAAAGTAATGGCTGAGGAATTTTTAAAGTTTAAATGTGAACTTCAGGTGATGTAGTTACATATTTCATAAACTTTCACAAGAATTTTCAGATTAAAAAGCCCTATGATCTTACAATATAATTCTAACTGAATTACAATTTTACGCAAGTTTTCTGGTCCAGCTAATTAATTTTTTTTGCTTACTCCTCAAATGTCATCTTGGTCTTCTAATTTCCTTGCTGTATATGTTCTATCACAAATGCTGCCTTCTCTTGGATTAGATTTCTGCTTTTGAAGGAATTAAGATTGGCTGAAATTTATTAACTCTTCCTAGATAGCCAGCTTACTTTTCTCCTGCTTCTATTTTTATTCAAATCATTCCTGACTTCATGGTTTATGTCTTCAGTAACACTGCTGTAGTTCAGTAATTAGCATTCATTCTGAAGCCACATATTTTTATTTCCTTATACTTCAGACCTTTTCTGACTAGACTCCTTCCCTTATATTTTAACATTGTTTCAATGAATTAAAAAGAAGCAAAAGAACAGTGAAAATATCATTAACATTTTTTTACCACATTTAATGTGTTTCTTGTATCTCTTCTAGAATAACAGACTGCACATTTAGCAGAGCTGCTTAGGGCTTTCTTCAGGAAGCATGTTGCTCTTTACTTTTTTCTCCAAGGGGAGCAGAAATATATCAGAGTAAATTATTAAGTAAATATTGTTTTGGGGAGGGGAGAAAAATGTAAGAGATGCTTAAGACAAATTTCAATTAATACTCCACAATGACATGTAGTAAGTCTAGGTTTGAAAGTGTTGTGAATTGTGAGTTACACATGTGTAAGGGGACAAAACATCTTACTCAATATTTGCTAAGAAAACTGTCTTCTCCCTTATGAATTTTTCAGAGACATTAATTTTTCTTTTCTAACAGATTTATTTGCGATTTCTCGACTATCAAATGGAGCATTCAAATGAATGCAAAAGAAACTTCGTTGCTGTATATGATGGAAGTAGTTCTATTGAAAACCTGAAGGCAAAGTTTTGCAGCACTGTAGCAAACGACGTGACGCTGCAGACTGGGACTGGTGTGGTACGAATGTGGGCAGATGAAGGCAGTAGACTAAGCAGATTCAGAATGCTCTTCACTTCATTTGTGGATCGTAAGTAGATTCTAAAGTGCCTGTTTTCCTGGTACCAGGGTACTTCAGGTATTTTAGGCAAATCAGCAGCTATATATTATGCAGCAGGAACACACAAAAAAGGTTGTTTCCTTCACATACTAGCAGGTAAATATACTTGCTTTATTACCATTATAAGCATGTTCCTGAAAAAAGGCTTTCCTCCATTCTGAAAAGGTTTATTTTCCATTTGAATTCAGTAATACAGCGCTAGGCTATGTCCTTCTTACTCAGAGTGCTACAAGTGAACACAGACATACATAAAAAGGACAGCAATGGGACTCAAGTGTGCACTCACACTAACCCTTAACTTCCAGCTCCCTGCCAGACATGCACCAGGCTCTTCAAGACCTCCCTGCAAGTTCAGAATGCAGAAAACACGTGATGCTGTGAGTCTGCAACTTCTTCCTATCCTCAGCCCCACTTTTCATTTCTTATCTGAAACTACACCCACTCCAGCTACACACCCAAGCTGCTACCTCCTTCTCAGTTGCTTGTGGCTCTAAATGATCCCACACACACTCACTTAGCAAAACTCAGGTGTGTTGCATGATCATGGATAAGAGTTAAATTCAGATTTAAGAAGCCTATATTAAAAGCAGATTTGTAAATGCAGTCTGGATTTCTGTTTGAGTTCCATTGCTTGGGTTAGAGACAGTCTTCATTCTCATTGTAAATTAACCTGTTTCTTGAAAGCATGCTTTTTGCAAAATTTCTAAGTGCTGTCCCTCTGAACATAATGAACTGAACTTTATCCACATTGCAGAATCTGAAAATAAGTGGCACCTAAAGCACAAAAGTAGACTAAGCTTAGAACTGCAGAGCAGATCTGAGATACATGGCAAGGGCTGAAGAAAACCTACCTGCCACTTCAACAAATCAGACCTATGCTTGTGCTAAAGGCTTTCAGAGAGTTCAGCTTGAAGAATAAATACTCCAGATTAGCTGCCAAAGAAAGCTTTTTTTGACAGAACTAACTTGTCTGTAGCCAATCCTAAACAGGATCCTAGTCACCACCTTCCAACTAAGTTCAGGTTATAGGTAACAAGTAGATTTTTATATTCTGTCCCACAAAACAGTAAAGTTTGACACAGAAGAAGTTACTTTCTGTAAAAGAATCTTTCTAAAGTAACAGAGACTTAAGAGAAATAGCTTATTACTTACTTCACATACATGGTAGTAAGAAACAATTGCATGTTTCAAACTAGTCTATTGTTAAACCCACAGCAGGCATTTAATAAACTTTAGATTTTGTGAACTTCAATAAATATTATTTTTAAACACAACTTGCTTGCAAAATTTATAACTGCTTTTCCAGTAGCTTTTATTTCAATACAATTATTAATATTCACGGTAGTGCAAGTTATTCCAGCTTTCAATCTAGAAAATGCTATGAACTTTGCCAGGGGAATGACCCATCTGTATTAGAAACATTGGAATGAGTTTGGTTTCTTTGTTGTTGCTGAGTTTGGGTTTTTGGGAGGTTTTTTGAGGGTGGTTTTT
The DNA here is from genome assembly GCA_020745705.1 of Hemiprocne comata. NCBI lineage: Eukaryota > Metazoa > Chordata > Aves > Apodiformes > Apodidae > Hemiprocne > Hemiprocne comata. The sequence continues at coordinate 8,382,319 of CM036598.1, forward strand.
TGGTTTGTTTTGTTGGGGGTTTTTTTGAGTGCAAGAGGTTGAAACAGTAACTACTCCTAAAGCTAAATAACTTTCCCAACTCACTTTTAAAACAACTCAAAAGTCATTGGCAGAAGAAAATCTGCAAAGGTATGTGCTTATTGTTACTTATCTTCTAACCTGAAATACTGTCTTTCTTGGATAGGGTAATTGAAAAGTACACTATTTAAAATTACATTAAACATTTTCCAATCATCTAGTGATAAGCAATTTTTTTAAACTTAAAAATGTTAATCTGTGCTTATTTTCAGATCATTAACTTATTTTTCTCTTTCATTTCTAATGATTTGTAATTATATGAAACCAACCATGAAAACAATCAATACTTCAGAAAATATTTATGTAAATGAGCTAATTGTGCATGACAGTCACCTAACACACACCTACTGCTGCTTGCAAATTTGACTAAGTAATTCAGCCAACAGCAGTGTTAAAAACCCATGTATTTGATTTCTAGCTTGATTCAATACATGACTAATTCTAGATATAAAGAACATTGAACATTGCACTAGTCTTGGACAGCTGTTATGAAAAGAGTCCTGGTATGTCCTTGAAGTTCTGGACTGATGATACCAATCACTGTGACTTTTAGATTCTACTCCCCAAATAACAAACAACAGAAAAATGAAGTCCATTTGTCCTGTCTTTAAGAACTTGTGAACTAAAACTATCCACAAAAAATGTTAATGAAACTGCACAGAAGTGTGAAATGGAGACTCTGCTGGCAGCTGAGAAGCAGCAGTGGAGTTTCAGGGAAATAAAGGAAATGTGTCTTACATAGTTCTTCCTCTATGCCTCCAAAAGAGCTACAACTCCATACAGATCCATATTGTAACACCAGCAGATACACGTGGATCCCTGGCAGCCACTCTGGACACAAATTTCATAGATCCTCCTTTATCTCAGTCAGAAATACTTTAGTAGATATTGTACCCTATTACATAGCCTTTTTAAGCAGTTCCATTAAAACAATGATCCTATTTATCCTTTATAGAGTAAAGCTTGCCCAATCTTCATTTCCAAATTCAGAAGGAAAAACTACCAAAGACTTGTCTCCCCGTGTGTGCTCCAGAGTAAATCTACTTGCAAATCAATACTGAACTCAGTTGAGCGAGGAAAATATATGTGATAGTTACTATAACACGTTTAAACACTGAAATTACATAGATAAGCTCTTGCAAAATACTCTCTAAATACATTCTGTATTACATTAAAGTACTACAGCACTTACAGTAAAATTAAAGCACAAGCTTCCTATATGAAACTTCTTGCCAAGGGTTAAGAAGTAACAGGAAGGTAGTACAAAAGCTTTAAACCAATGAGCACAGGTGGAATAAGAAATGGGAATACCATGTATATTAGATTTAGGAAATGCAAATTCAGAATTAAAGGTTTTAATTTTATTTTCTTTTAGGCATAACTCCTTTGTCACCAAGACTCTGAAGCCTACCAGATTGACTAAGTGAGAAACACACTTTATTCAGGACTAGCCACTGTCCTCTGCTGTACCTCCTCTGGATTTTGCATTCAGACAATGCAGACTGCTCAAGAATAAATTCTATTAAATCAAACAGTAGAATGTATCACACATCTTTGCTGTTTAATATATAACTGACTCCACTAAATAGACATTTCTGTCATAAAAATACCATATTACTGAGACAGAGAAAGGGAAAAATCAATTTCTTGTCCAGTGTTCTGAATTCATAAAGAATTCCCTATTTATATTATGCAAAAAAGTAAGTTACTTTCAGCTTTTTAGTATATTTTTCTAATGTCAAGGAGCTATAACAAACATACACAGAAACATAACATCTATAGGGCAACTTTCTATTTAATTTATTTCTTCAAATTTCCAACTATATATAGACAGATAAAAAGCTAAACTGTACTGTACTTAGATCACAATCTAAGCATATTGTGACCCATTGTACCTAATCCCTGCATTAGCTCTAATAGGAGGATCCAAGAGCTTTGATTCACAAGCAGAAATGCCTTAGATGCCTCCAGTTACTGCAATCTCTTGCAATCACTGAAGCAGTCCTCCACAGGCTGAAATCTGATTTGCCTTAAGATATTAATGGGCTCTAAAATGCAGATGTTCAGGAATTGCTTCATAACCAGCTATACCATCTACATAGCAGATGCACTGCGGATTGAATAAATATAAAAAATTGCATGCTTGCCATCAATTATAAGTATTAAGTTTTTTTTTAAGACAAGTATTAAAGCCTTCTTTCATGATCTATATCATGTGACTGTATCTGCTACCCATTTTGAGCAAGAATTTTTTTGTAGCATTGATAATACACCTGAAAGCAACCACATGAAGAGAGGGTCAATGATCTGATAATTAGTGATGTGCAGGAAAAGTGCTTGTGTTTGAAACAGATAAAGGATGAGTAAGCATATTAAAAACACAGGAATTTACTAGTTTTATTTCAATGCATCAGTTACTGAAAATTCCTAATCTTTTTCTCTCTTCTCTCCTGCAGCTCCCTGTTCAGGCAACACTTTCTTCTGCCATAGCAACATGTGCATCAACAGTTCTTTAGTCTGCAATGGCATTCAAAACTGTGCATACCCTTGGGATGAAAATCACTGCAGAGGTGAATATACAGTGCAAAGTGTAGCCTTTAAGAGCTAGGCTGGTCAGTTTGCTTTTCAAGGAAGTAATGAAAGGTCTTTTTCCTGGAAATATGCTGAAGACAGCTATTCCACTAATCTCAGCAAGGTGTTCCAAATATTTTATTTAAACTTAGGGGACATGTAAGCATCCTGAATATTGATCCTGCTGCTTTATGATTAAATTTCTTCCTTTTCAGCATATACTCCGTATTTTAAAAGGATGTCAGCTTAATAGGAAATAGAATTTACCATTTGCCAGGTTGCATCCTATCCATTTCTAAACTTTAAGTGAAGCAAGGATTGCAGGGACAGGTAATACCTTTTATTAGAGAAAAATAAAAAGCAGGACAAGCCTTCAAGCACAAAAAGCCTTTCCCTGGGCTGAAAAAATAAGTCAAAATCTTCAAAGACAAATACAATTTTAGAACACTTAAGTTGTTAATCACAGACTATTTCAGAGTAAATGCAACTGCTGCATATGGCATGAGAACGGGTGGGAGGAAGACTAGTTAGGAAGGAAGAAGTCATTGCTTAAGAAAACACGCATGTAAATCTCTTCTTTTAGAACGTGGGGTAGGGGAGTATTGTTTAAGCCATCACAACTACAGTGAAAACTTGTTTCAATATTAGGTTTCGGAGGAAAAATTGTCATGACTAGAGGAAATTGCTATTCTGCTAAAGCACAAATATATTCACCAGTGCTTCAACACCACCTGAATTTTCAGAGTTGCAACCGAGTCAACAAGTTCTCTCGCTAAAAGAAAACAAAACCACAAACTCGAGCTTGGGTTTTTTGACAAGTAGAATGGCATAAATATGTCTGAACAGAAAACTCCTGAGAGATTTAAGTATGTACTCCATTTCAAATAAGCAGACCCTGCAGGAGGGGTCAAAACCTTCCCTACACAAAATCTTGAAATAAAATGACTTTCCAATGCACAAATCCAGCTCAAGTTTTTTTAGTAAAAAAATACTTTAAAATTGCATTTTGGGCAAACAAAGTTCACACCACTAATGAAAACTAATGCAATGTATATTATGGAAGCTTTCCAGTTACCAAAACTGATGCATAACTGCTAAATTCTCAATGTGGATGTAAGCTTTGTCTAAACAATCCTTAGCTTCAATAACGTTCTATGTTCCCTCTTAAATACAATTTTACAGTATCTGGCCTTGAACCCACATTTCACTTGTGTACTGCAGTATTTGAAAAACCAATTCCATATCAAGCGTATCACAATGTGAAGAAAGTGTCCTTCCCAATATTTGCAAGTTGCTCTATCTGGTGCTGAATAACCTACCATATTTTATCTTGAATATAATCCAAATTCACTTATACAGCAGATACTGAAGAGACAGCTGAAGACTGGATCCTTATTGCCAGCTACCATAGACTGAAGGGAGACTGATGCAACCAAATGAGCAATATTTAGCCTTAAAAAGAACACTTCACAATTGTACTCAATTCCTGCAGGCACCCAGAGTTCTTAGTTCACATCAATAGCTGCTTAAATCCAAGCATATTGGGACCCATTGTACCTAAGCGCAGTGACACAAAAAACTGATAGAAAAGTCAATTATGTGCAATTTCTTCTAAGAATCCAGAAGAAACATCACCTTTTGCATAATGACTTTTTGATTAGAATATTTTCCAAGAATCAAGAAACCTACATGCAGATCAGAGAACTGCCGTAGCACTGAAATCCACGCCTCCCACAAATACAGTAACACAAATACCTAAGCTAGGCAGGACAAGGGGAGATACCCTCCTTCCCCTGAAAGGTATACATGTGACTCAGTGAACAGTCTAAGTAGAACTGTACTTCAGATACAACTTATTAGCCAATTTCTTGGGATTCTGTATACAGGTTGTTTCAAATAGCATACAATAGTATGTAACTCTCTCTATACACTGTATGAGTACTTCAGTGCATATCACACCTATCCAGATGCCAGGAGCCATGTCTTGGAAAATACATTTTCTTCCCTATAGTCTTAAATGCTTTTCTTCCCCACTAGCAGATGTTGAAGAGTCTCAGTGTAGAAATCTTTTAATCCCCAAGGACAAGTACATTTACAGAACAGAAATCCAACTGGAAAATTTTAAACTTCAAGATTTTTAAGGATGGAAAACCATCTTGTTCTGATGCTGCCATCTTGTGTGTTTTCATATGAAGTACTAGCCTAAAGTGCCATTTTATTTAGGTTAGTTGGTTCCCACTCCCTCCCATCTCCTTTTTACCAGCTTGCTTGATTACTGAACTCTTAAAACTGTCATATCTCTATGCTAAAGCCCCCTGTGTAGGTATAACATACTTACACAATAGGCACAGTCACTCTGTTTCCAGGAGATGTGAAAACAAATAGTACAGTCATTTTACATCATCACTATGATAGTATTTCACTTTTAAAGAACTAGGTAATTTTAAATCTAGATTTCCTTCCACTGACATCAATGGGAATGTTACCAGAAGGAGCAAACCATGGCAAGAGAAGCATCATCTGTAGCTGTATCAACTCCTATTTAATTTGGAGAGTTTGGAATACGATCTGATCAGTATAGGTCTGGGATTGAAGTCACATCCCAGCTGAATCTGCATGCCCTGGGCACAGAGTTCCACCTGCCACTCAGTTAGCATATGGGAGCCACTAACAGACAGGAAATTAGACTTGAACAAATGCACAGATCCAGTATCATAAATCCCAGTGACATACAGGTCTAGTTTCTAGTGCCGTTAAGTCATTTCATTAATACAGCGCTCACATGGCAATCACAATACAGCTTGCTGTGGTTTATTACTTGATCAAAAGTGTGGAAAACAGAGGCCTTATAATCCTTAATTTTTCTTTGCAGAAAAGAAGAAAACTGGACTGTTTGAACAAATCACCAAAACTCATGGGACGATCATTGGAATCACATCAGGGATAGTTTTAGTTCTCCTCATAATTTCAATTCTTGTACAAGTGAAGCAACCTCGCAAAAAAGTTATGGCTTGTAAGACTGCCTTCAATAAAACTGGTTTCCAGGAAGTATTTGATCCTCCACATTATGAACTATTTTCACTAAGGGACAAAGAAATCTCTGCAGATCTGGCAGATTTGTCAGAAGAACTTGACAACTATCAGAAAATGAGACGGCCTTCAGCAGCTTCCAGATGCATTCATGACCACCACTGTGGCTCCCAGGCCTCTAACATAAAACAAAGCAGGACAAACCTCAGCTCCATGGAACTTCCCTTTCGCAATGATTTTGCGCAGCCGCAGCCAATGAAAACTTTCAATAGCACATTCAAGAAGAGTAGTTACACTTTCAAACAAGCGCATGACTGCCCTGAGCAAGTCATAGAAGACAGGGTGATGGAGGAGATTCCGTGTGAAATCTATGTTAGAGGAAGAGAAGATACAGCACAAGGTTCATTGTCTATTGACTTTTAATTTCCTAGTGAAGGTCGTATCAGTGTATATACAAGATGCTTGTGTATAATGACAGTGTACATATTAGAAGTGTACTATATGCAGCGTGTGAGATGCACACACTTTTAGCTTATTATACTTCATTTTAGAAAAGTCTTTGTAACTACTTCTACCATTTTTCAGCAAGATTGCCTTCCATCTTCCCAAGCTACCTATATGGTAAAGGAGTAACACAGAGGCTTTGCATAGAAGTTATAAGTTAAGGATATTGGAAGAAAAAAATCAACATAACAATTGAACACTGGATCAATGACTACTGGTCTCCTCCTCATATCATTTTCTCTTCTCTAGAGATCTGCTTTAAGAAAATTTTAATACCTCAGTTACATAAATAAAAGTAGTAAAGTGCACAATGTGTATGTCAACATAGGTGTCTTATTGTATTTGTCAACATGAAAGTAGAGGTAGTGTTAAGTGCCAGTTAAGACTCAATTATGTTACAGCCATCTGTTGCATCTTGCCTACCATTTATATTGCCTTTAATTATCAATTCCCCAGTCAACACTTTGTTAGACAGAAGTTTAAACTATCACTGCGTTTTAAAAAATTCAGTTACATTAATTTTAGTATATTTGGAATAGGTAGTCTTCGCAGCTTTTGGTTATAACACAAGTTATTCTAGATGCAGACTTAAACAGCTTTCTTTGAAGAAGGTTTAGGATTTGAAAATATTCTGCCATATATTATAAGTCCATAGGACTCACTGATTTCACAGCTCTGTAGTTTTCTAAGTATTTACACAAATAGACTATACTGTACATTTGCCTCTTAAAATAGCCTTTTACCTCCTTATTGCAGCCAATCTTCCTACTGAAATCAGTTATGAAGAGATACTGGAAACAAAAAGAAATCACAAACCAGCTCTTACTAACTCTTGTGGAATCCTTCATGTGCCCCTTGTTCCCACTTGCAAAACTGCACAATTCATACCGTTTCTAATGGTGGTTTGGACCTAATTTTACAATTTTTACAATATAGAAGACTTTTAAATATAACCATTCTCATTGTGGTTTTTAAACTTTTTATAGTTTGATACTGTACAGACAACTTAATAAATCTGAATCTAGCACCTGTACAGGAGGCTTGTTCCAGTGTCCTTGTTGGCAGCCCTGAACAACATGCAGTGGCTGCTGCATACATTGCAATTTGACAAGAATATTTAAACCTGGCATCCACATTAGCCTACATTTTATTCCCTGGTTTGTTTGGGTTTATTCTGTTATTTTGTTTACAGGAAACTTTCACTGAAGGTGACCTACCAGTTGCACTGGGCATATCCTTTATTTACAAACATATGAACAATTCTTGTGCTGACTGACACACAAAAAAAATCTTAATATACAATCCTAGCAACTGAAAACTTTATTTACAAAGGCTTAGTATATAAGAAGTTTTGGTGGGTGAGGAGGTGAAGAGGGAAATTTATTGTCTTCAGCAGTTCCCAAACTCAAAATTAACCCTGTCTCATGTCTAGAAATAAATTAATCAGCAGCTCATAGATCAGACTACTAAGGCTATGTCCTCATGTCAGTTTGTGGTCATCCCTGGAATATATTTCCATTTGAAAGAATGAAGATTTGCAGTATTTTTAGATCAATGTCATGCGGAAGATAAGTGTTAAAAAATCTTACTCATTTTAACTTATTTTTAATATTTAATTAAAACATTTGACAAATTTAATTTACTTATCATTGACTCAGTAATAAGTATCCACCGTGACCTACACAATACAGAGTGTTACTTATGACAGTCTGTAAGTTCCAGATTCTTTAAACAAGTAATATATAGTTTTACACAGGTCATTTTTGGTCACATAACCCTTGTAAGTGCTAGGCTTGTATGATAAATTTCTCTTTAAGTTAAATTTGTTGGTGTGAGAAAAACAGTGTGATCCCTATTCTTTCCTAAGTTAAGTTGACTTTGAACTGTAAACCTGTAACAATAAAACAAATAGCAAGCCTGCAAAGCCCAAGTCTGTGAAGAAAAGGGGGAAGCTCTATTGAAAAAGGTTCCAAATGGCCTGAGTAACATAGGTGTAACTTTCTGATTACACAGTCAGAAAGCAGCTGCTTTTTGGCTACTCCAGAGCATATACGTGACCTCCCGTAACTAGTCACATGTTGTCCAAGTAGCTTTTTTCAGTATCCCCAAGCCCAGCTCTACAAGCTTTGCTTTTCCTCCTTTCCTTGCTTTCTAATGTTTGGGTTTTTTCTTTAGCATAAATAAAAAACAAGATACACCTGCCTATTTTACACCTGCTCCTGATCCCCAATACAGAGCAAAAGCTGTCCTGGAGGGAGATCCAACCCTTGCTGTGGCAATAAACATACACCTCAACAGAACTGAAACAAAAACATAAAAGGAATAATGATTTCTATAGGCTTCTATAAACAGTAAAGGCAGGAAAATGAACTATAAGTGCTTGTTTTATTAGAAGCAAGGTAAAATTAACATTGAACCTAAAAATCTGAAAGGAAAACTCGTGCATGGTGTGTTTAAAGAAAATGCCTCTACATCTCATTGTAATGTTGGGTTCAGTTACTTAGCTGTGCTTTAAGAAATGAGTGGTAACTATCAGAGCCATAATTTCACTTCCAATAATAAAATTTCTTTCACTTAGAGAAAATCCAACTGAGTGGACTGCTTGGTATTACTCAGGAGTGCAGAAAGCTGACATTTTGAGCAAAAGAATCTAGTATGGGTTTTGCAGTCTCAATCCAGTGGGAGCTGATGTAATCTTTCAATTTTTTTTTTGCTTTGGCAAACACCACCTTTCATACTCTTGCAGTATCTAAGTACTGTTAGTTTATTTCCATTGTCTCCATCTTGAATTCATAGATTTCTAGGAGCATCTTGATTTTACACTCAAGTTGTAACCTTATCTCTCATACCCTCTGTTAGCACTGAATGTAAGCAAAGATACATTCCCTAGACACACACACGGACGACGAAAGGGCCAGCAGCATTAACTGCTTTTTGGTATTTATAATGTTTTTTTACTTTTTATTATAGTAGTTTTGACAAGCTATCTAATAAAGGATTTCTTTTGAATAAAAGTTGTAAAAACATGAAAATAAAAATAACTGAGAACAATCCTTGAGAGTTCTGTAAGGAGACATCTGCATTGACAGATGCGATGACAGTGAAATAGGGAACTCAGATTTAACATTGTTACCAACTCTGAAATGTTTCAGTGATGACAGAAATACTGATTTGTACTTAAAATGCATGAGGTTCTCTTGTCTGCTAGAGACAAGATGACCCTCATAGTGCATACAAGTTATAATGGCATCTTATACGAATTAGTCTATTTTTATTAAACCAATACAAAGAAAGGTTACAAGCTGCCATTGACTTACAATGCCTGTCATGTAAATACTTCACAGAATATTCAAGTCATTAAAATGCACTTTGTTTTTTACTTGGTACAGAGAATTCTGTGCATTAGCAGCAAATCTCCAGCTAAATGAGGAAAAAACTTGCCTTATTTTCAAATCAATTTAGTCCTTAACTAAGATTCTTATATCAATGATCATAACATTTAGGTTTCAAAACTATTTAAGTATAATCCTTTATCTACCAAACAGCTGCCAACATTTTGCTACCAACAGCAAAAGTAATAAAAAATTCTTAACGCATGCCTGAGAAGCCAAGAGTAAACTACTGCTTGAAATAGAGCAACTGAAACATATCTAGTTTAATATTCCTCTATCACCAGTCTCTATTTATCTGTCACAGCCTCTATGTGTCAGTCAAATCCATTTACTTTCACATTTCTTAATTTCAAACTTTATTCATGAGCTCTGTGACTGCTCAGGTCTGTAGACTGCTTACCAGAACAAGATTCCTAATTCATGACAGCCAGAAAGAAACTGATTTTACATTGAGATCAGTGTTACAACTTATTATAATGGGAGAAAGAATGTTAAAATAAAAAACCTTTTAATTTATTCACACTTTGACAATAAGCATTTATAGCATCTCTCAATCTAGGAATATAAAATCAACTAACCATGTCTGTATAGGGTAAGTGTCCTCTATAAATACACAAATAAATTACATGTCAATATGCTCTAATATGTGGCTCCGTGTCATCATGGAACTGCAAGTTTATTTTCACATTCAAATTCCTTTGCTATGCTGCATTTTACAGAATCAGCTTAATAAAAATCTGTTTTCCATCTGTTTCATAGATCAACACCAACAGTCAACTTGTTCCCTTTTATCTAGCTGTTGAAGATAATCTACCATATACCAGATAAAACTGCTTAGTTTTTCTACGTCTGTTCTTACAGAGCCAGGATCAGGAAGAAACAAAAGTAAGAACCTCATTTCTTTAGGTCTTTCACATAATTTATGTTAATAGCTTTTATACTGGAGAAACCCATTAAATTTTTGTCAAGTTCTGTTCAAGACAAAATAAAGTATTATAATTAATTAAGGACTACCGAAGACCTACACATGTCAAAATTCAAAATTATTTGTTGTTTTGGAACCTTAATCATGGCTTTTGAAGGGCAAGAGCTGTCAAAGCTGTCAGTGTACTTAAAGCATGTACATCAAACCATCTTCTCTGAAGAACTACTCCTCTTCTGAAACATTTCATAGACATTGTTGAAGTTTTAAATCTTATTTCTTCATTATTTGTTATATAGAAATAAGCTTAATTATTTACTTCTTATAATTAGCCTCAAAATAAATTACCACCTACATAAAAGTTGCTTCTGTCTTCCTTCCAGATGTATTTAGAAGCAAGAACTATATTATAGAAGTATATCATTAAACTACAGCATTCAGAGTTTAAGCATTATGTTAATTTTTTAGTTTATACTGCACCTTGTTTTTCACCTGAAAAATAAGAGACTATGGGGAGAACACAAAGCTCACAGGATTATCTCCTTAACATCAAATGCACTGGAACCAAGCACAATGTTTTACAACTCAAGACTTAGTATTTTATGAGGAAGTCATCTCAGAGTTAAAAGGGCTTGTGGGTTTTTTTTTTACATGAGGTTTAGTTTGCCCCTGGTTATCACACTCAGTTGGCTCATAACTCTTGTCTTTAGTAACTACTACATTCACTTGTGAATAGCACAGGAATCCAGAGCTCAAGCTTCCTTTCAGTTCCACTGGCAAAACACATCAAGTTGTACAAAAATTAAGAAAAGCTTTTTGCAGAAACAGGAGATGAGTTGAAAAATAAGTAAGTCTTTGTTTTAAATACAAAATGGGAGACAATGTTAACCACTGGACACTTCTAATACAATGCTTAACTCACCCTTCAATGCACTCAAATTGCTGTCAAGGTAAAGCACACAACTCTACTTGACCTATGTGTTACATTCCCTCACTTCAGTAAACACTCTCAATACTCCTGATTTTGAAAAAGCCAGCTGTTAGTACCAAGTTAACTAGATAGCATTCTCTGTTACTACTGATTATATAGAAAAGATTATTCAGTGATTAATGAGGGTGAAAAAAGCAAGAAACCAGTCTTGAAAGCAATTATGAGAATATTAAATTCCTAGAAGGGCAAGTCAATAAGTCCCAAGCCTACTGAACATTATAATGAACCTTCTATTTATTAAGAATAGAAAGTAGATAAGCAATACCACTCATTCTCATTACTGACTCTCCACTGTATGCTTAATAACCCAACAGAGCAATTGAAGACTGAGGTGATGCCAAATAATTTTCATTTTTCTGTAGTAATGAAAAACAAAGAAATCCAGTAGAGTGAAGATGTTTACTTTGCACTTACCAGAGGGGAAAACTCTGCGTGGACCACTTTATCTTCTGTTATCACCGAGTCTTATCCTTAAGAGTGAAGGAAATTCTGGAATACACAACAGCACAAAATATCTATGTGAAATTCAAGGGCATAGTATACAAACCAATAAGTAATGGATACTTAAAATTCTCATATACTAAGTAATTTTTAGAGCGTTTTATGATTCCTAAGGTTATCATATTCTCCCAGACATTTCTGCATTTGTCTGTTTTGACAAATTTGAATACAAGCAGTCAAATGTTAAACCCGTGTAAGAGAAGTAGCAATAATAGGAAGCTAAGTTATTTGCCTTTAAGATCCATAACTAAAGCTGCACACTTTACTGCTTTACTGCACTCTCCACATCAGAGTATGAGGAAGGACAGACATTTAGCATAAGGGAAGCATACCCTTTACTTGAACTAGCAGAATCCATGAGTTATTTCTTATTAATTGTTAGAACACACAATAAGTTTCTTTAATTTTAGCTTGAACTTTCCTTTAATTATTAGCATTGTAAGATAAAATGCTCCTTAAAGCAAGCATGTGATTTTTTTGCCCACAAAGAACTATAATAGGTAGATTTAAATATTGCATTACTGTGTTTAAATTAAATACCTGATTTTAATGTAAATTTATGCAAGTATCAAAAGCTGCACTATATACATTCATGGAATAATTTACATTACAAGAAGTTGCCAAACGTAACATGACAATTTAAATAAAAAGCACAAAACCACTTCTTTTTCAGGGGTCTCTCCTCCCCTCAGGAACATAAATAATGGCTACTAACTGTTCTTCAGCAACAGTACCACACAGGGAGCATAAGCTATCAGATTGCCCTTGTTTCTTAGGAGAAGGTGAATGAGAAGTAGGAGTGTAGAAGATATTTCTATATTATTTTTTCTATTCCTAAAAAGGTAGCGCATCATTTGAAAACAACCAAAATACCCAGGGTGATCAAACTAGGACTAAGGGAAAAACACATAACTGAATTCAGTTTTATTTGAATTATTACTGAAGGTCATGGCTTATCCTTACTGTAGGACTACACAGTAATTAATATTGTCAAAAAAACGAAATATTTGGACCAGTCACTTCAGATTTACAGTATAATGAAGATTTACATAAATTAGCAAGAAAATTCTGATTATTTGGTTGCTTTGTCAAGTTACCAAGACCAATTTAGTGACTGAAGGCACAGGCAGAGAGCCAAGCCTATCTCAAAGCAGAACCACTTGTTGACCTTATATTGGAAAAGGTAATAACTAGTCTTCTGCTTGTCTAAGCATGAGGCAACCTTCTCTTCTTTCATTGTGGAAGCACTTGAAGTAATGATGGGAGAACATCTTAACTGAAACACAGTCTTCCATGTGGGCCCTCAGGCCAACCTTAATGAAAATACCCAACACAATTAATCCATGGAAAAATACAAATATTTGGCTTGGATTTCTTCTGAGAGAGGTATCAAATTTTAGGGTCTAATGCAAAGCCCAGCAGATTCAGTGGATAAGCAACCAGAAATCAAGGGTCTATCCAGTCAGCTACAGCATCAGAGGAGAGACCACAAAAGACAATAAAGCCATCTTGGGATCCATGGTTTTGAAAGCAGGATTCTCTGCAATTATTTAAGGGTTCATACAGTTATGTAAGTCAATCCTCTCCGAGTCTTTGGCTATCCAATAAGGAAAAATAAAACAAGAAAATGCAGTTTGTCTTCTCCTTTTCCCACTTTTCTATTTTATTCCCTCCCCCATGGAACATTATCTATGTTGTCCACCATAGCTTTACAAGTTAGGATAACTGATTATAAAGTGGGGTGTATGTCAACTGTTTTATTCGAGAGGCTAAAAAAAAATTCTCCTAAGACCTAGATCTGGATCCCCTTATCACAGAATCACAGAATTGTCATGGTTGGAAAGGACCTCTGAGATCACCAAGTTCAACCATCAACACCAAAAACCCCAGACAAACAAACAACCACATACACTCCATCAGAAAACACACACAAAAAAAACCTACAACTATGGCCACTAGAGTATGCCCTGAAACGCCACATTTACACGTTTCTTGAATACCTCCAAGGATGGTGATTCCACCACCTCCCTTGGGCAGGCTGTTCTAGTGCCTGACCACTCTTTCAGTATAGAAATTCTCCTTAATATCCCACCTGAACCTGCCCTGCTGCAACTGTAGGCCATTTCCTCTGGTTCTATTATTTAATTGGAAGAAGAGGCCAACACCCACCTCCCTATCATCTCCTTTCAGGTAGCTGTAGAGAACAATGAGGTCTCCCCTCAGCCTCCTCTTCTCCAACCCAAACATCTCTAGGTCCCTCAGCCACTCCTCATATGACTTGTTCTCCAGACCAGCTTGGTGGCTCTCCTCTGGACACACTCCAGCCCCTTAATGTACATCTTATAGTGAAGGGCCTAGAATTGAACACAGTACTCAGAGGTGTGGTCTCAGCAGTGCTGAGTACAGGGGCACTATCACCTCCCTACTCCTGCTGGCCATGCTATTCCTCATACAGGCCAGGGTCCTATTGGCCTTCTTGGCAACCTGGGCACACTACTGGCTCAGGTTCATCTGGCTGTCCACCAGCACCCCCAGGTTCTTCTCTGCTGCGCAGTTTTCCAGCCACTCTTCCCCAAGCCTGTAGCATTGCCTGGGGTTGTTGTGACCAAAATGCAAAACCCAGCACTTGGCCTTATTAAACCTCATTCAACTGGCCTCAGCCCATCAATCCAGCCTGTTCAGGTCCCTCTGTAGAGCCTTCCTACCCTCAAGCAGATCAACACTCCCACACAATTTGGTGTCTGCAAACCTACTCAGGTTGCCCTCCATCCCCTCACCCAGAGCATTGCTATTGAACAGAACTGGCCCCCTGAGGGACCCCACTGGTGACCAGCTGCTAACTAAAGTTGACTCCATTTACCACAACTCTCTGGGCACAGCCATCCAGCCAGTTTTTTACCCAGTGAAGAGTCCACTTGTCTATGCCATGATTCGCCAGCTTCTCCAGGAGAATGCTGTGGGAGATTGTGTCAAAGGCCTTACCCAAGTCCAGGTAGATAACATCCACAGCCTTCCCCTCATTGAGAAGGCAGGTCACATGGTCATAGAAAGAGATCAGGTTGGTCAAGCAAGACGTCCCTTTCATGAACCCACGCTGGCTGGCCCTGATCTGCTGGCCGCCCTGCACTTGCAGTGTAAGCTCACTCAAGATGAGCCTCTCCATGATCTTCCCCAGTACTAAGGTCAGGCTGACAGGCCTGTAAGTTCCCTGGATCCTCCTTCCAGCCCTTCTTGTAGATAGGAGTCACATTAGCTAGCCACAAGTCATCTGGGACCTTCCCTGTTGACCAGGATTGTTAATAAATTATGGAGAGAGGCTAACAAGCTCCCCCCCCACCTCCCTCAGCACTCCAGGGTGGATCCCCTCAGGACCCATAGACTTGAGAGCATGTAGGTGCAGAAGCAGATCATTAACTATTTTCTCCTGGATTATGGGGGGGTTATTCTGCTCTCCATCCTTATCTTCCAGCTCAGGAGGCTGAACACCCTGGAGGGAGCTGGTCCGACTATTCAAAACAGAAGCAAAGAAGGCATTAAGTACCTCAGCCTTTTTCTCATCCTTGGTTGCAATGTTCCCCCTGCAATCCAGACATTAGCTTCAGTGAACATACTGAAATACTTTTGTACACTAATCCACACTCAGGATAAAAGATTGAGACAGATCCAAACATCTAGAGTGCTATTTCTGAAGGGCAATACATTATGTTAGTGATCCTATTGATTAACAGCAAAACCCTGTTATTGAGGTCAGATGTGCTTATTGATTTTTCTTCTGTTTAAGGAAGACTTTGTATGAATATTAATGGTAATGCCTAGAATTGAAGAACTGAAAGACAGTTAAGCAAATTAAATGCAGTCAGGCTCCCTCTGTTCCCAGCAGCCAAGCTATATAAGCAAAATGCCACATCTGATCTAATGCTTGTTTTTTAAAAAGGATTAAGAAAATCTTGGTTATAAACCTTTTCAGAAAGGTACAAGCTAGGTAGGAAAGCATCAAAAGGAAAAGTTACAAAAGTATGAGAACAGATACTACACAGCAACAGCCTACAATGGGGTGAAAAATTCAATTGTATATATAACCCAAGGCGTAACTCATAGGCCTCTCTAATGCCAATATCAAGCTGAAAATTGGAAATAAGTTTACTTTTCTAGAGCTCAGAAAAACTACAGCATCATAGAAACACTGCAGTCCTCTACTGCCAAATTTGTCTCATTTATTCCCAGTGAAGTTTGTCACCAATCTAATGATCTCATTTTCCTACACTGACATCACAGAAGGTTTTACACTGTAACAATAGGCTTCAGAGATACTCATATCATTCATGGTCCTGATGGTGCATAATAGATCAAAGACCAAGTTCTTTGTTTCTAGTGCAAAAAGACCCTTAAGCACAGACAAATCTGGTTAGTCAAGAATATGTCCTCTTTAGCCTGCTATAACAAACAAAACCTAGTTGAACCTATTTCTTCACCAAATGGGCCCTGTGTCCAGTGATACTATACACAGCATGTCTACACAAATATATCCTCATTAGTTTCATGTCACTGTTAACTCAAATAATACACCATAAACCTCAGATTGAATATGCTGCCAAAGCCTGCCAGCTCAGCTTTTTCCTACAGCATTAACATACATTAAGGCTGTTGTGAAACTACTTTCTGTCCTTGTCCTCCACTCCATCTGACCGACAGCTCTGAAGCTATTACTGTTTTCATGCAGATAACAATTCATATTAAAAATCAAATAATCATCAGAAAGTACAATAATATATTCCTGTAGCGATTATTTAAAATACTAACCCATTAATATCTATAGCAAACAGGGGAGACAATCTGCTAAACAGTTATCCAGTAACCCTGTAAGGACCTACCCATCTTTTGAATTATATGTGTACTTTCATTTGGACAATCTAACTTTAGAAAAATTATGTATACAGGAGAGAAAGAAGGATATTGTGGAAAATCTAACAAAGGACAGAAGTATTTCCTGTTTTATTAGCAGCTTACTATCAGCATTAAAGATTAATACTGTATGGATATCTAGAAATTAATTATGGTCAAATAACTGGAGAGGTCAGCTTTTGCTTAACATGATTTCAGGTTTTAATCCAGTTTTGTGGAAAGACTTGGGAACAAAGAAAACTCTTCCTGCCCCTCCTGAACACACAAGTGAAAAGGCTTCTTAATAAATCCTTTAAGAGGGTAAGAGAACAAAAAAATACTCCTCTAAATTCTGACTTACTCTGGAAGTAGAAACAATGCCTCAGTTACACCCCCACTAGAACAGAGGCTTTTAGAAAATTCTTCCACCAGACAGTAGTAGATGAGTGGACAGTAGAATTGCTACATCCATGTATATTTCAGGCCTTTAAGTCTATGGGCCAAAGCAGAAATGAATCAAGAAAAAAGGGCATGGCAGGCCATGCCACCTTAACAATTACACTCATAATTCTTCCTATCTTCAACTGTGGAAAAGTTATTTACGGTCTAAATTTCTCAACAAGACTGAGTGGAGAGACAAAATAAATACTGCTTAGTTAATTTACAGAAGTTGTACGGCTCACTTCATTAAACTGGTCACAACTTAAAGTGGTCAAAATGAGAGCAGAACTTGCCTCTTTAAATCCTGATGAGCATACAAATGAAAGGCTTTTGTTCTTCCATTCGTGCCAGCTAAAGTACATGAGGGCCAAATAAATAAGCAAATAACAGACAGGAAACTTACTTGTAGTAATGCCATGTTCTAATAATAACTGGTACTAAGTCATAGCATTAACATGAAAGAGTCTCATCAGTCAAGTACCTAATTTCTGTAGCATTACATTACCTGACTAAGATTAAATGGACCCTTATTCATTACCTTTAGTAATTATGTATGTGCCTTTCTACTTCAACTATTTCAACAATTCCAAGATTATTTTTGTCTGCAGCTGTGTACTGTAATTTTAAGCACACAACTGCACTACAATCAAATCACAAAGTATTACTGATTGGAAAGTGTACTGCTGTAGTCAAGACTCAGAAGATAGTATTAAATTTTCTGTCAGGATACATGGATTTTCTTCCCAAATCCACCATTCTTCACTGTGCTTGAGATCAAGTAATCAGATTTGTCTATCGATTTCATGGATGCAGTAATAACATTAACTACCTGCCCTGAATATTTCCAATTGTGTGACAACACTAGTTTCCTTTAAAATTCAGTTTTACTTCAAAAATGCTACAGCAAACATGAAAGACTGCCCTTATGCTTTTCAATTTTAGACTGTGTTGCACTCCTGAAACAAAACCGTATGCACACATGACTGAAAAGTAACCGCATTTTTTCTCATTATATATTTCTCCAAAACAAGATGGTGGCAATTTGCCAAAGCTACTTCTTCAGCACAGAAAAAAACAAAACAAGAAAGAGGAGTATTAAAAAACCCACAAGTAACAGCTTTATCTGAACTAGAGGAAAGGGAAGAAAAAAACCACCAATCCAACAAAGTTATCCAGTTACTGAACAGCTAATAACCTTCCACTGAATACATGTGACTACTGCCTGCTCTATCTGGGCAAAGTGCAACCACTACACTCATTTGTGCCACAGAACAGTTATACTTGTATATATGCAACAAAAAGCTGAAAAAAATCTGACCACATGATGCAAGGCACAATACTTTTAAAGCATCTGAAGACAACAGTAGGATCCTGACTATATAGGCATCACATCTCAATTCTCTCTACTTTTTCTTTTACCCAAGTCCTGAAACATGAAAAATTGAGGGGTATTTAGTAAGTAAATTCTGTTTAGATTTCAAAACAGAAACTAGGCACACTAAATTGCACATAGACTTATTATAGTAGTGATACATTTTTGTTGTCTGCAACCAGACTACTGGCATTGTTATTGCTATAGGGATTATACTGCATAGCTTTTTGGCAGCATATGAACAGGTGACATTCATTATTCAGGTCACTTTCTTCTAGACTAAACATTAGTAAACAAATTACTGTTTAAACTGCCATTTCCTGGCCAAGTGTACACTCATGTAATCTGGTTTTGGGCACAAATCCTGCCACTTTTAATGGGGATGATATTAGGAATACTGAAGAAAAACAGTCACAAGGTGTATTAGACACAGAAAGGAAGGTAACAGTAATGACAAGAAGTGTTCTGAAGAAGAGGCAGCTAATAAAGCTGGTGAATTGCGTTTCCTTTGTCTTTCTGAAGCAAAAAAAAAAAAAGAAGGGTGAAGAGAAGGGTGGGAAAAACCAAACTCCTCTTCTCTACAGCATCATCAAAAATCCAGGCTTTGTAGTAACTGAGTTTTGATTCAATCAATACAATTCTGTGAAGGCTGTAATGGTCACAGAGAAAGGCAGCACAGGTTAGTTACTACATATTAAATTGAAGTATCTTGCTTCACTGGCTTAGATCTATTCAGCTTGATT
Organism: Hemiprocne comata; assembly: GCA_020745705.1. Classification (NCBI taxonomy): domain Eukaryota; kingdom Metazoa; phylum Chordata; class Aves; order Apodiformes; family Apodidae; genus Hemiprocne; species Hemiprocne comata. The sequence goes on from CM036598.1 coordinate 8,401,745, forward strand.
TTTTTTAACTTGTGCTCAGATGCAGCTCATCACTACTCAAAGTAACAAATGCATGGGAACACTGGGAAAATTTGGGTAACTAAATATAAGTAACACTACATATGAAACATACTGCGAATTTTAATTGGGATCTCTTCCATGCCAACCTTCTCTCCCTCTTCTCTCTTCCCATATCTAATACCAACTATAGATGAGGACAAAGTCTACAAATATGTTTACTTTGGAGTGAAATATTTTGCTCTCACTACTTCATACAAACCACAACAGGGCAGCCACATGCCAATGCTTCCACATAGGAGAGTCCCTCAAAGGTATCACACAGCACAGGACTGCACCTATTGTTACCAGCTCCGTGCTCTGCTCAGCACATGTACAACAGGGTGACTAGGAAAAGCAGAAACACAAGGCATATGCATACCACTAGTTTGGAAATGTTTTATGAGGCAGGAAATGTTTGTCTATATCCAGTGACTGGTTATCTTCCAGGCAGAAAATAAAAGCAGTAGTTCCAGCAAGAAGGTAATTTATAGGTCACAAAACTGAGCAAAACATACAGTCCATTTCCTGACAGAACAATGCTCGTAACAGTTCAAGAAAAAAGCATCACAGTAATGGATTATTTAAAGCCTCCAAGCACAGCCTGCTTTGATGAAAACTAAGCAGAAAATTAGAGAAAATTGAAACAAAGGTTTCATTTATACCTGTGGCTATGAAAGTAGATTAAAAAAGATGAAAGGCTGCCAAGTTCCACTTTTGCTTATCCTGAGCCACAAGAGGCTCAAAAGGCTACACACACATTTTTGCTTTCACAGGGAGAGAAGACTAGAACAGAAATTCTAAATTTCAGAGATGGTCCTCATCTTTTCAAAACATGACTCAACTGCAGGTTTTTTTAAAGCAAGTATCAAGAGGGCAGATGAACAAACTAAATATATAATAGATTTTAAAATGTTTTACTATTTGAAACATTTGAAGATATTTTTAAGAGCAATCTAAAAAGCATAACAAATCTAGTATAAATAATCCTTTAATAATTCTTAAGTCCTTCTACACTTGTTGCTAGTGACAGAACATTCAAATAGAAGACAGTGCAATAATAATGTCCCAATTATGGTAATTGAAAAAACAAATTAAGATACAACAAATTAAGATACAACAAGATACAACGGATAAGTTAAAATTTATTCAGCTCAGCAGTTGTGCAAGCAGTCTGTCTTTGAATCTTGTAACAAGTAACTGTATAAAAAAAGCATTTTACCAAAACAAAAAAATCTCTTCAGCCATATCTGTCAGCTCTGGAAAACCTGGCAGAAGGCATCTTCTGCCAAGAATGGGAGGAAGAATGGCACAGGACAAGGCTTTCTCCTCTTGTCAGTAGGGATTTTGTGGCCTCGTTACCCTATTCTACTCTTACTCTCATCTCCAAGCAAGAGGTTACAGGGCTTCTATCTTTTTTATTAGTATTGGAGTGACACTTGGCTCATAGGTCTCTTTTTTGTCATAGGAGTTGGCTACTTCCTCCTGAAATTTATAATTCTGTTATAATATCCCATGTATGATCAATGTAACAAAATACTTACTGCTAATTGCACAAAAAGTGAAAATCCATCTCATCTGTAAACTCTGTGGGATCTCCTGCTCTTTTCACTCAGTACTACTTACTAAGACTATATAAATAGTTCAGATTAAAAGCAGGCGCCATCTGCCTTCCCCTTCATCTCCTTGAATACTTTCTTACCATGAAACTAGATATTAGGTGTGATTCTGCTTTTTTCCCCTGAAAAAGAATACCTCTAAATTGTATTGTATTACATGAAAACAAAATATGGACTACTATGAGCCATTTCTAGCAAATTTTACCAGTGCTGCTCTAATATAGTTAGAATATGACATCCCCTATCCCTATTACTTGGAAAATTTTATTTCCAGACAAACCCAAGAAAAAAAACTGTCTCAGTGGTACTTTATCCAACCTCCAAACAGGCTTTAGAGATGACTGACAAATATTAGTGTCTTTGTTTTGGCAAAGCACCATATATCACATCTATCCAAGTTGTGCACTGTGAAACAACGTATCCTAAGCACTAGCAGAACCAAATTACATTATTTTAAAGCAAACGTGGATAAAACCAGTCCTATTGCTATCTAGCTCTTTTCTTGATTCAACATTATTTTCAGATAAGCTACAAACAATTCTTAGACAAGAAAAAGGAAGCTAAAGTAACAAAGCATATGACAGTACACAGCTTATCAGCAACAGTAGCACCCTGTCCCCACCTCATTCAAGTTAAAGGAGATCTAGAATTTATAGGATGCTGGAAAAATACATTGTAAAGATTTGAAGCGGACTTGGGAAGATTACAACAGTTACCAAAGCCCACATAGAGGCAGAAAGATAAGAGCAGTCATTATCTGTGCAACTCAGCTGGAGAAAGCTACTCAAAAGTATGCAGTGAGAAGAGACAGGACTACAAATTAAGCTCAGAACAGACCTCTCCATCCCATTTCTCAGATGACCTAGCAACCCAGTGCAGCAACTGAGAGAACCATGGAAAATATAGCATCAGTTTTCTGGGTCAATCTATCTGTTTTTCTCCTATAGGATATGTATCCAGATTTGGAAGAGACAAAATAAATATACTAGAGGGTAACTAACATTTATTTATAGATATACCAGACTTGGGCAATGCAATCCTACAAGCAGTTTTCAAAACTTTTTTCTTAACTTCAGCTAAAATAAAGGCCTTTACTACACAATTTGATCTTGCTGTTCCCTTAAAGCAGTCACTTCAAGAAGTTGGAATTCTAAATCACTAATATTTATAAAACAGGAATTGCCTGTCAGCATATAAAGTTGTCAAAACAGTAGAGATTTGTAAAGGATTGATCAATTTCTGAACATATTTGATTTACAGTCTAAAACTATTCCTATAATCACCAACAGTAGTTTTCTTAGAAAAACAACTCTTGCTCTAAGCTGTCACACAGTCTTAAAAGGACACAGATGCAATCCACTTATGCTTTTTCTGTGATCACTATTTTTAAAAGAAGCTTAGAGAGGATGGTTGTTCTTTTATCATGATTTTTACTTCAGTTACTCAACTACCAGATCAGCAGGATACTTTCAGCACTAATGAACACAGTGGCAATTTCCAAGCAGGCAAATTGCTGGTGGGTACTTCACAAGTTTCATCTTCAAATCCTGTCCACGAACTTCAGTTCTGATCTGCATTATCAGTTTTATTCTTGACCTGGAACTCTAAGAGAGCAAGGCTGCTGAGTCCATAAACTGAGCCTAATAACTCAGCAATTAGAATTGGGCAATATTTTTTCTGCACAGTAAATTGGCAGATGAATAATCAGGATATGTTGGTAGACAGCTGAAATTGTGCTGTGTTGGTGTCCACATGCCATTGGGATAGCTCAGAGGGAAAAAAAACCAAACAAAAAAGCTTGGAACACCAAAAGAATCCTGTTAGATCAGAAAAAAATTAGCCACCAAGCTTTCCAGGACGTTATCTCAGAACTAAGCTATAGACAAAGGTCAGAAAAATAGTAATTATGTTGCCCTGAAACAATGTCGAGTAAGGAAGACTGCAAGAATACTTGTAATTTAGACAACATTAGATCAGATAGTACAGCCTTACATAAATGGTGTTCTAAAAGCATTATCACAATGACAAGTTCAGGGGTTTTTTTATAATTATTTTTGCAAATACTTATGAGTTTGCCTAGATTTGCCAAAGTGGTAGTTATCACTGCTGTTTTAGCATTTATGAAAACTATTAACAGCAATTTAGTTTATAACAAGACATGTAATTGTACCTATGTACAGGCACAAGCCTCAACTTCTGAAGCCCCATTTTATTTAAATTTCTTGCCTGCAGAACTACTGGCAAAATATCAGTATAAATCCCATGCACCAGGGGGAGTTCACATAAAATTTAAGCATGGATTTAGACCATGGATTTAAGCACATAAAATTCCACAGCATGGAACTCCTGTGTCAGCTTCCTGCTCAGGGATCAATTTTGCCTTAACATACAAAGCAAACTATAGTGAAAGAAAGGTTATTGCACAGTATTTAAAAGAAAATGTGACATTCAGGAAAAAAGTAAATATCATCAAAATCTCTAGTCTTCACTTCATCGCTGAACTAAAAATGAATAGGATGGCTATTGGTTCAGTCACGAGGAGTCTGTATAATACATGCAAAACAGGTACACAATTACACTTATTTTCATATGAAATCCAAATTTTCTACATAAGCAAGCTCTAAATATAATCCCAGATCATATATTTATTTTTAGTTCAAGCAGAAAAAATAATAAAAAACTATTCTAGAACAATCTAGCTACCAAACCCCCTCCAAAAGACACCAAGCAACCAGGGTCTTCAGATGCCAGAAACAACCATAAGACTTCCAACATTTTTTCATTGCTCAAACTAACAACATGAAAGAAAGGCAAAGAAACAAGCAACTAATGAGCTACTTTAAATCACATGAAAGTCCTTACTGAGTTGACACAAGCTAGGTTTCATATCAGACATATAAAAGATTTTATAAAATTATGATTTAAATTCATGTGAAGAAATTTGGATTGTATTGCATGTGCACAGTTTTGCAATGTAACTGTGCTATTTACCAAGGGAGTTTCCTGCACCACACTTGATGTAGGATCTGATCCATAACATCAGTCCTTCTCATTAAACATAGAGTTGCTAAAACATTTATATTTAAAAGATCAGCAAGCTCGATTTGTGTTTTAGCACTGAAATCAAGGATTAAGGTTCTGCATAGAATGTAGAGTCTACCAATAATCTAGACAAACAACACATTCAGAAGTCTTTTCCAGAAAAAAAGATGCTATACCAGTCTGGCACTATATTTAAATCTCACTTTAAAATGTAGGTTTTTTTTGCCACAATAAACATCTATAGATAATAGTATCCTACAAAGCCAGTTCCTGGGACATACATATTTTAACATGCAACACCAGTAGCTCTACAGATTGACTTCAAATTTTCAGCATGTTTGAATTCTTGTGTGCTATTTCCTAGAATTCAAATAATAGATTTGGTTTTATACTCATTTCAATTCACTTTAAAACAAGCTGATGTGCATTTAAATGTACATTGAAATTATATATTGCAAAAAACCTGGCACATTTTGGATACTTCTGTCCTTATTTTATTTTGATGGATGTATAGTTTGACAATTTGCACATGGTTTCTAACAAATTCATGCATTGACTCTTGACTGCTGATACAGGTATACACCAAACCAACCTAAGGCTTTCCATCGTTGCAGGTAAAATTCAGAACTGCAAATATAGCAACAAGCAAAGAGCAGAAGGAGGAATTGTTAGCCAGGGCTGTCTCTTGCACTGCCATACACCTGGTTCAGCTGTTCACCACCATTTCCAGGGGATACAGAACCATCACTCCACTCTCCCCTTGATTCCTGCAGCTACCTAGGCCCATAAGGGAAAGCAACCACACCCTATGATGTTGGCATTTACACAAAATGTAGAAATGCCCAAAACTTCTTTTGCTTGTAAAGTATTCTACAGCCCACATTACCACCTGCTTTGAATAGTTGATTAATACATTCGTTCAGAGACAGAGGTTCTCATACAGTTTACCTTGGTGAGAGCCACCCTAGTTACTCAATATTCTGATCAGTTGACTTAATTTCATCTCTGTTCAGAGATACAGAACTAAGAAAAGGCATTGCTGGCCAAGTAGCAGGGGACAAAAAAAGGCATATACTGGCATGCTCCGATTACACTCACTTTGCAATACTTCATGTAAATACTTACAGAAAACAAAAAAATAACTATTTTTTATGTTTATGTGGCTATTTCTATGTTATACCTTACACCTCATCCCTAAGGACTAACACAGCACATTCTCTTTCTGAAAAAAGACTAAATTTGGTAAGGGATGACTCCCTCCTCTGTTGATCTTGTCTAGCCATATTATCCTTCTTTTGATACAGCTTTTGCAAGTAGTAGGAGGAAACTATTATTTAATTTAGCTCATCTTGATGCTGTGCTGTAGCTAGGTTCTTTGCTCTCTGTCAGCTCAGAACTGGCAATGAACTCTCCTTCTCCCACAGGTTATGGCAGTGCTAGTATATATCCTTTGTCATACATCATTAGCAGAGATGCTTCCTGTCAGGAGCACTGAGCTGTTATTGCCCAGAGGTTCCTACACTTGACAGGAAAAGGCAATGCTGAAGGTAGAACAGCTGTGAGCTGGAGCACTGCTGGAGGGCATCTGGGCTCATTACTCCCTATTCCATCTGGAAACAGCATATTTATTGTTATGAGACCTTACCTCCACCAGAGCATCTTATTTCTGATACTATCACTACACTCATTGTAATCCAGCTGCTCACTTAATTGTCAGTGTGCCAAATCCATGTACTGTAATTCTATTGACTGAGCAAGATCAACTTGTTTGATTGTTTCTGGTTTTAGTTAATAGAACAGAACAATTAAAGGCCCCAAGCTTTCAGATATTTTCTCCTCTATATAAAGCCAAATTGTTTTAAGGCTTAATAAGGTAACAAACACTTGGCAACACAAATACTGTGTTCCCACAAGCAGGTCAAAAAAGCTCTTCTTCACTGTGCAGTGAATGTAGTCAGGAAGCCAGTCTGCAACACTAGTTCTATTTTTTCCTGTACAGAATCTGTATCTTGTGACAAAGACAAGCTGCCTGAAACATAAAAATAAAAGCAAATTTGGTCACAAATCTTAGTTGCATTTTGTAGAGGTTATGAAAGATGAAAGAGATAACCTGACTCTCTTAAAGGATGTCCACAATACCTGAACTCTCTTGAAACTATACTTACTGAAGTCACTTTTCTTAGGGAGCTATGAGCACAACTCACTCAGGATGCCACCTTAAGCATCTGCTGATATTAATGGCCAGAAATAAGCCATAGAGTTTCTACAAGGTGTTTTAAAATATTGAAATTGTTACTTGGTCTTTTTTTTTTTTTCAATGCCTGCACACAATAACAGGATTTTAAAATCTGCATCATCCTCTTTTGTCCTCAGCCTTTTTACTCTATAATTTCTGGTTTTCCCCATCAAGGGTTTGACAGCAGAGTGCTTTATCTCTTAAATGACAGGCTACATTCCTACAATTAAGAATACAACAGAAAAAGCTTCTCTCAGCCTATTTTGTACTTCAAATATTTTTTCCTTTCAGCTAGTAATTAGGAGCCCCAGAGTTGTTGCCAAATGTGTGTTTCTTGGATACCAGGTAAACTCTTCCTCTCTTTTCCATTTAATTCCTCAGTTACATTTTGAGTTAAACTGAAGGCTCATCAAAATATTTACTCAGTTTAAATAACTGCAAAATGGAACAGGTTGTCTTCATTAACTCTTACCAACAAGACTAATAGGAAAAGAAAATTTTATTTTGGATGTTCAAGTTCAAAATTATTTTCTGACTAACTTTTTACAAAAATCACCTAAGTAATACAAAAGAGGGCTAAAAGATACAGACCTCTTAATAAAGTTACTTCTTTTTCCCTAGGAGATAGTCTCTACACTTCTTAACTCCTGTTTCCTTGGTGATAGATCAGGAAGTGAAGAAACCTCTTAACACAGAAAGCTGTGTTCTTTTAGTAAAAGACAACATAGGATGTTGCAAGTCCTAGCTATGTTCATGAAATACAGAGATGGTTACACTTGCCATTAAATGAAACAGATAAGCAGCTTTGGCTGCCACTCTCCATGACACAGCACTTATAAAAACTTTCCTTTTACAGCAAGTTGTATAACAAATATAAGACAACCACTGATTTCAGTTTGTCTGCCATTTACACATTTTTTTCTCATTTTCAGCTGTTACCTTTAGGTTTCAAATGGTCTTTTCCTTTTTTAAAGCATGACATTATTCTTCTCACTGTTATTTCTGTTACCAGCTGCTAAGTGGAACCATTTGGTTGTATTCAAATTATTTCCTGCATAGTACAACAATCAACTGCCAGAGCCGTCTAACCAGGCAGTATGGAGCAGATTTTGCTCAAACAGACACTTTACTGAATTCACAGAAGTCGCACTAAACTCACTGTAAGTACCAAAATTATTCCCAATTTAATTTACTATCAGTTTAGTAGATTATGTTCCTAAGTAATTATTTTTAAGTTACTATGGAAACAATTAAACATCCTGATATTGGTCATAACCGAGAGTGAATTTCAGATGAGTGATTTTAATGAAAACTGTTTAGTTTGACAAAATTGTTTTTAAGAAAAGTATTAAGCATGAGCACGCCCCAGGCACGTACAAGTGCGAGTGAAAGGATTCAAGGAGCAGGATCACCCTCTAGCGACAGGAGCGGCTGCCCGCCCAGGACACCCGCTGCTACCCCGCGTAGCCCTCGCCGCTCGCCCTCCGGTCAGTTACGGCAGAACAGAGACAGAGGAAAAGTAATTCCTTTAATGAAAGGAGACAAGAATTAATAGGGACAAAATGGTAACCAGAGGATAAGGAAGTTCATAACCTTAAGGCAACCGAATGCAACTCTGAGGTCAGCAGCATCCCAGAGTGCTATAGCACACACAGAATTTAAAAAACCAAGACGACCATTAACAAAAAATGTTACTCAGACTTTAAGTGCCGCACTTTAGTTACCAGCCTTTTCTCCCTCCCTCCCCCCCACCCCCCCCCGATTTGCTGATAAAAATGAGAAAAGAACAAGAATGTTCTGAGTTGCACACTTCAGCTTTACTCAGAAATTAAGCAGGGGTTAGTTTCTTTACTGATATAAATAATAGATTTCAAGGTTCATAAGTTGATCTGAAGATATCCAAGATGAACCGCAATAATTCATCTTACTAGGATAACTGCTTCTCCAATAACCAAGGCAGAACAGGAAGACTGCAAGACAGCATGGCCACCCTACACTATTTTCAGCAGTACATTAGGTGATTTTCTGAAACAGCACTAGAAATCTGCACATTCCCTGACACCGAGCCAGTTTGCCACTGCCTTTTTTTTTTTTTTTGAGATCCAGAAAAAAGTTTTCCCACTTCAAAATGCAACAAGAGGCAGGATTTGAAGTCCTTTAACACAGACTTTTCATAAAGGGGACCCAGTGGCATGTAAGGTAACAACACATACCACCTAATGATGGCAGTCTTTCTGGCACATGAACTCAAAGAACCATTCTTAGCTTTAATAAGAGATGGCTAGAAAGCATTGCAGGAAGAATTCTGGCCTTGAGAGAAGTCTACCTTTCTCAAGCCTCAGCTCTCTAGTAGACAACAGGTATTTTGTCAAAGACCCCTATCTCCAGTTCAGCAGGGCTCAGTCACAAAAGCCCTGGCTGCAGGTACTTGCCTAGAGGAAACTGAGCCAGGTTGTTGGTGGAAATTTGCAGGGGGTTGTGATGGGTATCTGCTTACAGGGATACACAAAGTGCCCCCAAGCATTTCTGCATTTTCTCTCGCCCTTTTCTTCCCAGGTATCAGATGCCAAATTCCCTTATTCCTCACAGAGATGAGATAAGGAAGAAAAAAGAGGACATTCCTAATACCTTGCTGATTTGCTAGGTAACACATCCAACATAATATAGATTATTTAAATGACTTCTAAAAGGCAGAGAAGCTGCACACACACAAAAAGCCAGACTCCCTTGGCAGTCCCCTTTCGTCTGGACTCCTCCCCTTGCCTGTTCCATTTGCAATTCACATTGCAGCTAGAGCCACTGCAGTTCTCATGAAGGTGCAACTACTGTGCTTTAATAAAGAACTAACCAAAACGCATAATTGGGGGAAGTTCTTTAGAGCAGCAGCTTAATACTGAAAACAGCCTTAGATGAGAAAGAGGGAAGCCAGCCTTTACTTAAGGGGAAGTTTATTAAGATGATTTTAGTTCCTGTAGAAAACTGGGAGATTTATGCGACAAAATCAGAGCCACCTTTCAGGACTAAGTCTGAAAATCTTAAGCATTACTGTTACTCACAAATCATTTCAGTTTTTATTCAGGCCTTTTTTTTGCCACTTCAAATTACCAAAAAATGTCATTAAATAGCACAAGAGTAGATGTACTTCCCTCAGCTTTCCACCTTCCCAAACCTCTCTCAAATCAGAAATAAGTCATTATTCAAGTGAAGGAGTATGACGACAAGTTAACACAGTTGTTTTTCACATTTTCCCACAGTACAAAGGTAACAGATAAGAACAACTTCTGCTTTTAATACTAGAGAGGATCTGCAAGGCAATTGTGTATTATTTCTTTCTACTAAGTCATATGTTGTTCCCTAAAGGCTGAAGAGTTTGTTGGTAGCAGAAATGCTACCACTCCTCACAACTGTCACCTTTCTCACCCTACAGTTGGAGGGCCTAGTCTATTTTGTAACAGTTGCAACAGGCTTCAGGAAAAATGTAAATAGATACAGAGATAACAATAGTATATTTACATTTATGTGACAAGAAAACGTTCTTGTTACTCTCCTTTGAAATGAAGCCATTTGTTGAGGCTAGTCAGTGTTTAGAATAATGAGCTGGAATCTTAGTGAGTTAAATCTTTATCCAGTGTTAAGACATAACCAAAGATGAAAACAGTTTATTCTAAGACCTTGCTTAGTACAACACTTGAAAAGAAATCAGTGATATGGTTTCCAAGTAGCTGCAACTCAAATGGAGAAGGAAACTTCTTGCAATGTCAATTTTTCAATACATATATGCACACATGCACTTATTTTCTTCACTCATCCAGCTCTTACTATAGGATAAAATGACCTTTTTGACATTTGTCCTGAGTTTAGGAAAAAAAAAAGGCTTTCCATCTTGCTAAATACCATTACAAATTCAGCCTGATAATCTGCCTTAGTACTTCATAAGCTTAGCTGAGAAACTGGATGCCAAACTAGAGTTGAAACTTTTAATTTCTCTTTCTCTGGCTCACAGAGGAAGGTACCTGACCAAGAGTTTATTTGGAAAAGAAAATAGATTAATTTTCTTGGCATATTTTTCTGATCCCCTCCCAATCTTCAAAAAAGTCCATATATAACACTAAGTGCGATGTGCATCACACAGAAATCTCCTTCAGCAAGGAAAAAATTAAAGAACCCTCTTTCCCCCCCTGCCAGTCACGTTGCTAACATGGGATCTGTTGGGAGCTCTGATCTTTGACAGCATCCTATATGCAGGCAGAAAGTAGGATCATTTCCTTGAGTAACAAAACATCACACCCCAAAAAAAACCCAAATCTAAACCAAAACTCAAAGCACTCCACTTGCAAGAAGAAAAGATATGTCACATACCCTTTAAATGAAAAAAAAATCTAATAGAGCTGAACTGCCTGGATAACTTGGTGTTTAAAGTAGTTCTTGCTAACTCAGAAGGAACATACCTTAAGATATCTCCCCCTCATCCCCTTTACCTGATTCCTACAGTGCAGTCTTCTGAGTTTGCTATGACACTACCTACCGATGTTCCCCTCTTTGATCACGCCTACTTTCATTTTTTCATGAAAAAATGCTTAGCACTTAAATACTTATATGTAAAAAAGGAACAAAACCTCAGTTAAGAGTACATATTTAATATTCTGATTTTCTATCAGCTATTCTGTTATGCTCAATTAGGGTTGCAGTCAAATGACAGGCCCCAGACTAGGTTTTGGCATGAGATTCAGTTTACTGAACAAGATGTGAAAAACTACTGGACATGACATCAAAAAATATCCCTAGGAATTAAAGCTAACACTACAAGATGGTGACAGAAATTATAGATATCCCTGTGAGGCTGGCTGGATCCCACAGGTGCTTAAGGGGGAGTTACAGGAGAAATTGCCAGACATCAGAGATAATTGGAAGGGACTACTAGGGAGCTTTTGGGAGTGAAGTCACACAAGGCCAACAGCACCTAGGTAACCATATCAGTAATACCATATAAGGCTGAGATTACTCAAGTAACCCAAATCTGAGTACAGATATAGCAAAACTGGGACCAATGGGGCATAAGTAATTAGGGGCAGGCTGTTTATTTGGGAGGAGACTAGGATGGAAAAACAGAGGTTTAAGGACAGCAAAAATGAGGGCCAGAAAAGGGCTAAAGGACTAAGGCATGCAACTCGCATTACTGGTGCTGCACAGACATCTGTCAGGCAGCCCTGTGTTCTGTCACCACAGCTCAGGCAGGACAATAAACCAAACCTGTTATTCTGACCATATCACAAAACTCAAGCCGGCTTCCTTGGTCAGAAGAACTGGGGTAGGGGCAGGCAGGGTGGCTCTTCTTAACCAGCTGGCTGGCACAAAAGTCCTGGTTGTTGTGCCTTCTACACTCGCCAGCACAGGCAGATCCCCACTCCCTAACTGGCTCTTCAGTTAGTGAGTCTTAAAATTCTCTACAAGTTTCAAGTTCTTTGTTCTTTACTGTCTTGCTTTCTTTCCATAGCTGAAAAGTTTTAGACATCAGACAGAGGGCACAAGACACCAACTTGTGTCATAAAGTTAATACCAAAAAGGTTCAAAGCAATAGCCACGCAGGATCTGCACTTTTACAGTGCAACTGCATTCTTCTTCAGGAGTATTTAAACAGAACACTCTTAAATTTCAATTTGATAGTATAATATTAGATTGAAGCAGGAGTCAGAAATGCCTGCTCATATTTTTGTTAAGATTATGTTAAATACCTAGAATAACTTCATAAATAAACTTGAAAGAAGGAAGTTTATATTTCTTTTGCAGTAAAATGAACCTCTTTCTGATTCTTCAATGATAAACATATTAAATCCTTATTTTATTTCTAAAGAAGCATTGTAAAATGCTTTATTTTGAAGAAATGAAGTGTGTTGCATAAAGAATGCAAAAACGGTCTGAAACAAGAGCTGAATTTGAATTATGCCTTTTACTGCCTGTGTAAGGCCAAAACAATACCTCAAAGCCAAGAACTGAGCAGTCTATTTAAAAACAAACAAATGAAACTTCATACAGCAACTGCTTTTTATCACATTGTGTGATAATAATAGCATTAGAAACGAAATTTAAACACTTATCTGGAGGAGTAAAATAATAAAAAAAGGAAAAAGACATAATAAAAACAGTGTGCAAATGTTAACAAAAGAAAGTGGGAGAGAAAACGTTTCAGCTGCATGCCTAACACATTCTGTCAGTACAACTCATAAGCCGCTGGTAAAAGCAGTAAGCAGGAAGAGGAAACTCTACCTTACTATTCATCTGCATTTTAATTTAATAAAAAGGTAATCACCCAAGCTTATGATTCTTTTGCTCCACTTCAGAATAAAATGTAAAGTTCCATCCCAGGGGGGTTTTCCTATTATTTATTGCATGGTTTAGTTGTATAAGACATAAAACAGACCTCCAGTAACAAGGATGTTTAGGCAAGGGAGAAGAAAGTATTACAAACACTGCTCAAGCTGATACACCAAAGTCACCTACCATTCCTACTACCCATCAATCTGCTGGCTCACATTCTGGCTTGAGTTGCAAACAAGCCACTAATCTCACAGGACAGGCAAGTCTGAGCTGAATCATACTTTTGGTGAACATCCCTACAGGGACAGATATGAATGGCATGCTATTGGCTCGAGCTAGCTCACCTTCTCAGATGTTTAGATTTATTTTTTTATGCAAAGCCACACACAAATACTACTCTACAGTATTTTAAACACTACTTTTATTAGTCCTAAAATTCTAAGTCTGACTTTTAGGGCAAAGGAGCACTCTTCCACACACTCTTAACTCTCCCTCCTGCCTGCCCACTAAAAAGAAAATCCTGTATGACAAAACCATCTTCTCTAGAAGCATATCCATCTGCAAGTGAGCACAATCCAAAATAGGCAAGCCAGGTACACATGCCAGACAGTCCTTAAGAGTAGCTGAATTCAGCTTTGCCAAAATAAAAGAGAAAGCCAAGTAGTGCAGAACACAGGTAAAGTAAATTGTGAAGCCTCAGTGGCTTTAGCCACATATTTTAAACCATACAATTACTAAGAACTGTACACAAAGCCTCCAAAAACAGTAAAGAAATACATCTGCTCTTGTGATTTTTTTTTCTGTCTGCACATCTCTTAACCAAACTAATAACTACAATCCATGGGACTGTCCCTCCAGTAGCTGTTCTCTGCCCTGCCTCTGGTTTTCTCCCTCCAAAACCAGCCTGCTTTCCTTTGAAGCTCTTCACTCCTGCCACACCTGCAACACCAGAGGCAGATATTACCATCATCTACTGAATCAGATAATGCCAGACAGAATAAACACAATAATGGAATTTAGGGCTCCATAAACACCAGCTTAAGAACGAGCAGAGAAGCCAACAGCAACAGACATTTCCCTATACAGCCATTGCAACCTCAAGTTACATCTAGCAATTAAAGATTAAGAGTCCCCCTGCAGAAAGTGAGGGAAGGAGCCTTCAAGCACTCCTATCTGCTCCCCTCTTATGAAGGGCCTATTCAAGTTTCTACCCCATAAATCACATAGAAAAGCTTTTTCTACTCTCTTTCATATGCCAGATTGCTAACCTGTTCTCAGCAGACCCTCCTCGGGGCTCAGCTGTGCTCACTTCATTCTCAGAGTGCACCCTCTCCCAGGACAAATCCTGAATGTACCCAGAAGAGACGAGGAAACTACGGGGGGTGGTTCTGCTCTTGCAGAGACCCAATCTCATCATCCTCATCCAGGCACCTGCCACAGCTTTTAAAGCCTTCCGGCAGCCCCTGCCTAACGAGGAGCTAACGACCAAGAGACCACACCCGAGGAAAGGCTCAGTAGCTGCTCTCCTGGCCAGGCTTTAAGAGACAAACCTAATTAAACACAACTGGGCTTTCTATTTACCTTCTGAAAGCAGTGTTTAGCTAGGCCCTCGGGACACCTGCGTCACACAAGTAAGCTTTGCTCTTCAGAATCACTTCAGGCCTAGCATAGCAAGTAGTGCTTTTTTTAAGATCCCAGAAATGGAGCAAAACACAAAAATGGAGCAGATGGGTACCAACGCTATTTATAACTACTGAAGCCTTAGCGATATGGCCCTGAAAAAAAAACACATTGGTGCTTGAGGTTAGGCTGCAGGTTGGTGCAGGGGAGCCCCTTGCCTCATAAACTCCAATAACGTACTTCAGGAGCAAGGTGAAATGGCGCCAGGCGGAGGGCCTCGGGGAAGCTCAAACACTGACACTGGAATTGCAGGTTTCGAAAGGACAGAGGGGAAAGTTGAGGATACTGTTTTAACGTGCGATCGTCCGCTCTCTGCCGGGTTGCTGGTTCAGCTCCCGCCCCCGCCGCCCTCCTCTCACAGCCTCTTCCCGCCTCCCGCCTGCGGCCCTTGCGGGCCCCCCGGCCCTAGCGCCCCCTGCTGCGCCGTGCCGGAATTGGGTCAGGCGCCCGAAATGTGCCGAGGGGCGGGGCCCCGCCCGACGAGTGAAGTGGGCGGGCGAGCTCCGCCTGCGTCGCGGCGTGGTGACGCCAGGCGTCTGCGCGTGACGTCTCGGCGGCTTTCGTCCTGCTCCCGGTGTTGCCCTCACCGCCCCTCGGCCCGTTCCGGCCTGCGCCCGCCGCCCGCTACCGCCATGGCGAACGTGGCCGACACGAAGCTCTACGACATTCTGGGGGTGCCGCCCGGGGCCTCCGACAACGAGCTCAAGAAGGTGCGGGGGAGGGGCGGCGGTCGGCTCCCGGGGAGACCGGGCGACAGCGCTGTGGAGGAGAGCGCGGGCTTCGTCGCCGGGCGAGCCCCATGGGGCGGCTGGGGTGGGGGCGGGTGGCCCTGGGGCCGGCGGGAGGTAGGGGGAGGGAAGCCGGAGGAAGTCCCCGGGTGCGGGGAGCATGGCCTGAGGGCGGCGCCGGCCTTCCCGGCCGCGCGGCTGAGGCCTGCGGGGGGATAGGATGTGGCGCCCGGTGCCGGTGCCCGGTGTCGCCTCAGCCCATCGAGATAGGCCGCGCCGTGCAGCCGCTGGGGTTTCCCTGGCAGGCGGGCGCCGGCGGCGCGGGGTAGGCCGTGGGCAGGCCCCAGAGCAGGAGGAGGGGGGTGGAGGGCCGGCGGAAGGAGTGAGCAGCGGGGCCTGGCCGTGCTCCCCGTGTCCCTAGCCGGGCGCCGTCGGCTCCCGCCTCGCCTTCGGGCGCCGCCGGGACTCTGCTCGTCTCGCCTCCGCAGCGCCGCGTCCCTCCCGCGCGGCAGAGCGGTATTCGCAGCCGATGAAAGGCTTTTTGGGTGTATAAATCCTCGTGAACGACCAGTAGGTTCTAACCCGTGCCATTGTCTGCCCCACGTGCGGGCCTTAGAATGTTTCGTTTTGCTCCTATGTTTGATCCCTCCTAGGCCGAAAGCGACAAGCTGAGGGAAACAAAGAAGCAAGGTGAAAACTTGGAATCAGGTCATCAATATAACAATTCACTGCGTCCATTTCGTTCTGTAGTGTATAAGCCACTTTTTTTTCTAAAAGGACGTCTTGACCATTTTCATGTGAGGAGGATAATTAGCTAGACAGTTTACTAGCAGTGACCTGCTTCCGCTGGTGGGTGGTGCTGGTATTAACAACTGTGCGTTACCCATCATGCCTGTGGTAGCCTAATTTGTGCAGGGATAGGCAATTGCAGTGGTGAAATGGTGTTAGAGGTGGAAGGCATGTGGAGAGAACGTAGTGCTGTGTACTGAACGCAGTCAAGTATGATTTTTTTTGTTTTTGCTTACTGAATTCTCTGAAGGGTATCTGTGTTCTCTAAGGATGAAAAACTGACAGCAGTTTGCCACTGAGATAACCTGCAGTGCTCAATATTGGTTACTATAGATTAGACTTAACAGTGGAATGTAAAGTTTCCAACTGTCTGCAACAGCAAGAACTTGACTTGTGTCCTGTTGTCACTGGGAGGTCACATGGATGCTTTATTGTCTGGTATTTCAACCTACATACCAGTATAGCAAAGTGAAAAGAGGGAGGTGATAGCTTAGTCAAAAGCTGCTGAGAAAAGAGGCTTTAACATTGATTAGTTAAATTAACTTTTATTCAAAAAGTTATGGTGCTAGTCTAAACCCTGATTCTGAACCTGTTTCTGATTAAATAAATAGTGGTGATTTCCTTTAGGGCCATGTCTAGTCTTAAGAATTGATCCAAACTGGAAGGCTGTTATCAGTGAAGATGAGTGCTCTCTTTTTCAAGATGACCATGCAAGCTCCTTTTTTCCTGATTAGATAATGTGATGTAGGTTTTCAGCTTACTGTTCTGGTTGTTTTTTTCTTGGTTAGACGCCTTAAAATATGTGGGGCAACTCCTTAATTATTACAGAATATATAGATTTCCTGAAAGATTATGCTTTGTTACTAATGGGTAATCTATCCTGTAAGATAGATTATTTTTGTTCATATGCTTCCTGTGGTTTAGAATATTTGACATGTAATATCAATGTGCTATTTTTATTTCATTAGTTCCTCATCAAACTTTATTTCTTGGTTGCATGAAGAAGTACAGAGTATTTCAAGATAATCAGTAAAGAGAAGTAATTGTGCTGATCCAAAAAGTAACCCAGTATAAAATGGAAGGTTGTGTTCTCTGTAAAGCTTTGTGTGTAAAGCTCTCTTAACGTTGTAGTTCTAAAGACCTAGTTTAGGTTTTAGATGCTCTGTTCTGCAGCAACAGAACTTGTGAAAAATCCACTCTAAGAACTAGTGTTTCAGTTGTTTGCTGTTGTATCACTGTAGCTTTTCTATGTGTGTAACTTAATAAACCACACAGTATACAGTCTTATTTTTTAATATCTGTCCCCTGATTGTTACTGGTGGGTGTTTAGGTGGAGTGGGGGGAGAGGTGAGGTGTTCACTGTCAAAAATTCAAATTGTAGGAAAAGTCTTTGTGTGTTCTGTTATTTGCTTTGATCCTCTATAAAGTATAAGCAGAACAGATGAAGTACTGCTGTAGGGAAAGTGGTGGTCCTGAGAGCCAAAGTACTGGTAAAAAAAAAAAAAATCTGAAAAATCTCTTCTGAAGATTTAGCTGTACTTATTCCTCCTGCTGTTCTAGAACAATAAAGTTAAATAAAAGCAGTAATCAGTAAATTTCTGCACAAGTAACTCATACTTAGTTCAAAGTGAGATTAAATCTTCCATTATTGATAGGTAAAGGAAGAATAAAATTATTATTGTGAGGATTGACTGATGGAGTTGAATGAGAAGCTGAGGCAGCCATTTTGTTGGTAATACATTGCTGTGATTGAGGTGAAAGACAAATGGGTTGAAACTTAAATTGTTCTATTGTAGGCTTTGAGTGGGTTCTGGAGAGTAAGTAATTTTAATGATAGTTCAGTGTGATTCTTCCTGGAAGTTAATGAAGATAAACAGGAAAACTAGTTCTAGCTATTGTGTGCTATAGTTGCATTTAAATCCACGTGTAGTTAATTTGTGAATATAGCGATTTTAGAATTTTTTATATATCATTTCAATGTATGAGTGATTTCAAAATACTAGTTTTCTCACTTTGCTTTATTAGGATTTTCATTTTTTTCCAGAGGCACTACTTGAGTTTCTCAGAAAATAGCTGATGAATCAAAATTTAAACTAACTATATACCTCTTTCAACTAGGCGTACAGAAAGTTGGCCAAGGAATACCATCCTGATAAGAATCCAAATGCTGGGGACAAAGTAAGACTTTTTTTTTCTTCTGAAGTTTGCTATTACAGTAGTATCTAAGGGACCAATACAGGTGTTAGGGCTTGCTGTTCAAAAATAACGACTGTGAGAGGGAACCTTGTCTTGTCTACTTCCCAGTCTCAAAAACAACCAGCATACCTTGTGAAAATACATAACAGTTGGCTGAATCAAATTGGTTGAGAAGGTAATGCTGAGGGAAAAACTGTCTCTTCATCTGAGATTATGTCAGCTGGCACTGGCATCTATGTAGGTATTTGGAAAAGATAGTAGGTTTTCCAAGTTTTTCCAATGTGGAAAAATGTATGTGTGGAGGGTCTTGAAACTGCTGCACCATAAAACAAATTACATATGTGGGAAGGTTGAATTAGATTTATTATGCTAATAGCAATTTTAAAAAGTCAACTAAGTTGACTCAGCTGGTTCTCTTGAACAGAACTGAAGTTCTAATGGTGGCTTAGAGGTGAGCAGAGATTAATATCTATGAAAGATATTAATTTGTTTTGAGTATATTGGAGGGAGGGTGGAAAACAGTTCTGTTGTGTATCTTCCTAACTGGGTGTTCATGTTGGGCAAGAAGCAGTAGCAAAATGCTCCCTTGAGGTTCTAAATTATCATGCACTGTTTTGACTCTGTTCCTCTTCTAGTTCAAAGAAATAAGCTTTGCCTATGAAGTATTGTCGAATCCAGAGAAACGTGAGTTGTATGATAGATATGGAGAACAGGGTCTTCGAGAAGGTAGCGGTGGAAGCAGTGGAATGGACGATATTTTCTCCCATATCTTTGGTGGTGGATTGTTCAATTTCATGGGTAGTCAAAGTAGAAGTCGTAATGGTAGAAGAAGAGGAGAAGATATGATGCATCCACTCAAGTGAGTATCTTGATACTGCAGTTTGTACTTTCAAGCTCTCCTGATCATTGCTTGACTGCTAGTTTATATTCTTGATAGGCTGCTCAGCTGAGATACTCTGCAGTCTGCACCTACCTTTCAGACCTGCAAGTGATGTGTAGCTCAGAAGGCGGTCATCTTGACTTACTTTTCATGATTGGTTAATCTTATAGACTACCTAATACTTTGCTTTTCCTGATTATTAGCCTTTACATACTTAGTTAGCATTATTTTCCTTGGTTTCGATCGTTGATTATGTTTGGAAGTTACAATCTGAATACATATTCAACAACCAAGTATTATTCATTAGCTGTGTTCTTAGGGAAACAGAGGTACTAAGGCTCTGGAAAGACTTGCATTGGCTTGTATTCATAGTGTAATACCAGCTGGAACTAAAGCTGAACTGTGTAATTAATGGAAGCGGGTGTGTGGCAGGTTTGGTGGGTTGTTTTGGTTGGTTGGCTTTGGGTTGTTTGGTTTGGTTTGGGTTTTTTTGCCGTGCTTGAATATCACATCTAACTGTGTTTTGTAGATCTCCGCTTGCACTCTTGATGGGCTTTTTGCCTGCTGAGCAAGTTCTTAAGTTAAACTGCATCTTTCCCGTGGTTGGCAAACAGTGATTAGTAAAGTCTATGTATTGTTACATGCTTGCATAGTTTAGTAGCTAGTACTGCATGCTGTATTATTAACTAGCTTTGGTTTTGTTATTTGTAAGCTCTGATGCCAGGCAACCTTTTCTCAATACGTTGAGTTGAAATTTCTATCCACAAACAAAGCCTTTTAGGAGAAACACTAAATGTGTTCATAAGTTTCTGTGAATATATGAAGATTGCTGGAGTTTGTTAGTGTATTCAAGAGCTTCTAAAATAAAATAAATTGAAACATGAACAAATCTAAAGAAAGTGGCCTTAGGGACGTGATAACCCCTCCCCACTTAGCTATCTCATGTGGAAAGTCCAATAAAATAGTAAGTATTCCGTATGTCACCTTATGTGTGCATGCTATAAATAATGTCAGGACTGTCTAGAGAGGTTTGTTTCTTACCTGCCTGGTAGAACTAAAAAAAAAGTCAACTCTGACTGAGTAATAATACCTAAAATGCTAGATCAGCTTGTTTCCTATTGAGAAACACAAACAATCCTATCTGGTTTCTTCTGCTTAAATTACAGCTCTTCTCTGAAACTATGTTGAGGATTACATGTGTATATTAGTATGTATGGAAGAGTTTTTAATGACTCCTTGTGAAAGCTAAAATAGTGGTTTACAATCTTATTTTAATAGCAGATTTAGTCTTTTTATCTGTTTTTCTTTAATTTGTCCTAGGCGAGTATTTTAGTTACATGGGGAAGGTGAGTTGTTAAATGATAACCCAGGAGAAATGCTTTATTTTGTAGAGTCTCTTTAGAAGATTTGTATAATGGAAAGACAACTAAACTACAACTTAGCAAGAATGTCCTTTGTAGTGCATGTAATGGGTAAGTTTGTTTCTATTTTTGAGTTCTTTAGTTGCTTTGTCGGAGTAATGAAGCATCTCATATGTCTGATCTTTATCAGTATTTGACTTATTGGAGCCTGCTCTCAGACTAGAAAATTGTTGAACTTGAATGATATTGTTGATGGAACTGCAACTATTCAGTGGCTTTGTTTGGAGAGGAGAGGGGGGAGAAGAGAACCTAATTGTAATTGGCAGTGCAATTAGGCATGGTAACCTACTGGTGTAGGGGTTTTTTTCTTCGCATGTTTCTGAAAAACTTACTTTTCCTGCAACTGGTGCTTTCTATTCTAGGCAGGGAGGGAAGGCTGGAGCTGTTCAGAAATGTAATGCTTGCCGGGGTAGAGGTGTACGTATCATGATCAGACAGCTGGCTCCTGGAATGGTTCAGCAGATGCAGTCTGTGTGCTCCGACTGCAACGGAGAAGGTAGGCCAAGCTATTCTGTGTTGCTAAATACATGTGGTTGGATTCAACCTCCTGGCTAAATCTCAGGAGGACACTATTCAGGACAGTTTAGCTCCCGTCTAGTCAGTTGGGGGTCTCAGTCTGATGCCAACATGGAAAAATCATTTTACTTGGAACAGCAAGATTTAGTGTTTGTACTGAAAAGCAACTGGAAGCTTGAACAGTAGGGATTGGTTGTTTTTTTAAAAACACTTCATTGTGAATATTATGTACTGCTGTTGTGTTAAGGTAAAAAACAAGTTTTTTGTTGTTTAGGAGGGTTTTGTCTTTTTTGCAGTTTCCTAATACCCAAGGACAGGCTTAGGTTAAAAATGGAAACCTAAAGATCTATTTTAATGTCAAATTAAGAAGATACCTTTTGCTGAATTGGTTGTGTTTGGGGGCACAAGTTCAGCACAGGATCTGCACTTCACATGATTCCTTTTTAGATCTCCTGCAGTTTGCAGAGTAGTGACATCACCTTGTAGATTATTTTACTCTCCATGATACTCAGAAATTAGAGAGTTGTATTTTGTGATTAGTCAAAACATTTTGTTACTGATGTTGTCTTTGAACATCTTGTTCCCACAGTTTACATACCTAACCTAATGACCCTTCATCATAATGTTAGACTTGGTTTTACAAAGAAAGATGGTTTAAGCTGTCAAGTTTCATGTCTTAAGCCAAGTGCATCTGCTTATGGCACTTAAAACAGTATTTGAAACAAGTACTGAAATTGTGCACATGGCCTAATATTTTGGCTACTCTGTGCAAAGACAATAGCTTACTTGAAAAATGAAGTAGAAGAGAGAATTTAAGCTGTTTTGGGTGAATATCCTTTGGTTTGCTGGAAAAATTAATTGCCCTTTTAGAGGTGATGGACAATGTGAAAAACTACTCCAGTTTTAGAGTATGAGTGAAATCACTGATCCTTTCTGAGACAAAACCTATATATTGCTCTTGTGTGAAACTGATTTGACCATCTATCTTGCCCCCATCTTGTATGCAAGACTCTTCAGTGCTACTGGCTGCATTTACATAGTACTTTGTTGTGGTGGTATACTGCAAAGTGTGGCTGTCAAGGGACAGAACCCCGTAATTCTTTTTTTCACTTTTCTTAACAAAAGTGGAACTAAGCTTCAGAAATTCATCAAAATAATTTGAAATTTGTATTGATTTTTAAGGAGGGGAGATGGTTCAGTTTGGTTTTAGCTTCATCCTTTCTCTTATAGAAGTCATCCTCTAGCTTAACAAGGAATGGAAAAGCAGACTTTTTTTTTTAGTAAGAGTAGTAAGTTGAGTGGTAAGGGTACTGGAGTGAACTTAAGACTTAAGGAACACTAGAAGCTATAAACAGTGTCTTGTTTGGCCTTTCTCTAAAACATTCACTTTTCAAAATCCTTGACAAGACAGCTTGGAAGGTTATGTGTATCTTTGTATCCCTCTCCTTTTCCCCCCCACCCTGTTCCAGCTAGGATAAATTGAGCCTGGCTTTACTCTTGTGAGGAATTTATGAAGCAGCGTCTAAATCATGAGTTGTTGTATGTATTCTTCAGCCTACTTCAAAAAAATCAGAATTGGATGCAATTATGAGGAAATCCCTGAACTCAAAATTTGTCTTTTTTGTAGGTGAAGTAATTAATGAAAAAGACCGCTGTAAAAAATGTGAAGGAAAGAAGGTGATCAAAGAGGTAAAAATACTTGAAGTCCATGTAGACAAAGGCATGAAACATGGGCAAAGAATTACATTTAGTGGAGAAGCAGATCAGGCTCCAGGTGTGGAACCAGGCGATATTGTCCTCTTACTTCAAGAAAAGGAGAATGAGGTAATGCTTTTGAGTTGATATTTTACATGTCTTTTATCCTAGTCTTTAATATTTAAGTGATATAGATAGCTGTTCATTTTAAAGTAATTCATATTGTTGCAGCTCTGGGAGAGATAGTAAATAGCTTCTAATAGATTTATGGCAAATAACATGGCCTTCCTGGTGAGACAGGAAAAACTTTGTAAGACTGTGATCAGAGAACATGCAGATTCTGGTGCTTCCTGAGGCTAATAAAAGGTAGCTTTCTGTACCTTTCTTGGGTTAGCTCAGACTGACTGATACAGTGGATGCAGTGAAGAACCATTTAGGATGTTAATTTCAATCTGCTTTGCTTTTGACACTTAACAAAATGCTGTAGTGTTGCTTTTTTTTTCCAGTGTCTTGTGACATAGCAGGCAACTCCTATTAAGGTACCCAGATAGTGCTTTCTATCTCTGCTACTGTGGTTGTGGAAATAAAACACAAAATGCTCACATTACTGATTCATTTAACAAAACAAATATGATTAATTTATACTAGGTTGTTAAGCCTTATGTTTACTGTATTCTGGAGTGTATACATTGCACTTTTGAATTAAATATTGCAGTTTATTTTTTTCTGTGTTAAAACTCCCTTGGGGCAGAGTTGAGGTGACTGCTTCTGTTTTTGAATGCTTTTGTTTAGAAAGGCTAGGTAGTATTATGATGAAATAAGAAATAGTTTGTGTTATACTCTGGAAGAAATGTGAAATGTTGACAGGAATGGTGGAGGGGGAGAAGTTATGTTGTAACATAAAGAATTGCATTGAATACAAATTTAAATTCCAGTCATACATTAAGGATATCATATTGGTTATCTGAAAATTAGGTATTTTGTAATCTTTTCAAAGCTGTGTCAAGCACCACTAATTTGTCAGTCAGTTTTGCATAGCTCTTTGCACATTGTTCTCTTCTATAATACTGATTGAAACATGGTATTGCTTCTGACTATCATAAGTGAGAAACAGTCTGTAATCATACACAACAGTCAGATGTAGATATGGCATTAAATTCCAGATTGTGGATGCTACTTCATCTTGGTCTTCTAATGAACTACATCTAGTTTTGCAGTATAAACAATTTTGGAAAATACTGTACCTTGTGCACTAGTGAGTAAAACTGGACTAACTTGTAGTGTTGTTAAAATTTCCCTTGAAGTGGGTGTCATGGTTCTGCCAATGGATAAAGCCTACTCTGATGAAGAATTCTGAGTGATAAGGCTTAAATATCACTTATGACAGCTGTAGGCTAATTGATCAAAGCCCTGCTGTAGATAAAGTTCACTGAAGCAGAGATGCATGATGACTAATGACATGTTGAGAAACAAAGATGTGGTTTTAGTACTCCAGTGCAGTGGAAGTAGTATCAAACTGTCAAAAGTTTTGTTTATAGGTTCCTTGTGTAGAAGGTTTGGGGGGTAAGAGAGCACTGCTGCTATACAGGCCTTCTTGTTTAATTTGAACCTTACAACGTAGTATGTAGTGTGGTTTGCCTTATCTTAGAGGATACTTTCTTTAACCAGGCACAAACCTTCCAAGCATGTCAAGCTATCTATTTAAATTAACAGAATCAAATTTACTTTGTACAAAGGCTGTTGCTCTGACATTGCATTTTAAGAATAAATAATAATGAATTCTATATAACAAGGCTCATGAAGATATGAGTATAGGACTAGAAAAGATATCTCCAGTTTTTGGTTTTCAGGTGTTCCAGCGGGTTGGGAATGACTTGCATATGACACACAAGATTGGACTTGTTGAGGCACTGTGTGGATTTCAGTTCACATTTAAGCACCTTGATGGTCGTCAAATTGTGGTTAAATATCCTCCTGGAAAAGTAATTGAACCAGGTAAGCTTGACCTGATAAGGATTTCTTTGACTATGCTTTTGTGCTTCTTGAACACTTAATCCCATTCTTGTTGTCCTGTTAACTGAAACTGGGCTAGAGAGATGAAAAGAATCATATAGAGCAAGATTTGTCCTGAAGTAGTACTCTCCAGCTTACTGCTCTTTGAATTACAGGCTGTGTTCGTGTGGTCAGAGGTGAAGGAATGCCACAGTATCGCAATCCTTTTGAGAAGGGAGATCTTTACATTAAATTTGATGTTCAGTTTCCTGAAAATAACTGGATTAGCCCAGAAAAGCTTTCAG
The DNA here is from genome assembly GCA_020745705.1 of Hemiprocne comata. Lineage (NCBI taxonomy): Eukaryota > Metazoa > Chordata > Aves > Apodiformes > Apodidae > Hemiprocne > Hemiprocne comata. The sequence continues at coordinate 8,427,195 of CM036598.1, forward strand.
TAAGTAATATTTCAAGCATGAACGTGGTTGTCTTATTTGAAAGTGTATGCAAAGTGTGTGTGTGTTATACCTCACGTGCTTGCTTTCAGGGCTTAAATTTAGATGCACATATTTAATTATTTCATTTAATATTATTCATGGGCATATTAATAATAATTAATATTTTCATCTAATGTTATTCATGGGCAACAAGTAAATTGAAAATACCCATTGGAACATGAATTCATGCAAGCTATTTAAGAGCTGTGCATGTGTTAGGCAGACGAGGGCAGGAGGAAGAATCTTCCTGCTTCTGTCAGATAAGTTTTTCAGAGTGCAACTGTATTTACTGATTGCACTTCTGTTGATGATATGTGGAGCTGTTGGTTTTCTTTAAGTGGCATCTTCCAGTTGATACACAAATATGTGGATACTTTTAGATGAGTATGCATTTCAGGGTTTTCATCAACTTAGACTTCTGAACCAAACCTGCTCTGAGAGGGAGTCTTGAAGCTGTGGGAAACTGGTCACTTTATTTGGCAGTTGTAGATGTAGTATTGAATGCACTTCCTTTTTTTTTTTGGGCAGGAGCTTGAAGATCTTCTGCCAGCTAGACCAGAAGTTCCCAATGTAATTGGTGATGCAGAAGAGGTAGATCTTCAGGAATTTGATACCACTCGTGGTTCAGGTGGTGGCCAGAGACGTGAGGCTTATAATGATAGTTCTGATGAAGAAAGCAGCCATCATGGACCTGGGGTACAGTGTGCCCATCAGTAAACATTTGTCTAAAAAGTTGCACAAGGATTTTCTTTCAAATTTTGCCTGACTTGTTTTCAACAATCCAGCTGGATTGTATAAGTAATCCAGATGAACCAATGGACATCTATTGCTGTATGTGTAACTTTTAAATTGGTCTATAGTATCTACAGAGTGTAATTTAAACTAACCACAAGCTTACATCTTCATTTTGACTGTGTAGCAGAATAAAGCACTTGAAAGGAAGACGAGACTCCTTGTCACATGGGTTTTAAGTTTGTCCTCGTATCTGTGCTTGATTTTTACCAGTTTCGTGTAGATTTTAAGTTTCATATTTTAAATTCAAATTCTACATTGTAAAGTTTGTGTACAATTTGTCCTGAGGCTTGGTATTTGGCTGCACCTGCATAAGCTGCTACAAGTAGAATAAAGAATTTCATAGCCTGTATCTATCATCTAGATGCATGGTAAATGGGCTTTGCACATAATGGGTTTAGAGCTGACTGGGAACAATGGAAGACTAAATTAGAAGTGGTTGTAAGTTTTTTCTACCATCTTGTGAACGGTTTCTGAAGTTAAATAAAGCAGTTGGTGTATAATATATTTTTTTTGCCTTGTAACTCTTACTTTTCCAGTGGCTTTAACTATTCTGTGTATGGAGAGACTATGTAGATGGTAAACGTCTTATAAACACAGCGAGGCTGAAGCTGCTTTGAGGCTAGGTTGCAGTTGGATTACAATTATGTACCACATACAAAAGTCTTTTCTTGAAATGAGAGATGACTAAGTGGGCACGGGGAAGGCTGCAGCCATGTCCCCTCTCTATGAAGAAAGCAAGAATATCTGAGTTCAATCAGAAGATACAAAAATAAAAATTATCTTTATTTTTAAATAAAGATAATTAAATTTCAAAAAAATGGCTTCCTTCTTGTGGCCTTGGAATCCATTTCAAAGCCTGACTCAGCCTGATTTCCTAAAGAAATATTTCCAGTTAAAACTCTTCACAAAAATGAGCATTATGCCTGGCAACTTCTTGCATTAAGAGTTTGTAAACAGAGTGAGATTAGTATTGTACTTGGCAAAAAAAAATTGACCTGGAAACATATTAAATACAGGTGTGTTTGTTACTTTTCTAGTAGCTTACACTTCAACTATTAAAACATTAAGTTCTCCAGCTTCAGTTCTCTTCTTTTTTGTTTGCTTTTAGTTGTAAAAATAACCACAACAAAGCAAAAATGTGACCTTAAATAATTACCAGGTGCAGTTAGTTACGTGAGCATTTTGTTACAATGTTAAGGAACTGTGCATGAGCTTTGGTTGGTACTCTGCTTCTCTGTAGTGAGGTTTCTCTCCCTGTTGAAGAAAGGAAGTTGAAAGATGCCTCTACTTTTCTTTATGAATCTGAAGTGTGACTTGTTTAATTATTGTTTAAATAGTAGTTGACACTTTACCAATAAGGTTAGAGGGACAAACTCCAAGGATTTCCATGTGCTTGGGTAGGCATTGGCATTTGAATATTGCTCAATATCCTTGTTATAGACTCAAAACTGAAGCAAGAATAAATACTGTTTCATCCATATTTCAGTATTGACTTGTTATGCTGTGGCATTCTCATCTAGCGACTCTTTATTTTCATTTATTAGAACTTCAGGCTGCTTTTCCTGAAGCCATAGCCATGTACTGATCCTTTCTCCTGATTAATTTCTCCAAGAAGTCAGTCACTGTAGTCCTGTAATGCTTTAACAGTTAAAATGCCTGTCTGCTGCTTTTAAGTAGTAGCTTTGGGCTTTACCTCCTCGGCAAACAGAGCATGTACTCTAAACTTGCCGCCTTACTTTCAACATCATTTTTGGAGGGAGATAGAGGAAGGGATTCATGCTGACTTTTTGGCTAGTATGCTGAAGTGGAGGGGAAGTAGATTACTTTGTTATGTGGGTTAGTCCAGTTCTGTTTCATTCCTGAGTTTGTATTAATTTAGGCTTCTGACAGCAGCATCTTTCAATGAGCGGTGACCTCTTCAGAGTTGCCCTTACTGTAGGTATGTTCTGTATCCCTTTATGAAGTTGTAGTGTAGAAGAGCTTCACATAAATTCACAATCTACATTTGTCTTGGTTTCAATGTCTAACTTGCAAGTAAAAAACTACTAAAGTTACTAATGCTTTAGTGTTTACTGATTAAGACATAGATACTAATGCTTTAACTGGGCCACTGTGACTGTCCTATGAATAATCAAATGTTCTCAGTACTTAACACCTGTAACTTATGTACCTCTGTGAGAGGTGGTACTATAAACAAATGAGTATTCTGTATGTTCAGGAGGAAGAAAATGTAATCACTAGAACTATATTAGAACCATTTTTTAGTAGACCCTTTTTTTGTATCTTTAATATTGGCCTTAAGAAGCTGGAAGGAAAAAAAAAACCTGGGAAGTCTCATCTAGCTTATTTTGTGACATCTGTTTCTGCATGTACATGGATAAAAGTTGATCTCAAGTTTACTCCTACACAAAGCCTTATCTGTCCTCTTGAGTACATTTTATTTACCAAGGTGTTTGTTTATTCATAAGGTACTGACAGTGGTATGGTTCTTCTTCACATACAAGAGGCTCTGTTCTTCTGAAAAATAGGTTTGCAAAGAAGTTAGAAATAATAAGTGGAAGTGATTACTGCTACTTGAAAAAATTACCTGTTAATATGCAACAATTTCTCAGCCTTCTAAATAGGATGTAATAGGGAAATTGTGTTTTATTTATTAACCTGTAACACTCCATTATAGCCTTAGGCTGGAAAGGTGTGGGGCATTTAATCCTATGCCTTTTTTACCAAATATAAAAACATTGTAGATACAAACAGAGTTCTAGATGTTTCCAAGCTTGGTCACAATTCCTAAGAATAACTTCAGTGGATTGAAGAGTCCTTGTGCTTCATTACAGTGCACATCCTGTGAGCTTGCCATTTGTGTCAGGGCTCAAAGACTTTCCCAGCTCTTAGCAGTAACCTTTTAGTCACAAAAAAGCTACTCTAAACTGCAGCTCTGAAAGGACACTAACAGGAGCAGGCTCGATTAAACACTAGCAGCTGTTTTTGTAATATGACTCTCACCATACCTAACGTGAGAGCCACAACAAAGGTGTGTTGGCCTGTCTTGTGTAGCATGCCTAACACCAAACCTTTCCAGAAATTTGAAAAACTGCATGTTTCAGTACTGCATTGCAATTTTGGTGCAGTACAGGCATGAACAGTTACATCATTCATGTTGAAATGCTTACCTGCAATAATCACAAGCTGATACCACACTGATGTGATGCTCTTATCAATCTAAGGGAAAATGGATGTTAATTTAGGTGAAACTACCGAGTTACAGAACTGACCATGAATGTTCTGTGAACTTCATGTTTCCTCTAAATTAGATGTTTATTCTTTTATTTTCTTGTTACCAAATGACGGCAGTTTTAATCTAGGTTTGATAGTGTTTTAACTTCATGTTCTTTACCAGTTTTGTCTCCCAAGCCTTGTAAGTTTTATTTTTTTCCTTACTTGAAACTTGTGACCTGTGTGTGTCCTTCAGCGAAGCAAGGGTGGAAGCAGAACAGAAGAAAAAATAGTACAGATTTCATTCTTAAATTAATGTTTCAATCTGAGGAGTGTAGGAGTCCTCCATCCCATCTTTTACCACAGTGAAAATTGAAACTTCAATTGAAATCACCACTGGCTGAGTAAAAACCAAGTGTATCCTCAAGTTCTGAAAATACTAGAGCACCTACAGCAGAGTGACTGCAGCACTGGCATCTTTACCTGGAAAGATATTAAAAGCCTTTCCTAGAAATTACTCAAAAGTACGTAAGTACTGGAAAAATTGAATTGGCACCACAAATTACAGTAAGTCTGGGTTACTACCTTTCACCTTGCACATTACTGTTCTGTCACAGCACAAGACTGGAACTGTTTTATTCTTGTATCACATAAATGCCACCACAGAACTCAAGTTACATTCAAAAATTTAGAAACTTGCACAACCTATTATTGTTCATTTAACTGTGAACTGAGGTTAGCTGTTAACTAAGCCTTTTAAAAAGAAGTTAGAAAAGTAGATTCTCTTCTGCTTTTGTATCACACAAAGGTAACAGCAATTTAATGAAACACTACATAGTAAGCTTTTATATAAAAACATTTATTGAGCATTATACAGCTTTATTAAGATACTGTAAACATTCTCTAAACACTTGAGAGGCAGCAAGTAAGAGCTGTCATGAATATTTTAGTCATAAGGCAGTTCCATTAACTTGGTTTAGCTGTCACCTTTCCACATAGTACAGTCAGCTCACTCTACAGGGGGAAAAAAATCATCTTAGTTCAAGCTGCCCAAGAGAACTGGGAAGAATGAGAACAGTCACTATTGCTAGAACAAGTAGTAAGCAAGCACTCCCCCTTCTCTACTGCCAGAGGCAGGTCCATGCTATAAAATACTGAACAGCTTCCAGACCTTTAGCTTAACTCGTAGCTGCATTGAAGTCTACATACTTGCAAGACTGCACACTGATTAATATTTCTTATTTCTCAAAGGTAAGGCAGTTACTATTCAACTGCAGTAGAGAATTAGCCCGAGTATAGTTCTTACTAAGCAAGGGACGTGTTACAATCTATTACTCTAATAATCAAAACTTAGCTCTTGCTTTGTAAGCCTCTGTGAATGAGATAGAGAACAGCAGTTAGCTCACTTGGTAAAAGAGACACCAGAGCAATCTAAAATGAAGAGTTTATGCTTCTGTTGTCCCCCAGGCAATTACCAAACAGCACATGCTTATTTAAGTGCACTTACTTTTTCACATTATCTGTGAGCAGCAGCTCTCCCCTTCCTGTTCCTCCCTTGCCCTATTCCTCCCTCCAATTTATGCCAATCAATTTAGGCTTAACCTCAGAAGTGTTAAAGCACTTCAACTGGCATTCATTACAGTATCTCACATGAAAAATCTCAGACTAGGTGTCTGAGTATTTATATGAAAGCCTTGTAGTTTAAGCTTACCACTAAGTTATGAATATGCTGTACTGTATCTTGATTTAGTAGTTGCACATCAATATTATGGAGATCTCCACCAGCCGTACAGAGTGTCTAAATAAGAAGAGAAACAGTTCTAAGAAAAACTATTCCTGAAGTTTTTACTTCCATGACCAGCTTTTCTGTAAATGATGTGCTTCCCTGCTACACTGCAAAACTTCAGTAACTGTTTTTCCTTTCATTTAGCAGCAGCTCATTTATGGATAGCAAGAGCCATCACTATCAGACTATTCAGTTTATCAGCTACTGTAATACAAAGAAATTTTTTTGGGAAAAAAAAGTTTGATACCTGTCCATCAGCCAGGGGAATGTTTACAAATGGCACAGTTCTATCCTGGGGTACTGATTTACTTCTGAGTAACATGCCTTGAACTCTTCCACTGGTAGGTACAGTTCTTGAGACAGTCTGGTGTAGTCCAGTACTAGAATAAAATAAAAATGTTCCTCTGAGGTTAACTTCCTGTGCTCTGCAGGAAATTCTCAAGCATGAAGCAAACAAGCAGTAGCAAACACAGATAATGTTTAAGTTTCCCAGTTCTGCAAGAAGACAACAGGAATCCAACCATCAGCAGCATTTACTAACACCGCTAGGTAACATTTATGACCCTGAAACACTGCAGTAACCTTCTCAGCCTGTTTCACAGGCAAGTGAGCAAGCTGACACTTGGACCACTCAGTAACAAGAATATCCACTCTTCAATATCAACAGTGTACACTTAGAGTTTTGGAAAAGAGGAAACTTCATATCTCAGGGCTTAAGATAAGATGTGTGGTAAACCTCTACTACAGAGGGAGATACCAAGAAACACCAAAGCTGTTGGCTCTCAAAGGTACAGGGCATGCCTGGTGCCACACAGTTTTGAAGCTTCTTTCATTATACAATTGTTCTTATTCCCCTTCAAAAATGTAAGATTTGTGTACCTTTTGCAAGGAAACAAACTTTTGAAATGTATAGAGGCCAAGGTGAAAACAGCCACTTGCTGTTTCATGACCCACTGAAGTTACTAAGTTCTTTACCTGCTCATTTCAGCTGATGGCTTCTGCCAAAACCAAACTCTGTAGTATATGGAGAATGATCATAACCGAAAACCTTTACTGCTCAATTTGCAGAAAAATTATTTTCAATTTGTTTGTTTTTAAACAGCAGTATTGGTGACATTTTAATCAAGCTTGAGCTTTAAGAATTAGTTTAAGCTGTAAACTATACCTTTAAACAACAGTGGGTGGGAGCAGAATTCATACTCTTTTTTTTTTCTTTTAACTGGCTTAGTTATGACATTAAATCCTGTACCTCCATGAGAACATAAGCTAAGACCCACAATCAAACCAGGAGGTCCAACTGGTTCAAATCCCTGTTACCAAATTAAGTGGCACATGATGCAGAGCCATTAGATCTACACTGATCAGTAATATCTAGATTGATATTAATGTTTATATGTCATGTCTTGGTATTTAACAAAATTATTCATTAATAACAAACCAAAACCCCATTACCCTTTTGATAACTTTGGCATGGCTTTGAAATTTGTGGCACTGCAATCAGAAGCAGGAGACTTAAAGGCCTCAGTCACACTTGCAGAAGAGTGAGCAGACCTAAAAAAAAAAAAAGTGGTTGTTAGAAGTTTTTGGTTTTTCTTTCCTTCTCATCTACTCTAGAGTTCTAGCTAGGATGAGGATAGACAGCTAGTAAATTAGAGAATGCTGAAGTGCTCCATGACAGAGACCTAGTGTACATACATGAAGAACCTTCCTGAGGTAGACATGATGACATGGGATGTAACACCATAGGGGAATCAAAGAATAATTTATTTTAGTAGGAGAGGGCTGCTATACCCAAGTTTGGTGTAATGAAGGGAGCATCCACAGCTTTCTATTTGAGTGTGCAGAAAGTTTCTTGGGAATTTTCTTTTTCAGCAGAAATTGATTTTTCTAGATTACTTCTCAGAAGATTTGTCCTGTGTGGCTGATCTGAATCCAGAGATCATTTTTTTCCCAGTTTTGGATTTTGACTCACTCCACAGAAATCTTAATGACAAAGTTTACCTCACTCTTTCCTCTTGCCTCCCTTTTCCCACACACATTATGGAAATACTGTAAAGGCATGTGTCCTTGGCCACTGTTAGTGTACTTGAATAAAAGCAATCTTCAAAGACTAAAAAGTTAGACTTCCTCAGGCAAAGCAACCTTCTCTAGTTTGATTTTGTTGAGCCAAAATATCTATAATACCAATTTATGAAATTAAACTTAATATTGAAAAAATTTATTTTTAGGCACATGAAACACTAATACATTATTTAAATTGCATTTATCTGAAGACAATTGGAATGTATGAAAATAAGTGCCAGTGGGTACAAGTATGCACACTGGAGCAATGGGTTTAGCAGCAGCTTCTCAAAAAAATGTTCATGCAGATATCCACCAAATTTTTAATTTATTAGATAGTATAGTGAGACTTAAATTTGGTCCACCATGACTGTAAGAAGCTCTAAAGTGTGTTTGCAAGTGTGTGTTTTCCTGTTCATGACACCTCCCTTTTAGCTATGTACAATGGCAAAATAATTACAGAACAATTTATTAGTCCTAACACAGCAACAAAAATGTTTCCCTTACACACTCTCTTCCATTAAGTATAATTTGGAAATCTGTACTTATTACATAGATTGAGAACTGTGCACCATTCAGTGAGGGAGAGAGACAACTACATCCCTTCATCAGCTAGAGGTGCTTTTTTGTTCAGGGTTCACATCACTACAATGCATCTGATTCAGGCTATGGAAGATATCTTTATTAGAGGTATTCCTACTGGCCTCAAATCTCAGCTACTTGATCTGAAAAGAGTTTTATTCAGCATTCACAATTTCAGGTGAGTTAAATAAGCAACCAAAGGTCAGTCTTACCTAGAGAGAGTGTTCAGTTTGCTATTTAAACCAGATGGCAATGAAACCAATGACTTTGTTTTGGAAACCTGAAAATGTGTATGAAAGACTGCAGTTAAAAGAAGTGTCATTTTAAGGCAAAATGATAAATATTTCTAGGGAACAATACTGTAAGAATTCCCTGTTGAAAAATAACAGTTAAGTCCCATAGTGCTTCCTTTGATATAGTTCTACAGATATATAAAATGGCAAATATGCATTCCAAAATGAGTTCCATAATGCCAAAATATACTGCAGTTCTGTACAAGCAACCACCTTTCTAACATACACCCTTCCAACTTGTAAGCCCTCTTATGATTAATACCTGTAACTCAACAAATAATCTTGCTACATTGTCAGTTGTCATCTTGCTTCATCCTTCAGTGTGTGGCTGAGGCACTGCATTGCACACACAATTAATAAAATTAATACACCTGTGCTATTTGGTTTAGAGACTAAGGTGAACACAAGTAATTCAAATTCATGTATTAAAACATGAAGTTGAGGGGTTGTTTGTTTTTTTTTTTAATTTCAACAAAAAAATGGTTCCTCAAACCATCAAGACTTACCTGGCAAGAGAGAATGACCATGCCAGTATTTGAAAGTCTGTGTGAATGAGTTACCATTATTTCATTATGAAATTAATTGAATAGACAGTTCAGCCTTGATTAACTTAAAATATATTAAATTCAAAACGACTGATTTTTTCAATCACATAGCAGGCCACTGGCCTGCCTGGTCATAGATCTAGCCTGGCTCACAGCATGTCATAACTAATTAAACCCTTATGTTGTTTGTTCAGAATAAACTTACTTTTTTTGATATTTTCTTTGCAGAAATGTGCTTGGCATCTTCATATTCAACAATTGTAGTTACCTTAACTAGAAATATATTAGAAAGGAAAATAAAATTAAAATCTCACAAAGAGCACAAAAGACCACTTCAAACTCATTTGTTTGAAGCCTTTTTACCCCCTGACAGCAATGTATCAGTTCTGCTATCTGATGGTCTTTTGCCTGGGACAAAGTTCAAAGCACACTATGTGTGTTCATAACAGACACTGGGACACACTGGACAGATAAGACACTACGTAACCCTTCAACCCCCAGACATAAGAGAATTACATTGCAGTGGTAGTGTCCTTATTGCAGTATGAAGAGAAATGGTATTTTCTTTACAAGCCTCAATGGGCAGGAGGTCAAAGGGGAACCTATGAGAAAATAGAAGTGACTCCTGGCTTTTCTACTGTCCTGTAAAGCACTGACATGTCATTAAATCTGTCTCTTTTCGCCATTTTCAATGATGAAAGAAAAGGGCATGAACTCTCATCTCATGTTTTAAAGTACCTTGCTCATGATCCTCCACACTGAATGCTGGGGGGATCTGTATGTTATACATCTAGTTATACACTTTTCTCTCTTGTGTTCTTCAGGTTTAATATTAACTTAAAAACGCTCAATTCAAACCAATTATAAGAAAAATTAAGAACCAAGCTATATATTAATGGGTTGACTTGCCTTTTTTGCTGTTGGTCCTCACCAGTTTTGGATTTGGCATGTCTTCTAGAGAGCAGTCAGTCTAAAAAAATTGTTTATCCAACAAGGGAAAGTCAACAGATTTTGCCCAGTAAATGCATATTATCCTACAACAGGCAGTGAAGTGACAGGGCATAAAAGAAAGTAACACAAGTGGGATTGGCTAAACACTAGTTTATTTTTTCAGAAACATTTCAATTTATGCCTGCAGATGACCATAAAGCTTTAGGTAACATTCATAACTGCACCACGGCTGGCTGTCTAGCCTTTTCATATAATCCTCTATTTAATCAGACAGACAAAATAATTTGTCTGAAATGTTTACAGCAGGGAGAGAGCACTTCTATTCTGTAAGCTGTGATAAAACTTGAAAACACATACTTACCACTGCAGCAGCAAGAGCCACTTCCTCCCCTCCTTGCAAACCTGCAACTCAAGACAATGTAACTTTAGATACTATTACTTGCATAATTATTATCTTCAGGTTCTTACCTTGTGGACTATGAAGCTGAACAAGTAATTCAGGATTCTGGTTGCTTAAATAGTTAACCTTAGCTAGCATATATGTTGCATTTGAACAAGATTCAAGTCCAGTAGGATAGTCACTCCTACAAAACAACACTGTAAATCTTAGGCCATTTCAGTATGTTTAATCTTTGAAAGGATACTAAGCATAGTCACCCAGTACAGAACCTGAATTCCAAGAAGGAAAGCCCCCACACATGGCACTGCTGAAAGCTAATGCTTTCAGGCAGAAGTTTTAAGACAGAGATTGAAATACAAACTCAGCAAAGGCTTAAGTTCAAGAGTCTTAGGTTTGGTCTTCAGTGCAGCCCCTGCAATTTCCAGCTACAAGGTAGATTCCAAAAACATCAGCTCTCACCAGAATATACATCTGATGCTGACTGTACACCACAGCTTAAACTAGTGCATAAATGTGAGGTTAAAATTAAACTTGTTTGCTCATCATCAGAGGTAAATCACTAAATAAGAAAGGCTCAGTTATAAGAGACTTGAGCTTAACAGAAAGACAAAATAATCTCTGTGGCTAGGATGAACAGATTCCAATTGAAAGAACTGCTTAAGTTCTTACACACAGAAAATACTAGACCTGTAATTATTCCTTGTCTCTTTCGGCTTTAAATGAGATAAATTAAGAACACAGATAAAAGAAGGCACCAGATTCTCTATACACTGTTACATACTAATTCTATACCCTGTGTTACACAGGTCAGGCCACTCCATCAGGAGTGCTAACTGAGCATCTGCAGTGCAACACCACTGCCCATTAGCTTAAAATATTCAGCCGACAAAGCAAGCTTTTTCATAAAGGTCACCAAGTTTACAAGTTTTCTCACATTAGTCAAGGGTACACCCCACTGTAATGACATCCACATTCCTTGCACACTTACTGAGCAAGTCTTGTCTTTTCATGTTCCTGATGGCAACTGGCATCTTTAGCAGCTCCACTGTAAACGCCTTCTCAGCTGTTTGCAAAACCGAATCAAGCTCTTTCTTCATTTCCTGGATATTTTCCTTGGCTTTAAAACAAAACAGTCTTTTACTGCCACATGTGTTACGTATTTTCAACTATAAACACTGGCAGACTGCATTACAAAAGAAAGTTAAAGCAACGTTTTATCTGGGATAATCAGACTTGGGAGTCAGAGCGCCTGAAAGTTGCCATCAGAGACTCCTTAGGCTGACGAGGGTCACGGCGCAGAGAGGCAGCTGCCAGAGCTCCGCCTCAGCCCCGCCGCGGGAGGGGAGACAGGGCCGCCGGCCGCCCGCGGCCCTGAGGAGCCCCCGGGCCCCCGCAGGCGGCGCCGGCAGCTGCTGCCCGATCGCCCCCGGCCGCCACCAGGGCGCCCCCTGCCGGAGCGGCGCGCCTGGGGCTGGCCCGAGCGCGGGCTTGGGGGCCTGGCGAAGCCCTCACGGGGCAGGGCGGGTGATTCCGCTCTTCTCGCCGCTCGCCTCGCTCCGGGGCAGACCAGGAGGCTCTCCTCGCCGGGAGCTGCTGTTCCATCCCCCTCGCCGGGCACCACTGGTACCGCCAGGGTGCCCGCTAGCGCGGTGGCCGGCCCCGGGGCCGTGCTGGGCAGCTCTAGCTCTGGGAGCCGCCTCAGCACCTGTGAGCGCTGGCGGACGCCAGGGGCGCGGGGCAGGCCCGAGGCCCTCTTCGCCGCCCCCCGGCCCTACCCTGCTGGTCGAAGTCGCTGAGGAAGAGCGCGATGCGCTGATCCTTCTTCTCCTGGGAAACCGCCCCGCGGTCGGGCTCCACGCCCGAGTCGGTGCTGCGCCGCTTGCCCAGGGGCTTCCTCAGGGGCATGGCTGCCTCCCCACGGAACAAGCACACCGCTCCTCGCCCGGGAAGCTTTAGTAAGAGCGGGGGCTTTACCCTCCCCTCCGCCTCCGGGCCCGGGAGGACACACCCTCCGGGACGGCGGGAACAGGCGACTCCGGCCCGCTGTGAGGGGCTGCGGCTGTGAGGGGACGGGGCGCCCCGAGAAGCCTCGGTGTGTGGGGCGGAAACTGCTGGGCGTGGTGGGCAGGGTAACCCGGGGGACTGTGGCCTCTCCTGTTAGAAGGGAAGGAAGGAAGCGTGAGGAAGTCATGAGAGTGGGATTCTTGGGGTCCCCCGTCGCGTTGGTGCCCCAAGAATGGTGTTGGGTGTGGCTGGACGGGCGCAGAGCTGGGGTCCTCACCTCCTGACAGAAGCTGGACAGGCTTACATGTCCTGGTGGCACAGACTTAATTGTTCTTTTTTGTTAATTACTTTGAAGCGGCCACTGCTGTCCTCGGCACGTGAGGAGATGCAGTAGGGCGGATGACGGCTCTCATCCCGGAGGTGAGTATAACTGGGGTGTCAAACACAGGCCCAGGGCCTGAAACTGGCAGTGATTGTGCTGCCAGGGTTGGACAGGTACTGGGACACCTTTTTGCTGTATAGGAAGGACCCTATTTCAACATGTAATACTGTGGAACATTAGAAATGTATGACTACAGGTAGTACTGAATTAATTAAAACATTCAAAGCCATATCCCTAAAAGTAGAATTGCTTGCCAAAACTTACTGTTTTACATGCATCCAAATAAAAAAATCACACCAGAAGTATGGATATCTTAGGTTTTGTGCAAATGATCAAACATGTACTCCTTACTGACCAAGGAATTGTGTAAAAAGGAATTTAAATTGTATTTTAAAACACTAGTGGTTTTCACACAGTGTATGTAGTTGATGTTGCGAGCTCTTTGGAGTTAGTAGCTTTTCCTGTATCACGTGTTGGGCCCAGTATCCTTATCTACAATTCCAGACAGGACAGCCTGTGTCACTCAACAACAGCTGTAAACAATCTGACTCACAATGCAAACTACAACCATTTTTTATCAGACCATGTTCTTGTTTTTAAAACCAACAACCTAGTCCCAAAAAAACCCCAGGTAAATGTTTCTGCTCCAGAAAACACTCAAATACCTGATACAAAAAAGATCATAGTCTGCTTTTGCTTTTCTTCAATAGTGCTGGCATATGCATCTATGTTTAGGGAAGCACGACTAGCTTCCCTTTCCCTAAACTTCATTTTCTTTTGAATTACCAAACACCACTAAGGTAATTGCAAGGTGTTGCTGCAAAAATACAAGATTGTGTTGCTCTGTAAATTTAATTCTATATGAGCTGAGCAAGAAGTTTTTTAAAAATGAAGCCACCAACAATACCAAGGAAACCCCTCACCAAAGCTTTCATGCTACAGTTGATCAGCCTTAACTGACTCATTGATCCTCTATGAAGAAAGAAGTCTGGCTTGCTTAACTCCTGGTTATGACTTCTTGCATACAAAAATATTAATAATGAGCATACAGTATGCCTCTGTGTACATTTCTGTGTTGGTAGGGAATAGTTCTGTGGTAAAAAGTTTGTCAAATTTCAAGTTCATAAATTGGAGTGATGCAGAAATTAATGATCTGGCACATGGACTAAAGTAAATACTAGTTCAAACATGAAGTTAAAATGCCTCATAGTGCAATCCAGCAAGTGTTGCTTCAGTGACATAGGAGATGGAGAACTATTACTTTTTTTTTTTTTTTTTTTAACATGTGCTTTATTATTTGGAAGTCTCATACATCTGAAGTTCCATTGTAAGGAGCACCTGTAGGAAAATCAAACCTAGAAGCATGCATTTGAAAGTAAAGATTGTCTGTTATTAATGAAATATTTAAAAGACATTGAAAATAAGCCTCTTTTCATGGCTTTGCAGGATTGTTTCACAAAAATGCAATTAACCTTATCACAGTACATACAAATATTGTGGATGGACAATAGAAATCACCACCCTTCCATATGAGATGCAGCAAGAACAAATTGGTATCCCTTATAATGTCAGAAACATAAAAGGCACCATAATAGAATGTTTAGAAAAAACTTGGTTTATGCCATTGTATTTTAAAAGTGTAAGAATTGCTGTCCCAACTTGAAACAAAAAGCTTTTCACACCTGTAAATTATCATTAGAAAGTTTTAAACTGTTATATTTTTTTCCAGAAGTATCAGGTGCAAGTGCAAGGCAAATATAAAATCTATTTACTTACTAGATTACAAATACTACCCCATGAAAAATCTGTAGTTACAAAAATATAAAAAAATATTCTAACTCCCATTGTTAGGTCTTGGCTTCAATCTACACTGCATTATGAGTCCAAAGCCACATCTGATTTGGACACATTCCTAGAATAGGAAAGTGCTGTCTGTATTATTTTTCATCGATGTTTAGACCTCTTACTATGGTTTTGCTGGATTTATTTTATTAGTGCATGTTAAGGATGCCAAGTGGAGAGTGCTAACAGATAAAAAGTTTTATTTATCAGTACTAGCAACATAAGTGTTCTCAATCTGCTGTCCTCCAAGAAGTCCATTTCTCCAAGGATTAAAGTAGAATTTTATTTTTTTCTCCAAGCCTCCATAGTAACTCTGTGTAGCTGAGGGCCATTTTAATTTATGAACCTGTGACCACTGGCAGCTGATTGAAAATACCAAATTATTCTCACAGACTTCAGTAAGGAACTGTAAGAAGTATATCAACTGCTAATTCTGTGTCATAGACAAGTAGCTGCTGTTGCAAGGACTATTACTGGCAATAGCTTGTCTTCCACACATAATAGAGTAGCACGTTTTATCCATATGGTGATTCTCTAGCCTTTGGCTTCAGTAACCTGGATCAGCATTGGATGTTGAACCAGCTGCAACAGCAGCCTAACAAAGTGCCAGAAGACGTTAAAATAAGTTTAATTCTAAATAATAATTTACAATTAATCATTAGATTAAATGAGATACTCTTAATGAATAAACTTTGTAAATGCTGAGCCTAAGCCTGATAAATGCTAATGCTTTCATGGCTGAATACTGGAAGCTTGTGTTCCTTCAGTACCTTATCAGTGCTAGCAGAAGGTGTTCAGCTTTCAGCTCCAGAAAACCAGAAGCCTTCTTTTGTCATGCAGGGAGACTGGCCTAGATTAGCAGAGTAACACAGCTGTACTCCTAGATAGCAACCTTGTTCTGCTAGGTTTTAATAAGCACTCAGGATCGTTCAGCCAGCAGTATGGCTGTGGAAGATTGAAGAGTGAGCAGTACGATCATCTTTATGCTTGGTGCAAGACATTGTCCTTTAAATACCTTTTCCTACATTAGAAACCACCCCCAGCATTTCTCCTGCTAACAACATTCATTAGTCCTTGCCAGTTCAAGCTGGATTTTGGCCAGCTAATGGGTCTCTCAGTAATGTTCCAAACTAATGTTCTCCATAGATAAAGCAATTCTGAAATAGTGTTGCATTTTACCCCGCTTGAAAGGATTTACAGTGCCCACATCTGCTTTGAAACAGTAACTTACTATGTTACATGTATATAAAAGATGTGAATTAACAGGAGACTCATGGAGTTGTCCTGAGAGGAAGTGTTCAGTGCTCTTATGCTGGGGTAATGTGTTGAATAACATGAATAACAAGATAATATTCCGTATCATGTTTCAGTTCATTAAAATAGGGTTCAAGCAGACAACTGTGTTCACTCCTCTGGTCAAAGCTGTATATTCCATTCAGATTATGCTGTGATGCAGGATTCCTTTTTAGCAGAAGTTTAAAGGTATCTGCACGCATCTGCCAAAGATTTTTTTTTTTAACTAAGCACGCTGTACCTACATGCTTAATCAGATTTGGAGAGCACATCATACTTCACAACAACCAAGAATATTTAAACCAAACAACACCTATAATGTAGGCTTATAATTTTTTTTTAGTAGAATTTTAAGATGGGAAACATGTTCCTAGCTAAATAATAGCTCTTGGCATTTCTGTTTTGTAAAAGAATCCCACACAACAGTTGTCATTTTAATGAGCAGCTCCCTTCCCCAACCTATTGTGTCAAAGGTTTGTGAATGTAACTTCCAATCAAGGCACAAAATAATTTATTTCTTCTTTCTTCTCACTGCGTTCTTCACATTCTCCTATTCCCTTTAAAAAAAAACAGTTGATGTAACAACGTCTTCTATACCAGACATTAAATTTAGTAGTCCAATAATTTGTAGCAGTATCTGAGATTAGTTCTATCTATTTTGAATTTAGTTGATTTAGATGAACAGCACATTCTCAGCACGTCTTTGTTCATTTTCTGCATTTGCCTTGACGGGGAGGGGATGAGGGGAAAAAGCCACAGTAGTTTCAAGCATATTTTTCAAGAAACTTTATGTGGAAGTCTTTCACTTTCTCCAGTAGCATCTTCAGCTTCTCTACTGGAGGAAGAATAGTCATTCTGAAAAACAAAATTTAAGGAAGGAAAAAAACCAACCCTCATTATCTTCAAACAAACTAAACTGTGATCTTTGCACTGATCTGGATTAATGTCAGGGCACAGCTAGAATTGCATTAAGTTTAATATATGATTTGATGTGGTTCTCTTATTTTCTACATTTATGCTTTAATTGAACTATACTATTAAACTAAAGCATTTGTTTCACTTAGTTAATATATAGGAATTCAAGAATTGTTATTTTCTGTGGAGTGATAAAGACAGCTATCAGTAAGAAATAACAGCAACCCAGCTTAATTCAGAAGCACTAAACCAATGCAACATCCCATATGGCATTTTTTAGTCCCTTTTTCCATTCTTCTGCATAATCTAAAAATCACATTGAGCATGTATGCAAGACTCTATGCAAGACCTACAGAAAAAAATGTTTTTCCCACAGTGGTACAGGAATGGACTTAGACCAGCTCTTTCCTGGAGCTGCATGTACCCAGATATCTAACCTAGCTATCTGTGCTGCAGAACTACCATGGCTAAAGGTACCCTCTGTTATGTTGCTTCAGACAAAACAAGACTCAATTCCATGATAAATTCTAGCTATCAGTGACTCTGCTGGAGTAAAGTGCTGTTTATTGGAAGCAAAAGCAATAGAGTTCACAGTTTTCGTATTAGATTTAGTCCGACATCTTGTTTTCGTAAAGTGAAGAGCTATTCAGCATGTTGAAGGAGATTTATAGAAAAGATACAGCATCTTTCATGCAGTTGCTTCACATGGAAACACTGCTTAATCCCTGCTCTCCACTGAAGAAAGCAGGACAATTTTTGTAATGTCTTGGCCGACTTTAGGATTAGAGTATAAGCTATTATTATTGTTTATATTCCTGGAGAAGGCATTGCAGATCTCAGTGTATAAAAATAGAATAAAACTATGTCAGCAAGCTGTGAAAACAGCATAATAACCTGAATAGCTCATCTAGTAGACCAGGTATTTGACCTAGCTTGTCAGTCAACAGAAAATGTCCAGTAGAAAGTGAGACAACATAAACTGAAATAAAAATCCTTATATTTAATGAACAGAAAAAGTACTGGGATGGTACTTAGCTTAATGCAGTTAATTTGATTTTAAATAAACAGAAACTGTACCTGAAATGGTAGCTTCCTTCTCTTTGTCCGAATCCACTTCCAGGTACGACACATATTCCGGTCTCTTCCAGAAGTTTCATGCAATAGAACATATCAGGTGCCATTTTGTGAGCCTAAGAGAATGGATGCTTTGGAATTACAGAAGTAAAAATATTCCAAATATATAGAACTTCATTATTGCTTTTCTTCTGTAAACCTTATCGTACATTGTTACTTTCTTGTTCTGTTTACTAAAGAAGATTATTAACAATTGCTAATGGGACAGTTCACACTGTGAATTCAATAACAGTACTTGTTGGAGAAACAAGGCAGAAGAATCTACACAAAACACTTGCTTCAGAAGAAAAATTATAGATATTTTTGTTTTTCTTCTTGAATTGCTTGTAACTATTTGTTGAAAGTCTCAAAATTGTACTTACAAAAACTTTAGCCACTGACATTTGACAAGATGAAATTAATTTGAGAGCTGTGTGTTCCAGTTCTGTTGGCAGTTACTATTTTTTCCCCTGAATTATCTGCTGACTAGAAAGTCCCCTGATGAATAATTACGAAGTTGTTAAATACGTGCAGGTTATATGCCTAATCAAATAATCAGCTGAAAAACAGCCCTATTTTTGTCCACAGCTATGCTGATAAAATTCCCTTTAAAAGAATATTACACATTAGGTAATAGAGCTCTAGTTAGGAACAAAAAGGCTTGTCATTTAATAATATAGCTTACTGTCCCAAATACAGAAAGGTATTGTACAGAAATAAAATTCATAAGGAAACCTCCCTCCCTCTTTCCCACACTTGATGAATGGGGGCTTCTTTTGCAGGGTCAGTAGCACACTGCCATGCACAGTCCCCTTGCACAGGTCCAGCTACTTGCCCACCCCACACTGACATCCTTGGGTAACATTCTTAACCTGGAAGACTTACCACTGTGATGAAATGCTCAATTCTGTTCTCCTCTCTTAAAATAAAGGTCATGTGATTTTTAAGATCATACAGAGTCAACAAAGTACTGCTTTTGTAACTACATAAGCTCACTCCATCATTAGAAGAGGCAGGCACAAATTTGTGAAGGTTAAAATGGATTGGGGTAGAAATGACTGACTGACCTTTGCTTCCTCAATGGCTTTGGAAGGAATAAAGATCCGTGGGAAAGCATACATAGCTCCTTGAAGTGGATTGCAGTGAATTCCTGGTACTTTGTTAAACATGTCTTCTGTTAGTTTGGCTTTTTTGGCAAGATTGTTCAAAACGGACTCCTTCTCCTGTTTAAAAGGAAGGTGTTCAGTTTGACATGTTTTGAAGTGGCAATAAAAACACCAGAGAAAATGACAGTGTTTCAAGAAGTCTTCCCTGAAATAAGAACTTTTAGGGCTTTGCTGAGCTATTAGAGCAACTAATGTTCCCAATTCCAGTCATGCTCTTAAAGACAACAATGCAAAAAGGCATTAGCAGGATACAACTACAAAGTGTAGATAGACAATAAACTGCAGAAGGCTCTATCTGCATGCCCTCTTCTTACATTCTTCCTTCTGAGCATCTTCTCTAGGCTATTTTTAGAGGCAGTGTTAGCTGAACCTTTGATCTGACTTAATACTGTAACTTCTTAGGCCAGATTCAGCTTCATTTTTACAAGTGAGAAACTATATGTATACTTTAATACAGAACATCATGTCCATAGAGGCACTGGTCACCTAAGAACAAGGCTGATTTTATAACTGTACTTGAACTTACATTCCTGTTTAGATTTCAGGAAAAGCAATTCTTGTTTAGTAATTCTTTTGTCATTCTGAACACGGTGGAAAAGTTGAGTTTATCAGCAAGAAAGCTGATTTGATAAAGCTTTCTTAGCTTTATTTGGCTTCTAAACAAAGGAACCACAAAAGGTATAAAAATATTTTTAAAAGTAGTCATATTGAGTTAATTTAAAATACCCCGCATTGTTCTGTAAATTGGTGTTGCTACAGGATTTGCCATGAAGAAATTAAAGAAGTCTGGTCTCTGTGTACATTTTGTGTTCACAATACTTAGGATAGGTTTAAGAAATGCAAAAAGAACAAGCATGCTATTCCTGACCTTTATGAACTGTGAATAAGACTCTTCTCCAGGAATTGGAGGATTTACTACAATATCCATTGCTGCTTGTCCCGAGACCGGAGGACAAAGCCGAACAGAAAGCAGCTTAACAAGCTGACCTTTAATTTCTGGGTGCAAGTTAATGACTTCCATGTAACCTCCTCTGTAGCCACATCTGTGATTGAAGTGAACAGAAAAGATCAGTTAACCTCAAGTGTATAAATGCAGAATTGGAAAGACAATTAATGAGGATCTTACAATAAGTAACATACAGGTCATTGCAACAGCTGCTACACTGATAATGTTTTAAGATATGTCACTAAATGATATGTCACTAAGTCCTAGTATCCCATACAGAGAAAACCATGTACAGGCAGCTTTCCTTTTAGGCAAGTTAACAATTAACTTGGATTGTTTGCTCTTCAGAACAAGAGCATACAGCTGTAGCAGCATATATGTAATCTGAAAATTATTTTTCTTCCATCTCTTCCAATGATTCTTGAGCTGTTCCTTTGAATGTTGGAGACTGTATTTTCCTTTATCACGGGTCTGGTTTAGGACTGTGGGATTTCACCTTTGTTGAACTGAGGCATTAGATGTCTGAAATAAATTTGGAAACTACTGAGCTAATCCATTACTCTGTGCTTAAATGCTTGTTTTCCTTTTCTTAATATTTTTTAGTTAAAATTAATAGAAGACAGTGGATTACCTTCAGGTTACTAACATGAAACGGCTGTCCCACCAGATTAATGAGGAAGATGAAAAAAACCAAAAAACTAAAGCAGACTTACTCGCCCATGTATCCCTTAGAGGTGGAGTGAAAAGAGGCCAGCTCAACATTGTTATAGTACTCGGGTCCCATCTCATACAGAATCTTTTTGAAAGAATGAAACTGGCATCCTTCAGAGTACACATTGTCCTGGTAAACCTGAATAGTCAGAAGACATTAATGTGCTCTGTTCCCCCAACTAAGGATAAAAGATCGAGCCTTTTAGAGAGCTAGGTGTGAACTGAAGAAGCAGTGGTAACACTCAAAATTTAAAGCTGTTAGAAGACACAAGGTTCTTTTTTAAGTAGTAGTTACTGTAATGATATATTTTAGCCTTTGGAAGAGCAGTGAGCTTCGGTGTATAATTTAACCTTTCCTTGTATGTTTAAATTGGTTTTTCTTCTGTCTCTTTAATTCAAAGTGGTCTGAGTATCACATAGGTTTCCAGGTCAGTTCCACAAAAATTCCTCCTTGTGTCTCCTTGTTTGTGTCCCCTACACTTTCTCTCTAGTTCAAATCCAGATCAAGCCACCTCTCATATTAATCCCCTGATATTAGGAGTCTTGCATGTTTGTTCATGTCTTAATATGATAACAGAGAACCTGTTCCCTGTACTTAAAAAATACCAATACCACACATTGAACAAAATTACACCTCATATGCAAACTTTTGGTTTTGAGAGAACAGAATATTTCATTACCTCATCAGCCAGAAGAAAAAGTTTCTCTTCCCAAGCAAAGTGTATCACATCTTCAATGCACTTTCTGTTTTGCACCTGTCCTATAGTTTGATTTTTAAAGCAAGAAGAAAGTTAGTGGAGCATATATGTACAAATCTTTTTGCCCAGACCTACTTAGACAACCAAATTTTCCATATTATATCCCTCTTTTTCAAAAAAGTGCTACTGAATTTTAGAATTCAATTCACTAAGCATGAAAGTAAAGAACATTTTTGGAGGAAAGCAAAGCAAAGGAAGTGTGAGATACAGTAGTCTATCAATAACTTATTAAGAGTACTGTGTATATGTGATCATTTGAAATACATGCATGATGGTTAAGTTGGAGCTAGTTTCTCACTAATCAGCATCAACTACGCAAAAAACTAAATTCCTCTGAGGGAGGCAGTGGTGGCCACTGAGTTCAGAGTGTATCTGTAGTCAGTGCCTCTCACAGGCAAGAGGCTACAGGACCCATCAGATCTCAAGACCAAAAGTGACTGAAATTCATTCCACCAGTCTGCAGAAGTTTAGTGGAAGCAGTGGCTTCAAATGGGATCCAGTGAAGTGAACCTGCTCCCTCCTCTCTTCCCAAACCCCTGGAGTTCCATGATACTGAAAATAAGCGCACTGATCTCTAGAATTCAGCTGTACATATTTGATATGTATTTAGGATTTGCCTGCAATGCCAAATGAATGAATGAGTAAAAAAATAATAAATTGTTCTTAAAACCTGTCCATTAAATAAAATTGCTATAGACCTGTGGGATTTCCAGGGTTAATGATGCAGAGGACTTTTGGATTGCAATATGCCTTAGCTTCATTCAAGGAACGGCGAAGTTCATTCACATCTAGAGCCCAGCAATTTTCTTCATCCAAGTAGTAGTTCACCTGGATAGCATCTAGTTCAGAAATGGCTGCTGAATATAAGGGATATTGTGGTATAGGGATCATCACTCCTGTTCGGGATTTTCCACCTCCTGAGACCAGGATCTTTAAAATTGTCTGGGGAAAAAATAGGAATTTAAAAAAAATAAAACATCTCACAGGAGAATGAATAGTATATTCTAGAATAAGTTACTGCAATTCCTCCTTAAAAACTCTAGTTAATGTAGATTTCTGTTCTAGAAGCATACAGTCATTTTCTCATATCAAAGGTCATTTATTTATTTCAAGTTAATTTACTGGCTGAATGAGGATGATCCAGCTCAGCTTAATGAAATTCCTCTGCATGTCATGGCTTCTAAAGATCATATCTGATCAACTGCAGAATTTGGGAAAAACATTCTGAGCACAAGGCTGGAGGGAAAGTTGGTAACAGGAGTAACAAGATGATGATTTTTCTACTGTGCCCAGTTGTAAGCAAAGAAGCCTCAGCTAGTTGTTTGTTGCCTTCCGCTCCTTTTATCTCACTGGACACAAGAGGTCAATAAATAAAACCAGAAATTAGAACTGAGACCTGAGGAGGTTCTCCTTTGGAACAAAGAGACCTGTTTCAGATTAGGAGCAATTGTGG
The DNA here is from genome assembly GCA_020745705.1 of Hemiprocne comata. Lineage (NCBI taxonomy): Eukaryota > Metazoa > Chordata > Aves > Apodiformes > Apodidae > Hemiprocne > Hemiprocne comata. The sequence goes on from CM036598.1 coordinate 8,450,443, forward strand.
CCAGGTGGGAACAAAGCTAGAGACTCGCATTATGTTTTCATTTTCAAATAATAGAAGAGACGGAAGTCTGAATGTCTTGGGATGGAAATTTAATGTATCATAAGTAGTTGATGCCCAGAAGATAAAGACAGAAATTTAATGCTTGTGCTAAGGCCAGTCCAGAGGATTTACATGTGCCCCATGGCTCTGTGTCTGCATGTTTATGTGTAGGCTTTTTACGTGTTAATTAAATAAGAAAATGCATTTGGTGCAGGAAGTGGAGAGGTTTTTTGCCTTTGCAGTCAAGGGAGATCTCTGAAGTACAGGTGCAATCATGTTTTCAACATGTAATTGACAGTGTAAAAATAAAAATATCTCTTCAGATATAAGAGCAACATCCTTTGAAGTTTCTCCTCAGTTCTAGACCAAAATCTGCCTTTCCGTGCCTCTCATCACATACTAACTCAGCAGCTAAGCTAATGATTTATAATCAACATAATTTTGTACCCACCACTACTTTCAAAATACCAAGCATCCAAAATTTATAGTCAGGACGAACTGCAAATTTTAAAACTCTCTAACACCCTCTGTCCCCCAAGTTACAATACAATAGTTGTTTTATCCTTGAAAATGCCAAATAATGAGACGCATTGTACTGCTTACTTTTCATCACTGGTAAAATCAAATAAGCGTGGTGCAGATTTGATATGCTGCGCTGTCATTCCCGACAGCCAGTATAACACTTGGCATCATAAACTCTGGAAAGCCAATTCAGTAAAGACATCTGGGGAACTGTTCATGTCAGAACATTGTCATTCTGAACTCTGCCACTAGGTGTCATTTTAAAAAAAACCTTTTACAAACAAGCTATAAAAGGCTACCTTAGTAAAAGCAAAGAACTGCTGGTGTTTGTAATGCCAGGAAACGTAGCTGTGTACAGGAAAAATCTAATAGTGACAGTTATTCCTGTCTTAACTGAAGGCCAACTTCGAACGCTGGTTGAAGCCAAAACCTGCAGTGTTCCCCAAACAAGCTGGCTACTGAAATAGATACTTGGAATTTTCACTGGCATTAATCTGCAGTAGCAGAGAGTTTAGTGGGAAGAGCTACTGGGACTTCTCCGAGGTAGTTCCCTCCTCTCTGCCACTGATTCATACCCTCTCATCCTCTTTGCTTATGTATCTTAACCACTGAGGACACCATTATTCAGCTTGTATGGTCTGAATCTCCTACATTTATATTTAGGCACCTCTGTAGTTTATACTACCTTTAAAAAAGGTACAAGTTAATGTATATTAAGAGACTTTGTCTCCATTCACCTGTTTCTTAGCTAGCATTTTATGTGCACATAACTGGGTGTATTGGATATCCATTTAATGTGACTTCAGTATCTTAGATCAAACTCATAGGAGTTTATGAGACCAGATCTCCAATAGAGATCTGTATTTCCAAATGTAACTGATAAATCATAATTGATACAAAGAACAGACAGATTTAATTATAACACTTACAGCAATACCATCACTTGCCCCTGTGGTAAGATATATGTTATCTGGATCTGCAGGAACTCCTCCATCTCTTCGTGTAATATATGAAGCAACATCTTCACGGATGCAATTTATACCTTGACTGGCAGTGTAAGCTCCTGAGAAAAATAGAAAATTAAGTGAGAACTGAGTACAACAAACATCAGATTTTCTGTTTGCTAGCAAAACTCCTGAGCTAGTATTGTATGAAGTAGTTTGTATATATGAGGGCTTTGATCCCCAGGGTTGGTTTTGTTTTTTCTTCAAGGAGTAGGAAAGGGAATTGGTTTGTTTATAGAGTAAAATAATTGATTTGAAATTAGACAAGGATAATAACTATCACTAAAGTACCAATAAAAATATATATATACTAGGTTGGTAAAAAGTAGAATTTAAAGGCTACTTTGCAATCTGGGACAGCTATCCCATTTTTACTATCTCCCAGTTGCTTTCTATATGTTGAAAACCACTTCAGAATGTCAACCAACACATATTTAAGTAATGAGAACAAGGAACAGAGGTAGCATATGCAATAGAAAGGAGAATAACTTCTTCAAATCCATGCCAAAAATAAGGATTGTATTTGCATTTTGAAAATAATACCATTTTGTCCCATAGTCTCGAACCCAAAAAATCCTAACTGGCTTCTCTCTCCCCCCAGCATCTCCCACAACCACTTTCAGTTATTTGTAGCAGAAGTATCTAGCATCACCCCAGTTTATAGGCCTCATGAACAGTTCAGAGAACACCACTAATAACCTGAAATAAAGTGTTATATGCCTGTGTGCATCATTACTGAGCACGTGCAACAAATAAGCCCAAGCCAAGGTGAGAAATGTATTCAAGCTATGAAACCTAAGACTGATGGACAATGAAGTGACAAGTGTACATCTAATTTAGAACACTGTCATGAAGCTGCAAAATCTTCTTTGCTTGTTGGATGGAGTGGAATAATTGTGCCTGACTTAACTCTCATCACTCAGTTATCTTCTAGTATTCTGCCTGATAATACTTCTGTGGAAGCATAATTGATACAGACAAAGAACCTTTGCAAGTACTGCACAACTGCATGGGACAAAATGGTAATTCAGGGCACAAAGTTCCCTGATGTCCTAAAAGTTTACTTTTACAGACTTAAAGTTATATTGGGTATATACATGGGTCTTTGACCACAGCTAGGAAGCTGCTGTTAAAGTAGGAGAACAAACCTAAGCTATCATTCTGTCCTGTGCTTTACTGAGGGCCAATTCCCATGACTGAGTGAGGATTTACAGAAGACCTGAATTCAGTTTTCAGATCTTCTACACTTAATTGTACTCAATGGATAGCTTTGACTAGAAACTGACTGCTTGCACTGTGGGATGCAGATTAATAAACCCAGCCCAAAAAGCTGCATGTGCATATATTAGATATTTTTATATATAGAAGAGGTGTAAACTTCACAAATGCCTGGAATTATATGACAGTTTTCCCGCATGCAGAGTAAGTGTTGTCAAAGGAATCCGGCAGTATGTGAACACAACAGAAGTTGAGGACATATCTGAGATTTCATACATGGTCTGGCAGTAACAAGACTCAGTACAATGAGTAGGGTTTTTGCCAAATGAATGTTCATTGGAAATGAGGTTATTCTAGTTTATATCCAAAGGTCAAGAATTCATATTAAGTTTGCAATTAATACATTTAAATAGGCTGATATAGATGTGAGTGCAATGCTTCAAATAGCTTGACCCATATGTAGTGAAACCAATTCTGAGTTGGACTGACAATTTTTTTTAAAAATATGGTTTTATTAGAACGCAACACAGCACTTAAAGCGACATGGAAGGGTCAGGTTTTGACCTTTGCTTTTTCCAAAGAAAGCAAACTTCTCATTAGCCATGAAGAGAACACCAATAAGCTGTCAGACTACTAACAAAGCAGTTGGAGTAACTTCCATTCAGCTGCACATCCACTTGCCTCAGATGGAGTATTTATGGAGTGCTGTACAGAGGCTGATGAGCAACTGAGGCCAAGAGAAGGGGCTGATGTGATACTGGAGACAGGGAGGGTGGAGAGAAGGCATTAACCAGTACAGCAGACCAGTAAGGTCTACAGTGGTTTTAGTATTCAGGAATTTAGAATGACCATTTTTCTTGGTACATAGCATATCAGGAAAAAATATTTTAGACTCCAGTTACTTACAGAACTTCAATTTATCCACTGAAATTAAAAGGGTATATTCAGGATGATCACCTTGTTTGAATACTGCAACTGTTTCAGTCCTACTTCCTCAGTGTCTACTGAGCTAAAGCAAATTACTTGAAATTAGTGATCCTCTGCTGAAAAGAGGATTTTGCACGGAGCCAAGATGTTTCTGAAATATCATGCAAGGATTAATTCCTTTCATTTCACTCCAGCATGGGGCCAAGAGCCAACATTCTGAGAACTTTTACAATCTCCCTGAATTTGAAAATCACTATAAAGAAAGGTTAAGGCAAAACTCAAATGTATCCCAGGTAACTCCTTTACTCCTGTCTCAAACCAGGACAGTGACAACTACTACTATGTGGATTAATTGTTCCAAAGTAAGCCAGGAAAGGAATTCATGGAGCTAGAGGAACTTCTCAGTTTTGATAAATGTATTTTTATGTCCTACAAATAGAAACAAAAACAATGCAGAAAAAGGTGAAGATAAAATACATTCTGTATTAAGCTGTGTTGTTAGGCGTAGTCCAAGGCTGAAATACTACTAACATAACCACTGTTGAGATTTTGTTTATAGTTTCACAGCACCTGCTCTCAAAATATGCCAGTGCAAACAGGCTCTGCAATCACAAAGATGAAGAAATACACCAGTTACTCTAATACATACTCTGAAATGTCATTATTAACCTACCTGAAAGAAGGTGATTAAGTGTGACAGATTCTTTGCCATACCCCACGGTACAAGCAGGCAGTTACTACTGTGTAATCCTCACCTTGTCCCCTTCTGTGACAAGTCTCATCAAAATGTGCACTGCTTAGTCACTGCTTATCAATAGGCCATACCATGAACTCTCTCTCCCTCTATCATTTTGCCCTAGGCCATCTCCTGTTGAGCTTGTAATCATATAAAACAAGATTAAGAAATTTTAGCACTGCAGATATTGAAACTACCTTTGTTGATTCTAATACCAACAGGAGCAACTGAACAAGGAACTTACCTAAGCTGTTTCCTCCACAACCCTGCAAGATCCGTCTGGCTCGCTTTTTGGCATCTTCTGGAAAACTTGGGCTGTCCAACAGGTTTGGGTATGTACACAGTGCCACTACCTAGAGTGCCAAGAAAATGTAAATAGGTGGCTTCTCAATGGTTATTTTAAGATGTGAATACTAGTATTAATTTTCCTTGGAAATGAAGATCACAGATACTAGCTAATTTAAAACCAAGGTTATTGATTAAGAGTTTGCAGTTGTTTTTTTAAGGGTAATGCTTACAGAAGTGAAGAAATCTTACTGGATTCCAAGTTCTGCTGATAAAACAGTTATAGAATTTTTAACTATTTGTATTGCAGACAGTGAAGGTTGTAGTCCAAGTGAGCTAATTATAGTGCAAACACAGTAAAACACAGTTAATTATTCATACATTATCTCTAAACAGCTCTATCCTCCTCTCTTTCTGTGTTACTCGCCCACTTTATTGACAAGAAATTAAGGTTTAAATATGGAGCAGAACTGAGAAATATGATCAAATTTTGAAGTCCCAGTTGGATATTCTAATCATGCTTCCCAAAAATAACTTATTACTAATTTGGATTTGTGGGAAATACTTAATTAAAAAAGAAGTGATGATACAGAACATAGTAAAAGTAGAAACACGACCTAGCAGAATTAAGTTTATGAAGAAATAAATGTAAGACGCAAAGGATCTAGAGGTATTGCTTGAGATCAGCTTAATTTGTTCCACTCTCATTTTTCCACATAGATGGTGTAATATGTATAGGCAGCTGTCACTTTGTGGGTCAATGACTAAAGAATAATTCCATGTGTGCATATAGTAATGGGGAGAAAGGATCTCCCATTCACCCAGCATCACCTTCAATAACATTGGTTCTGCATAATTTGTAAGAAGCTCTGGTATTCCTAGTTTGCTGACAGTTGGCTGTATAGCTTAGTTTCATCATCTCATCACCTGGACCCTGGTTTGATACAGCTTCATTTTGTCCTGTAACTCTGAATTTACATTACTGTAGACTGAGGATTCTGCATGTGTGTGTGAGGGATGCTCCATAAATAGCATGATACTGGTTTTAAACCTTGCTTGTGTTTTATGAACAGTGTACAAATGTGGATTCTGTTGTGGTCTTTTCTAAAAGTTAACAAACCAATTAACTTTCCCAGAGGTAAAATGTGTAAAATCAGCAACAGTACAACTAGTTGCATTCAACAGCATGCAGATCTTAAAGTATACTCTCAGATGAAGAAAGGCATTTGTTTTTTTTTCCTTAAAGACAACCACTTTATTTTTTGAAGTGCATTATTGATAATGAGTGTGCTGACTGTTAACAGAGGAGAAGTGGCAGAATAAAGTATGGATGGGGAATGATCTGAAAAGTAAGGAAAGCTACTGCATTGAAAGAGGACACTCAACAAGCAAGGTATAGAACTTGGTCTCAGAAATCAAACGTCGTAATTCTTTACAAAAGAACTATCTTAAGTCTAAGAGCATCTAGTGAATTTATACTGATACACACATTAGACAGATTTTAAGGCATTCTTGGTAATCTAGCAAAAAAGTCAATAATAATATTTTTATAACATTCTTACCTGACGGAGGAAGGTGATTGGCCTCTGTCCCATTGCATGTGCATCTCCAATGTTGGCTTTAATTACTTCAGTAAAAGGTTTTTTGATTCCCTAAAAAGAGATAATTCACAATGTATTATTAGGGATTAAGTAGATGATAAAGAATTCCACTTTTTTGGTATCTATCAAATGGCTGTAACTAAACAGTCCCTAATCTCAGAACAGAATGTTTAATGCTTAATGCATTTCTTACACAATACTGCCAATAGAACTTAAATGCTTTACAGAAATGATGCTGACTGTGACACATTTTTAAACGATAGGCTAGTTTGCAGGTTTTTTTTATCCTAGCTACAAGTAAGAGTATGACTTGCTTGGAAACTACATGTTGAAGTAGAAAAGATGAAAAAGAGGCATTTTGAATTGTCAATACTAGAGCAACTTGTCTGATACACCTAGGGGAGGGATGGATCAGGCAAGAAGCTGAAAAGATTTAAGGACAGTTGAGAAATAAACCAACAAATGAAACCTCAAGACCCTTACTACTTTTTAGAGTAAAAACAGTAGAGATACTGCTTGCTTATTTATTTTCTATTTAGATTAAATATTCATTGTGTGATGACCCCACTTTTCCATATACAGATGTTTTACAAAGCGTGTAATAGTGAAGCTCTATATGATAAACAACAGAAATGCTGAATAGTCATCATGAATATTTAAAAGCTTTCTAATCTCTGAAATCTGAACAGCCAGCCATTTTCCCTGTGAGGAACTGAATATGTCATAAGAACAGAGGGAAAACAGTTGATGAATGTTGATTAACAATCATGGCTCTTTAAAAAGCAAAATAAAAGGAGGCAAAAAAGGCAAGGAACTGGCTTTTAGAAAAAAAAAACCAACCACCATTGATTTAAATAGAAAAAGATTAACTGAGAGTAAAGGCAAACGTGACAAGAAGAAAAAAAAAGAAAAAAAAAAAAAGAAAAGAATTAGGTAGGCAAAAATAAATGTATAGTTTTCTAATGTATATTTAAGTATGAGAGACAGTAGGGATCCCTTATAACAATGACAGAGTTTTCATGTGGACTAATGAACTTCAAAATTAGACCAACTAGTTTTCTCTACAAAATAACATGTAACAACCTGCTCTGGCTGTGCACTGAACTCACAAAGCCACTTCCTGGCCCGTGTATTCACAGCAAGTTACTGGCTTTGGATAAAGAAGATATGGCTGGCAAGCTCTAAATAATTTTTGCTTTCCTACTGTAGATTATGTGTTGGATTTCCACGACAGACTGGACCCCAGATGTGCAAAGCTAACAATTACCAAACTATTAGTAGTTATCAGGGATATAAATTCCCAGGTATGCCAAGATTTGGAGGTTTACAGCTGTGTAATGCAGCTGAGAGATGATGTGAGAATGCAAGTATATAATCATCACCTACTCCATGAACCCCACACTACCTTTGCTACTAAAATGATTGATCTGGAGAACACAGCAAAAGATAGATAACGGTTACCTTACTGTAAAATCCCAGCAGAGAAGGAATAATGAGGTTTTCTATGTTGTAGCCAGTGTTTCCACATGCTTGTTTAAAGGCCCATGGTCCTTTTGACTTAACTTGTATTTCTTGGTCTCAGCTACATGAGCTGTTGCCCTTTTTGTCTTTCAAAAGAGGTATGCTTTTAATTGGGGCCTTTGCCTTCCCTGACCATGAGTTAATATAAACAATTGTTTAGAACTGTCTTAATGAGGTTCACTATATCCCCTCCTAGTGAAATCTAGAAAAAAAGAAGTTAATACTTCTTTTTTTTTCTTATCTTTTTCTGTTCCTTGGTTTCCAGCGTTTTTATGGAGAGAAGGAATATCAGAAGTTACTCAGATTTAGTTTTGACTCCTTCAGAACAAAAAGCCCCATCTTTCCATTTCAGAAAGAAGGAACAGGAAACAGTAACAGGCAAGAAGAACAAGTGTCAAATATTAATGAGCCAGAGTTTCAAAGCAAGAATGTCAGAAGCTGGCAGAAGACAGTGCTATGACTCTGCAGATGAGTTCAAGATGGAATTCTGCTTAAACCCTTAAGACAGAGTGGCATTAGTCACTGGTTACTTGTGTCAAGGTTCCTCCCATGGTGGTGGCACTGATATGCATGGGTATCCAAGGGAAGGTTAATGTCAAATACTTCTAGGGAGGTCTATGAAAAGAGAGGAAGTGTGAATGTGATGTTGATAACCTGAACATCAGGTTGTAGTATATCAGGAAAAGTGCTGCAACAGACATAGTTTGCTAGGCAAGATTTTTTCACTGCAGATGGCTAAGCAGTCTTTTACTATGTCAACAACATGCCTTTGCTGAGACAATTTAAGTCCCTGGCAAGGCAAGGAACATACAGAGGGTGTAGGAACTAGGCCATTGGAATTGTGCTTTCTTCTAGTGACAGACAGCTGCTCCCCTACTCTGCTTATCTCTCTCTCATACTCCTTCGTACCCCCTCTCTCACATATTCTCTCTCTCTCAGTCTGGGCAGGTTTTCAAGGTGTGTTCTAGGGGCAGTCTGACTGGATTGTAATTGGCCTGTGTCAGCAGGCAGGGTTATGGAAAAGTGAAACTTGCAGAACAGGAGCTCTAATAACACACTGGGGTGCAGTAAGTACCAGATTGATACTCAGGTCTACAGAAGAGAGTATGAACCACATCAAGGAGGAAAACCAATCCCCAGCCCTACAAAACAACCACTGCTACACTCTTCTGCCTTTGGTGGCACCTCACGCTGTCCTAACAATATGATAAAACTTCATCTTGGAAACAAAGCCAATTTTCTGCCATTCTTTTGAAGTTGTTAGCAAAGGGTAACCATTTTTTTGCAGTAACCATTTTTAAAGCTGAAGAAGCCATCTTGCACTTTCAAATTCAAATGTAAAGCAGAAAATACAAAAATGTGTGGGGTTTTTTTTTTCAGTTGCTGTCTTCTTGACTTTGAAAGGCTTTTAATGAAATAAAGGAATCTTCCCAGATTTGGAATAAGCTCTTTGAAAATTAGTTCCTTCAGCAATTACTTCTGTCACTCTCCTCTTCTCAGAGGAAATGCAGTCTTTTAAGAGACCAGATGAAAAGCCTCTGAAACATGAAGCAGGTCAGACAGGATTATTCTAACAACTACATCACTGTTCTAAGTATCACACAAAGTTGGAAGAATGAATTTTCATACAAGAACCAGAATTCATTGGTGCAGTCTCAATACAAATTTGTCCCCTCTTGGCTGCTCTCATTGTTTCATTTTCATGGCTACTGCTTTATGCCTCCTTTAGATGGTTATCAGGCAATCACATCAGACTATGAAACATTGTGCTATTTTCTTAACTCAAGCTGAGTCTGGTTTTGCAGTGACTTGTACAAACAAGCAGTATAATAAGAGAGCTGGCAAAACCAAACATTTCAGCATAGTTGAGATCTATGTTGTAGTACCCAAGTTTCTTGCTTGCCTTTTTTTCTTCCTTCACAAAGGGCCAAGAAAGAACTACCCAGAGGCCCTTAACTAATAGGGACTTGAAGGCCTGAATTAGCATTCCAATCTTTTTATTAAAACAGCTCACAGCCGATAAGTAAACCTGACCTGCTTACCACAGACTAAGGCTTTGAGTTTGTGTTATGCATGTGTAATTCAAGCTGACATAAACTGTTTTTGGAAGAAAGAAGAAAGTGAATTCTGGATTTTGACTGGAAATGGTAGTGATAACTTGCATGCCCCCTAATACCAGATTAGAAAATTGGTTGCGCTGACCATTAATTGGCAGATCTGATTCAAGCATTATAGAACAAGAGTTGTCCTCAAGTTACTTTTGCCTTGTACATTGTTCAAAGTGCATTTGCTTTCAAAAATTTTGCCTATATGGCTAAAGCTGTAGATCTTAATGTGACTGTAAATGACAGAATTAAAATAATGGTCATTAGAAAGAGATTAGACATTAGGACCCTCTTAATTGAAGACCTATTGGAAATGGGCTGTTTTGGAATAGATTTTGCTACTGTGTTCAACAAGAAAAGATCATATAACTGGATCTTGCAGACTGTGTGCTTCTGAACATATGATTTTGGTAATTGCACTCTTAACACATTCTCTTTCATCTTCATCTGTAGTAGTTTTCAGCCTGTTAAAAATCATGGGTCTTAGTACAGGTTTGCTTCCATGTGCAACATGTACAGGCAACTGAGGAACAACAGTTCTGTCTGAATGAGGTCAAATGCTCTTGCCTGGAAGATACTTTCTTAGTGTGCACACAGTCACGTATTCAAAGCATAAAACTATAGGATGGTAATTTAAGCTTAACGTCTTTCATTACTTGGTGTACCAGTCATTCTTGTATCTTTTTCTTGGCACGTCAAATTATATTTCTGCATGTCACTGTCTAAACTGTGATTTATCTTTCCACAACTTCCAGGGACACAGTCAACTCACATTTACAATTCTCGATTCTGAGTCAGAAAGTTTTCTATTCAGTTTAGAAGACTGAATAATTAGTTAAAAAAACCCTCTACAGTCTTCTAATCAAAACACTTCAGCAGAAGCTGCCTGAGATTATAGCTACCTAAGTAAAAGGGACGCTGGTAGTTTTATTATCTAAATGGAAATGCAGGGAGTGAACCAGTGACTTGAAGAATAAACATGTAACAGGAACCTGTTTGCAATAGTTATGGAAACGAAAAACATTGACACAGGAGATGAGTGTACAGTCATTTTACTGTAAAAATAAGTCAGAGTACAGTGGCTCTGCTCAGGAAAAAATGGGCTTCAATGTGTAGAGACTGTGTATTGCCATTAAAGTCACATAGTTCCAGACCTAGTAGTGAAAAGTGCTGACCCCTGTGCTGATCTGAAGAAAGTTTCTACATACGACCACTGTATCTCTGCATACCATCCCTCTACCCCTTTCTGCCCCACAATTCTATTTCAGTGACTTGAAAGTTTTGAATGGGGCCTTAATGTTGTGTGACTGACACTAAGCCAGGCACAGTTTCCAGTGTTATATGAGTTGACTTGTGGACCCTAAAATGTTTAGTATCAACATGCTTTGCAAGTATGTGTAAGCCAACTTAACATGACATAGAACTTCACATTATGTAAAACCTAAGCAGGAAATGGGGAAAAAAGGAGAGTGTAAGTGAAAAGAGATGTCAGAGTAACAGATATGAGTGGACCTTCTATAAGAAGGTCAGTTACAATTAGCATGAATGCAAAGTAACAAATCAGGCATGTGTGCTGCCTACGTAATGATGAATCTAGTTTGTTATTACTGATTAAGTAAAGAGAAGGGCTGTGTCCAGAGATTACATTATTCCTGCACTGAATTAATGTTTAGGCTAAGATTTCTGGTCTGGAATGTAATTAAAGTCAATATTTGATACGTGGCCATCTGTTAGCAAGTCTAAAAAAAGGAGGATAGAAAAAAGATCTTATTTGTTTCAGTTCTATTGAAAGTACAATAATTTCTTAAAGCGTGCCTGTTCTCTAGCTTGCTTTAAAAATTTTCCAGAAACACCAAGGAAAATGGCTGAAATCAGTTCTCTCTCCCTGCATCAGTAAGCGAGAATCAGCTGATTAGTACCATTAGCAAAGGGGAAGAGACATTTACTTTTAACTTCGGAAGCATGATGCAATATCAAAATTCTATTTTAAAAAAATGTTCAAAGAGGTGATTCAAGGAAGTGATTTTGCATAAAGATTTCCAGCTGAAAAGACTTAATATAGATTGAAACCTTGATTTTCCTCCAAGATGAATACAGGTCACAGGCCAACAAAATTTATGGACTCCAAGTACAGGATGCCCCATCTGTACTCCTGAGCAACCAGCTTTATTCTGCTTTAACAGAGTATTCTAACTTGTCACTTACATTGGCTTAATCCTGAGCACGTGAGCTGAAATTAATGCCTCATGTTTATTTACTTTTTAAAAGAACTATCCCAGATAAAATAACAAGAGTACTGCTACTCAGAATCTGAGACAGTAGAACAAAACTCAAAGAAGATGAAAGCTTACACTGTGCAAACAGCTTTGAGTAGCTATTGTGTGTAGTCTACATAAAAAGCTGTATAAGTTACACAAGTATGAAGTCCAATGAACTGAGTTTAAACAGGGAGAGCCTCTGTTGCATCTGATTAGATAATGTCTGCATTTAAGATGCGTTTAGTTTAGAAACAGATGACCCAAAGGCATCTCACAGAGCAGGACAAATGAAGTAGGTACATCTGCCTGCTCTTGCTGTGCACAGCCAGTGCTGTGCTTCAGTGTGGTACTATAGCATCCAAGCTTTCATCCTGGGCAAAACTCTTTCCTCAGCATATGTAGCAGAGTTGCTATGGGGCTGCCAATGAAGAGTAATCATGGATCTAGAGATGCTGTGGAGCATCATCTTTCTCTGACAATCACTTCAGCTTCTTTTCTTTATCAGGCAGTGTTAATTCTGCTAGCAGTGGTTGACCTAACTCTGAGCTAAGGTTGAGAGGGATGAAAAAAAAAATATTGTTGTCCAGTTTTAATTAGAAGCAAACAAAGAAGTGCCATTGACCTGTGGTGACACAGAAGTAAATTTTAGACCAAAAAAACAGACATGTAGATAATATTTCAATTATAAGGAACCTAGGTACTACTCAAGGCTGTGTATACTTTACCAGGCCATTTTTATTAAATAACAGAAAGAATAACACTATTTTTATCAGAAGGACAAAGGGGAATTAATAACTTGAGCAGTGCAGAAGAAAATAAAGTGTTTCAGCTGCTTCCTTGAGTTGATTAGTGTTCTCTGCAGAAACATTGTCCCAACTTTTGCTGTCCCTCTTCTCTGCCAACAGGAAGGTTTTTGTTTGCCTTAGTCATCTTAGAGCATAGTCACATGTCTATGAATGCTGGTGGCCATGGATAATATTCCATGACACGGGTTCAGAAAAGAAAACTTTTAAATGGAAAATGCCATATAAGTGGGCACAAAACTGCCATAATCTTATAATAAAGCAATTGGCAATGACTTGCTCTTGTATTTTTAAAATGTGCACAGAAGGTTATTCTCTCTGCCAGTGACTCAGCTGGTGACTGAAGTAAACAGGGGAGTTGGGAGGAGTTAGTGAAGATTGTATTACATTTGTTTTGTGAAAGAATATCTCCTGCCCAGTGAGATTAACTTGGAAACAAACATAGTGAGAACACTGAAAGATTTCATACTCTGGAAAATGCACTCACTAGAGTAACTAGTCACATAAAGTCAGTGACTCCTTTATAAACAAGTTTTAAGGCAAAGATCAAAACATTTTCTGAAATGAAATCTCCATCACCACTCTGAAGTTTTTAAGTAGGATTCTAAAATATAAACTTTTTAATAATGATTGAGTTAGACATAAGTAATTGATGTATAATAATACACAGATGAGCTGAAAACTTGCTTCACCTTCTTAAACAAAGGGAAGCAAGTAATACAAAGACGAAAGAATTAAAATACTCCGTTCTTGTTAGCATTGCTATGGCACAGTTTTTGTTCAAAGCACTTTTCATACACTAATCAAACTGCCCTGGCAGTACCTGTAATGACATATTAGCAAGACTTTCTAAAGCAGTGAAGGCAGTGAATATTTGAAATAATAGAAAAATAACTATGCCAGATGCTTTATTCAAAACAAAGCGAGTCCTCATGCTGACAGGGGAATCAGTGATGTAAAGAGAACAAGCAAAAAGCCATGCCTGAATTGCTAATGTTTTTTTTTTATTATTTTTCAATGCTAAGTCTGAAGAAAAGGAGTAAGAGAAAAATATGAAGAACAAAATGTAAGCACTGACTGATTTGCATGCTTTTTTTAGTATATTTTGGTCCAGACCCTCAGGAGTATCCTGTATCTGCCTTTATTGCCTGATGCTCCTAAAAGCACTAGCCACCTAAAACTTGGGGCAGCGTTACCAAGCGTTTGTGCTCTTGAAGGCTTGTTGTCCTTAAATACCAATTAAAAAAAGAGAAGCACAGTATCAGTGGTCCTCTCAGAAAGCATTAGTCTCCCCGACTTTGAATAACCCAGGGGCAGAGGAGTGTTGGATGAGCCTGTGGAGCGGTGGCGTGAAAAAGCTGGGTCCATCTCACGTGTTAGGAGGCCGCCGGTTTCGGAGGTATCTCGCTGCCCGGCGAAGGCAGTATCTCTAAAATCCTCATTAACGTTTTAAACGCTCTATCAGTACGATGAGAGCTGGTCAGTCACCCTCTTGTATAACACAAAGGACGTAGGATTGCAGCGAAGGGTCAAAGTGGCTGAAGAAATGCAAACACTGCTTTATGGGGGTATACTCTATTTGCCTTACGCAACCAGTGACACGAGATAAACAGTAGCCGGAGGGCGGGTTTCTTTATTTTGTGCCTCTTCCGTCCCCCGTGTGAACGGGCGCGAGTGAGGGGGTGTCCCAAAGTGGAGCGGAGCGGGGCGGGAGTCGGCTGCGCGCCCCGGCCACTCCCGCAGCCCCAGGCAGGGAGAGCGCGTCCCGCCACGGCTTAGGGCAGGAGCTGGGGTAGCGAAAAAGCTGCCCGTGGCCGGCGAGTTTTTAACTTGGTACGAGGCACTGCACTGACAGCGCCGCCGCTCCCGCGCCTGCCCGGCCGCCCGCTCTCTCGAGCCTTCTACGGGGGCGCGTCCCAGCCCCGCGGGCTGTCAGCGGCCCCGCCGGCCCCACCGCCTGCCACGTCGGCCCCACCGCCGGCCGCGGCCCTGCCGAGCCCCTCGGCGCCCCAATCACGAGCGGCGGCGGCGGAGGAGTGCCTCGGGGGCAGGGCCAGTGCGGGCGGCGGCGGCGGGCACGCTGCGGGAGCGGGCGGCGCGGAGCGGCGCGGCGGAGAGACCACCCTGCCCGGCCCTGCCGCGCACCCCCGGCCGCCCCTGCCTCACCTTCCGCAGCTCCTTTTCGATCTCGCCGGCTTTAAGGACGATGGGGCCCCTCACTGCATATTCCACCGCCTTCACCTGCGGGTTCATAGACTCCAACGTCAAGATCTTCTCCCTGCTCGCCTTCTCGTTCATCTTCACGGCGGAGGCCTTGGCAGCGCTGCTCCAGCGCACCGTCCCCTCCCGCGCCGGCCGCGGGAGCCGGGGACGCAGCGGCGGCCGCCCCGCCGCCAGCCCAGCGGCGCAGCGCAAAGCCATGTCTTTCCTTCCGCTTCGGCAGCCCCCCAGCCCTGTGCAGCCCAGGCTTGCCGCAGTTTGCTTGGCAACCAAGACAAATCGATGCATTGTCTTTCGGGTAGTTCCCAAAGCACGATTAAGGAGACTGGTGCTGAGGATGGATGTATGTTGTAACCAGAACCGGGAGCTAGTAAAACGCACACGAGCAAGAGATACAGTCAGAATGGCCGAAGAGCTGGTAGAGTTACACGTACATGCTCGATCCTCCCATCTTCAGATCCTGCAAACTTAATTGCAATGGATACAAGTGATCGTGCAGTGTTGCGATGCCATCAGAGGAGCAATAGATCCCACCATTGCATCAGAATAGCGTTGCAGACCCCTCTGCCCAACAGAAGTGCCCACGCTAGTGCTCCGGAACAGTCCCGGCTCAAACCATCCTTCTCACCCAAGCGCCAGCAGCCGCCCCGACCAGCGCTCGCCCCGGGGCGTGCGAAGGTGTAGGCTGCACTAGCAAGACTGCCGAGCGCGCTGCCTGGCGGGTTTTGTAGTTCCTGCAGCCCTGGGCTGCGCCTGCCCAGAGCATCAGGTGATGGGCAAGGAACTACCGCGCCCACAGGCCCCCCCAGCCCGGCCCGGCCCCCGGCGCTGCCGGAATCCCTCATTGTCCTCCGCCGCCTGCGGGCGGGGCGCGCTCCCGGCGCTGGAGATGCCGGGGGGGACTGGGGAGGCGGCAAATCCAGGGGCGTTTCTTAAGAGAATGGCAAATCCGCGGTTTCTCGGTGCGAGACTCGGAGCGGGGCCGGGGGCGGCGGGGACCGGGGCCGCAGCTTCGGCGGGCGAGTCCCGCGAGCCGCCGCACGTCGCCGCCTGCCCGCGGCAGAGAGCGCTGCTCTCTTTGTCTGGATTTGTTTTTCTGCTTTGCGGTTTGAGAAATGCAATATTGCCCCGCTGATTCTCCTCTGTGTGTTGGGCAAAAACGGCCTCCTGCTCTCACTTCCCGGGTTCACGGTGGCGTTAGAAATGCAGCGTGAGGTTCAGTGTGTGGCGGTGGGTCTGCGGAGGGGTCACCTGTTGCTGGGCTGCTGGAGAGTGAGTCAGGGGTAGGACCAGGCAGCGAGGCTGAACGCCAGCAGCCTCATCCCTCACACTGTCACTCTGCCAGGGAAGCAGTTTCTTCTGATCCTTCCCTCCCGCAGGAACAAGTCGGCCCTCTTTCAACAGTTTCCTCATTGTTTCCAGATGATGAAAATGTTTTTATCTCTCGGGTTCAGTTCAGCTTTCACAGCAAATGACTGGAGAACTGCCATGAAATACAACAGCAGCAGCATTCACGAGAGAGAGAGGTAAATGCTCTCTCCTTGCAGCCCCTGGGGAAGAGGAGGCCCGTTTTACCCGTCCTGGGTGCCCAGAAGAGACTCCTTGTTTGTGCTCAGAGAGTGGAATAAGGGATCATTCACTCAGGAGTATTCCTATGACCTAGTGTTACCTCCCTGAGTAAGAGCCTGGGCTGTAAATCAGCCTTATTTGTGAATTGTTTTTGTAGAACCTTCTTTTCACTTTCTCTTTCTCCAGTGACTTAAAGATAGAAAACCAGCTTCCTATTTTAGGTGACTAAATTGGATGGTTTGAGACTTGGGTTCTGTTCTGTGTGTTTTGGTATCTTTTCTTGGTTGATGAAGAGAAAGCAAGCTGCTTTTGCTGCATTTGATTTTATTTTGTACCATACAATTATATCTTGAGTCTTTTTCATATCTTTACTGTTTCTTCTTTCTAACAAGCTTCTGCTTGCCATAGTGTTTAGTTGCATAGATTATTTGTTCCAGTCCTTATTCTATTTCAAGTCCAACATTTAGCTCTTGCTCTGTGGTAATTTAAAAATAATTGCTACTTGAGAATTTTAGTCAATTCATAGTTAAGAAAATAGCAGAAATGTGATGTTTTTTGTGCTGAAGGGACAGTCTTGAGAGGGTGCAGAAAACTAATTTGTTTTACTCCGGAATTAAATTTTGTGTATTTCCAGTCATGGTGCTGATTGTACTGAAAGCGTTTTGTTGTTTACTGCTCAGCTTGTGACGGCTGAGTGGAGTTGTGTCTGGCCCTGCTTATCCTCCCTCCAAAATCCTGCTTTCAAAATTACCCAGTAGAGCACTAAATGTTAGAAATTCAAGTTTCAAGGAGGACATTTATTTATTTGTGGCTCCAATAACTGTTTCAGGACACTGCAGTCTGCATCTCCATACACACTGTTTTTTTTCACTCTGTATTTTTAATCTTTTTAACTTTGAAATGCCAAGTTTTGGAGCCTGTACATTTTGACATTTTTCCTTTAAAGTTGTTATCAGTCATGTATCTAGAAATCTGAGTGTTACCTGAATCTGGCTTTTTGACTGATAATTAACAAGCAGTTTCATGGTGCTTTTTTTCCAGGTTTGATAAAACATAGTTCAGAAGAAAAGATTTCAAGCTGTGGTAAGACTTGTCAAGGACAAATTTCCCACAGAAACAACATCAGAACCAATTTTGCAGTAAGCTTTAATCAGATCATCTGCTATGTTCAGCTTACTTTAAAATCTAATATTTACATTCAGTGTATACAAGTAGACTTCTCAGACATCTTGAGTGTGAGTGTTTCAGGGTTCATTAGAAATCAAGGTTGAAATGCCACCCAGTCTATTAAAATCGAAGTCCAACAGATTTTTGGAACCACTGATTTTGCTAGGAGAAGGACACAAATTAACCTTTGCTCTTGGTCCACATGCTACTGTTCCACCCCCAATCCACCCCCCAGAAACAGCTGGCATAGCAGAAAGTTTCCAGCCAGCACTGCCACAGTATGTCTGATTGATCCCCCAGGAAGAAAAGATACAGACTGCCTGACATCTCCATTTCTGCCTCTAGCTGACAATCCAAGCAAGACCTCAGACCTTGTTTGCAAATTCTGTAAGGCTGCTTGTTAGCATGTAACATGGCACGGCAGCATTGGAATAAGTGTAACTTACAGATATCTTAAAAGTATCTCAGGAAAGCAAATGGTCTATGATGAACTTGCAACGTTGAGGCAAAGCTGTGCCTAATTTGTTGCTTTTTGAAGTTAGCAGCAAAGCTCCTGATGATTCAGGAGAGTCAGCATTCCACCCCAGTGTCAGTCTGACCATGTTTTTCTGCATGTCACTCCCGCCTGCTGTGGCTTGGCATATCTACATATGAGGAAAATTTACTTCATGAGCTGTGAAATTAGTTAGTGAATGTTTGTAAAAATCTTGTGCAATGACCTATTCAGGATGAAGTATCTTTTTGTACTTGCTTACGGAAGTTTTCCTTTCTCTCTTCCCCCTGCCACCTGAGTTGGACTGCAGATAGCACGCCTAATTACAGGCTCATGCTCTGCCCTTCAGAGGAGACTTCAGCTTTTGTAGCTTGGCCTGTAGTGATCAATTGTCCTGATCAACAGACAGTTTATGTATCCTATACAAATCATACAGACACAAGTTTCAGACAAGCCAGACAAAGAAGGTGAGAAGTACTACTTACTGAGATCAGTTCCTTGATCCCCATGTTACATTCCATCTTTAGTCAGAAGGACATAGGATAGCTTTCTTGCAGTAATAAGAAGTTAAAATAATGAATTTAATGTTGATGGTGAGTAGTTGGAGATACAGAACAGCAGCAAATGCATAAATACATAGAAAGGTAGATGGAGAGTTGGGGAAAAAACCTTGATCAACAGACTAGCAGCTGCTGTCACATTTCCATTTTGACAGACCTTGAGCAAGCCTCTTTGTCATGAATAGTTTCATGGTTTAAACTCCATGATTACAGTAATGGCAGTGGTAACTAAGCACTCATTTGCCTTATGCTGTTTCATTCAAATAAAGGCATTGGCTAGAAAACTACTCAATAGCTTAAAATGGCAAAGTGCTGTTAATTATATTTAGGAATCTTTGAGGACACTAATTAAATGAAAACCACATTACAAAAACTATGGGGTTTTTAGGCAAAAAGTGCAAGCCCTTTCTGTATTCTGTGTTGTAGGAGTATGGAGTATGATTGTTTTCTGTGGAATAATGCTGATGGTAGCAGTTCAGAATATAAGGAGCCTCTTCAGAGAAATTACTGTTCCTACTGTTCTTCAAACTGAACATGAATCTTTAAGGTCTGGTCCAAAGCTCAATGCAGCCAGTGGAAAAAGTGCCAGTTCAGTGAATTACTATCTTAATGTTTACCAGCTCTCATTCTATCAGGATAAAAAAAGAAGCTCAACTGCCTACCCAAAAAACAAACTCAAACTGAAATATGTAAAATGGTCTATTGAATGATCTTCATAAGAATTAATCAAAAAGGTGCTCTATGAAAATAATGTAATTTTATTTTGCAAAGCATTTTTTATACACACTACATTTAAAATACAGCTGATCAGAAGGTTTTTGGTGAAAAATGATGATGTTGTTGAAACGGAACTGTTCTGAACACCATGTGGATTTTAATGAAGTTTCCTGTGACAAAGGCCTGTTATGTGAGAATACAATGTTGGACACATTTTTAATGGAATGGTAGCTGCTACTGGCATGAAATAATTTAAATTATTAGTATTTTAATAAAATCTTATTTTATAAATGGCATCTGAAGCTGGCTTACTTTACAAAGAAAAATTTTTTTTTTTTTAAATACTTTTGACCTAGGCCCTAAGGCTGATTTTGTAGGTTATGTTTCAGCTTGATTACAGAGCGATCTTCCCACTGATTTTTTATCCCTAGAGGGTTTCAGTAACTCATTGTTATAAATTATATGGAATGGACATGGTCACTGTATTAGACACATTTGCTTTAAGAATCAAGTAAAAGCAAGCAGTTAAATGGAAAAGTTCAAGAAATCCCATTACTAATACAGCACCTTGCTAGAATACAGGTGCTAGAAATTAAAGTATTTCCTTTTTTATTACAAAAAGAAGCACACTAGAGGTACAGAACTGATATGGCTTCTTAAGAAAATGTAAAATGTTGTCGGGGCTTCACTTTGATTAGACTCTGTTGCTGTGGATTGTGGTGGACAAGTGATGCTGAGCTTCAGTTAGGGAGATGGGAGAGTCCTACAGTGACTGTAAAGCAAGAGTGGGCCTTGACCACCTGGGAAGCTTGGTGATGCAGTAACACTTTGAACTGGCTCATAACTTTGTCATAGTTGTCTGAAATAGCTAGCAGTTCCATTGTGTTGGTACAAGCTGGCATACTTACACTGGTGGCATGGTCTTTTTTTCCAGGCAAGCATTAATGTCCAAAATCTGAACTTGAGCCAGGGAGTCAACCTGAACGTGGCCTTCCTGAAACCAAAAGACATCAATGCCTAATAGCATTTTAAACAGTAAGATTCTTTGTGATTGGGAAATGCTCAATACTTAGCTGTACTTGGAGAACAAAGCCAACATTTGTACCACTTAAATGTTGTTCTTGTCCAAGTTCAGAGTAATGGGAGCTCAAAGGACTTGTTAGGCACAACTTTGATTTCCTATGAAAGGATTCAGAGGGTACTCAGATTTCGGCTACCCGGAAATCTACTGATGAGAAACACAGTAACAGTATTAAGTTTTGCAAACTGTTGTGATTACCAAATTTGCCAAAACCAGAATCACAGAAAATAGGATTAAAGCTTTGCTGTATAATTAATTTATTTTTCTGCAGTACTTTCTGCTTGCCAGATGTATTCTGTAACACTATAACTCAATTCATTCATGGTAACATTGCAAATATTATTGTTCTTATTATTTGGAATTTTCCTCTGGTACATTCTGTTCTTGGTATGAATACCCATGTGCTTTAGGTATAACTTAATAATTCTCTAGATAGTACTTTAACTGTGGAAAGAATAAAACCCCCACTGAATATAGCTGACTAATTAGAAGGTTGTTACTTAATCAGGATGCGTTTTTTAACCTGACACAAGGTTGCACACCATTTTAGGAATTTTTCAATTTGCTGCCTCTTGTTAGGTCTTAGGCAAGTCTGAGCTGTCAGCCCTTACAGGAGAGCTCACAGGCAACTCTACTGCAGGACAGCAAAATGCTTCCAAATTACCTGTCGTGGTGAGCAGAAATGAAATTTAGAAAGTGCTTCTCTCTTCCCATCTAATGTGGATTAGATATGTGAATTGTATCTGCTTTGGGATTTTTTTCTTGTAAAATAATAATTGTTTACCAAAATACTGTAGTGTGCAAGAAGCTGGTGTGGCAGGCATATATACTGCATTCCAGTGAAGGGGGGAAAGAACCCTAAGATCTCAGACCATTTAGATCATCTGGACTGTGTTCTGACAAGAACAAAGAAAAGAAGCCAGCAGGAATAGACACTGTAAAAGTCATGTGCAGCTTTTAATAAAATAAAGATATGGCATAATTTTCTTATTTTCTATTTTAAGTTAGTGTAAAGCACATTTTAAAAGAGGCCTGGTCTTGCAAAGTGCCACTCGTTATTGACTCTAAGACAGGAGGTACCTGTACCCTTAAAAAAGTATTTGTTGGGTTTTCCTCAGTGCTGGACTAAACATCTGAAATTATGCAAGATGAATAGCCTTGGACTTCCAGAACGCAGAACTATTTGGCTTATAAATTAGAATAACAATAAAAATGTATGTCTGGTAAATCTTGATAATCATTTGTTTAGCTACAAAAACTATCCTGTTTGCATTCAATAAGGAAAATATTTATGTTTATATTAGAATAGTTGAACAGCCGTCACTGACTAGTTTATTTGCTCTATGAAAAAAGGCAGGGTATTGTAACAGATCTCTGTTAGTTCTCTTGTATATTCATTAACTTCTTTACTAGATCCTGTTACTATGCACAGCAGAGCCCCCTGCTGTTATAAAGCCCGTCTGAAATAACGAAAGAGTCATGTTTTGCTATGTCTGGACCTTCTCAGTTAAGACGAGAAAAAAATCCAAAAGTAGTTTAAAGGTCCCGGTTGGATAGATTTGGTCTTCATTCAGGAATGAAGTCTAGATGTCCTGCCTGCACAGAACATGTTTGGGTTTTTGGCAACAGTCCCAGTTTATATAAAAAATAAACCTGTCTTGTCTTTGTGTATCTCTGGTGAAAGATTTCTGCTGGTAATGGATTGCTCTAGGCTGAAAACAATATGCAGAGAGAGAAGGGTAACAAAACCCACCCTCTGAGACATAAATACTAAGAAGAAAAGGCCAAGGGCAAATCAGACAATTGGGTAACTCGGTACTCACACAGGAACCACAGCACACACCTCAGGGAGCCCAAGATTCTCACAGGTAGAGAGGAGTATGTTCTCATGCCCCATGTGGGAACTGGGCTCAAGATAGAGACTGGAGGAGGAGGAAGGATAGAAAAAAGTCAATAGGTTGTACTGTCACAGGAAAGGATATTGCAAATGATAAGATGTTTGATGCTTTATTCATCATACAATATTGGTAGTAAGGACGGAGAGAGATGGCATGACCAACTGGGAATCTGAAGGATACTTTCTAGGGCATAAATGTAATTTACCTCTCAGAAATTCAGGCCCTGCTGAGATAGCAGAGGTCTAGTTCTTTTCCTGCTCTACCCCTCAAAGTATATTTGTGTGGAGAGGTAGTAGCTGGAGATCGGTGATGTTTCCCCTCTATCAATATTTAGGATTTAAACCACTGCTAATTATAATTTGACCATATGTACTTTATGAGTTTATTTTTCTTTGCCTAGAATTCATATATCTATTCCAGTATTGTTTTAATTTTGTGACAGTGTGCATGAAGCAAGCATTGCCCTTAGAAGTCTAACTACTGTGTGTTCCAGTGGTGGAAATCTTAGTTGAAGAATAGTTTAGTAAGTGACCATCCTCTTCTGCTTTATGTGAGTAATTTAGAGTAAAAATGTTTAGATTATTTTATTTTATTTACTTTTTACCCTAGCAAAAACATAAAGCTATCTGGAGCAATTACCTCTATCAGCATTTGTTTTATCACCTGAAATCAAAATCCTTTGTATTGCAACAATGTGAAAGCTGTGAAATGCAGCCAGTTGTGACATGTAAGGCTTCCAGTGGAAAACAGGTAGAAAACCATTTACCAAACAG
Source organism: Hemiprocne comata (assembly GCA_020745705.1). NCBI lineage: Eukaryota > Metazoa > Chordata > Aves > Apodiformes > Apodidae > Hemiprocne > Hemiprocne comata. The sequence continues at coordinate 8,473,940 of CM036598.1, forward strand.
ATTCTTCCAGTCAGTTAAATTTCACAACAGTTTTACATTAAATGAGTTAATTTAAGAAGAGTGCAAAAAACCAACAAACTAGTATAGCTTGTCTATTACTGGAACAGATTTTTCAGTGTCTTTAATTAACTTGCGTGTATTAGCAAATACACAATGACATTTATATGATAACTTGTGAAATTAAGTACAGTGAGAAGTACAATGAGAGAAGTACAGTAACTTGTACAAATACAGATAATAATCTTAATTTAGGGGCTGTCTTCATGCAGTCTTGGTCCATTACAACGTATGCCCCTCTCTGCTAGGATGCTTTGAGATGGCTTCTCCCTCTTCAGGGTGACTGCTAAAGGAAGGGTGGGAAGATGTTCTCCCAGGTCAGGTGAGAAAAGTGAAGCCTAAGCAGATTAAAAGCAATTAAAACCCTTGCATTTCCTCAGTTTGTATGTGAAAAATAGTATAATCTGGAGTTCTGTTATTCTATTTTATCCAGGAGCTCTCACTGGGGATCTGCCCCTGATAATCATAGAGATGTCAACAAGAGAAGATAGTAAATGACCTGGAGTGATCATACTTGGATCCAGAACTGCAGCCTCCCACTTAAAACACTAACACTGTTTTAGAAGAATTTTCTCTTTAGACTTTGCTGAACTTTTCTTCTGTATACATTTTATAGTACATGGAAAAAAAAGAATCACCCAAATGCCTGTTAATATCAGTATTGTCATTATCAGCTTCCATTTTTTTTTTCACTGCAGAGGTAAATTATTCAGATAAAACGTGTTGTAGGAACACAAAGCTTGTACATACTGATGTGCAGTTTCAGTCTAAGAGCTCTATCTTGAAACCATTTTGGAGTTGAAATTAGCATTTCCAGCTGCTATATTTATTTAAAAAATGTATTTTAGAAGAAACATAAAGGTGCAGTTGGTTTACATTATCCTATTCATATTTTTAGGTGGGAGTAACAGGAAAATTAACACACTAATGTAAAAACATGAAATTTGCAACTTCTAGAGGCATGATTGAATACCCTGACCGCTGAACCAGGGATAAACAGAGATAAATGAACAGCAGGAGATAATGCTCCCCGTCAACTTCAGTCTTTTTTTCTGAATCGCGATGAAGCCCAGACAAACAGCACGTAACGTTTCCTGTCCGCTCCTGCGCTTCAGGGGGACTTCATTTGCTGGTGCTGCTCATTCATGGGGCACAGGTGGCCGGGACGACGGTAACGGAGCTGCCCTGTCACTTACTACCTCGAGTGACACAGAAGACGGTGGAAACAGGAAAACTGAGAGGCCACCAGCTTTCGTGGGGCACCTCCCGGCTTCCAGACACGCAGAAAAGCCCCGAGAGAGGCGATCGCGCCGGAGCCCCGGCAGCGTGCGGAGGTGACGGCGAGAGGCGAGGCGAGAGGCTAGGCTAGGGGCAGGCGCCGCAGGGGGGCGGCCCCCGCCACCGGCTCTCCCCGGTTTCCCCTCGGCGCCCTGTGCCGGCGCCTCAGCCCGAGCTTGTGCCCCGCAGCCGCTCCGCCCCACAGCGCGGCAGTTACGCGGCTCCGCCCCCCCTCCCGCGCGCGGCCCGGCGGCACGAGGCACCCAGCCAATCGGGCGCTCCGCACCAGCTCTGCCGCCGCCGGGGTGGGCGGGGCCTATCCCGCGGCGCCGGGGAGCGGCTTCTTTGTCGGAGGCCGCGCTGGGGGCGGGCGGACGGGTGTGCCGGGCCTGTGTAGGTTCCTGTCGGCTGTGCCGCGCCCCTGCACTCTTCTCCAGTCCTCCCTGGCTACCACGGGGCGGGGCGGCCGGCGTTCCGGCTGTGGCGGCGGCAGCAGCAGCAGCAGCAAGCAGTAGCAGCAGCGAGCATGTCCTCGAGCAGGGCGAAGAAAGTGAAGATGGCCACCAAGTCCTGCCCGGAGTGCGACCAGCAGGTGAGGCGTCTGCTGTCCCCGCCGGGGAAGTGGGGATTAGCGGCTGCGGGGCTCAAACTGCGCCTCCGTGAGCGGGAGGAGCGCAGACCCCACTGCCGAAGCCGAAGCCGAGGCGGGGCTCAGAGCCCGCCCCGCGGTAGGGGCTGCTTGGCCCTCGCAGGCCGGCGGGGTGACCTGAGGCGGCGGCCGCTTCAGTGGGGACAGGTGCTCCTGCTACTGTGGCTCTAATTCAAGGGAGAGGTGGGAACCGTGGGTGAAATTGGGCGAGGTGGGTTTCAGTCTCTGGCGGCAGCCAGGGAGCTCTCGGCGGCTGGGGGGCTCTCGGCGGCGGAGGTCCCCGCCGCCGAGGGCCCCTTCGCCGCCGCCGAGGGCCCCTCCGCCGCTGCCGCCGGCTGCAGTCCTCGGCGCACACGGCCTTGGCTTCCTGTTCGCTCTCCGCTCTGTGCGGGGTTACGGTTGCTTCTTGGTAGCCGCCGCCGCCGCACATAGCGCGTTTGTAAAGCAGTGTCAAGAAGCTATCGACTGAGCTGCTTGGTTTCGAGGAGGGGGGGGAGAGGAAAAATTGACTCCGTGCCGCTGTGGAGCAGTGTTTATATGAAGTAAATCATCGTTGGCTTTGCAGGCTCTGCTTGGATTGTGGGTGAAATATCGTGTTCTTCTTGCAGGGTAGTGTAAAAGTTACGTTCTGTTGAAGCGACGTTCAGAATCGTTTGCTTATGTGGTAGTCTTGTTTAGTAACAATGTAATTTATTAAAAATATAATTAACTTAGTAATTTATACAATCCAGTTTGTCCTTTGGATGACTAATGTGCCTAGGGCTAGTCGGGAAGGCGTTCGGTGGTGGTGTTTTCTCATGGAGTAGTTTAGGAACAGCAGAATTCAGACCTTCGCTGCAGTTTCTATGGTGTAATCCAAATGTGTACGTGAGCTGTTGTTTGTGTCTCGTTGCGGTTTCTTTATGCGTACAAAATGGAGTTACTTACACTTAAACGAGAACAGCATCTGATTCGAACTGTTACTGTATCACAAGCTTGTCTTCAGTTACCCTTTTTTACTGGTAATGATGTTGCTATTAAAAATAGGCCAGTTTGTTCCAGCAGCGCTCCTGTGCTGAACAATAGCACAGCACTGCAGAAAGCGGCTGGGGCTCAGGGTAGGGGCGAGAGGCTTTTACATGTAGTCATGGGAAACGTGTTTCTATTATTTGATCCTGAAACTTGACTGGTACGCACTGTTTTAGCTATACTTAAAAAAAAAAACTCATACAATTTTTCAATACTTCCTCTTTTTCTTCTAAAGGTTGAAAGAGTAATCTCATTTGTTCTGACTTGCACAGTTTTTATAGTGTTTCCTGGAACAGTTTGGAATGTTAAGCTGTATGGGGGCCATCCTTTCATGTTTTAAGCAATAGATGAACCACTGCAAATACTCACATGTTAAGCATGTCACAGAAGTGCCATTACTGAGAAAAAATGGTGTGCCAAATTCGGTCAGTGAAGGGACAAATTAATATGAGTGAGAAGTTATATATGGAAGTGGTGATGGTTTTTAATTTTTTTTTTTAAATGTAGTGCTGTCAAGCTGCCAACAATAGGAAGAGCAAGTAAACATCATAAGCTTTTTAAGCTGATGCTGAAACTCTCACTTAGTTTTGCACTTTAAAGCACATGATATGCATGTGCCAATGTAGATTTTCTGTTAGCAACTCTTCTGTGGGTAATGTGGAATTAATGTGCATATGTGTCCTGTTGCAGCACAAGCATTGCTCATAGGACCTTGTTTTCCAGTGCCAAGCGTCTAAGAGAGGATGAGAAACTAAAACCTACTGTACAAGTCATCCCTTTGCAGAGTGTGGGGAAGCTCTTGTGTGACTCCTAAGTGCTCGTGTCCTGTACTAGCATTTCTTAAATTTTTCCATAAACTTTCTTTACTGGAAGTGGCATGCATGGAAATCTTCAGACAGTCACAAATATAGGGGCACAATATTGAGTAACACTTCTTAGGCGTTTAAGCTTCCTGTTATGATTTAGATGAGATGTAATTGCCATTTAGACTTTTTTAAAATGAAAAAAAAAGGGGGGGGGGGTGTTGATATTTTGACAACCAGAGTATGGCCTCATTAAACTAGAGAGCCTGAAGTACTTGCAGTCAATCAGAAGAAATGACTAAGTTCTTAATTTAGCTTCAGGTTAACTTTCTTATATGAGAAACTCAATTTCTTTTTGATTAAGAAAACATTAACCAGTAAAATAGTGTTTGTAGAACTATGTTGCTGTAATAATGATGTTACAGGATGTTATCAGCATAGGTCTTCAAAGGATAACTGATATCTTTTGGTGAATAAGCCCCTTCCCACCTAAACCCCCCCAAGTGACACACACACCTGCATGCCAAAGCTGTAACATGAAGAAGATGCTGTTCTGTTAAATGCAGCTGAATTATTTGAAAAATATTGGTTCTGCTTCAATCCCCTTGGGTGATTTTCCCCACATTTGTTTTAGGCTGAGCCAGGAAATGTAATTATTGGAGAGACCCAGGTGTTCAAAAATGAGCTTAAATGGAACTCCTAGATCACCTTAACCATTCAGGCAAACTGCTGGATAGTGTTTTTTAGTACTGATTTATGCAGGAGATAAGCATGCATACAAGTCTGCTAAATTCTGAGCTTTAAGATTGAATAAACCTTCATTAAAATAGTTTTTATTATGTCAGTGTCTCTGTAAAGGGAATGAAAAAGTCTAGTCAGATAAAACCTGTATCAGAAGTCTATCTGTAAGCTGTTCATAGGGTCAAGTACAAGATTTAAGATGTGCTACAGAAAGCAGAATAATCTGTTTATTCTAAGTAGCAGTTAAGTTCTCATTTAAAAATTAATGTACTAATTTGGCAGGTTTTTTTCCCAGCCAGTAGGGTATTGGAACTTGCAGGTTCTTCTGCATGCCCAGTAAAAATTGAGCAGGCAGGCATGATTCTGTGCTCCTGTTTGTTGCAGTGGACATAGGCAAACTTGAAGAGACCTGTCCTAAAAAATTATTTTGGATAAATTACCTCCTGCTTTATTTCCTCGTGTCGTGCTTCAACATGACTCGACTTTAACGTGTGCTAATCTCTTCCAGGTCTCTGTTTAAACTTGCTTTGATTTCTGTTTTCAGTCTTAGACCGAATCAAAGCAATATGGTGTATTCCTTACTACTTTAAAAGATCTTGGAAGATCTTTTAGCTTTAAGTGAAGCTAATGGGATTTGTAATTTATTCGCATCACTTTTTTAATTGCTCAGAGTAAGATTTATGTAATTTTTCATGTGTGGTATTTCTAGATATTTCTTACCTTGTGTTGAATTGTCTTCTGTTGGGGGAATGTACTGCTCCTGACTGCTTGGCTGGTCAGGAGAAGCATTGTTACAGTCTCCTAACCTGTTCAGCCTGCAGTCAGCTTTTAACTAACTGTGGTAGGTTATTTGCACTTTGTATTAATTCGGTCCTGCTATAACCACCCGGCCTTGTCTACAGCGCTGTTGTAGAGTGTGGTACAAATGCATCTGTTTTGCTTCGGGCTCTGTTGTGCCTCCTGTTTAAAGCTGCCCCTGCTCTCAAAAGGAGTTGCCTTCAAATGCTTCTGAAAGTGAATGCATTCAGAGTGTACAGACACTTTTAACTCCCACTTTTTCTTTAGTATTTTTTTAAAGTAAATGACAGAAACAAAACTGGCAATGTCTGACTGATTTGACTGTGGATATTTGAGTTCTGAAGAGAAATTGCATTTCTATTCTAATTCATCCTTGTGTAGTGCTCTCCACTTGTCCTCACTCCCTTGGTGACAGTGGCGAAAAGGGTTTGCAGTGTAAAGTGGTCACAACAGCTGTATGTTTCAAGCTGGATTTCTAACAACTGCATAAAGAAAAGGCTCGGTGGGTTATTCACAGCAGAACCTGTTTTTACTATGTTTAAATACAATTGTGTAATAGTACAGGCCACAGTTTGCAGCACAGGCGGAATTTGAAGAGAGATCTCTGAGGACAAAATATGACTTACTGGGTTTTTTCTACATCGGACAGGAATTTAGCCTTAATTTGAAATGAACTGAAGTACTTGTCTTTTGTTTTCCAGGTTCCTGTTGCATGTAAATCATGTCCCTGTGGCTATATATTTATTAGTCGAAAACTCTTGCATGCTAAACGTGCTGAGAGATCACCACCCATCACAGGTAATGCTTACAGAGATGGGAGAAGGGAACTTGGACCCAAAGGATAGAATATTTTACTTCTCTTTGCAAACTGACCATGGTCAGTTTACTTCCCCTTGAATTTGTGCATAGCATCCTTTTAGTATGTTAATTTTTCTTTAATTTTTTTGGGGGGAGTGGAAGCTGATGTTTTCAGTCTTACTTCCTTTCTACTTGTGGTGTTGGCATTTATTCTTTGTATATTCTAGGTGCACATATTGGTCACTATGCAAAATAACTCCTTACAGAAAGTTTTCTGTTAATCCTATCTTGAAGCTAACTGTCTTGAGGTTCCAAAGGGCTCAAGATTTCAGAATACGTGCTGATTGGAGGTGGCTTTTCTGAAAGTAAAAATGTATTTGAAGAAATTATGCTAAGTCATGATCACCTGAATACCACTCTATAAAGTTGCTTGTATGTTTAATCTAAAATTGGGTGGATCTCTTGTCTCTCTGCACAGTAAAATTAAAAAATAGTGTGTCTTTGTGTCTAACTTGTGTCTTTTATTGTTGATGGGTACAGTAAGAACTCTGTTGAATGAACATTCTGGGATGATTAACATTCTCCTTGTGTTAATTTTTATCACTTCCTTCAGTCCTAGTAGGAATTAGTCAGTGCAAGCAGCTGTTGGGGAAGGTGTTTTAAAAAAAATAATCTGATTTATCGTGTCTACTTTTGAAAATTATCTACCAGGCCCACAAAAAGGAAACTAAGTATTTGGTATTCTGTGTCACTATTTTCAAGGATACTTGCAGTTTACCAGCTTGTAGGAATTATATGACATTATGCTAGAGAACTGAACTTTCAAGGTGGAGAAGGTTAAGCAATGTTTGTGGTACTGTTTGAAAGTGCTGGTCAGTTTTCTTTCCCCCTACCCTCTTGTTTTATTTGAGAGCTGATACAGTAGTTACCAAATGAAGCTCAAAGGTGTCATCTGGTAGAGCAAAACTCTTGTATAATGAAGTTTTGTACATAGGAAATGCACCAGGGGAGGAAGAACCCCATGCAGGAATATATGCAGTGGGTTACCCTGCTGGAAAGCAACTTTGCAGGAAAGGACCAGGGGTCATAGTGCATGTATATAAATGTATATTATATGGGTAGATGTATAAATGGGTAGAATTAGACTAGATATAAGGAAGAAAATATTTACAAGGGTGGTGAAACACTGAAACAGATTGCTCAGAGAGGTGGTAGATGCCCCATCCCTGGAAAGGTCAGGTTGGATGGAGCTCTGAGCAACCTGATCTAGTTGAGGATGTCCCTGCTGACTGCAGGGGGGCTGGATTAGATGACCTTCAAAGGTCCCTTCTAACCCAAACCGTTCTATGATTCTGTATAAATACCTGAACGAAGAGTGTAAAGAAGATGGAGCCAGGCTGTTTTCAGTGGTGTCCAATGACAGGACAAGAAGCAGTGAACACAAACTGAAACACAGGAAGTTACCTCAGAACATCAGGAAACACAGTTGTACTGTGAGAGTGAGTGAGTGCTGGCACAGGTTGCCTGAAGAGGTTGTGCAATCTCCATCTTTGGAGATAATCAAAAGTGATCTGGACGTGGGTCTGGGCAGCCAGCTCTTTGTGGTCCTACCTGAGCAGGGAGGCTGAAGAGGTTGGTCTCTTGCTACTTCAACCTTTTTTTGTGATATGCAGCTGTGAAATACAGCTTTTGTATTAACCTTAGTGACAAATTTCCCTGCTGTCCAGTTTGTACCCTGTGCCTATACAAGTTTAATGGGACAACTGCAGCAAAAGGAAACCAGTTCCCCGAGAAGACAGAGTGGGAGACTGTGTGTGTGTCTGTATTGTGCTCATAAGGTAACTGCAATTTCTTTCAGAAAACATTGTTCCAATATTTTCAACAAAATATCTGCTGCAGAATGGTGTCACAGCCCTGTAAATGTGCTCTGAGTCTGTGTTGAATAGTATGCTGTGGGGACTCTGCTACCCAAGCTTGTTAATCCATACTTAACTTAGAAACTCATGTAAATACTCTTTTTTTGACTCATGTGTAAGAGAACAATACACCTGTTCAGCATCAAGTATTATGAGGCCTTGTCTTAGGCTAGATTTGGTGAGACATGCATGCTATGTGATGTGGTATTTACTGACAGCATTGTTGACTCGATTTGTGTGAGTAGTGGGAATAATTTAATTGTTAATGTCAAAAGATGATTAATACTTTGCCATTTGCCCATATGATAAACTACTTTTTTTGGCTAGTGGCAACATGTAGTGGGCTGTTTTGATGACTGATCTGTACAGGTTTTTCTCCATCTTATAGGAAACTGAACTTTTTGTATACTAGCAAATATCTCGTGTTGCAAAACGCATTTGAAGTAATTAAAAGCTTGATCCTTGTAATCAAGAAGTCCAGTGTCATAGTCTGGATCTGACACCTTAATTTCTGTATGGGTATTGTGCAGATGTAATTGTTCTGTAAAGGTACAGACATCTAACCACTTATGCTAAGAGATTGGAAGAAAAATGGTGATTGGGTGGGGTAAGCACTAAGGTAAATTAAGAACGAAGATGAAAACAACCCTAGATCATATCTTCTTTGTTCATTTGCACAGAAAACAAGAGTGAGGCCAAAAGGAGACGGACAGAGAGAGTTAAGCGAGAGAAGATAAATTCTGCAGTAAATAAAGACTTAGAAAACCGAAAAAGATCCAGGTCTAACAGCCATTCAGATCACAGCAGACGAGGAAGAGGAAGACCTAAGAGTGCCTCAGCCAAAAAGCACGAGGAAGAAAGAGGTATGAGAACTGGAGAAATATGTTAATTGGGTTTTCATTTTGTATGAAGACTTTTTACATCAATAACCTTTACCATTCCAACCATTTAAGTAACTAGACTAGTTAAGCCAACACCTGATATATTATACAGGGAAGGGGCTGTTTCACATCTGTAAAAGACCTCTGGTTTTGTATTTCAGTGTCTGATTGCAACCAACTACAAAGAACGAAGGCTGTATTTTTAGCCACCAGATCAAGTTTCAACATGTACATTGAAACCCACTGGACTGTAGTACTTAGTAGGTTTATTAGTTTGGTGTTTTTTTTTCTGGAGATACTGTGGCTCTTTATCACAAGGGCAAACAATATAATGATGCTTGTTGTCAGAGAACGATTAGGATGATAGGATGGCTGAAAAAGTTCCTTGAAACATTTTGGAGGGCCAAAGTAAAAAGGACACCTTGAGTCACTATTGTGACCTGAATTTTTGTCCTGTGTTCCTACAGAATAATAGGCTAGAGGAAAGAATGGCTCCTTCCTGATTAAGGTTCCTTGATGACATGCTGTTCTTAAATTTTATACAATAAAGAGACTTACAGGCAGAAGAGTAATTTTGGAGCCTTGAAAGTATATGACTATCACTTAGGATTCCTATTTTTTTATGAGCTCTTGACACCACATTTGCTATCTATGGTTTTGGAGATACTAATTGTAGGCCTGAATAATTAATAAAAAATTAACATAGATTTAAAAGGTCTGGAAGGCAGATAGGAGGGGAAGAACAAGACTTCATATAAATATTTAGAAGATCTTGTTCTTAGATAGTGAAACCATCAAGTATACCTCAGCATAACTCAGAATTGCAATTGTTTCTTTCCCATGCCACCGTATTTATTAACAAAAATGGGTGTTAATCCACATTGCAAAGCGAATTCCTTTAACTTCTAAGTTTTCAAAGCCAATTTAATTCTCTGCTGTTTAAATGGTTGTTCTTCAAGTTTTTTTCTTATAAAAAACAAGTATAAATTGGGATTTTGTTGCTGGTTTTGTACTTTGCTTGTGGAAAGTGGAGATGGAATTTGATTTCTCTATCTTCTGGATGGCAGTTGCTTTACTGTAGTAGGTTATAATATCTGATCACTATTGCATGTGGCTTATTGTTGTATGTAGCTTCACAGAACACAGAGCTTCTCTGTGTGTAACTGATCCAAGCTAGACTTTTATCTAGCACCTATAGGATAATTTCTAGGCATTTTGCTGCCAGTCTAGTTCACACACAGCTTTGATTTAAAAATTCCTGCAAGCTTTCCCATCTCCTGAAAAAGAGGAAGTAATCTAAGCAATCCAAAGAAAATATCCGTTCTCTTAATGTATGTTTTGTAGTCTTTGAAAAGGAAGAATTTGAAAGCATGAGGGGATATTTAGTTAACATGTTTTCCTATCCAAAACTAGGCTGAATGTTTTTAACCTCTTGCTGCATACTCCCAGGTGTGACAATAAGCCAGTGCTCTGAGGTAGAAAACCAGAAACACGGATGTAGTGAGATCTTGGCATAATAGTGCATGTGTGGTATGTTGTTGGTGTTTGGTTTTGTGGGTTTTTTAAAGTTGAATCTCATTTGACAAGACTGTCTTCATTGTCTTTTCCTGTTCTACCATCCCCTTTGTGGTACTGTCGCTGCTGCTGCTGTTTCTTCCTCAGCCTCTTTTGCAGAGCTGGTACAGAGCTTGGGTTCACACCCAGTGGTAGTTGTCTTTGTTCCTCACTAGTACAGCACACCTTATTGATTAGGAATAAGTGAATTTAGGGTATTTTCTTACTTATGTTTTATTTTTGGTTATGTCAGACTGTAGTGTGTGTAGACCACTGTGGTGATTATAGTGCAGATTTAAAAAAAAATAAGTGATGATGCATATGGTTGTCAGGGCTATAATTTCAGCAGATAACCCATCATTTTGTAAGTAATTGCTGTAAAATAAGTTAACGTTGACTTCTTCCTTTTCAAGTGGCTTGTAAAATTGGCCTAACTACTACATGTGGAGTAATTAGTGGAGAATTTTAGAAGTATACTTCCTCTACTAAACCTACACCCTGATAGTGCTGTTTGCCTAAAAGCATATTAAACAACTTCAATTCTTCTACTCCACTTCAGGTGATTTTTGTGTGACTCATTGCTAGTTCTTTGTGCCAGTCTGCATAATGTTGAAAGTCAGCTCTGGAGTCAGCTCTAAGACATTAGCTTAGTGTTAGACTTTGGTGTATTATTTCCTTGCCTGTTGTATATTTCTAGGATATTTTGGGTACATGTTACTTGTCAATAGAGTTTGTGCTGTTGTTCTTTCCCTCGAAAGACTTGAAAAGAGGCCACTGCTGCAAAGCTTTTAAATATTTGGTGCCTCTTAGGCTTCTGCAATGCCTAATACATTTGTAGATTAAAAAAAAGGACATGCAAGATAGTCTGTCCATTTGAAGATGACCCAGCTGTGAAAATTTTCTTCCTAAAGACACCCATGACATCTGTAGTTTTGTATCCTTGCTTGTCATGCTCTCTTCATACACAGTGTGCTTGTTCCCAGTTATGTTTGTGGCTTTGACTGGTTCTTTTGTATCCTTTGTGACTGGTTCACATTAGAGCAAATTGCTGCAAGGTTCAGCAGCAATTAAGACTAGGAGAAGCAAAAGGGCCTTTTAAAATTAGCTATTTTTCCTGCAGATTCAGTAAGAAGGAATGGAAGAGGAGGGAGGAAGCTGATGTAGATTGAGGGGATATGACAGTGCAGGGGCCCAGAGAATATTCCTATCACGTTTCAGAGCCATGTGGGAAGTAGCAGCTTCTCACTGCAGGCTCGTCTTGTCAAAATGATCACTTAATTTCTTTGTCAGAAATGCTACAATATATTTGAAAATACATTGATTCTGATTGTTGTTGTGGTGGTATGCTTTTTTTATTTTGCTGTGTGGGACTGTGGCACACAGCTAGGGGGGTTGCCAGGCTGCTTTGTTTTCCAGGGAACAACCTTGATTATATTAAAACAAACAAACAAAACCACCTCTTAAGCTGGAGGAAGTGGTATTGATTATTCTGCTCCTGAAAGAGCTTACCATGAAGTGAGGCTCAGTAGGAGTGGCCTAGAGTATTACTAAAGCATACTTGATACTTAAAAAGCTTTATACAGATAAATATGTTTCAGTACCCTGATAACTTGAGCTCAGTTAAATTACTTGAGCAGAGTTTTCCTTTTCCTGTAATTTGCAACTATATTACTCGTACATCTCCTTGCTCATTAAGCACATTTGAAGTAGTTTACTATTTTGGATAGTGAATCTCAGAACTTTGGATTTTGAATTAGTACAAAATTTCAGAGGGAAGGTCCATATTTGACTAATGCACAGATCACAATTCTAAGGGCTGATGGTCTAGTGGGTTGCAGGAGGTCTGGAGATGTGAGAGAGATGCTACAGAAAGAATATTTTCACCTAACTAGCCTCTTAGTTGTATATCAACATAAATGTCTTACAGAAATGGTGTTGTGATTCTGTAAGACAGTCTTTTGCTAGTAATACAGAAGTGAGTCAAAACTGCTTTCAGGTAAGACTGTGAAGTGGAAAGTTTTAATAGTGTTGGTAGAAACCACGGTATCCTTTGAGTAGCACATGATAAAATGTCAGGCAGGTGCAGGTTCTTCACTAGTTACTGATGAGAACTGGACTTGTCTTTAAGAATGCATAAAGCTTCCAAACCTGTCTTAATCCCTCATACTGTTTGATACCAAGATTTCAGTTCTTTAAAGCTGAAGTCTTCCAGAACAAGCCAGTACTTTGGGAAGATGAGGGGGAAGGGAAGCTTGTGACAGTGTGTTTGTGTTTGGTTTTTTTCCTAAAAAGTCTAGTATCTGTTAACAGTATCTGAGTAGGGGAAAAAAAGTATTTTTTTTTGTTTTGCTGGGTGCTGACATAGTCAAGTGGTGGCTGGATTTGTTTGGATCAGGAAATGTGAAAAAAGGGGAGGGGTTTAGATATGAAAATAGAAAAGGTTAATGTGAAATAACCAGTGGGCATAGTGTCTGTTCTCAGAACAGCTCCCAGCATTGTTCATTTGTAAATGGTGGGAGGGAGGAAGTGAAGCAACCAAGACTGGGTGTACACACAAAAACTGATTTGTCTTAAACTACTGAGCAGGACTTAGAGTGAAACTCAATTTCTTGGCTTTCATTTCAAACTCAATGCATAAGAAAATACTGTCTTGCGTAGCCAGGAAACAAGCAGAAATAATTTACATTTCAAAGATCAAACATGCTTTGATTTGTTTTACTTTGCTAAGGCAAGTTTCATGTTTTCAGACGAAAAGCTAGTACATCTGTGTGTCCAGGCTCCTCACTTAGCCATTTTACTTGCAGGGAAAGGTTTCTTATGTGTGATTTAAGTCATGTAGAAATCTTTAGGTAGAGGGTTTTGTTGCTGTGTTTCTCTATCAGTATTAAATCAGAACATAGTGGTAAAGGATTTTTTTCAGTTTCTCCCACTTAGCTGTTGAACACAGGGAATGTAGCCTATGGGAATGGTGTCGTAGCTGGAACACAGACAATCAGATGTGAAGCCAAATCTAAAAATGTTATGTATCTGGACCCATTGAAGGAATAACCATGTGAATACAGGGAGATATTAGGTGCTGGTGTCTTTTTTCCACATGGTGCTTTCCATTACTTTCCAATGCTGCTTTGTCTTTCACCTGCCCATTGCTGATTCAGGTGTCTTGGAGCAGTCTGCCAGAGCACACTGTAGTCAGAAAGTGTGCACATGTGTCTGTGTGTTAATGAGACACGGGTCTGTCAGGTGAGCACTGTGGGATTGTAGATTAGTCCAGGCTACCATGGAACCTGGATTAGAGATGGAGCTTCACAGCTAGACATTAACCTTAAAGCTTTATACGTATTCCTCTCTGTGTCTACAAGCTTGGTCTTCTGCTGAAAAATTTGGTTTTATGGGGGTTTTTTTGTTTAGTTTTTTTTGTGTTGTTTTTTTTCTTGGTGAGTTGTGAGCTACCAGTGGCTAACTGAAATGGGATATAAATAGGCATGATCTGGAGTAAGTGGTATTTATTAAAGTAGTATTCTTATTAGTTTTGTCATATACTCTAGTGTAATTTAGCATGCTTGAGTATGGAAGCTTCTTGATGGGTGGTTGTATCTGTAACCTTGAAAGAAGCTGACATCATCAGAGGGATTCAGAGGCTTTCTCTTGCTCACTGAGGTGTTAGTGTTGTTCAATATCTGGGATAAGACTGGAAGTCTCCAGTATAGAAAGTCCAGAAATGTCCATGGTGACAAATTGGGAACCTGAATTTTGGCATGTGTCTGCTCTTTGGTCTTGGACACTGTAATTAAACTCTTGTGTTTCTGTTACTTAGATGTAAGTAGAGGGACGAGTATTGTGTTTAATGAGGATATGATGAAATATCATTGTTTTCTAGGGTGGGAGGTCTTTATATCCCACTCCAAAACTGGAGGAACATTTGAATACTCTTTTGTGTTAGGAATCAATGTAATGTTAGTGACTCATTCTTTCTTTGCCATTGAAGAAGAGAAATTCAGTCATGCTTTTGGATGACTGAACCCCTGACTCTATAGCACTGTTGTGTGCCTCCATTTCTTCCTCCTGTGGGGGGAAGGATTGAGAGAAAGAAGTTGATTGTCTAACTTATTTTTCAATTCCAGTACTCCATTCCACATAATTAACTAACTACTGTGTTACTTGCATTAACTTCGGATAATGGAGAAAACTTCTAATAGTGACTTTTTTTTCTTCTACAGAGAAACAAGAAAAAGAAGTTGACATGTATGCTAACCTTTCAGATGAAAAGGCCTTCGTATTTTCAGTGGCCTTGGCGGAAATAAACAGAAAAATTATCAATCAAAGACTTATTCTGTAACTTGTAAGTACAATCTGATGCATTTATATGCAGAATGGCTAGCATATTTCCAAGGTGTCATGGACTCTCAAAGTGTGTTGTCTGCACCAACAAGGACCATAGTATTTCCTGTTAAAATTCTGCTGCTGTTCTTGGGAATCGAATTCTGTCTCTGCAAGTCAGAAAGGAAGTGTTCACAAGATTGAGCTATGAAAAATAAGAAAGCAGATATGTTTTACACCTTGAAGACACATGCTAGACAAATGCACAGAGAGACTGCACCCATTCCAGAGCACTTCTTTTAAATTTGCTGCCAGAAATGCAATATTTTAAATATTTTCAGAAATAAATGATTTTCCTTTAAAATTATATATTTCAGATTTTTCAGCTATATTGCAGTTTACGTATGTACAGTTCACATAACTTTTTAATAAATTGATATTCCAATATTTTATTGAACTGGGAATTAAGTACATTTGTGATACTTAGGGTGTGTTTGGCTTAATCCTCTTAGAAATCTGGTATTCATCCTAGGGATGACTTTTAAGATTTGCATTTTTTTAATAGGTGTGATATAATTCTGATAGGAAGAAAATCGAAGTGGCTTCTTGTTGGGGGACTATTCTGCTTGACAACTTGGTATTGTTAATGAAATCCCTCTAGAAAATTATTCCCCATTACATAGAATTGTTTTTTAAAATTCATACATACTTTCTGGGGACAGACTCCTAAAGTTTGAGAGCTAAGCACTTGACTTGTAACCACTGTTTGCTGGGTGTCTCCCTTGTCCAGATGGTAAGTACTTCTCCCATACTCTTTCTTGGCCCATGGTTTACTGGAGAGGGAGAGAAGCAGGCATCAGATGTAGATCTGCAGCCAGCATCTTCTTACTGGTATTTCCAAAACATGAGGATATGTTAATTCCTTTTACTCTCATATTTTTGTGTGTCTGTCTGTTATAAAAGTGTCTTTTAAAATTCTTAGCAGTATTGTCCTTGCATGGTTGACTGTAAATACCAAAGCCAAAGTTTACCCGAGTGTGCAAAAATAAGCTGTTTCGATAGAATTAGGTTTGGGGGAAACATTCAATGGTACAGTGCAATTTGAGCCAAAACTTTTACATTAGTAAATACATGGGGTTTTGTCTTTACAAAAAAAAACAAGCTCAAGCCCTCTAGAATCCTGATAGAGCAGGTGTAGGAGGCAATTGCATTCATAGACTGACATATTAGCTTTTTGTCACCTTACATTCACTGGTTTCTAAGAAGGGAAATAAAACTAAATGTCTTAGTTGTTCTTCACTATTAGTCATGCTTTTCAGTGTTGCATTACTTTAATAGTGAGAATTACCTACTGAGGTTCTGCTACAGACCTGGTCTCTGTGTGGAAGCAGAGGTTTTTATTAGTAAAGCTAGACTATCCAATACTGTTTATTAGTTACTGGTTAAAGAAAGGAACTGTGATAGTTTTGAGTTAAGCCACAAGGGACTGATCCGATGGCAACTTTGTAAGCACAAGCAGAAAGCATGGAAAGTGATTTTTAGTTCTTAACTCCTAAGGAGTAATTGGGGTCCTTTTTAACACTGGGTGAGAGGGATGGGTGTGGAAATGGACTTAAACCACTAATCTACATTTGTCTTTATTCCAGTAAAAGAGGAATTGCGAGCACAAGACCTACTTCCCTACATCATGTAGACTTCTGCTTTCCAGAGCTGTAGCCTGTCAGAGATATGAGTAGTAAGGACAGATGAGTAACTTAAGGATAGAGCATTTGTTTGCATGGTAAGTTCTTAAAGTAAGAATGGCAAAAGAGAAGTTGTAATTTTGAAAACTTAAGATATGATCAGGCTTGTGTTCATTCTGTTGCTAGAATGAGATCTACTGTATTAAGAAAGGACAAAGTGAACTACTGATGGAGTCTGTTCAGCAATCTAACCTGCATGCCTGCAGGCAACTGATTCTTTCTGCTCCTGTACACGGAATTACAGTGATCTTCAGATGACTGAAGTTCATGTTGTTAAACGTGACAAAATTGAACTTACAACTTCTGCATTTAGATTGCTGCCTTCTCTGAATAAGTACTGAAAAATACATTCATACCTCTCAAAAGTGAAAATTTTTTTCTCCTTCATTGGTGGAGTCTCTTAAAACAGTGGCTGAGTTCTGTTTCTGTACTTCTCTTTGTCTTCCCCAGTGTACTGCAGCTCTGGCTTAACTGGAAACTCTGTCGTTTCCAAGAAGCAAGAATAAATGTGTAGCACTTCAGGAAGTAGGTTATGCAATTTTTCTTCTGTGAAACTAGTTTCAGTATAAGATTTTTAGGCCCTACCTTTGATTGTCTTTATGGTTCAGTCTAACTGAATTTGTTTCACTAAATTTTGTAGCATGAGGGATTGCACAGAAAAATAATCTTCTTTCAGAAATAGTGAATTAGGCTGCAGGTTTTTTCAATTAACTTTAAAGAAGACCAAGTATATCACCACCACAAAAATACTACTCTACCTCTCTACTGCCTCTGTGTTGACTTACCTGACTAGATAAACTTATTGTTATGAACTGAATAGGTGAAGATTGTACTGGAGATCAGCCTGTTTATAAACCCCCATCTAGCAAGCTCTACTTTCTGCCACTTCTTTTCCCTTTTTTTCTGAACAACTGTGCTTCCAGTTTTTGTATCTCTGTGTAATGGCATGTCAGACCATCAAGCCAAGTTCACAGTTGAAATTCTAGCCTGAGATTTCTCTGCATTTACTCTATTCTACTACTAGATGGCAGCCTTTATTCTAAAGATAGTTACTGTTTATTAGGTATTCTTACTATGGTTACTAGGAAGAGCATAGTATTCAGTTTTCTGTAAAAGTACACTGAAAGGTTGTTTTTCATTAGAACATCACTCATATCGAACTTAGGAGCCTAAAATCTTGCTCAAGGATGTTACTGACAATCTGCACTGAAAATAGATGGCTTCATACATTGTGTGAAATGTTAGCTCTTGAGCTGTAAAAACTGGCAGAAATTAATAATTTGTCAAGATCAAAGAACTTTGAACTTTCAATTCGCAATTCAATTAAAAAATGGTTTAAGGAAACTCTTCTTCACCTCCCCTGGAAATCCTGTATATGTAAATTTTCTTTGTTCAAATTTTACAAAAATCTATAGTTTTCCAGTTATTTTCACTCTAACACTGTTACAATTGATTTTAAAATGTTGAAAATGGGGCAAGGTATTGGGGAATACTTTTTGTGTTATCATCACCCCATAGTTGGGCAGCAGGATTTACAGAAAGGGAGACTAGAAATGAGATACTTGCTTCAAGTATCATGTCCTAAACAAGGTCTTTGTGTTGGGTTTACTTAGTGCTTTTAAACGTTTTGTTTGTTTGTTTTTCTGGGTCTTTTTTAGAGTGCAACAGTGATTCCTGTAGGCTACTAGCAGCACTTTGTCTTCTGAGTATCTTGGACTGTACTATCAAGGATGCCTAACAGGATATGGTGCTTGACTTTTATTCTTTAAGATACTGATAACCTTTAAGGTATTAGTAACTTGTGATGAAACAGTGTAACCAGAAAGCTGTCTTAAGGCACTGTTTAGTTGAAGCCTTTCTGAGTTGCTGTTCTCCAGAACATGATTCCTCTGACTATTTGAACATGTGCATGTGTTGCTGGTGTCCTGTTTTCTATCTCTAGGTGCATCTAAGCAAATGTTCTTACTTGGATTAGGAGCGTGTGTTTGAAGCAAATCTTGTGACAGTCCAGACTTCCAGTGTTTGTGTTTGCATCATGGAATGGCCTTGGGGGCAGCAGGAAGTAGATTCCTTTTACAAAAAATTGACATTGAAGATGTTCTTCAGTTGTTAGTGGGTGCTCAGTCTGCAGGACCAGATCTGCCTGTAGCAGATGTTGGGTTCTTAGTGCCAACTGTTTCACTCTGTAGAGTTTCTGGTGTGCCTCACTTCTTGCTTATTATGAAAATACAGCAGTGCAAATGTTAACAAGTTTAACCAACACTTCCAGGTGAGTTGTTATCCTTCAAAGTATTCACAGTGTCATCATCGTGTTCTAGTAGGCTTCCTACTTGTTTATTTCACTGTGGATTCTGATGAATATCCTCTAGCAAATCTAACTGTAGCATTTCAAGATGTTTGTTTCCCTAGTTGTTGGCCCTACCCTCTCTGGAGGTTGCCCCTTGGGTAGCAGTGCTGGTAGGACAGCACTAATCAATAGCAGATTTTTTTTTCTCTCCTTTAGGCTGTTGCTTTCAAAATTCACTAGCAGTTAGTCTGGCTCCCCCAAAGTTTTATCTGATTAGGCAGTTTTTCTGTTGACATAAATTTTGCTGCCTCATGGTTGATTAGACACTACAGAAATACACTGCATGGTTTCATTACATATTGTGAATTCATCTTGAACTGAAAGTATCTGTAACTTAATGTACTAGAGTGGGTTTTTTCTGCTCTATAAAAAGGGCTGCTCATAGCTGCTAGCTGTTGAATAAGGTGTGCAATCTAAGTAAAAAGCAAGAAATTGAATAGGCAGAAGGCACTGGAAATTGATAAATCTGTGAATCTTTTTTTTTTCTCCAGAAGAAAACGTAAACCTGCTTTCACTGAAGTTGTTAAATTTCAAGCTCAAAACATGATTCTCATGAATCATTTGGTGTCATCATGCAGCGTGTCCCTGAGGAAGAAGTCAGGTACCCCTCCCTCATCTTCCCCCCACCTCACACAACCTGCTTTTCTTGGTGCTTAGCTTTGTACATAGAACCTGAACTCCATCTTACAAAAGTTAGTGTACTTCCTCTGGTCTCCTACTATACATTATTTCAACTATAACTTAATCTCAAATTTTGTCATAAGGGTTAAGAAATAAATACTATTTTTAATCCTGGACAGTGTTGATGACTGTAAAATCCTGTTAAGAATAGTGAGTGTTCCAGATACCAGGAGTACAAACATTAATAGTCTGGCAATTTTCTAAGTCTCAGTGGGTTTTGTTTTGTCTTGGAATAAACAGCTTTTCAATATTTTATTGAAAATACCTTGCTAATAAAGAAAAATCTTCAGACTGAGATCTGAGTTGCCTTATTTGCAGAAGTTGTGGAGCAGAATGTGTGTGTTTGTGTGTGTTTGTACATGCATGTGTGAGCACGTTACCGTGCAAGGCGTGGTTGGAGTCTGCTGTGTAGGTGGTTTGGGCCTTGGGTCCTGATCCTCAACAAGAGCACAAAAGCATTTCATTGAAAGTCAGTAAACTAGCTAGAACAACAGGTGAACTAGGAGTTATGTCTTTTGGTAACATGAATAAATGATACTGAGTCCTAATGCTGATTTTACTGGCACTGTAGTCTGTAATGTATTTGAAAGCAGTGTTTGTTGATGAAGTTTACTTCTTTGGCAAATAGAATAGTTGTGATGTATTAAAGGACACTTTTATTTAAGTAAAGGGATACAGTTTATTAACAGCATAGTTAATGAATCTTTAGATGTAGTTTTGTCATAACATACATCAGAGGTGTGGTAGGTATTAAATCTATCTTATGAAACCCACTCAGTGTGTCCTGAAGGTAGTACAAGTTGTGTCTTGAACACAAGACAGAAATCAGAGAAAAGGCATGAGTGTAAGAAACTCTTGAAAAGAATAGCTGTTACTTTGCATGAGACTGTCAGCTGGAGGACTTTATTGAAACTGTGGAATGTTGATGTCTAACCTCAAATGAATGGAGTTAGAAATGCAAGACTTAATTTTTTAATTTCACTAAGGAACCTGCGTTACTGTAGAATGAGGATTAAGGCATAATTGCCTCTTACTTGAGCTTTCTTAAATAGTGGAGGATAATGATTACTTCCTGTCATCTTGAAAAAGGAAAAGATCTTTTTTTTTTTAAGGCAGAGCAGTTCCAAGTAGTGGAAAACAATGCAGTAAGTTGAGATACTTAAGACATTGAGTTATGCTGAGTCTTGGCCAAGTACTGATTCAAGGCATGATCCTGTAGTTTTACCTCTTAATTCTGTTAACAAAGAAGAAACTAAATTAAGAACTTAAAAAAAGAAAAATTTGTACAAAACTGAGCAAACGAATCCATCGTAAGATTTGAAGATGAGCTTTAGAATTACTCTTAGGATTTTTTTTTATAGTGACAGGTCTTGACATCCAATGGAAGGTTTTCAAGATAGTACTTTCACATTTTATTTAACTGAATGTTTAAAATGATGGAATGTCTTTCTAACAGTAGAGGTATGTTTTGAAAGTAGTACTTCAAAGCAATGAATAATGGGCTGAATGGAAATAAGCCTGGTTTAGGTAAATACTAATAGCTGCATTTTGAAGAATAGTCTTGTCTAGTCTGACTAGTCTAATCACTTCTCTATGTATTTCACTGTTGCTCATACCAGTTTTAAAAAGATCTGAGTCTCATCCAAAATATTTAGCTTACATTTCTTGGTGCTGACCAAATTATGAACTTGGCAACTTGTATGATGTTGCTTACAACATTCTCTGTGCTATCTGCTGGCACACAGTTACTTAGCAACAGTGAAGCTCTCGTTTACATACAGCTCACGGGTATGCACTAAATGTAGTTCTGGAAAAAAAAAGGTTAAAGGAGTACAGGGTTTGTAAGAGGAAACATAATATAACAATTTTTACTGTTCAGTAATTTTAATTTTGTGACAGATGGTAACAGTATATGGGAGAATGTCTTGGAAAATGTTTTGTCTTTTAAAATCTTTATTAGATTGTTAATGTGTTACAAGAACTTGAAAACAAAATGGACCGAACCCGACTCCTACCAACTACAGGAGTTCAAAAATAAAAATGCAGCAAATAGAGAAATGGAGGGGACCCATTCTAGTTTGAATGCCTGCATTGTGAATGCATTCCTGGGAAACAAAGAGTAAATATTTGAACATGAGGAATCTGAGAGTCACAAAAATGATGTATAGATATTTTGAGACCAAGAGAGAGCTTGAGATTATATTGTATTGTTTCTGAGATGATTTGCTGCTGCTCAGTTTACTACTACTTCTTTGCTGATCAAGTAATGGGTTTTTTTGGCAGCTTGTACTCTATGACTGCAGTAATACTCAAAAGCACAATGACTTAAAAGGCCATAGGCAGACTGTTGCTGTATAATTGCATTCATCTCAATTTCTGGGATTTTAGGCATGCAGTTCTCATTATTAGCCAGTGTTGTGGTTGCAGTGGAGTTTCCTTATATAGCAAAGGGAGAAAGGTAGTTGTGTCCCACTCAGAGATGAGAAGAAGGCAGAGTGACCAAGCTAGGTATGGTGAGCATAGAAAAAGAAAAGCTAGACATAGCTAGAGAATGGAGAAGGGTGTAATGATAAGAACTAAACAGGATTGTATTAAGGCTTTTGGGAGAGAGAGAGATGGAGACCTTCTGTAGGCTATCATGATGGAGAAAGTGATGGATATGTTTCAGGTTTCTGGAGGTGTGAGGAGGAGCAGGGCACTTGAGAGAGCAAGGGAGGTGACTCGATGGGTGCTGCATTTTTAGGGGAAGTAAGAATACTGCTACTAAAGCTGTTCTCAGAGTAGAGCACTTCCTTTTTGCCTAAAAACTAGGTGGTTTGAGAAATGAATTCTTCAGAGGCTATATTGTTTGTTCAGTGTTGTTTGGGCTAAGAGAGGGCTGTGTCAATTGAGTTAATTCTTCATAACAAGTACAGAATACTGCTTGCGCAAAGTAGGAGTTTGATGAAGTCTATAATCCAATGCATGTGGCAGCCTACTCATCCTCTCTTACTTCTGGGAAATGTGCTTGATCTGCACTTCTTTCTAATCTAGGGCTTTTTTGAAGACAGTTGGAGCAATGATGTAAAATTCCTTTGGTTTCAGGTTTTGCAAAAAGTTACTTCTCTACATGAAAAACTAACGGGCTGTTGAACAGTAAATCTGTGTTACGACAAATGCTTTTCAAAGGAGAGTAAGGTAAAACTAGAATAACTAATTTTACTTTTGCCTTCTACTGTTCATTCCTTCACTAGTGGAGGCCTAGAAGAGTCCTTGTCAGGCAGGTGCTGTTTGCCTCAGCACCCCAAACTTGTTGCTGCCTGTAGCATTGATTGTGTTACAAGGTTCTGTGGTATACATAAGTAAAAAATTACCCCAAAACTGTCCCCTGTTTTTACAGAGAAGGCTTGAAACTGCTCTTCTTTGGACCTTTTTTATGACCATCAAAACCAGGTTTTCTATATAATGTGGTATGTTTTGAATAAAAAATTGTCCACTCATGCTTGCCAGGAGGCAAAGTAGATACTAAGTCACTTTGTAGTTTTCATTTATTTTTTTTAATGGTGATTGTATCTGTTTTCAGAGCGTTCACTAGCTAAGTTGCCTTTTGAGAGTTTATGCAGCTGCAGGCATTACACCCACCCAGCTTTGACAGCTGGAACAAAAGCAGAATAATGAAAGAATGAAAATCTACTGACAGTTGTACTTGTGTTTGTGCTTTGCAGGCAGGATTCGTTGTGGTGCCAATCTTTGTGAGCTAGTGAAGTTAAAGCAGGGCTTTAGATACTGTTCTTCTAAACAAAAGCAGCCTGCCTAAAACTGTCTCTGCTAGTGTTTTCTTTCTGAAACAATGAGAGTGAATACTGCAGGTTTAAAAATGGAGTATAATTTATGAGGCTGCTAGCCTTGGGAATGAGTCCTTGTGTAAATGGGATTTAAAATATAAAATTAATATTAATGAAGTGGGGTGGCTTTCAGACCTGGCCTCTAATACTAATGCATTGTGAGTGGAGCAGCTCTAGAAATGTGCTGATACTGGCACAGAGACAACCAGGAATTGGCTGCTCTTAGAAAATGCCTCATCAGTCTTCACAGACTCCTGAATACTTGTCCTGATCAGATACAGAAGGGGACTTGAACATTTCTGGTATCAATACTCTGCTTGCTGATTCTGTGTGCATTTCCCTGGAAACACTCCTGTATGCTGGCATTCAGTTCTAGCTTGTTTGCATGGATGGAAGCGTAATGAAAGGGTAAGTTACTGGTAGAGTCTGGAAATAGCTTCTGGAAGAGAGCTGTGAACCTTCAGTTTGGTTGTGTTTGTTGTTTTGTTGTTTTTTTTTTGAGAAGAGTCATGATGAGTTAAACTGGGTGGCATCAGTGTTAGTAGCTCCCTGCCCTGATTATTCATGACAAAAAGGCTCTAAAATACGCAAGTAATTTATAACTCTTAAATGCGTGTGAAAGAAATGTGCCAGGGACTAAAGCTTCTCCTCACTTATTTTCAGGAAGGAAAATACTCTGTATTAACTGCCATGTTAATAGTTTCAGCTAATGAATGTTGTTTAGATTATGAATTCCCTGAAAATGGGATGTGGAGCAACGCACCTCCTCCTAATTCATGGAAGCTGATGCTGGGAGATAAGGGGTCACCTCAAAAATACTGAGCCACTTCATTTTCGTCTGTAGGTAATGCAGGAATTGGCATATCTGTCAGCAGCTGGCTGGGGAAGCTAGTAATAATTAATAGCCTCTTAACATTACCTTTTTCCTTCTGGTCTTCACTCTGAATGGACTGATGTAGCTGTCAAACACCTCTCTTGATTTGAAAGAGGAGTTTTGGAATGTAAATATAGCAGATTCAGAGTTGCTCTAAAAGGTAAAGAACTAATCTTGATTTCACTTGTTGGGTATTACTGGCATTTTTGGAAAAGCTTTGCATTTATTCTAGAAGTAAATCATGTCTCGTGACATCTACAAAGCCTGTACTTTGGAATACTTACACTCAAAGTGAGTACTTACTGTGTCTCTGGCTGTTAGTATTTTGGGGTGAGGCACCAAACTCTGTCCTTGTATAAAAAATCCACTGGACTTTTCCTTAGTCCTAAAGAAAATGCAGTCCTGTGTCCCTTGTCTGGTTTCTATCCACAGCAATACATTTAACTTTGTGTCAAGGGGACTACTTCCTTGTCTGTGGCTTGAGTGTTGCATAGTTGCTACTGATTCGTTGCTTTTAATACTCTTCTAAAAACAGAGTCCAGAATTGGCATGGTGAGGTCTGAAGTGAAAATGGGTGACAGAAAAGCTCCAAATCTATTTTTTTCAGAAGCTAAAACAGAAAAAGCGGTCAGTGAATCCCATAATTACAATAATACAAAAAATACAATATTCCTAACATTAATTAATGAAAATACTGCAGGAAGGTGTTGTTTTACATTGCAGTTCTGTATTTAGATCTGCTAATGGAAGGTCTCAGGCTGAGCATTGCTTGTTCCAGACTGCTTGCCAAATTTCCTGAAGGATTCTCTTTGTCACGCAAGCTTTTCCCCAAGCATGGCACTTAAATGCTGTGCATGTCTCTGTTGCTACATTAAGTAATAGCCTTTCTTTATTAAATCTGGAGTAATAACATTATTATTTGTGCTACTGGAATAATTAATAAGTAAGTATTTTTACTACATTTTCTTCCCATGGGTCTAGGGATCTCCTGACTTACCTATTAAGCACTATCCATTTTGAATACCTGTAGCATCTGTTGTTTTCTTACGATCTAGAATAGGGGTATTTAATTCATACAATGAGTTACATGTTAATAAAAAAACTTAAGGCTACGTTTAAGAGCTTGATGCCCATGTGTGTAGTCTCCTCTCTCATTGAGAGTGGCTGGGTAGTGTTCCTTGTGCAAATCCTGGGAATACTGCTTAGGGTGCTGCCACAAAGCCTGCAACAGTCTTAGCCTGTCCAGGCACAAGTGCTCAGCAGCAGTCTCTCTGCTTGCTGCTTGGAAGACACCAGTTTTCCTGCACTGCTATATGGACCTAGCTGATGCATTTTATAATTTTTAGGGCAGTTTTGACCTTGGATTTATGGGTTGTTTTTGCCTTTTAAAAGGAGGAATAGTAATAATAGATTCTAAAGCTCCGAAAGTATTCTGTGAGATAGCACGAGTTCAGCTCAATTTTACAGGTGGAAAAGCCATGACACGGAGATGGAGGTGGAAATTAACTCAGGAGTCTGACAGGTGAGACCTCACAATTCTGGAGGTCTGTCTCAGGCACCCTCAAGTTGCCTATGTTCCATGACCAGAATGTCAGACTACTAACCTCTTGGTAGAACTATCTCACCTCTCTGAGCTGCGGTCAAATCAACCTGTACCCCAAGCAGCCCTTGGCCTTTTCACTTAGTTGTTGACTGGCCTGAAAAACATTCCTTACCAGGCAGTAACAAGTACTTGCAGCACAGCAAGCGTGTCCATCTCCTCCCTGGCTTTCGCTCTGTGAGAGTTCCTCATTCACCTTAATTCACAGGTTTTGTCTGTACTTATATTGGCTTTATTTTGTTTTTTAACAGCATATTGGTTATCTTGCTGTACAAACCCCAGTGGAAACGCAGCACTTGTTTTTGCTGTGAGAGGGCTAGCCAGATCTATACCCACACTTCTGGACCTGACATCTCTTAGATCATAATGATGAAGGTACTGTATCGTATCCATCGCTTGATTGGTTATTTTAGGGGAGAGTGCATGTGCACTCGTACTGTGCTAAAACATACTTGTCTTTTGATTTGAGTAGTGAAGACACAGCCCTTGCTAAGCCCAGATACTGCTGCGTGAGATGCTTGTCTATCTGCTCAAAGGTTGCTGGTCCATAGTGAGTGGCTGTCATTTTTGTATACCCATGCCTAATGTGGTTCAGGTTAATGTTAGATCACTTGTAGTTAGTAATCAAACTGAAAGTTACAGCACCGATGAAAATTGAAAGTAGATTTGCTTCTATTTCTCTGAAACTCATTTTCCAGAAGTTAATGTATGTTGTCTTTGTATATTTGTACTCAGCTGACACAATCATCTAGGTGAAAACTCAGTTAAAAGATGTTGTTTCACACAGGGCTAATTGAAAAGCAGCTCATTAGTTGAGGACCAGATGTGTGAGGAGGAACATAATTTGTGTGCATTATCGCTGCTTATTAATTTGTGTAGGTAGAAAAAAAAATGAAATATTCTAAGTTCAGGAGTTGGCAAATATGTCTACATGGACTTGAGGGCAACAGACATTTGTGTGAGTGCTTTTGGTTTGCTGAGGCATTTTACAGATGGAAGTGAATGGCTCTGTGGGAATAGCATCAGATTGCAGAAGCAGTGCTTGAAGGCATAAATAAGTATGTGAATTCTGATGGAGGATAAATATTTGTCTTTTTTTGTACACTCTTTTGTTCCCTCTGTTATTAATAAATTGCAAATAAAAGAAAATGTTTACATCTGTAATAATCATGTTATGTTAAAGCAAATATGCTGCAGCAGTCTTGTCACTGCTTTGCTGAAGCAACCACGCTGTCCTTAAGTTAAATGGGGTAAAAATAAGCTAAGGAACAGAGAAATGCAAAGAAGGGACTCTACTGACTCAAGAGATTTGTCTGTCATCTTCTGTTTCTGTGCCTTACAGTAGCTGTTATCAGTAATTCAGGAAGTGAGCTGCTCGCATATGGATAGAACCTAGTGCTGCTGATAAGGAAGTGAAATGGTTGAAATGCCTGGTTTAGTGTTAGATAAGATGAAATGCCTCGTTTATCTTGCAATTCTAGCAAGATCCAGGGAGGCTGTGCAGCTTTACTCAGTAAAAGGCTTCAGGCTACCTTGGTGACCACCATACAAGCCAAACAGAATGGGAACTTTATATCAAGACTCTGCCCTTCACAGATCCCTTCGTTTGAGCATGGGAGGATTTTGTGTTTCTGATTACATAAAGAGATTTACGGTAAGAGACTCCTCAGTATTCTATTGTGAGCCTAGTTTGAAAGTTAAAACTTTCTAGATGGCACAGGATTGGTGTCAGTGCCTGTTGTGAAGTGCTGTGTGCCTTTGGCATTCTTGGCCAGGTTGTGCAGTCTGTTGGCTTGCAAAACACCTGCTGATGTCAAGGAGGTGCTTCTGAAATGAGGAGTGCAGGCTTTGCCTATGGAAAGAAATTTATTTTTTGAGAGTCCTGGCACATTCAAGCTTTTATTCTAAGTGGTGTATTTGTAGTATAGGATGCCAGACTGCCATTCAGATTATGTGGAGGTTGGTTGTTTCAGCTTTTTGCTTTAGTTGTCACACGTCAGAGAGTTTTAAGACAATGAATCTGTTGGGCAGGCTCACACTGAGGCAGT
Organism: Hemiprocne comata; assembly: GCA_020745705.1. Lineage (NCBI taxonomy): Eukaryota > Metazoa > Chordata > Aves > Apodiformes > Apodidae > Hemiprocne > Hemiprocne comata. Next base: position 8,501,856 of record CM036598.1, read on the forward strand.
TTAATGAGGAGCCAAATTCTGCACCGATGTATGGTAAAAGCAGTGCAATTGGCTTGAATGCCAGGCACTCAATGCCTCAAATGTGTGCTTTGTGGCAGTAGTTTAAAACTTGAGATCAGAACCTCATTGTGCAAAGGTCTGAGGAAACAAAGACAGAGATCCTGTCTGTGAAAGCTGATTGACAGACCACGAACTCTGCAAGAGGAGACAGATGTACAGACACTGCTGGTGGAAGAGAGAATAGGAATCTGCTTTTCCTACCATTATAAGCTATTCATGAAATTGTGCTGTTTTAATGTATCTATGGAGTTAAGTTTCAGTTGCTACAGTGGTAGGAGGTCTAGGGAAACAGTTTGTTTTATTCAGTTAGTTTGCATTTGCCTGCTTCTTGAGTTTCTGAAAATAACCATTACTGTCCAGACAGAAGCAAAAAAATGGACTTAAGTAACCTTAAAGAATGCCATCTGCATGTAGTACAGTTAAAGTAATTAAAAAAAAAAGTTGTAGGAGTTGCATTTTGTAAATGTGGATGGGTCAGATGATTGTGGGTTTTTTTTAGGGCTGTTTTCTTTCAAAATTTTGAAGAAAGGATTTCCTTATGTATTTTGCTTAATGCTAGCTCTGATGGCTTTCTTAAAGTTTATAATAATTTAGTTCCTTAAAGAGCCAATGTACTAAATGAACTAATTGAACAGTGATGAAGTTAATTCTGGCCCAGCTGAAGAAAATAACAAAAATAACAATTTCTACTAATTTAAACAAACTAGCACTTAGGTTCATTTTTGGAGGCTATGTCCAGCAGAAAAGCAAATAAGGCTCAATAATGTCTTGGTCCTTGTATGCAATTCTTATTAAGGTTGTTGAGATCTCTTCTAATCTCTAAACTTTAATATTACTCCAAGTGAGAGCTCTCTTTTCCCAAGTAGACAGGCACCCTATAAGTAGGGTTTGAGCGTGTTCCAGCAGGAGCTGATGAATGTATGTACACTTCTGATTTCAGTGGTTGCAGTGTGGAACCAGTTGCTTGCATGTTTGTTGACTGTAGTCTCTTTCTGGCATAGTGCTTGATAATCTGCCTGCTTGTACTCAAGTGGTTGGCTGAGCTGATCCTGGTGTTATGGAAGGACTCATAACACTAGGCAGCTCTGTAAGGAGTGGCCTGTGTGTGTTTACAAATTGCTTGGAAATTTGTTATTGCTAAGATGTATAGTGGAGAGTGTAGTTCATGCTCAAACAATAAGATGAGACATTTTGTCTTTTCAGAGTTAACTGGACTCTTGGTTAGGAGAAGCAGTGATGGGGGTGTTCTAAGATGTGCCTGAAAACCAGGTTGCCTATATTTCCTTCAGGCTTTTCCTTTCCATGAGCTGAACAACTTTGATGTTCAGCTGCATAGATCCTTTTAACATTGGTCGTGCTCTTTTCTTCTGCTGAATCGCTGGAGCTAACTCTTATTTACAACATGGCCACTTTATGTGATACCTGAAGTTACCTAGTCCTTCACAGAAGCTAATCTTGATGCTTCTCTCCTAATTCTTGTTTGTTGTAGGGGATGTGCATTCCATTCCTTTTTTTTTTTTTTTTTGGAAAATACTTTGCTGATTTTGCTTCTCAGACTTATTTCTTCTGGGAGTCCTGTGTAAGGTTACTTGAAACTCCTCAGGTACTCTTTGTTCACACCTTGATCTTTGCATATAAATTTTTGAATGTCTTAAAAAAATTTTTTTTGTTTTAATGAGTCTTTGAGCAGTTGTCTTCCATTTTGAGTAGTTACTAGTTGGTTGGATTTCAGAGCTGCAGAGATAGGCCTGATGGGGACAGTCCTTTACATCTGCAGTTCAGGCTTCTGTTTACCTGGGGAGTCACTCCTCTACTCAGCAGACCAGATTTGGGATCCCAGGCTCTGGGGCAGTCTGCAGAGGCCTAAACTATAATCCTTGAGTCCAGAGTCTTGGCAGGTGATGTGGAGACTGTTACAGAGACCTAGCAGAAAGGTGGACAGACTGAAAATAAAAATCACTGGAGGCACTAAGCCATTTTGAAGGTTTGGGACTTTTAGAAGAATACGTGATTGGACAATTTCTGAGCATCTTAGTTTTTAGCATTTTCTTCCCAGGCTTTGTGGGGACTCAAGAGAAAGATATGTGCTCCAGTTTGAATTTTGCATCAGTGCGTAGTGTTTTGCAGTCTAAATATATTCTATTGAGTATCCTTTCAGATAGTTCACATCCCAGAAACTGAAGTAGTAAGCGATATATATAGTCTGTGACATTATAAAACAGGTTTGTTTTCACCTTCTCCCATGACTGGGTCATCCTGCTCCATAAGACAGTTCTTACCATGGCTGTCAGTATGGCTTGCCTTGGTAAGCCAGGTAAAAAGCTGTCAATCATTGCTGTGCAGCATTGACTTTGTTTCCCTGCACTTTCCACTGGGTTCTGGTCAATACAGAGTCTGCTGTCCACTCTTCGCTAGGTTCAGTTTACATAAACTTCTGCAGATTTTTGCTGTCCCTTTTTTTGTGGCTGAACAAGAGCCATGGAGCTCTGTACCCCACCATTTTCATGGACCTGTATCTCTTGCCAGGTGTAACCTGCTGTGCTGGTGCTCACCTCTCTGCAGAATAGTACTGCAGTCCTTTCCTGCATCCTGCCCAGCATTTTAACTACTCTCCTAATGTCTCACACTGAGAAGATCTTGATGTACTGTTACTAGATGTGTGGCTAGCCCTACTGCCCTTCAGTGACAGCTGCTCCTGATAACAACTAATTACAAGTCCAAACCATTTATATCCTGAATCTTTTATCAACAGTGTTGTTTGCTTGCTTTTGGCTGAGTTATTTTGCTTTCCTGTGCCAGCACTTGGTGTTGTTTTTTTAGCCCAGAGCTGCTTATCAGTGTATCTGGATGTACACAACAACAGTCTCTGCAGTGCATCTGTAGATGAATTAGTCACTGCTGTAATAGCAGAATTGCAAAATTGATGGTTTAATAGTTTTAACTCAGAGCCTTCTTGTAAGTGCAGAAAACCTTGTACATGGTTGCTTAAAACTAATACTCTGAAGTCTCTTGGCTGTTGATTTAAGGTAGCAAGGTGGTTCAGAAGCAAAACTTCCCGAGTTCTGATATGAGGATGAGGGAATACTTACTGTTCTGGGAATGAAAATGGCTGCACCAAATGTGCTGTGGATTTATGGTTTTGCTAGATACTGTACTGAAATAGCAACTTTGGATGGAAAAATGGATCACTGTGCTTAGTCATACCACTGGAGCCCTAACTGAAGGCTACTAATTCACACCCAGCTGGCCTTAGACTGTCTGCTTTAGAGATAATAAATTAAAAGAACCTGCCTTCTCCTTCCTTGCTCTGGAAAGCTTGACACCTGTTACTAGCTGCTTTATGCAATTCCACTGCTCTGTGATAGTTTTCTTTTCTACAAGCTTTTCTGTAGATGACATTCTTTGGTTTGTTTCCTGTATCTTTCTTCCAACTTGATGAAAGCCATTATAAGTTTAGCTGGAGCTCTTTTGCACATCTCAAATGGATGCAGCATTTGGCATGTCTTTTGCCAGACATTTTAAGGAGTGTAAGTAGCTTCTCTGTGAGTAGTTGATTACTGAGAAGAGTTTGCAAACCCACCAGCTTTTGTACGCAAACTCTCTTACTCTGGGTTCTTTATAAAGCAGAGTTTCTGTTGAGACTCAGTCTGAGCTGATTAAGTTATTCTTGTGTTCGTGAATGACGTCAAAGCAAATGTCAGAGATCTAAGTCAGCAGGTGAATATAGCATGTAACAGACTTCATTATAGGACAGATGACTAATTACTTGATCTAGAATTTCCTTAACATGGTGTTCTGGTTATTAGAGGTGAATAGCAATGTCAAGGAGCACTCTTAAAAAATTAAAAGGTCCTCCAATTTTAGATACCTGTAAAGACCCTTATCAGCAAGGAACGCTGAGCACAGTGCTTGGTGTTTGTTGTTCCACAGTGGCAACTGCCAGGTGGAAACATGAGAGAGAAAAAAATCAGTAGCTGAGGCTCCAGCATGCAAAAGGCCTTAAACATTGGCAGTGATTGTTTTTGCAAGTGCTTGTGAAAAGTTTCCAAAAGTGTGTGTCAGCAGCCAAGGCACACTCAAGTCCAGTCAAATGGTTTGTGGGTGGCTGGAGGCTGCCCCTTGTGTAGCCACCCATGAACACTTTTCACCTAACTCCAGTATGATCCAACATGATCTGAGGTGCTTGTGTGTTTTACCTGTCAGACACTTAAACCAATGCAATGTAAAATTGTGCTCAAGGTGATAATGCTTCGCTCAGTAACTATGAAGAACAGAAGAATAGTTGGGTTTACTCTGTTACTGCCTTGTAATTTTGGAAATCTGAGTGGGGGAGCCAAGGAAATAACTGCATATATTCTTAAGGCAATTGTAAATTGTGGTGTTGAGAAAGGTGAAGTTGGAAACAATGGTTACAAATTAGGAAGTTAGTACAGCTGTCTGTATGTGTTTTGGTGGTAATTTTTCCAACTTGAAGCAGAGATCTTCTGAAGTAGGAAGGGAGCAGAAAACAACACAAAGCACAGTGCAGTTTGCTGATTTTTCATCTTCTCAAACAAGAGCATGTTGCTGGCAAAGCGGAGAGTTTACTGAGGGATTTGATTTGAAGCCAGTCAAATTTCAAGTCAGCAAGAATGATTGTACTGTCTTTAGTGTGTTTTGGAGCAAACTGGATTCTGTAAGGTGTGTTTTTCTGAGAAGTTGACTGGCTAGAAATAATCCTTTCTTAGCAACAGATCTGTTCCCTATATATTTGTGCTGAGGCGCCTATCACATCATTTCAGTGACAAGAAATTGGCTTTTGCTTAGTTTATTCCTATTGGCATTAGTGCAATGCCAAGGCTACTCTTCTACATTATGGTTGGTCCCCACTGACTTACAATTAGTTGTTCCTCAGCAAATTACCATAGGCATGAGAGCTTTTGGCAGGTGTAAAAAGTGCCTTAAGGTTCTTTGAACTCCTAGTAGTAGTGAGAAAGCAGCTTGAGTTCAAGGGCAACCTTTGTGGCTGACCATTAAAATCAGCAGGCTTTACAAGGAACTGAATGCATTAGATTAAAAAAATCACTGAATTTCAGTGATTCAGGGAAAGCAGAATGAGCAATATGGATTTTCTGTTCAGTCTTCCAGAGGAGAGCTCTTTGGAGTGTGTGGAGGAGTGGGAGGGTGAATCCTTACCACTACACCAGGGAAACATTGATTACCACTCTTGTGTCTTGTGGTCCAAGTGGGTAAAATAGTTGAGTAGCCACTTGGGTTTGAGGGGTGGGGGTGGGAAATTTGAAAGAATGGAAGTTAAAAGTAGTTTGTGTAGGTAACAGACTTGATGGTGATAATAAGCCCTGGGGTCAAGTGAGTGCATGTGGATGGGCAACAGGTGCTTTCTTGTTCTCCTGAGAGGAAAAGTAACCTGGAGGAAGGACTTGAAGGTTGTGGTTAAGCCATGTGGGCAATTGATAAACAATGTTATCTAGAAATCTCATGACTTTGATGTAAATGAAATGTCATAATTGATCTCTTCAGCTATCTGCTGTCAGCTGCTTGGCAGAGATGCATTACAATGCTACACATGATCTCAGATTTATAAACCTGTCCTTAGCTGTGCCACTGCACAGAGTATTATACTTAGACTCACTTACTTGAAAAATAATAAAGTAGAAGGGCAGGAAGAAGTCAGAACTTGCAAGAGAGTGTGTAATAATGTATTGTGTTAAGAGTTTTCTGTCACTAAATATATAGAAAAAGAAAAAATCTAGTGATGGTTAAGATGTAGTTGACCTAGTGCTACAGTAACATGGTACTCATGTGAGCAGTATTGAACTGTATCATACCAGGGTCACTTGGGGAGACTGATTGTGCTTTATAGACTCTCTTGCTGTGCAGGTGAATGTCAACCAACAGCCAACATTAGTAATGTGTCAAATGTCAGGTTGCTGGCCTTTGAAAGCAGGTGTGGGCCAGTTCCTAGTACACCACCAAATATGGCAGAAGGACATTGCTTGTCTGATCAGCAGGAAACCCAACTGTCAGACTAGATACACTTATCCAGCCTGTAGGGTTTATCTTGCCCTTGGAAGTTATTCCTCTAAATTAGAGCCAATGCCCTTTTCAGTACTTGCTAGTTGTCATGAGAATTGGTTTCTTCCTGCACCATTACACTGTGGGTATGATTTGCTACCTTTTGTGTGTCTAAGAAACATGCTGTTCATGAGAAATGCTCCCTGGTGTAGGCCTTAATTTTTCAAAAGTTTAGGTAACCTAAAAAAATTGTTACCCTTTCATTTGCTGAGAGGGAAAACTAACAAGTGCATGAAAATGAGGTGCAGCAACTAGATTTAGAATAAGTAGATTTTCTGTCTAACTTGAATAAGTTGGCATCTGGTTTCTAAATATGGAAAGGATATTTATTAGTTTTTTTGCCTGATTAGTGTTTAGCAGAGGTAGCCAGATTGTTTTGAGCTTATCTGCATTTGTTTTCTCGTTTAGTAAATTCCTAATGTTATACCACATTAAGTTATTAATCTCCTTAAAACTGTTGCATTGCAAGCATTGCCAACTTCTCCCCAAGCCCCCAAGTCCTGTATAAAACTTTGGCTTCATTTTAGCCTTTTAAAAGGTTATTTTTTCATTTACCTACATATTTTCAGCCATCTCCAGTTCTACTATGTTTTTGGAAGCAATACAATAATCTAATGAGATGATCTGTTTGAGCAACTGGTTTTAACCTCTGTGACATTTCTTGTTTGGGATATAAGCCTCTGCTGTTACTTCAGTACATGCTGTAGATTTTTTGTCAACTTCTTTTTCCTCTTAATACCATCTTCGTCTTCATTCCTTCCTTTGAGTCAGAGCTAGCAAGGAGGGATTGTAACTGAATTGCCATTTTGTAGATTCTTTGTGTTGAGTGTGAATTTTTCGCTTGTTTTCTGAGGTGTCTCTTTCATAACTGGGAGTGTGCATGAGGTTGAAGCCAAAGAGGAATAAACTGATTTCCCCCTTGAGAACAGAAGTGTCTTTGGCATCATCAGTTCAAGGTCACTTGCCTTTCTGGTTCTCCAGCATTTGTGTTCCTTTTTTCTGGCGCTCCTGAGATATTTGATAGCTTGGAGGTATTTTAAAGGCATCCTGGAAGTGCATTTCAGTTCAGCTCTTAATGGAACAGAGGCAGTTGCCTACACACTCCAGATCATAGTGCTCACTTTTTGTCATCTGGAAGAAATAAGCAGAAACCCACAGGAGAGCAGTTATCATCAGAAACTGTATTCAAGTTACATGCAGACTGTGATGGACTCTTATGGCTCAACAGTTCGTTTTGCCAGTGACAACATGAATGACTGAGCATAGCTCTGCAATCTGGAGAGGTCCTGCAAGATTCACTGTATCAGTTGCTCATACAGCACTTCAAGTTCTTCAGATGTAATCTGGGGAGTCCTGAAGATGAAGCAACGTGTGTTGCAGTATGTAAGTGGAAAATGTCCTATAAGCAATAGCTCCTCACAAAGAAAAAGTGAGTTTATTAGGCTATTACATTTGTTACAATAACTGTACTTTTTTTTGTGGTGTTTAAGGATGGGTGTACTATGAGCTACATTACGGAGTCAGGAAACTTAGGAATTTTTGTCTTTTTTGTGGTAAGTATTGAAAGGCTTGAGACTGTGAATGGAACTGAATGCTCTCTTCAGGTTGCTCAAGCAAGATGCAAACACTGGCCACTAAATCAATGTTCTAAACAAAAATTACCTTCTATTGTAATTCAAAGCAAAAAGAATAAGATTTTTTTTTGCTAGAATTTGAGCATATTGTCATGCTGAAAACAATTAGTTCTGTTGGAGCCATTTTTTCCTTTTTGTGTTTTTGCCAGAAGTTTAAAAGGGGAGAGTGAGGAGAAGGAAACTAAAAGAACAAGAAAAGCTGACCTTAATAACTTTGTGAGAGATGTTTAGAATGTCTCACTCTGTGCCAAATGTTTCCTTCTCTATCCTTCATCCCACCTGTAATTCTGCAGTTGCCTGTGGATGCACAGTACAGTGTAAGTAGTGTTGTAAGTCAAACAGCTGTATCAGAGTAGGAGGCAGCTTTGGCTGTATCTTCCCTGTATGTACCTCAGACAGCACTAGCAAGGAGTATTTGCTGCTTGTAGCAAGAATTCTCCATAGGGCATTAACTTACATGTCTCAGTGCACTGTGTGATAAAATCTCTTCCATGGAGCTGGAACACACTCTGGATGTGGCTGATTCCAGAGGAGGAAGAGATGGTTTGTGCCTCTAGAGTGGCAGTCAGGCAAGTCTGCATGTGTAAAGTAGTGGAAATTCAGAGATCTCCTTTTTCTTTTGTTTGTTGTTTTTAAGTCCCCTTTTTTGTTTTACACATCATTTACCGTTAGTCCATGGTATGTAAGGAGGATTAATTAAGCAGTTATATAATGATAACACTAGTAAATAACTATGGAGCTGCGTTAATGCTTTTGGCTATCAGTTGTTAAATAACTAAAAGGGTTCAAGATGTCAAAAGACTCCTGTTTGCACCACAAACACACACAGAGGCCAGTTGTGCACTTCGTACATGCATTGTTTCACGACTGTGCAGGCTGTGCCTGTAATAGCACACTGCTGGGGGCAACTGAAGTTCTAAGTATGCAGCTATGGATGACTGACTGTGGCTAGGTTTCCGTATTGAAATATTTGCTGTAAGTTGTCTAATGTTAAATATAACAATCAGATGACTCTGGCTTTTTCTTTGTGTCCCTAAGAGGACAAAATTCAGCTGGTAATTTAGTAAAAATGTCAGCTGTTTTGATAATTTGTCATCAAGCCTATTTGTAGGCTTGAAATAATTATTCTGATTAAAAACTCTGATTCATTAAACGCAGTAGTAGAGTTGTGAAGCTTTTATTGCCTGTGTTCCTGTACTTTCAAGATCGAACTGTATATTGCACTGTATTGCATGCTTGATTATTGAAATAAGATTATATGGGGTATCATAAAACTTAAGCCATACTATCCGAGACCACTGTGAGAATACCAGTGACTTTAAAATTATTTTTTTTTTTTATCAGGAGAAGTGATGTGGTGTGAAATGCCAACTCTCGTTGGCTTTCACAGGCCAAGTTTTCTTATAGTCATTGCTTGGTATTCAAATGCTCCCTTGAAGGTGATGAACAGTCCAAGTATTAAAGCTTTTAGTATCTTTTGTAAAGTCAGTTATTGGCCTCTAAATATCACAGAACCACCAGGTTGCCTATAATTATTTTGTGAATTTGGTAGATGTAACAAAATATTCTGTGTTGTCTTGTAATGACACATCCATTAATGTTTCTAGAGTGTTCAGAACTATGGAGGCTGTGCAACTAGAAAGCTGGCAACCTTTCTGTTCTCTAGTGACTGTAATTTTTGTAGTAGACATGCTGAGATTCAGAAGTGAAAGCAAGTCCACAACAAATCCTTTAAGTAGGATTTATGATTTAATAATTTTGTTGCTAATAGTTGAACTACTTCTGCTGTGCCTTCATGAAGATTTTTTTTTTACTCTTTTCACTTCCATAGCCTGGGAGAAAGATATAATTTTAGAGGTTTCAGTCAACAAAGACATGCTGGTGCTAGATATGTATTTCATATCCTTGTCATTGTACTCTATTTTTAAATTAAAGTGCCAGCCAACCTAAAGAGCATAATCTGTGTCTATGCTGGGTGTTCTGCATCTGTGCTACAAAACTGAAATCTTCCAAGCCTTAGCACAGCGCCACCAAATATACTTTTATATTTTTCCTATGTAATAAAGAGAAATGCTCTAGCAAGTTCTTCTCTTTATCCCAGAACTAAAACAGGCCATAAAAACAATCCTTCTCCCTCCAGAGGTCTGCTCAGGCATTGGCAATTGTTAAGATGCTTGCCTATCAACAGCCACTTGAGAAAGAATTTTAAATGGTTTTGTGACGTCAAGGAGGCCCAAGAAAATAGAGTCTGGTGCCAAATTACCTCCATCATTGAAAGCATGCAGTAAGAAATAGATAACACAGAAATAAATCTTCTGTGCAGTAGCTATCTCATTATATGCTCTAGCAACTCCTAATAAGTGAGGTTGTCTGGTATAGGAATAGCTAAAGAAGATGAACTTTCAGGCCCTTATTTTCTGATTTATGATTCATGAAAAGCCAGCCTAATCTGTCTGACATCCTGCTGTCTGGACAGAATGTCTGCGAGTAGTGTGGACCTTGCAGAGGGAAATGCCCTGACCAAGTTACAGCCTACGAAAGTGAACAATTTAAGTCTGATGGACAAAAAACTGAATCTCTTGAATGAAAAGATGGACAAACTGTTGCATTTCCAAGAAGATCTGACAGGCAAACTGCAGCGAGTTAACAAAGGCATTGATGATGTAGAAAAAGGCATTAACAAGCTGACAGTATCCTGGGCAGCTCCTGATGAGACAGATGCAATGAAAAAAGGCCTGAAGGTATCAGACTGTACTCACCAGACTGATATTCAGAGCATATGCTCAGAAGTGTTGAAATTGGTGAAGGCTGCCCAGATAGATGCCTCGAAGCATAAGGAGAGGCTGACAAAGATAGAGAAAAGGGTTGATACACTGGATAAAGTTATTACATTTGTGGGAGAAGTCTTAAAAAATTCTAAAGTAGTGGATTTTATTCTCAAAGGCATTGTGCCCTGGAAGAAGGGAAGTCTGCTGGAAATCCTTGTTGAGGTTGGTTTTGTTTTACTATTCTCTATATTTCTCTTTATGATGTAGCAGAGCTTCAGGCTTCTCTGCTGATTTCTTGCATAATATATAATTTAGTTTTTCTTTTCGTTACTGCTGTGACCTTGGAATTGCAAGCCTCTTAAGGCAGAGACCAAGGCTCAAAATGCCTTGCAGTCTTGTCTGAGGTTCCCAAAGTGTGCCAGGCAATCCTGTAATAAGTGTGAGGAGTAGATGGCTACTCTGAAGGACAATTCAGCTTCTACCAGTGCTCATATATCAGCAATGTCATTCAAATTAGTGACTGAGTTGAGGCCCCAGTGAAAAGTATGAGTAACATACTGGAAGCATATCTTATTGGAGGTAGCTTCTGTTTTCTTGATTGATCATGAATTCTGAACACAGCGCCAGTTACTGAAACCTGTGCTGACTTACGGTTCTATTATCGAGCAGATTGAGATGTCCTTAGACATCTAAGTTGTCCTTAGCTACATCTTTATGGTGAACCCCTGACTTCATCAACTCCATCAACCTTGTTCACTCCTCAAATCAGATAGTTCTTGTGTTTGCAAGATCCTAGCCATCAATTCCTATGCCTTTTTTGAGGATAGTGAAAGAGGAACAGACAATTCTAGTATATAGTTGATACAGTCTTTTGGAGTTGACTAACCTTGCTTTTAAAAGTTACAGGCATCTGGAATTAGTTTTAGCTAATGGGAGTTTTCAGTTTTCACTGTGGCTTGTATCTCAGAGTGGGGAGAAGGGGGGGGAAAACTGCAAGTCTTGGAATAGGTTTGTTCATTCCAAGAATCTCCTGTTATTAAGAGGTGTGATTACAGTAAGGAGAACTTAGCTCAAATGCAAAAGTCCACTTGTATCTTAATCCAAATGTTGTTCTGTAATATGTTTTGGTGGAGTGTATACCCAAAATTTACAAGGACAGGGCAATGCTAGATGCTAACACTGCTTTTCAGGCTTTCCAAGTACTTTCCTGATCTCCCTTTTTAAGTGCCAGAGGCTGATAAGTGAGGTAGACTGTTTTATAAAGAGTTTCCATTAGTGTTGAGAGCAATAAATCACACGTTAGTTGTCAGTCTTAATTATGAGTATAAAGATGATCAACTAATTTTGTTTCCAGATAGCTAGTTCCTAGGTGAAAAGAGCAGTAAGGAGGAATGTAGAAAAAGGGAGGTGATGTGAGGGATACTGGAGGAATGTTTTACATGGGCTACTGTCTGGGTTGCTGTTAACTAGCTTCTATGCACTGCCTCCTCATCAGTCTTTGCAAAAGAGGAGACTGAAGGAGATCACAACTTCAAGTTTTATGGGTAGGTGGATAGAGACTGATCACAGGCTGCTGAGTGATATTTGAGCTAGGCTTGGATTAGAGAAGTAGTGTGTGTCTGTGACCTGGCTGGGGTAACACTGAGCAAAGCACAGGTGAACTTATAAACAAATTGGCTTGTGCTGAGCCATGTGCTAAGTTAGGACTAGTTTTTGCAGCCTGTTTTGTGATGATGGTAAAGACATGTCCAAAGAGCTCCACAGTTGCCTGGGGGTTGCACAAAAAGGTTTGCTACCTGCTTGTTTCAGGTTTCCAGCCTTTGGTGTTTTGTAACAGTGTGCTGCTTATCACAGAGCTGGCTTAGGGCGAGGTTACTCAGTGTGGGGATGGGAGTGGGGAGGTCATGTTTTCATTTATGGGTGAAGCTGCTTGATGATTTGACAGCATTCCAGGCATGCCATGGGAATACTTGTGGAAGAAGTTTTGCAGGGTTGGAGTCAAATTAATAAAAGGCTATGAATTGAGCTTTGTAGGATCCAAACCTCTGACTTCTTATTTAAAAAATAGACAGAAAAAGCCACCAGCATTAAACTGTCACTTATCCAAGGCTTTCTTTGCACGTAGGATTTTGCAAGAATTATGCTCCCTCTGGTCATTGTTGCAGGTTTGCTTAGAGCTGTAATAAAAATGGTAATACTTTTTTACTACTTTTACTCTTTGGGTGTTCTGTTTTTTGGGAATGGGGAGGGAGGGGGAGCTCTGTTGTGGAGTCAATATGGTTGACGCATGAAATCTTTAACTGCTTTTACTAACAGATGAAGGGGCTGATTTGCAGCAATCTTGTAATCAGTCTTATCTGCAGAAATGTTTTAAATGTTGCTTATTTGCTTGTATGAATAAGGACAGGAGGCTGCTCATCACTAGATTATAACTATATGTCAACCAAGAAATGTTTTTTGCTAAAAATAAGTTTAGTTTTAATTTCTCAAATGTATTGCTTTGTGAAGTGTTTAGTGGTGCTATTAACAAAATATCCATCTTGTTCTTTCTTAATTGGAGGAAGAAATTTGCTTAAATGTACTTCTAAAAGACAGTAAGTCTGTTTCTAACGATGCCAAAGGTGACACATGTCATGTCAGGTACATAGACAAGAGTTACCGTAAAGCTAGAGGCTCTTTTTTGGTATCATCTGTCATGGCTCCAATCACAAATCTGTAGATGCCTTGAGTCAAATATATTAATATCTTCAGAGACATTGCTTATCTTTCCATCACCAGCCAAAAAGCAACAGAAATACAGTATCATTTCTTTTTCTAATGTCTCTTAAGTGTCACTTGTGGTTTTTAATCAAAAGGAGTAAAGATCACAGGAGACAAAATCTCTTGACATCCAGAATTCTGGAAAGCAATGAGCTAATGTTTTATTCTGTGGAAGAGATTATTCTGTTTTATTCTGGGAAGAGATTGAAGGAAGGGAGTAAACACAACAGGAACTGAAAACTCAGAAAGTCAGAGGAGTTAGTGTCCATTTTACAGAGTCTGAGGACTTACCTGGGTGGAGGAATCTAAGGGGAAAGAAACACTCTTGGCCATAACTGTAATTTTTGTGTTCCCCTGTCATTTTTAGGCCAAAGATAAGCCTGAGGAGGGTGGTGCAAAACCTAAGCATGTGCTTAGTAACAGAGGAACCCAAACTGAAAGCAAGAAGCCTCTGGAAGGTATGTATCACTTCACGCGTGCTACAAGCTTTGCCTCTAGAATGTGCAGCAGGCAAACGAAATTGATAGCCTGCCATTTCCAACTACCTGAATTACTCAAACATAACTGAGTAACTTTGTTTACCAGTATTGGGAAGATAGAATTGTTCTCACCTGCTCTGCAAGATGGTCAAACCCCACAAAATGCTAGATGATAAAGAATCTAAAAGCCTCACCTTTGTTTGGCTGCACAGTGTTTTTTGCTTTGCAGTTACAGTGAGCTGAAGTGAGATCAGTACTTGTTTGTACATGTCATGGAGATAGTGGTAATATCACATAGCATATGTAATAAATGCTTTTCCCTTAACATATCTGAACTAGTCCTCCTTCCTCCCCCCTCCCTGAAAATGGGACATGTTGACATTGGGAATATGTTCTTTTGATCAGTAAGTTTCATTGTCATATCAGGGCTACTTTCCTATTTCGGGTGCATCTGTCAGGGCATCGTCCTGTTACATCCATTGTTAACGCCTGTGGAGCTGTGACGGGTGAACGTGATGTTGAGCAGGCCCTGTCATGCTGTTGTCTTCACAAATTGTCAGTGAATCCTTTAAACTATGGGTGATCCCCTTTTTACCTTCATTGTTTAGGAAGTGACAAAAATGAAGTAGATGATCACAATTTTGACTCAAAAGCTGCAAAGGGTAGTGAACTAAGCTTGCTTGCTAGTGACCTGTAAATGCTGAATCCTGAGAGAATTTACCCTAGAAATTTCCACTGTTAATATTCAGTACCATTGCTGTGAGAAGGTGCTGAAGAACTTTGTGTCCTTTGGTGGAAAATGCAAGAGGCACTTTCTCAAGCCCCAGCTTGAGTCTTGCTCAAGTATGTCTCTGCCCCTCTAATCAGACAAAGGGCGTATCAGGTTCAGGAGAGTCCTGGATGGGTCTACAGTGCCTGAACTACCTGTTATATTTGCCTGCAGAGTGATTTCAGAGTTTAGATGCAGTGAGCTTGAGCTTTGTTTGCTTTATGGAAATCCCAGTTCAGTCTCTTACACTGCTGGAAAGCCAGCAGAGCAGTTAAACCTCTGATGAAGCCATGAGCATTAACAATGGCTGTCTCAAGCCTGCTTGTGAAAGGATTTTAAACCTTTTGTGGGGGTTTCTTGCTACATTTTCTGATGTACATAACTGCATAGGTTATTTTGAATGGTGGGTTACTTTATTGCCTCTGTTTTGCTGTGACTTTTGTCAGGGATAGTTTATTAATGGTTTGTTTTATGCAGAGACAGAAAGTGGGAAAAAACTGGATGAAAACAAGGGAGCATGTGAGAAGGTGAGCACTTCTAGTGCTGTAGCCCACAAAGCTGACTCCAAACCCCAAGTTAAAGAGAGGACAGCGCAGCAGCAAGCAGTAGAAGGTGCTGGCAAAACAGATAGCTCTAAGAGCTGTCACCAGCTAAAGGACATGGGTGTCAAAGCTGTGAATCAACACAACAGTCTTCCCTTCATAAATCAAGATCACATAAGCAACAAAAATGTTCCTGGTAAAGCACACGATACGGACAGAGCCCCATGCCTAGATGGGTGCCACAAGCAGCTTGTTAATCAGAAACTCAGAGAGAATGAAAACAAACCTCCAGCGTCGAGTGCGGCATCCCGGGAAGCTGTGCCCTCCACATCCCTGGCTGTATCTAACACAGGGTGTGAAGTGACACATACCAGGTAATGGCCTTGTTGGTAGCTTTCTGTGTGATCTGAAACCATTTCATGTGTTAGAAGGAAAAAAAAGGAAAGCCAGGTCATAAAGGAGGCAGCTCCTACTTGAGGCATGATCCAGGGGAATGAATCAGGGATAGGAGTGGTTAAAGCAGAAAACTCAAAAACAGCAACTAAATTTTTATGAAGCCAAGGAGTCAGAGGGCTACATATATATGAGATTTTTTTTATTTGATTGGTGCTGTAATTTATTTGAGATAGAAATGTGACTGACCTCATAGCTCCAGTAGTTGAGCATTTATAAAGCACTCACTCCTTTCCAGCTGCTCTGTTTCTGTGACTGTAGGGGTGAAAGGAATTTGAGCTATTTACTAGTGTATGATAAAACCAAACAACTTTAGTTTGCTGTCCTTGGTGTTTTTGTGGGTGTTTTTTTATGCCTTTGTCACCTAAAGATATGACCAGGTTGTTAATTTATTAACCTCCATTAGCCTAATCTTCTCCTCTCGTAGGTGTTTTGTAATATGTCTTTTGTAATCCATTTACTTTTGAGTAATTTATTTAGGATTAGATTTTAATTCCATTTATTTAAATTTTAAAAACCCCATATAACGAAGAATGACCAAAACCCACAACCGAAAACCCCCTACCAACCAAACCCAGACAGTTGGAAATTCTGTGGCAAATGTTAACTGCCATGCCTCCTCTGTTTGGGCTGGTGGATATCAAGTTATTTATATATGTGTATGTATGTGTGATAGCCACACTCACACATATGTACACATTTATATGTATGTGTATGTTACTTCATGAGTGGAATTTCCCCATCTTGTGTACAAGTCGGTGTCTGAAGCCAAGACAAGGATAGGTGTACTTGAATTTGAAAACTTTGAGTTTGTAGCAGTACTTGTGAACACAGGGTGGACACTTGAATCTTGTGTAAAGGGCAACTGTCTACTGGGATTACAGGACTCTTAATAAAAAATAAAAAATAATGAAGAATAAATCTTCCAAATGAATGGAGGTTGTCCTGATGTCAGGATATAGGCTTCACAAGAGAAAGGGTTCATTGCAAAGTCTGGCACACTGGGATGTTTTTCCCTAAGAGACTGAGAGTAAGGATGTGGCAGGAGAAAATAGCAGCTTTCACTACTGTGGTCTCTTTCCAAACATTCAGGAACAACTCCTGTGTATAGTTTATAGACTGTGTTACTTCCAAACTGGTTGCTGTAATAACACTAAAACCAGAGGGAGCTCCCTGTATTTCCCTCGTGGGTCCTAGGCTCTGGCTGGTGGGCCACAGGCATGGTGCTTCAACAGCTGGAGCTGCCTCTGGGGAGCTGCCTTGAAGGCTCTGCCTGTACTGTGCTCTGAGGATGGCTAAAGGGGTTTGTGAAGCAGTGGAGGAGCAGTTGCTGTTACCCCTTGGAAGTCAGTGCTGGTTGATCATGCTGTGCCAGGCAGTGAACTTAGAGATAGGCAGCAGCTTCTGAAGCAGCTGGTTGGTTTGGATAGGGGGTGTCTGAGCCCCGGAGACTTTGGTTTGGGGAGGAGTGAGGCCAACAAAAAACTTTAAGGCAGAGCCTGGAGTAAACTCCAGGGGAAGCTGCAGCCATCCTGCGGAAGGTACTTAATACACTTGTGTGTGGGGGGGTCACTGAGGATGGTAAATGCCTCTCTAAAATGAACACAACTTTTAAAGAATTCTGTGAGCCCACGCAGGAGTGTCAGAAGAACATTGTGTTCCCCTGACTGGAGAATGCCCAAGAGTCCCACCAAGTTTAGCCTTGTCTAGATTAACAGTGGAAGTGTTTGCTCAGAGCTGTGTTCAGCTGCTGCAACAGCTCACTTGTGCAACTTAGATTCATAGCACAACACAAAGGTGGTAAAGGTGCTGAAAATGAGAAACATCAGACTTCTGTTATGCAAAACCAAACATTTTCTTTTATAACATCTTTTCTAATAAGATAGCTTCACTGAAAGAGGCAGTAACTTCTGTGAAAATGAGGTAAATTATCTCCTAGACTTCAGAAATTTCCTTGCTGTCATATAAAATCTGATCTACAACTTCACAAGTTTCGTTCAGCCTCATTGAAATCACTGTGTGCTCATGACAGTTGAAGCAGTAACAGAAGACTCAAAAATCATCACATTAATGTCTTTGATGGATTTTAGGAGGATAGAGAATCAGTTTTAACCTGTATTTGTTCTAGGCAACAGAGGAAAAAAAATTACTAAACTTTTCCAGTAGCTAGAATGCCAAGGAAAACAGTACTGATGGAGTGAGAGAGTTTATGAAAGTTACATTTTTAACAAAAAGCTGTGGAAAGAATGCTATCCCGTCGGAAGACCCAAACACAGATGTTTGAGTGTGCAGGTCAGCCAGCTGGAAGAGGACAGGGATGAGTGCAAACCTTTGGATTTTTAGAGCCGTATGAGCAGTCAGACATGTAGATAATCAGTCTGTAATTTGTGAAGGCAATCACTACCCTCTCTCTGCCCAGATAAGTTGTATTTTATTAGACCAACTTAATAGTTGAAAAAGAGAGTAAGGTTTCAAATGTGGGATTAACACTTTGCAATGTGATATATTTTGTGTTCAGCAGAAGGTCTGCATAGACACAGCTGAGGACACAGAAGAAGCATCAGCACACTTTTTGGTGCTCTTCCTTTAGTGTTGTATTGCCTAAGAGAGTTGATATGGTTAGATTTCTTTAATACTGTAGAAATCTGTAGTGTCAGAAGTTTACAGATTTTTTTGTCTCCCCCCAAAGTTACAAAAGCAAGGCTAGTCATCTGCATAATGTGTCAGCTGTTTGCTCTGCAGGATATCCATTGATACACATATGACTGAAATGAAAGAAAATACTGAGAAGACCAAGGAAGGAGGCTCAAATGATCACAGAGGTAAAAGTCCCAAAGTAAAATCCCCATCCTCCACACCAGCAGAAGTAGAAGGAGTTGCACAGCTGCCTGACAAATTAAAAGTTCAAGAGAGTCCTAAAAACATCAGCACTGAGCCAAATCAAGAAGTGAAAGAGGACAATAAGAAAAATGAGCTTGCACCTCAAGTAGGGAAGCAACAGCCATTACTGAACAAGCCCAAACCAGGTAAAAAGGCTGAAGAGAAATCAGAATTAAAATGCAAGCCCATAACCTCACAGAATTCCTCTGCAAAGGAGCCTACAAAAGATCTCGGAGTAGAAGTGAAAATCCATCAAGAAACAGAAAAAGCAGAAGAATCCCTGATGGGTACCAGTTCTGAGAGGAGAGAATCTGAGTCTGCATCTTCAGGGGGAAGTGAAAATGATGCCCATCAGTGTAGAGGAATGGCACCAGAGAAGATTAAGTCATTGGAAGCTAGTAAAGAGCCTCCCACACAGGATGAAATGATTGTTGGTAAGTTGCTCCCAGGTACTCTTGAAAACTTTTACATTGAGATGTTTGTGCTGCCTGTGTGTCTTGTAGGCAGTATACACAGTATATATACAATATATGCAGTAATAGTTGGAACACTGCTCAGTAGACCAGCTGTGCCTTACAGTTCAAGAGTATTTACCTAAATGCTACAGGTACCTTTGTGTAAATTACAAGTGTATTAACATTTGTACAAGTCTTAATAGGAATTTTCCTTTTAAAGCCAGTTTTGGGAAAAAAGTTCTTTTAAAATAAAACTGGGTGAAGTATATGTGTGATCAGAAGTATGAGCAATTTTGAGAAAAATCCATTTTCTTTAGAGCAAGCATTTATTCCTTAAGATAGAATATGCAAATCAGGTATGATTTAGCATACTCCTCATCTGTAAAAGGGTGTTGGCAGTAAAAGTCCCTCACTTGAAGTAACAGAGAGACTTTGGATCTTTTCAGCACATCCCTTTTTATGGCTAACTGCACGTGCAATGGTTATTCTACTTGCGTGCCACTCTAAAAACAGTGAAGGAATCACATGCTTAATTTTTTCCAGACACTTCAATGCATTTCTGAATTCCAGTAGGAGAAAAAAAAGATGATGTGGTAGAGGAACCCAAAGCAAAGAGAAAAGATGGGTGAGAGGGCAATGCACTCTAGTGAAGTTCTGTTTTGAGTGTTCATAAGTGTTGCCTGGAGTGTTTGTCCCTTTGCCCCACGGCCACAGGAGCAGTGTGCATGTGGCTGTGGTCCTGCTCTGCCTCAGCAGTGCCCATCTGGGAAATGGGGCTCATCCCCTGAGGAATAGCCATGCTGAAGGGGAGGACAGCACAGGAGTATGATTTTGTGGAGCTGTGGATACTGGGAGCACAAAAGGCAGCTGAGACTTCTCATTACACTTAGCAAACACAGCAAGGTGATGTGAGTGTCCTGTGGATTGAAGTCATTGGTGTGAGGGAGGTGAAATTGGGTGCAGTGATGTGTGCAGAACCACCTCAATGACCAGTTTGTCTCCTGTTCAGATGACAGCCCTTCTCCTCCAGCTCCTTTCGAACATCGCATAGTGAGTGTCAAGCAAGCAGAGGTGACAACGTGCTACTCGGTGTGTCGTCATGAAGTACTGGGGGGGTGAGTCTCCAGGTCCCTAATGCTGTACTGCTCTTGGTGGCTGAGGCATGGAGAAATCCAGTTAGCTGCAGAGCTGTCTTCTTTAGACATCTCTGAAGTGTGTGTGGGTGAGGCATCTACAAGCTTGCTGAGATGAACCCTTTTGGGCTATTATAGTTGCTGAGCTCCTTGTGTCAACCATCTGTCAATTTTGGGGTGTTTGTGGGGAGTGTCCCTTAGATGACAGGTTTCTGCCCAGTTCCATTTTCAGATGCCTGACTGTGATCTTGGATGACTTGTTTTTGCATTTGTTAGAATAATCCTGGCCACAACTGGTGTAATGAGAAAAACCTGTAACCTTCAGTCAGATTCTGAGCATTTGAAGTCAGCAAAGCCCCTTAAGTCAGGCAGCTTCTGAGATCTTTTTTCCATACTGAACTGCGTATTAAAGAAGACTAAGGGAGAAGTTATAATTATTTTGACCTTATGTTTAGTTTTCACTCATAGGAAGTCTGCAGCTGCTTCAGCCTTTGTATTCTTGTTTCCTTACTTATCTGACAATGAGGTCTGATTTACAGGCTGATCCAAGTACAAATAAGGCTTTGTAAGTATAAGCCTGATGATGCAATAGCAGAAAGATGGTGTTTAGAAATCATCCCGAGGGGCATTACTGTATCCGAGTGACATGGGGGGAGAACTTACAACACATGAGAAATGCAGTCTTCTGGAGTGGCTACAGTTACTAGCCTTACAGTCATTTAAAAAGCTATGAGATCAGGACAGAAATACCCTTGTTAATATACCCACTAACACATCACTGAAGGACAGCAAGTGGGTATAGTTACAGCAGTGAAGGAGAATATCATCAGGTCATCGTACCGCTGTGAAATGTAGTAACAGGAGGGGCGCATAATGTTTTAGTGTAAGCATTGAACAACTGGCTGGAAAGATAAAACTAATCCTTCATAAGCTGCAAGAAAGAAGAGATTCGTGCTGCTGGCCACTTGATTCTGTTCACATTGTACTGTGCTATTTTTAATCAAGGATAAGAATAGTTGTATGAAGAGTTTCTGTGGTGAGCTGTGTTAAGCTGGTTTCCCATCTTCTGTTTGGTACTGACAGGGGACGTTTTGGGCAAGTTCATAAGTGCATGGAAATATCAACTGGGCTCAACCTGGCAGCCAAAATCATAAAAGTGAAAGGAGCAAAAGAGAAGGTAACTCTGTGAACCCCATTGAGCACATTGTAAACCTGGCATTATTGCAAGCACCTTAACACCACTTCCCTGAATCATAGCAAGACGCAACTTGTCGTTGTAAAATCTGTCTTAGTAAGTAGCAGCTTGGAGGTTATATGACTATTATTTATCATTTCCTATGTTTGTGATTAAACCTTGTGTCCACATGAGACATGCACTATAGCTGTTACTGGGTTTTACAGATGATTGTATTTGAATGTATTGCAATTTAAGGAGCATGTTTTGCTCATTTTTTTGTTGTTGTTTTTTCAGGAGGAAGTAAAAAACGAAATTAACATAATGAACCAATTAAATCATGTGAATCTGATCCAGCTTTATGATGCTTTTGAAGCCAAAAATAATATCACTCTGATAATGGAATAGTAAGTTCAAATGATCTCAGGAATTGTCAGATGTTTGGGTTTTCTCAGGTCACTAAAGGAAATAGGGAAAAGATAATTGTGAGGTGTGAAGACGACTTGGGTGGTTTCTCATCAGAAGAGAGAGTAGATTTCTCTTTCAGAGGGAAAAACCCCCATGTTTTAAAGGTAATGTCTTCAGGTTAAAAATTACATGTTTGGCAAGTTTACAGTTGAAATAAATGGTAAGAAAGGCAGCTATCTTCAAGAGTATGAATGATTACAAGATTGTTAATGAACAGAACTTAACTATGGTTCATTTTTCATTTAAATGTAACTTTCAGGCTCCAACATTGTCCCTAGCTACCAAATCACATAAAAGTGTTGTTGGTAAACAAAATCTTGTATTAGGGAGAGAGTGAAGGTGAGAAACCCAGACAAGAGGAGGGGTGAGGTGTTCTAAGTGGAATTAGAAAAGACATGGAGAAGGTGGGAAGGTGGTAAATAATATGCATGGTCTGCCTCCTTTGAATAATTTCAGGACTAATAAAAATGCCTCCTCATTTGAAGGTAAAGAATTTTGATCCATATTAAATATGGAATCCAATAAAGGGACATTTCATGATGTGTATCTGCTGCCTGTTCTGTGTAGTGGCATATTGCTTTACAAAAACTTAAAGTTTTATAACCTAAAAACTGAGTGTCTGCTACAGAACTAATTGTTAATGACATGAAAAAAACAAAATTGAAATAGCAAATATAAATATAAGACATTTAAAATGTGTATATTGAAGTTAATATCTGAAGTTATTACCTTACAGAACCTTGTCAAAGCTGTATGTCTGATGTAATTTTCTCTTAATTTTTGTGCAGAATTAAGTCCAATTGTCAGCTCGTATAAAGTAACTTCTAGTTTTAGAAGTTTCATCTAATAAATTTTATAGGTTGAGGACTTATTTTCCCTAGACTAGTAAGATGAGCAAGTAATAGATACTTTGGTACTCCCTGTAGGTTCTCCAGGTCCCTGTTAGATCACCTGGTCACGTGGGTTTGGGTTGGGTGTATTTCCCCCCCAAATGTTAGTGACAACTTATCAAATTTTAACTTAGATTTATACTTAAATTCACACTCACAAATAAGTCTTTTGAAGTCATTGAGAATACTGATACACTTAATATTGGATGTGTTGGTTGGACCCTTGCTAAATTAGAAAGCCTAAGTTCCCAGTTTGGAAATAAATTTAACTAATGGGTAATTTTAGGACTTTTAACACTTTTTAATGTCAAAATTTTAGCCTTGATGGTGGTGAATTATTTGACCGGATTACAGATGAAAACTACAATCTAACAGAGTTGGATACGATCCTGTTTACCAAGCAGATTTGTGAAGGAGTCCACTACTTGCACCAGCATTATATTCTCCATTTAGATCTGAAGGTCAGTGGTTCATTCTCCCTGCTCCTAAGTGATGCTGTGGTTGAGACCACCACAGAATCTCTAATTATAAGAGTCATTTCTCATCTCATTGACTTATGTCATGATGAAATAGACTTACTTAATTCAATAGCCACAATGAATGGACCTCTACAGATTCATCACTTTTTTTTTAAGTGTCTATTTGGTAGCTTGCTTTGAATAGTGAAACGAATAGGGTTCTGTGTGTTTGCCTCTCTTAAATCAGAAGCTTTTCATTCTGTGTGGAATTAAACAATACCCTTTTGTGACCAATGAAAAAACCACACTTGAAACACTCTTTGACCAAAAATGCCTCCAGTCTTCCCTCTGCTTTTCCCTACCCCCTTGTAACTGTGTTCAAATACTTACTCAACCATCTTCCTATTGTTTGTATGTTTTACTGCCTGGAACTCAACTGTAGTTAAAATGACAATGTTCTCTTATTGGCCCCTTAATGACTGATCTTTTTGAACAGACATACCAACTGTTTTGGTTTTTTTCTGCTTGTTTATACAGCACCTTACACAGATGATATTAGGCCTGCTTGGCCTGCAGACAGTTTTGCAGTTGTAACAAGTTTGGACACCACCATCTCCCCCACCCCCACCTTGAAAAAATATTCTCATTGGAAAAAACAAATTTGTACCTCTGTGGGAACATCAAAGGATGCATTTGACATGTTTCTTGTGGCTTTTATGGAGTTACTTTTTTACTTAAGCAGTAAATCCAGTGGGTAGACCTCAACCATCAGAAGGACTCTGTTTTACATAGGGGGGCCTTTCCACTTCCAAATCTGTTATCTATGGTGAAATACAGGATTATTGTTATACAGAAACAGAAATCAAACTTCTTTATGGGAGATGCAAAACCAAACCTTTCACTAACTCAGTATGCCAGTAAAATCCATCTCTCCCATGACAGCAATAAAAGGAAAATATTGTACTAAAAATTATCATTAAAATCTGAGATTTTTGGACTCTCTTGCTAAACCTCTCTCTCACGCAGTCATACATTTAACTCAAAACACCCTTTTCTGTTTTTGTAGCCTGAAAACATACTATGTGTAAATCATACAGGAAACCAGATTAAAATTATTGACTTTGGATTAGCAAGGAGGTAAGTGTTCAGTTATTAGTTTATTTTAAGAAACAAAACCAAAACAAACCTACAAACCTCTGATGTGTTTTTGGTAGTTCTTGGGGTTTTCTTTAATGCATTTTGGTGGTTCTAACATAATTCTACTATGTGAATGAGCTAAGCAGTATGCTATTGCAGGCATGAGTGTTCTGCTGTGTGCATTAATTGTCTAATTACATTTTCAAACAAAATTTCTGTTGGGTAAAGCTGTGCTGCTGTTCTAATTATCACAGAATTATTCCCCATATAAAGCTTTTACTCTAGGGACTCCATGAAGGTTCTCAGAGACTTCTTGACTGCTGTGTTTTATTGTGCAGGTTCTAGTTGTGGACATTTTCTCTGAAACTCTTCATGTACATAAGTTGATTGAAGGAAAAAAAGCAAATAAAGGCATGTTTGAACCATCCCATGTGAAATGGGAAACCCCCAGATAAACATGGGCATTTCTCCATTCTTCTACTTGCTTGCATGTGTTGGTTAAAGTAAATTGGTGAGGGCATGAGTCAACTCCCCTAGAATGAAAAGGAGTGACTCCTGTTAGTGTAACAGTAAGAACAACAACACTTCTCTATTGCTTTTCTAAACTCTGAGGTTTTTCTTAAGCCAAAACCTGCTACATTCATGCATATATGTGTCTACGTGTGTGTATGTATGTATCTGTCCAATAACTTTTTTACAAGTGTTTTATGAAAACAAATAGATGCATTGAGGTTTTTTGTGGGTATGGGTTTTTTGGTGGTGGTTTTTTTTTTTGTTTTAGTTGGGAGGGTAAAGATGTAAACTGGTACTAAAGCAGTTCTGAAACAAAATCTTTCAGGAAACAGAGATGTAAAAGCAATGCTTTAATGATTTGGTCTGTCTGTACAGAGATGTAACTCCAGCTGCCATCAGTGACAATTATTCTAGGTTCAGTTTTGTAACCTTTCCCTTTTAAGCAATAGACCAGAATAATTTTCTCCATATATGGGATCACTGTTTAACTTGTTACCAAGCCCAGATAATCCTCTTCAGAGTCCTACCTTAGCAGTTGTATTGTGCTCATATCTGCTACACAGACCTTTACCCTGAGCTGTAGCTGAATACATCCCACTAAGCAAATGCTCTCCAAACCTGTTTTAATGGAAGCTGCTTTATTTGTTTTATGTTGGACATGTGCTGGAAAGCATCCTGTGGAGTCTGGCACAGAGTAAAGCTGCTATCACTCTGTAGGGGAGGCCTCTACATGTTTTATTGCACTTAGTCTTCCTTCTGGGTTTGCTCTACCAAAGGTAGATTGTGGTGTATTCACCTGAAGTCACTGGCAAAATTTATTTAGTTTTTAAGACCTTAATGCTGTCTTGATAGCTTGGGTGAGAATGCTGTGCTCACTCTACCATGCCTGTGTGGCAAAAAGCCATGATTTTTACAGATGTGACACGTGTTCCCCAGCCTCCTCTCAGCAGCAATGTCTCTCTCTTTCCGGTGAAGGTACAAACCTTGTGAGAAACTGAAGGTTAATTTTGGAACTCCAGAGTTCTTGGCTCCTGAAGTGGTGAATTATGACTTTGTTTCCTTCCCAACAGACATGTGGAGTGTAGGCGTCATCACGTATATGTTGTGAGTAACCTTGTGAGGGGTCATGGCCACGGCACCAGAGGCTCTGCAAAAGTGTGCCAGTGGGGAGGGTATCTGCAGAGCAGGGGTACAGCAACCTGTGAGCCCAGAGCTGCTGTGATGCCCCTTCATTTTGTTAAAAAACCCCAGCCTTTAATGCCAAGGCATCTCACTGTGTGTACAAAGTCTCTAAACAGCAAATAATGCTTTTGATAAATACGTAAATGTTCTCATTTACCACATTATTTAGCAAGATAAAGTGGGTCAGGCCTTCTTATTACTTGGAAAAGTTGCCCAAAGCAAGTCCAGTTTTCATTTTGATTGTGTTCTTGAGGATCTGATTTTCAAATTTGCAATCTGATCATTTTAGTAGCTTGGACTTGGTGTGCATCTGTACAGAATTAATGTTGGGTGTTAGGCCATGGCTCTAAAAAATGTCATGTCACAAATAGGGCTAAAACGTTCCTCTGATATCTGAATGGCTTGTCTGTCCAAACTCCCTGCCTTCCAATGAGCTGACTTTGCATCCCAGAATCTTTCAGATGCTTTCTGTGAACATAAATACATTTCTGGTTTAAATTTGTGTGTTAGCCAAAACTCAACTGAAGCAAGTGAAGCAATCAATCTGAGCTTAAAGACTATTGAAAAATGTATGCTATTGTTCAGAGTTCTGTTTAATTCAAGCCAAATTACAGATACAGCGTTGATTTTGGAAAGACCTTGAGTGCCCCCAGCTTTCCTAGCTGGGAAAGCACTGGAACGTGTACCTAGATCCCCACTTAATTGAGAGATCCTTGGGGATCTCTTAATAGTGCTCCCTGATGTAGCAGAGCGAACTCCTGGAGGGTAACACTAACATTACAAAGCTTTATTGCTCCAAACTGTTGGCTTGTCTTGGCAGGGATTGAGAAGTGGAGCCCTCCATAGCTAAGAGTTCTTCCTCTCCATAAGCTAACAGCAATTATAAAGCAGAGGATTCATAGAGGGGAAAAACATACCTTGCATGTAATAACTAATCTCACTCCCGTTCTTTCTTTTTTTAAGGCTTAGTGGCTTGTCTCCATTCCTGGGAGAAACTGATGCAGAAACCATGAATTATGTGGTCAACTGCAGCTGGGATTTTGATGCAGAAGCATTTGAACAGCTGTCAGAGGAAGCTAAAGACTTTATTTCCAGACTACTTGTAAAGGAGAAAAGGTACCTCTTTGTCTGATCTTGAGGATGTAATGACATTGTTCCTCCTAGCCAACTGGGTTGCAGCCAAAGTGACATTTTGGTATGCTGTATGTGCTCTTGCTGGGCAGTTCCTCATTGATTTGAAAGCCTGTATTTGAAAGGAAAACGTCTGTGCACCTTGAGTGAAGGAAGTTGCCTTTCACAGTAGCATCAATACAGACAGAACAGAGGAAATCTGGAAGGATTTGCTGTGCAGGAATCTGTCTTTAGTATTCCTCCTCTGAACAAAAGCTATTTCAGTTGTTACTTTGGATTCTCACAAGCCCTGACACAAATTGCAAAAATGTCTCTTGAAGCCATGGAGGATAAATTGAAGCTGCAGTTCTGAAAATGTGCATTGTTCCCTTCCAAAGTGGTCTACATACATTTGGTAGACATTAAGGAGCATTTGGGACTTAGCTCTGCATGTGGCTTCTCATTCTTGGCTCCACTGAAATAAAAAGTGATTGAACATATGAAACAACAGGAGAGAATGAGGGTGATATTGATGTCAGAGCATGGCTATGGGATTGGGTCAGTGAGTAGAGAATTTTTTCTCTTGCTGAGTAGTGATACAAAACTAATCAAAACAGGAAATGATGCATACAGATTGTATGTTTGAGGGGAATTCAAACGAGTGTGTGGAATATAAACAACTTCCAGATCATTACCCAGATCAGACAAATCAGTTCTAGTACTAATTACAGTTTGAACAACAACTTAAATGAAAAGTTAAGAAAAAACTGAAGAACATATTGCCAGCAGGAGACAACAAAGGGTTTTTTTTTTTTCTCAAGACTGTGATGATGATTTGCTATGAGGCTGTAAACTTTGCTTTGGAGTCTTCAATTTTTCTGCAGTGGGAACAGGGATTCCAAAGGGACTCTGGGTTAAGTCTGGTTAGAAGCTGTCAATGAAACACAATGAATCTTTGCTGTAAGGGTTAGGGAGCACTGGAACAGGCTCCCTAGAGAGGTTGTAGAATCTCCTGGAGACTTTCAAGACCCATCTGGATGCATTCCTGTGTGGCCTGCCCTAGGTGGTCCTGCTCTAGCAGGGGGGTTGGACTCAATCTCCAAAGGTTCCTTCCAACCCCTGCCATTCGATGATTCTATTAAAAGAGTTTTGTCACTAAGAGGCAAAGAGCAATTATTAGATGGCCTAGTTGTTTACAAGGTATCTGCACAGCCTCCACTCTCTACAGGGACCGCAGATCTGGGTTTGTGCAAGATCTGTACCCACTGCCCCTCACTAGTGAAATTCAGTGTAGGCAGGCAGGAGGCATCTTCTCATCATCGTCTCAGTGACAGCTCAGACAAAGCTCTGGAGTTAAGCATAGGCTTTTGTTTTTAAAAAAAGGTAAAATTAACTTTTTTCTCAACACCTTTCCCCAAAGATTTTCTCTATTACTGGATATTACTCAAAGCTTTTTGAACATTTGGGCCCACTATTGAATTTGAGGATACAATATTTGCTTAGCCTGATCCAAGTTTAGGATGAATAGACAATTGTGCTTTTTAAACAGGAGGCACAGAATAAGTCTGCACTGTCAGGTCAGGCAGAAAACACCACAAATATTTTTCTGTAATCACCGATTATCTTAGCAAAGTTCTGTATTCACATAACACAATGATATATAAGCTGAGGAACCTGTACAGTGGCTTCTTGAAAGAAAAAAAAACCACCACACTCAAAACCAACCCTGAAAAGGCAAAATACAGTATTTAGTCACAGCTATGAACTCACTGCAGACCCATCAGAAGCTTTTCACACCATTCATCCCTTACACTGTAGAGTGCAGGATGTCATTAGAATCCTATGCACTGGGATGAACAGCATCTCGGGAAGCATCTCAACTCATCTGTGTTGGTTCATTTAAGGCAGTTACTTTATCAATAATCCTGAGGTGCACAGGGCACTGAGACAATGGCATGAGGGTGGCTGGATTCACATGGCAGATTCCCTCTCCCGCAGCTGCCGGATGAGTGCAACACAGTGTCTGAAGCACGAGTGGTTAAATGACCTACCTGCCAAAGCCAAGAAGTCCAAGCTTCGCCTGAAGTCCCAGTTGTTGCTGCAGAGTTACATGGCTCACAGAAAATGGAAGGTAAAGAGAGAAAATCTGGCAAATCTCTTTCCAGAGGGGAAGTCAGCTCAATACAGCCACAGCCATACCCTCCTTTTTTGTATGTTGCCTCATTTCTGCCCACAGGCTTCTTTCTCATAAATCTGAGTTTGAGGAGGCTATTTTCAGTTGTAAATTTTTTTCTCCTGCAGAATGATATTGCTTCTATTTTTAGTTTCCATTTTTGCTCCAGATTGGTATTTAGAAGCTTTAAAGTTTTTTTTAGAAGTTCAGAGACTTCAGATGCTACTTAGCTTATTTACACGTTCTTTCTTTTGATATTGGAGAGATTTTTTTCCATTGACAACAGTTGCATTGTTCTGTTGCCACTATGGAGTAGGGATAAAACATAAGGCAGTGTTGTGCCTCCCATTGCAGAGTAGAAGTGTGTGAGAGAGGAAACAAATAGGCTTAAACCCATCCAGAGAACTCTTCAGGACCTTTCTGATAACTCTGTGCTCCTTTAGAACTAAATTTTATATGAAGAAGTGATAAGTAAGAATTTCTATTGGATTCTCATTTGGATTGTAGATAATCAATCCTGAAGGGTGAACACAGTAATTTTGTTACAAATAAGCCTGTGGAAATGTGAGGAAAATTCGGTGAGGAGCATTTCCTTTTGTCATTGGAGACTTGTAATTCCTTGCCAAGGAGTTGAACCAGAGGCTTGCACTTTTTCCAGTCCTGCATTCCAGCTGTTTGGTTGCAAACGTCTGCACTTGCATTTTAAAAAAATGCATAATCTAAAGACAAATCACTATATAATTTATAATAATGCTGCAGAAGCTCACAGTACCAGCAGCCTGTTCTGCAGTTCCTCAGTACAAAGCTGTTCTGCAGTGCAGTCCACAAAGGGTGTGGGTCACTAGAGGTAAATGGATTTACCAAGAAGAAGAATCCATGTCAGCCACAGAAAAGGTGATTTACCTCAGTTACACTCACACTTGGACTGTTCTGTTTTGTTCACAGAAACATTTTTATGTGGTGGCTGCTGCTAACAGGCTGAAGAGGTTTCAGAGTATGTCTGTGAAGCTTGCATAAGCTTGTATGAGGCATCTTACCTGCTCTTGGGAGATGGATGTGAAGCCATGAAAGGACTCAGGATCTTCAATAATTTCTAACCCTTTATTTTATAACAAAGGTGTTTGGGTCTGTCTTGCAAATATTATGTGTGTTAGTGCTAAGGTTCCACAAGTGCCTCGAGGTAGAGGCACTGCAATAATTTCTAAAAGCAGAAGCTACCTTGTTTGTTTTTACAAGTTTTCAGTTGTTGTACATAGTGGTGGGAACACGTGGCTGCTCCTGGGGCTGACTTCTTGCTGAAGGCTTTGAATCTGCAGAGCACTGTTGGGTGTGTTTACACCAGAAAACACCTTGTCAGTTTTCAGGTTTCTCACATCAGCATGGGATGTGTAAAGACTTTGTTAATGATTGATCTATGTCATCAATTTTAGAGCACTGCTACAGCAGTCGCACATTTTTTCCCTCATGTGTTTGTTACTTATAACAAAATATCACATATCCTTTTCTTTTATAATTTTTCTAAAAATATTAATTTTCCCCAAACACAGCAATGATTCAGTGCTACGACTCAGTTTAATGGTTTTGGTTTGATGGGTTTTTTAATTCTAGTCTCTCCTTTAAAGACCAGTCACTGCATAGTTAGGAAATATGAGGACTCCTGGTTTGAAGCAACTGAAGTCAGTTGGTCCATTGCTGGTTTTTTTGTTATGATGAGAAGTTGAATTGAGCTGAATTGGTTGAACTTTTGGAAGGAGACAGGTGAAACTGCCACAAATAAAAGTTGCCTAATGACTGTTAGGTATATGCAAAAACATCTCATGTTGTCCAGAAAAGAAGAGATTTCCAGACATTGTTTTATATATATTTAAAATGTGTCAGTGCTTCTCGTTGGCTGTGACTGCAGCCTTTAATCTTCTAAGTTTTAGTTCAAGATTTTTTTCTCATCTCTGACAGTTTTAATTAAGTCTGAGAAGTTGATATAGGGTGATATGCAAAATAGGTTTTATTGCTGTTCAGTAGGAGAGAACTGATGTGTTGCCAGACTCTGCTTTAGCCCAGTTAGGAGGTTGAAGCCCATTTTCACCCACACTTTGCTCTTGAACATTAAATGCTTTTTTCACAATACTAACTTAGTTTGGATTTTAAACTTTTTCCTGATGTCTCAGAGTCTCTCAGCTAAAAGTATAATGTTATTTATTAAACCTGTGGTTTTCTTCATTCCTATTCTAGATTGTTCAAAACTATGTGTGAGCTGGATGGGCTCTTAGTAAAAAGAAACTACTACTACTAAAACAAGCTTTTCAGCAAAGACATCAAACCACTGTAAAGCGTCCTTTAACTTCATAGACTTTCATGTCCCTTGAATTAGCAAAACTGTTGGTTGCTAAGAAGTGTCTTCATCAGTTCATCCGTAAGACTGGCTGGCTTATCCTTGTCTAGTTATCTTTTCCACTCTAGTGCTTCTCACTTTGCATAGTCCTGAATTCTGGTCTTCTGCAGCACTTCAGAACTAAGGCAAATTACTAAAATCAGGTAAAATAATCTTGACAAGGTATCACCTTCTGTGAAGGCCTGCTTTTGTTCATGTTTTCCTTCCACAGTGGTTCTGCATGCGAAATGTGATTATATCAATTGGTCTGTATATTTCTGAATTAATACTAATAAATTTCATTTAAATGGAATGGGCCTATTCCTCACTTTTGGTTTAACAAC
Organism: Hemiprocne comata; assembly: GCA_020745705.1. Taxonomy (NCBI): domain Eukaryota; kingdom Metazoa; phylum Chordata; class Aves; order Apodiformes; family Apodidae; genus Hemiprocne; species Hemiprocne comata. The sequence goes on from CM036598.1 coordinate 8,533,681, forward strand.
ACCCCCTCCCCCCCCAAACAAACCTGTAAGCATTTCTGAGTAGGTCTTAACAACAGGATGCTCATGTACGAGGTTGGATTCTCTCCCATCCTGAGGACCCGCTCCCACGTGTTCAATCAGACTTTGAATGACAGGTATTTTGTTACAGCTCTTACTCAGTGTGGGTTAATTATCTAGTATTTTCTCAGCACACCAGGTGTTTGGAGTGCGTTCCTTAATAGTTACTGTTACATTTCAGAGGTCTTATCTGGAATGGAATTAGTTCTTGCTAATTAAAGTTGGCTTCAAGCGCTCCCCTTTTTATATGCATTGGGAGAAGTGGTGAAGGGAAAAAGGCCAGTAAGTTCTAATTTTCCAACTGCTGTGTGGTTCTTACTCTATTTTTGTCAAAGTGTAACATATGGATGCTCTCTGCTGCCTTGTACATATTTCCTCTCCATTTTTTACAAAGAGAAGGTGCATCTGGCTAGCAGGATTACTGTTTTCTTTCTAACTGAAAAAAAAAATACCCCTTTGGATTTGGCAGCCACCCCGTGGTTCTGCAGTGCAGAGGAACCCCCACTCCTGCAGCCTTATGGGATGTTTCACCATGCTGCTCTACATTTTGTTTTGGGGTCTACAAAAGCTAAAAGGACAAACCACAGGTGACCTGTGAGGCACTGAACAGTAAGTATAAACAAAAAGAGCAGGCCTCGTTTTTAACTAAAGCAGTTTATGATGCCAACTATTGTAATCCTGGTGTGATCAGGGTTGGCCAGGTAAGCAGGGAGCATGCACAGCACTGAGGCATTTGGCAAGCCATTACGATAGTGTTGAGAAGCTCAGGTGGGGGCAGTGTTTCAAATCTAAATGATCAGAGATTAGATTACCTTGCTTCATAAGGACACTTGGGGTTTTCCTGGGTTGTTTGGAAAAGAGGGTTTATGAAAGTTAACATGTCTCTGCATATCCCAAGCGGAACACATCCAAAAGAAACAGGACAAAGGCTTGGATTGGTTTCATGACAGTTACACCAGCTCTGTAGTGCTAAAAGTAGTGACTTTGCTTCAAAAAGTACTTAACACAAATTGTAGATGGAGTAGCTGGGATGGATGTGTACAACTGCAGAAGCTGCCTCAGAAATACGGGGCAGGGCACTCTTTCCTCATCTTTAAGTTTATGACTGCGAGATGCAAAAAACCTAGATTACCCAGACAAGACCCTGTCCCCTGGACATCATCTTTCTTAAAGCACAGACATCTCTTGTATGTCTTTTAATTTGTACCCTAAGGATTTTATATGTGACAAGTACCAAGAACCTGAAGTCATAATACAAAGCTTTTCCTCCTATCTTTATTGTTTCTTTGAATATTTGGGACCCCTTAAAAACACAAGAGACTTCAGTTCCATACAGGTCATAAAAAATAAGTAAAAAACAGTAACTAAACAATATTTCTTCAATAGTAAAAATAAGTCTCTTAATTTCTCTGCTGGTTTTGCAGTTTAACAAGGCATTGTTAGTCCCTCCCTCTTTTTTCACTGACTACTTCCAGACAGGGGCACAAGGGCATGTCACTTATTTACACTTCACAGAGCATTAGAATGCTTTTTGCAGCAAAATAAATGAATATATTCTACCACCTAATGCCACAGCTGCTCAGGTACCAGCCTGGCAATTAGTCAGACTTATTGTAAAATCGCCTCAATTCTGGTGTAATTTACTAAAAATAATATCTGTAAGTACTTAAAAACTGGCTAATAAATAAAATCAGCTGGCTATCAGGCAGCCATTGGTCATGTGCTACTGGAACTCTTGCTACTGCAGAGGGAAAGTTAAAATTAGGAGCAAGCAGCAGTTACATTACTAGGTGGCACTACAGAGACAGTACTTTTTTGTTGCGCCTTAGCAGCATTTTCCAGGATTTTCTTTTTCCATTCTTCATAGTCTTGCTTTGTTTCAGTCTTTGGCCGTTTACATGGTGTCTCCTCATCATCATCTTCAGATCCTATGAGAGAAGAAAGTCCATGAGAGGCCATGATGGGCAGTGTGTTACTGGGAATAACTATGGCAGTGAGCAAATGTACACACAAGCACAGGGTCTGTCACTGTGTTAATCTAATCCTGTTGTTTGCTGCTCCCCTCACCTCTTCACCTTTCTGTCTGAATGGAACAGTTGCCCTTAATTCTACCAGGACTACTCAGTATAAACACCACTGTCCTTTTACTAGGTTGTCTTTTTCTTCCATTAGTGGTTTGCAGAATGGAGTAAGCTGCTGTGAAATTAATATTATGGCATATTATACAACTGAACTGTTAAGCAGCAATAAAGCTCAGAACTGCTGGTGAGGTGGTTTTAGCTAAACACAACTTACCATCTTCCTTCTCACAGTGCTCCAGGTTGGTCTGTGAGCTTTCAGGTGTCTCTGCAGCCAGTGGAACATCATCTTCTAAAAGAAATAAGTAAGTTGGCTTTACTTCTGAACGGTATAGTATACTGTCTTAGAGGGATAAAGCCAAAAACTTACTGCTGAGTTGCTGGCTCATCTTCTCCAGACGATGGCACAGCCGGTCAAATATTGCTTTTTTCACCCCAGATGCAGCCAATATTTTAGTTTTGTCCACTTTTAGCTTCAAACACCTACAAGAGAAAGTTAGTTAACTCTGTACAGAGCAACACTCAGCAACTCTCACTCAGGTGAGGTAACATTTCCTGCACCTAAACTGCATGTGAGAATGAGGAAGGTAGGCCTGAGTTTGTCTTACCTCGTCCTTGTCTCATTCAGAAACAAATTTGTTTAAAAAACAGACCCCTACACAGTCAATATAGCTCAGGAATTGACACTCAGGGTTATTTCAATTTACATATGGCAATTCCATGAGGAAAAGGTACTTTTCAGATTTTGAGGGAACCAGGACAAAATCCCACTACTGCAAAAAGCTGAATGGGACCCCTGTGTCAAGAGAACATTTTTCAGATGCTGTGCAACTGCACACCTGAATTGCTTCACAAGATTTTTAGAAGGCATAATACTGAGAGGGAGGACACTTGTGTGCAAGCAAATTCTTACGAAGTGTTGGCTGAGTCAGGTGCTCCTGACACCTCTGTTCCAAGCTGATACCAGCCTGCAGCCACTCATCCACCTCCCAAAAGTTAGAGCACCCTCAGGCTGTGATAGTGTAGGGCTTACCACTTTTCCTCCTTCAGAACAGCTGTCTCTTGCTGCTCAGAAGTGAGCTGACAGCCATTCTGGCACCCTGTGCAGGATCTCACCAAAAGCCATGCAATTTTTTGCTTTGTGCCCAGCTCAAATCTATCCTGACAATGGAAAAAAAATCCCACTAAATCCGATAATGTTACTATGGGATTTTGTTACGCTAGTTGGGCTGACAGGAAGGAGGGTGAAGTGCAAAACACAAGTTTTTCAGCAACTGCCATGGGTATGTCCTGATGGAATTACCACCAGGGAGGACAGGTTTGGTTTATTTTGGGATAAGTAACTCAATCTTTTTCTTCATGTTTGATAAAGTATTTGTTTTCTCCTGAAGGCAAATGCAGTGTAGGTTGGAGACTTCACTGTAAGGAAAGTCCTGGTTTGCTACAGCCATCTTCATTTCCAGGAGCAGGGTGGTGGGATGCACTAAACAAGGCTCTTCAGACTACTCAGCTGTGCTGAATGAATCAGCTGCTTACACTGTAAGCACTGTGTCTGGTGTCTCATTAAGCATTTAAGCCCATAGAAGATCCCTCAAGCTACACTCACCTGCATGCAGTGAATAGTGCAGCTGTTATAAACAGTGGTTTTGAGAAATCAAGGTCCATTTGCTGTGCTTCAGAGAGGCTGGATTCATACCTAAAGAAAAAACAATTGTATAGTGCATTTGCCTCAAATGAAGCTGCTGAAATGCATTTGTCATATGGTACTCAGCAGCTGATCAGGTCTCCTGTTGGATCCCTTGGTCCCTTGCAACCCAGTTGAGCAGAAACAGCTGCTACTGACTGGTAAGAGCAGAAGAGACATGGGAAAATATGCTGCCTCTTTTTGAATTAAAGGTATTTTAAACTGGGGATCTGGATCAAGGCATGTCAATAAAATCTATTTCTTGTGCTCTTTTCAGAGCACTTTTATCTCTACATTACAGCTGAAAGTTACAATGAGATGCACAAATCTATCCTAAAGTAGAGGGTAGAATTATTGTTTCTTTGGTTCCTCCACTATGTATTTTATACACAATAAGGCTTAAATATGAAAAATTACATTGTGAATGTGCAGCACTGAAAAAATTCATTTTATTGTCTATCTGTCTCCAGGCTATTTTTTAGTTTGTATAAAGCAAGGACAAGCATATGCAGCCGTTGTTCACAGACCTTACAGCATTTAGCCATGTGCTACCACAGTAACAGCACTCCAGAACAGAGCTCTTCAGTGACTGCTCTTGTTAAAAGTCGATGCCACAGAGTGCAAAATTTTAGTTAAATCTGTTGAATCTCCATTTAAATGTTCTACCTATTGTTTTTACAGGAAGTAAAATGTACATTTTAAGAGATCTTCTCCAGAAGGGGGAATTTGTTTCTGAGCATTATATCTGAACTATGACATTTGGCAGTAAAATGGAAGACAGTGTGATGCTATGGACAAAAACAGGGACTAAAAGTCCTGTATTTTTTACACCAGTCTTACTTGAACTGAGACTCACACAGTGACTTACTGAGAGTCAGAGGCTAAATCTTTCTAATATGTATTGTAAAAAGCAGCCTAGATAAATGGCTGGCTTGGCAGTGCTAAGAGCTAACCTCTTTACTCCAGTCAGTGAAAGATCCATGGCAGTTCCAACCTTCCAGCTCTTTACACATCTAATTAACAAAGAATCTTAGTGGTTACCAGTGTGCTCACGAGAGCTTCCTCACCTCTGTAGTATTTTTGAAGCGGTGTTCACTGCCTCTGTGCAGCAGAATTGCACAGCCAAGTCTCTCATTCCCAGTCTGGGGTTCACTTCAAGCAAACATTCCAAAGACTTCATGGAGCTCTGGTAGGTAGTCTTGTTCAAACCGGAGAGTTTAACAAAATAGCTCTTTCAGGAACAGAAAGACAAACCCCAAAAATTAGCAAGATTACTTCCCAACATCTTACTTAGGCAACCGAAACAGACTATACAACAACATAAAATAAAATTCAACTGTGATATTAAACACATTTGTGCAATGACATAAGTTTTGACTGCAGAAAAATTAACCAGCTCTGCCTACCCCATCTTTTAATGCAGTGCTATTTTAGACCATGTCACTGCAAGTGAGGTTTGTCTTTTTCATATGGCATGGCCCTTTTATCAGCCAGCGAAGTCATACACTGTATCTTACTTTGTCAACTGGTTGTTTCATGAAGCTAGCAGCTAGATCCAGGCACATCACAGCGCTGCTCGTCGCTGTCATTTGAGCCATTAACCCCGTGCATTTCACCTGGGACAGCCGCAGATACTCTTCAGCTTTTCTGCAAAATACGCAGAAAACAAAACCACCCTTACAAGATAGTAAGACCCAAGGCCTCCCGAGCCCAGCACACGCTTAGGGAAAGGGGCTGTAACAAGACAGCGAGCACAGGACAACGCTGCCCTTTGCTAGTAACGAGCAGCAGTGGCTCTTTCACCGTCCGCGTACGCCTTAAGGTCTGTCACTTTTTTTCACATCGAAGGAACCCGACGCCCAGACGGGGCAGGCGGCACAGCACAGCCAGCCCGGCAGCGCACGGCTGGACGCGCTTATCCGGGCGGGAACAACGCTCCCGAGCGCGGGGGCAGCCGGTTAGAGCTGGCGGGCTGTAACCGGGAGCGCTGCACATCCCGCCGTCCCTTCTCCAGCGCGGAGGGACGGCACCGACCCCCGGCAGCTTACACGCCCCGCCCGCCATAACAGCCGCCACAGGAAGATAGGGCGCTTGGGGCTCTCCCGGAGCCGGGCCGTCTGAGGGGAAGCTGTCTTGCGGTACCTGATAACCCTGGGCTCGGTGAGGCCCAGCCGGGCGGCGAGACTCCGCACGGCGCCGCGCTCCATGACCGCCAAAAGCCGTCGCTCCCGCCCGGTCGCCCTGCAGCTCGCAGCCACGTTCGGCAGCGGACTGGCCGACCCGGCTGCCAATCATCGGCCTCTGCGCCAATCGGCCAGCAGCGGGCCCCTTCCTCGGAATGGACCAATGGGAAGGCCGCGGTGAGGCGGCGGGGCGGGGCTGCGCGGACGGTGCAGTCACATGACGGTGCGCGGCGTTGCGGGGTATTGCTGGTGGGGGCGGCTTGTTGCAGAGGCGACACCATGGTGAGGGGCTGCGGGCGGCCTGGCCTGGCCGGGCCGAGTGGCGCTGCTGGGCGCCGTGGGGGGCGGCCCGCGGGAGTCGGTCTCGCCGCTGCCGTGTGTGCAGGTGGGAGGGGTCCGGCTCGCGCCCGCTGGTGGCTGAGGGGCAGGCCCGGCCGCCCGGGGCCCTCCTGGGCCTGGGGGCTCTGGCTCTCGGCCGCTCGGGAGCGCCGTCAGCGGCCGCGCTTGGCGGCGGTGGGGGCAGGCCTGGCGAGGCGGGGGACCGAGCCAGGCTTGGAGGCCGCCGCCTGGCCCGGGCGGGGCTGAGGTGAGGGCTGGGCCCGCCGTGTTCGCCGTAAGAGGTTCGCCCTGAGGCGGACACTGTCCGTGGGCCGCTGCGGCGGCCGATCAGTGCAAGTCGCTGCTTCACGGGGTTCAACCGCGGTGGCTTGTAGGGGTGCAGGTGACGTGGGTGTTTTTTGTTAGGGAACTGCTGCTGCACTTGTGGTCAGAGTTTAAGTGTGTTTTAGCGTGCTGCTCCTGTCATAAACCCGAGGTTTTGTCACTTACAGGGCTTTCCGCAGGTGCTCTCGCTGTCCCCATTGCAGTCTGCTGTTCAGTTGTTCCAGGCCTGTTGTTTCAGACTTTCCTAGTGGACCTTCTTTCTTTTCCTACAGAAATGGTGGTTTTTGCACTGGTGGGTCCAGCTCGATAGAGCTGTTTTGGAGCAAATGTTGGTGTTGACTGAAGAGGCAAACCTGAAACTAAAGCATGGAAATAGCACTTACTGAGAGATGCTTTTCAATTTTCAATATGAATGAGGGGATAAGTTTCCTAGGAAAATTGAAAAGCCTACGTGTTTAGTGTGTCTTCTGTAGTATTTAATATTCAGTAAAATTATAGCAGCACTTGCTATAACCATCACAATGTAGTAAGAACAGTGCTCACAGTATCTAGACATCTAGGCAGTGATGCAAGAACTGAGTGCTTTATAAAGCAGGGATTGCAGAGTTCCTGGGCTTTTGGGACAGACTCTTTTTAAAGTTGTATGTATGTTGGTATAAATTTAATACCATATGCCTAGAGGCATGTGTGGGGACAAAACCTGTACTGTTATTTGAAACATGAATTGAAAAGACTTAATTGGGTGATGAGAAATGCCAAATGCACCTTAATAGCAGTCTCTGTCCTCCACAGAAATACTTCGTGGTAGTCATTAAATCAAGAACAACACAACTTTGCACAGCCTGTGACTTCCATGGGATCTGATATCAGGTGAATCAGAATAATATAGGTGTTAAATATGGGATAATCCCCTCTACCAAATTATGGTCCGCTGCCACAGCTTGGTTTAAACCTTGAAGGTGAATGTTTAAGTACTTTTAACAAGACTGATTTTAAGAGGACTCTGGCACTTCATCCCCTGAATAAAAAGTCCAGCCACTTAGTTCTTGTTAATGTCTTGTGGCTTCCTGTTGCAGTACCAGTTAAAACATGGAAAAAATGTTTTCTTCTCTGTGGTTCATCTTTGAGTTCCTATCCTGTGAGATATAAACTGCCTTCAATATTGCAGAATAATGCTTTCTATATGGTGCAAAATGCTTATGGATTTCCTGTGAGTTCTGAGCAGCTCAATGACTTTTACAGCAATGCAGTGTTTGTACCCAGGCCTCACCTGTGCGCTGGAAGTCGCGCTGATCAGCTGCAGCTAACCATCTTGGGTAGCATTCATTTTAAATGTCTCAGTGGTGACTGGCTGCTAGGTAGTCCTAATAAAATCCAACTAAGAGGAGGCAGAAAAGCCTCGTTGAGTAAATATCATTCATTGTGATACTACACAATCGTGTGAGCAAACGGAAGGAAAAGTCACGTCTGGGATAGAATATAAGAACATCAGTTATCCAAAGAAAAGTATATAATCATTTGGAGATTAGAAGAAAATGCACTTTAGAATGGAATGGAAGCAAGACCTTCTACTTTATATTGTTTATACTCTACATCCAGTTTAAGATACCCGTATCACCAGAATACAAGCTGTTTGATAGGCTCCACAAGGTTGCTTTGAATTCTGCTGTGCTTCAGTGCTACAGAATTCTTTCTCTTGAGCATTGCAGTTTACCAGATGAAGTGGAATTAGTGTCTTAACTAGTCAAAACGCCCAAAAAACCCACCATCTCCGAAGTGCACATCAGTCTCAAGTATAAAACTAAGTATGAATCTTGGAGGTCTTCCCATGGAGATGAGTGTTGGAAAATAAGTAAATCATGTGCAATAGTTTCAATATTCACTTTGTATGTTCAATCATAGGTGTTAGTATGAGGATAAGCATGGTCCAGAATAATATTTGCTGCTGCAATAATATACTTTTCTAATCATTATCTGCAGGGTAACGTGTATTGTCCAGTCTGATTAGCCAGGCATTGAATTCCTTCAATTAAGTATTTAAATTCTTGTTTTCCAAGGCTAGTTCACTAGACTTTATTGAAAAAAAAAACACCAAACAACAAAGAAACAACATTTGAAACAAAGGAAAAAACACCCCAAAAGCCAGCTCTCCTCACCCCCCCACCAAATTCAGTTGCTGTGTTTTGTGACTTCTGCATGTGGTAAACTAGGGTAGTCTTTTCTTCAAAGCTAGAAAAAGACTCTGGTGTCTAATACAGAAACTGATGGTGCATCTGAAAGAGGCAGATTTCTGTCCCTTCTCTGCTGCTCGCATGCTTCCTTGTGGCTTCAGGAGGAAAAAGGGAAGAGTTAAAGCAGAAAACTCTGTTCACATCAACTCTCCTTTTTTCTTCAACATTTGTAGCATATCTAATGAGGGTAAGGCTCAGGCATTTCTGAAGTCTAAATGGCTGCGTAATTGCTATAAATTGCTTATCTTGTGTTCATGTTAGAGTTTATACCTTACTGTACATGCTGTTGACAAGGCAGGACATTCTGCCTCTTCATGCCAGAGTACTGCTGCTGTTCTCCAGTGTCAAACTACCTTCCACTTCCAAAAGCTCATGTTCAGGATTCTTGTTTGTAGATTGACATAAGACTCCACAGCACAGTTGCATTTTTTGATAAATAACACATGAAATACATACCGTCTTGTGTTAATAGGTTCCTAATTTGAAGTGGAAGGTACAGACCATAAGCAGCTTCATTCAACATTTTATCTGACAGAAAAACTGGTTTCTGGTTTGGTGTGTGCCCTGCTAACTGCCATTGGTAGGCTTTTGCTCTGTGTTCTTGTTACTTCAGTTGCTTTTTGCTACAGCTTCCTCTAACTTCAAACATATATATCAGGGTATACCTATCTTGATGTGATGATCTTGTGTATCAGTTGGTTATGTGTGGACACCTCTGTAGTTCTGAAGCTGAAATTAGCTTGCTTTCTGCAGTAGAAAGGAAGGGGTAAGCTGATGAATATTCAGACTTTGAAAACTGAAAAGAGAGCTGAAACTTGTTCAGTGGGGCTGCTGCTAAGATGTTTCTCTTGATGTAGAAGTAAAGCTGGTACCAACACCACCTGAGGCTGCTTCTGGTGTATGCTTGTGAAAGTCAGTGAGGGCTTAGCTCACTACCTGTGTGACTGTAAAATGCTGAGATTGCCTTTTCTTTAGACATGAAGTGCAGAGCCCTTGTAGTAAAGTTATCTTTGTTTAGGCCTTCTCAGTCTTGAAATCAGAACAGATATAAATGTAATTTTACTCTTAATCTTCAAGAGATACAGAAGAAAAGGTGAATTTCTTAATCTCAATTAATTCAGTCATGGACAGTCTAAATGTTGAATTCAGTGTGGGGTCGTGCTGCTCAAATTTGAGCACAAATGGAAATGCTTCCATTATTTCCTCAACTGTTTCTAAAAGATAGAGGTTAAGGTTGAATAAGAAAATGTATGCCTTCAATTAGATATTTTTGTTGAGATCATTATTGGTATTGTGTAAAGCATAGTCTCAAGCTCATAGTAGTGCTTCAACCAGTGCTTTTCACACTAAAAGTAAGGAAACAGATCCACGTGCACTCTGCCAGCCACTCACTGGGGCTGTAGCAAATATGTGTTTTAATAAATGCTTTAATGAGATGTTGCTGTCAAAAGGCTTTCTGTTCACAGCACTACTTGTAAGGTTTTACGTGGTTGTAGGGTGAACTAGGTGAATGATAAACTATCATTTGGCTTATCTAATGCCTTATAGCCTGAACAGCTCTCTCAGCACTACATGGGCCTGTGAACAGCTGAGGGTGGAAAAGCAGGACTGGAAGCTGGGTAAGCTTAATGCCAGTTAGGAGAAGGAGGCTTAGGAAATTGTTATTAATGTTAACTTTACTGCACTGTTTGTTGCTGTGCTTTAATGTAGAGAGATCTGGTGTGGTTAGAGCATATGGCATTCAGCTCAGCAGTGATGTACCTTCTCTAAAGCCCTAGTATGGGCTCAGGGGACTGTGGAGTGTGACAAATGTTCTGGCATAGAGATAGTTCGGCAAGTCTGTTACATGATGTTTTGATATTGATTGTTGCACACAAGTCACAGCACTGTCGTTTGCTGTTCCATGAGAGTCCAATCTGTCGTGCAGTAAATAAAGCTTAGCAATGACTGCAAAATTCTTCTGGCAGAGTGTACTTATTTCATAGGTGGAAGTTTTCTGGAGTTTGTAGCTATTGAATTTCCTGGGAAATAGGGCCATTTAGCCATGGATGCTACTTTTTGCCTTATGCTTAAATCATTTTTTGGGAGACCTGCACTCTATGTGATTAATTATAGAAAGCACTTTGCAAGATGTGGAATCAGTCTAATTAGCAGTTCTTTTTTCCTTTGACTAAATAGACTTGTTAATTAGTTATTGTATACGGTCTGAATGTTACATTGAGTCATAGAAGTGTTGTTTGGAAGGAACCTTTATCTCATGTAAGCTCTTGCCTTTGAAGCAGGATTGTCACCAGTCTTCGATCAGATCAACCTTGGCTTTGTCTAGCTGGATGTTTGAAAACCTGCAAGGGCAGAGTTTCACCACTATTTGGGTGTGATCAAGGCAAGAACAGTATTGGCATGACACTGTTACCTGTATGTGGAAAAGGATAGCGAGGAGATGCTGGCTGCAGTTTTATTAGAGATATTCTAATTGCAGAACAAGAACTCAATTAAATATGGGAGAAAACAGGAGTGTGCCAAGGCTGCAGTGCTCTATAACCATTAAGTTGCTGTTAAGCTAAACCTTCTCTATTTTAATAAAGACCTCAATTTTAATCTCAGTCCTCCAAAGGTACTTTAGGGGACTCCAAGCATAGGGATTTGATATTGAAGATGCTGCTTTTAAGAATATTAGGCTGATGTAATTAATGGCTTACTAGTTTGTTACTGAGATTTTAGATTATAAAGAGACCAGGAACCATCTGAACAGAGTGGATGAGGGAAACAAGTATAAATAGTTGAGAATTTACTGAAGCTGCAGGCTCAGAGAGCCTGCTGTGCAAATCACTGTGTACATGGTATTTGTCAAGACTAGAGAAGGGGAGATGGCGACACAAGATCAATGCTTTTATCTCCATCAATATTTCAGAGTGGCAATCTGAAAAACTGGAATATCAGAGGTTGGGGGGCTCTAATGGGATGTTGGAGACTGGGCCTAAACAATAGGTAGATGGTGATGTTTCCTTGTAAGGTGTCTGAAGAAGGTTAATTGCAGGTAAGGAGAGCATTAGAGGTTCTGATCTAAGTAGATTTGGACATCCTAGAGGATAACATAAAGATGCTCATAGAAACTAATCTCATTAATCTGGTAGAGGGCAGGGAGCAGTAGGAGAAGACCTAGCTGGCTTGGCAGGGATCTAAGGCTGTAAGCAATGAATTTAATTAATATTATAAGAAAATGCCATATGATCCTTGGAAAGGTGAAAGATGTTGAAAGTAAGTCAAAGGCCTGGAATGTGCCTCTTTGAGGAGAGGTAAGAGGAGGAGGATCACTGAGACAAGTTGGGGACATGAAGAGCTGTTGCTTCTCTTCAGTTTTCTATTGCCTTCTGCAAGTCAGTTCTACCTTCTGGAGAGCATTTGCTGTACTTTATCCTTTGCATATCTGAAACTTGCCCTTAACAGAGAGCAATTGAGAACAAGTTCTCTTAATTGAGCACTTGTGAGAACGGGAAAGCATCTCGCAGTTGCAGTGTGTACAGTCTGGGTATTGCTTTGAAGCCCTTTGGAAAGAAGTAATAATGCTTCCTCTCAGCTTATTGATGTCTTTGCATTCTCTTGGACTGTTTTCTTGTCAGATACTTGCACTGGGTTCTTGACCTGTAAATGTTAGAAGGGAGAAGTTGACCCTCTTCTGTCCCCATGGCTTTGCACTCCAGGAAGCAATGGTTACCTGTACCTTATCTCCGCCCTTCCCTCAGCTTTTTGCATAGTACTGGGAACTTTTCCCCTTAAATATCATGCACCTATTTCTGACAGCTCTTGAGTGGCCATTCTGCAGTGTCACTTGCAATGTGGTCTAAACTATGGGAACGCAGTTTGAATCAAGTAATTAACAGCTTCATAAAAATAGAGTTGTGTTTGTTTTTTTTAATTCCAGCCAACAACACAGCAATCTCCTCAGGATGAACAGGAAAAACTCCTGGATGAAGCCATTCAGGCTGTGAAGGTGCAGTCTTTCCAGATGAAGAGATGCTTGGTAAGAAGGCAACTTTTTAAAATGCAGTGAAGCTTCTTGTCTGCTAGGAGTAAAACAATAAATCAATATTAATCTCTAGTGTTGTGGGGAAGCTTAACCCTTTTCTGCATCTTTCTGGTAGAGGCTTTGCAAATAAATGAGGCAGCTACTCAATGAGAGTGAGCCTGGAGTATTCCTAGAATGTCTTCCTGATTTTGTTCCAGTATTTGACAAGAGAAATGATAAAGATTTATATGCTTGCATTTAAGTAAGCCTAAACTGAGAGTAAGCCTGTCACTTGACATCAGAAGGTTGTTGCTCAAATTAACTTTATATGGAAATACATGATGAGAAACTATTCTTGTCTATGTTCAACATACCGTTGCTTTTTCCATGTAGCCTTTCCTGGGCATGAGCCACAGATCGTAGGGCTAATAACAAATTATGTGCTGGATAGGGTAAATTTTGTAGTGATCAGTTGTAGACTGATGCATGAATTTTTCTGTGACTGGCAAACAACATTGGCCAGGAGTGCACTGAGATCTTTATATTGAAATTGTAGCCAGTGCAGGCAGATGATGTCATCATGTGTAGCTTTCTTGGGTTTGAGAAACTGATTTTATTTGGAGAAACTGCTTAAAGTTGCAATAAAAATTTAAACATTCCCATATATTTTCACGTGGCTGGCCAAGCTACTGTCATTTGTTTGCAGCCAAGTGACAGTAGCAAGGAAGGCGACACCTTTTCAGTTTTATACTCTGTAAGGCTTTTAAAATCTCTGAAGTAGTTACAGGTGAGCTTTCCACTCCTATCTGTGACTGAGTGACAATATACCAAGTGGATGACTCTAGCAGTTCCTTTTTTTCCCTCACAATGCTGCTTTTTATGATGGGTTGAATGAGTATGTATAGGTGAAAGATGAGAAGTTTTTGTATCCTGTGATGCCAGGTGATCATATGCTGCATGAGTACAAGTTATATGCAGCTTAATAAACTTCCAGTAAGGTGGTGTTCTTGGGTGAGAAGTAGGGGAAGAGGGATCTAATTCTAACAGTGGTCTGCTGTCAGTGTGTATCCTCTGTGTGCTAGAGATATTTCCTTGAGAACTGAGCAAAACAACAGACCACGTTGGGGAAGGTCAGGGGGAGAAATCCATTCTGGTTTGCTTGCTGTACAGAATCTGAAGGGGTGGGCATACATTTTTAAAAAGCTAGAAGTGTAGCTTTCTAAAATACTGCTGTTGCCTAGTAGTATTTCTTACAGGCTGTTCTCTCTCTATTCCTCTAAAGGACAAAAACAAGCTCATGGATGCTCTGAAACATGCTTCCAACATGCTTGGTGAGCTGCGGACTTCTATGTTATCTCCAAAGAGCTATTACGAGCTCTGTATCCTTTGAAGAGGAAGTGAAGGGTTGAAATGCTGAACTTGAAATGAAATGGTCATCTGCTTTTTTGGTACAATGACATCCTGCTGGTCTCAGATACTTATTGGCACTTTCCTCCTCAGTATTTAGTTATCTAGGTATGTTGTAGGAGAATATACACTTAGTTGCTCACTGTAGAAGTTCATCTTTTCCCTGTGGTATAAGGCAGGTTTTTTTGTCTTTCATATATTCCCTTGGGACCTTTCCTCCTTGGTGTGAAGGAGCAAGTTGCTATGTTGTAGACATTCTAACTTAAAATCCTTAACTCAGAGAAAAAGACATGGCAATTTCTGATGAGCTTCACTACTTGGAAGTCTACCTGACAGATGAATTTGCCAAAGGAAGGAAAGTGGCAGACCTTTATGAGCTGGTACAGTACGCTGGAAATATTATTCCGAGACTGTAAGTTTGTATATGTTAGTTTTTGGTGGTTTTGAAACTGGTGAATAGTGGTTAGGCTTTGGGTTCAGATGATGATTGACTCTGCATTCTTGCTTCATGGCAAGATTTCAGGTTGCAATGGTGAATAGTATGTCTGCATATATTAAGAGTGGATTGCTATGAGGCTTCTGAGATTAGACCAAGAGTGCAGCTGCAGAAGGTCAGTTCTTCCTATTCATATTGGTTTTGCACATGATCAAGATGGAGGTACTTTCATCTGGAATAAAGTTCTTTTTTGGGTAAAGAGCTGGTCAGTGAAAGATTAACCAAGTACATCACTCTAATCAGCAAGATTGACTACACTTTTACTAACTTTTTCTGCTATATATTAATGAGTTTATACCTCAGGATCTAGATCTTAGACAAAAAGCCATATTCAGAAAGACAAAGCTTTTAAGAACTAAGCTACAGATGTTTTAATCTTTCTTCTCTCACACTTAGTCTCCAAAGAGACAGATGCTTACAAAGAAGCTACTGTGTGTGAAGATTTATGTGTTAGCATGCTAGAGATAGTACTGGAAGGCTTATCTTTAAATATGTTACTACTAAGCTGAAGTAGATCATCTAGATATTGAAACTTGGGATTCATTTTTTTCTTGGTATTGCAGTTCTTAATTCCTGACCTTACGTTCATGCTAGGAAGAGGCTTTGGGGACACCAGACTGCATCCCCATGCAGTTTCTGGGATTTGGCTAACTACTGCTACAGCACCTTGACCCCTTGGCGTAATCATCTGAGTTGTCTTCCTGCCTGTTGTAGACTCTAGTTCTCCCTGAAGTACTGTACATATCCATTCAGGAGACTGAATCATGCAGAGAGGGTTGGTTGAGGCCTCTAAACTAAATATGTGAAGGTTCTGAGCATTTTGTTTTTCTCTTGAGCTGAAAGGGAGTCCAGGTATACTGGAGCACCAGACCTTTGCATCTTGCATGTTCCTTCTATTTATTGCTTAGTACACAGAGATGCTGAAGAATGAGTACAGGCCTTGGAATTCCAAGGAGTGTAACATTTATTCTGCTAGACTACAGTGTGAAAGAGGCTTCACTGCTTCACCATAACAGATTCTTTATCTGTATGTGCCAGAGCTGTTTTGCAGCTTAGTGGGGTGCTGGAAGTATAGACAAGCTAGTCTGAGAGCATTCAGAACTTTGTGTGCTAAGCATTTACACACTCAGTGTATGAAGTATTGTAATGAGGTCAAGTGGCTGTTCAGACTTGCTGTGCTCTCTAGCAGAGGAGAATAGGAGCTGAAAGCTGACTAAATATCCAAAATGATGGGACCTAGATGAAATATTATTGCGTTCTGTGCTTTGGTAATACTGCCAGGATGAAAGAAAGGAACTGTTGCCTTGCAGTGTGGTATTGCTACTTTACAATTTAGTTTTTGATTCTGTGCCTTTTGCAGGTATCTCCTGATAACAGTAGGTGTTGTCTATGTCAAGTCATTTCCACAATCCAGGAAAGATATTTTGAAAGACCTAGTGGAGATGTGCCGTGGAGTACAGCATCCTCTTAGAGGCCTCTTTCTTAGAAACTATCTCCTGCAGTGTACCAGGAATATCTTACCAGATGAAGGCGAGCAAGCAGAGTAAGAAAGATGGACTGTAACTTTAAAAATTGTTTTTTATCAGAACATATTTAAATTTTCTGTATGACTTTCTTCAGGTTTGAGAGAAATCAGTATGTTAGAGCTCTATAGACTTGAGAGATGTTCTGTCCATTAACTTTAAGAATTCCCTTCCATAACTAAGATTTCTCAAACGTGAGTGAGGCTATGACTCTTTTATGAACCCAGGTATCCCACCATACGCTTCCCCACCCTCTTACCTGCTTAAAAATTGGATGTTCACCAGTGGATGGAAGGACGAATACTGACAAGCTTTTCCTGTTTCTAACCTGTTCTCAATTGCAGTGAAGAAACCACTGGAGACATCAGTGATTCGATGGACTTTGTGCTATTGAACTTTGCTGAGATGAACAAACTTTGGGTGCGAATGCAACACCAGGGCCACAGTCGGGACAGAGAGAAAAGGGAGCGAGAAAGGCAGGAACTGAGAATCCTAGTAGGAACAAACCTGGTTCGCCTCAGTCAGTTGGAAGGTGTTAATGTGGAGCGATATAAGCAGGTGGGATGTCTGTCCATCCTTCAAACTTCTTTTACTTTTTCCAGATGAAACCAGTTTGGACTTTCAGATGAGTGCCTTGAAGTGTGACAGCGATGCTGAAAGATGAGTAATCCTGGTGCTTCTCCAACTCTTCTTCAGAGGACAAGTTCTTAATGCTAATGAAGCTGTGTAATGTGTTGTGAGGCTAAGGACATGACCCATGTGTTTTTCCTATAAGCTTGTCTGTAATGTTGACAAATTTTAAAACTTTCCTTCCTGATTCCCATTTTACTTACAGAATAATGAGTTGGTTTAAGGGATGTGTATACATACAGTGTTCTGTGATAGACTTTGCATTAAATGAAGCTATACTTTGCAAAGCATTCAAGAGAACTGTTAGTGCATGAAATAATAGTCAAACTAGTATATTATTTAGAAGTCTGTCTGTCCCTTGTAAGTTCTACCATATAGCTACTGAACACAATTTTAAGCTGTACTGCTGAGCCACTGAGTAGTGATATGTGCCAGCAAACTAGTAGCACTGGCTTTTGATTTAGCTAAGTCAAGGCTTGCAGGTTGTATAATGTATGAAAGGGTCAGATATCTCAGACCAGCAGATACTTTTTTCTCTGAAGGATGGAACTGCTGAAAACTGGGACTTTTTATCAGAAAGCTTTTATATAAAGAATAAGCTGAGAGATGTTAGAAATGCTGCTGTGCTTGGATTGTATGTATATATGTGAATATAAACTTAGGAAGTAATTGTAAAATCACTGCAAGACTTTTTTTTCTATTCCAGATTGTTCTGCCTGGAATATTGGAGCAAGTTGTAAACTGTAGAGATGCTTTAGCTCAGGAGTACCTCATGGAGTGCATCATACAGGTGAGCTGCTTAAATTCCATTGCAGTGATGGGACACAGGGACACTTTTTTCAATACTTCTAGTCAGATTCAGGCTTCTTTCACCTCTTTCTCATGAACTGAAAAACTTAATCACTGGGATTCTTGCACAGTGGCTTGTTCCATAGTTTTTTATCAGATGGGCAGACTAGAGATGAATCCATTTTGTGCTCCTTCTGTTGCAGAAGCTTGTAAGCATCTGAGCAGCAATGCCTGCAGTATGAATTGTAGTAGACAGCTGGGCCCTCAAGCTACACATTTGTCTTGCATCTCTTGCTTCATACATTTACCCAGTCACGGGGGGAACCCTAAAGCATTCAGAGCCCAGACCTTATTTACTGTGTGGCTATATGCTTGAGAATTACTCTGTTGCATTTTACTGCTGTGCAACAATGGGCAAATTCAGTTTATAACTTGATGACTATTGATCTAAAACTTCAGGTTTTCCCGGATGAATTTCACCTCCAAACCCTGAACCCGTTTCTCAGAGCCTGTGCTGAGCTGCACCAAAATGTGAATGTGAAAAATATAATTATTGCTTTAATTGACAGGTGAGTGACCAAAGGGGTGGAAATTGACTACAAATTAGGTTTGTGTTGTGCACAAGCAGATGATAATTCTTCTAGCATTTGAAAGCTTTCAATTTTTTATATCACTTAACTTCATTGTTTCTGTGTCTTTCTATCAGCTGTAATTAAAGCTGTGAAGAATATTAATTCTACAGCTGCTGCTTTCTGGACTCTGCTTTTACAGCTTCCAATTAAACCTGCTTTAAGAACTGATTAAAACTTCTGAAGAGAGTAAGCCAGGAAGCAACCCATTGAGTATCGATCACATTCATGTTTCAGAGCTGCATGGGCAGCAGCATTCTGCTTGGACAGTCCTATCAGTCATAGGTACATTTGAAAATCTGAAGATCCTCATGGCTCAATCGTACATCAAGGATACTATACCTTGCAGTTTTGATCAGAGAACATAACAGATGCCTTTTCACAGAAGAGCTAGTAGGAAATGGAACTACCTTCTTAATTCTTAGTCTACCATTAGCTTCCTGCCTGTTCTCCCAAAAGTGTGTTTTTCCTTTGGAGGCAGTGCTTAAAACTGCTTGCAGTGAATTCAGATATGGGAGAGAAATCAGAACTGATACGTGGCCTGAACTGAATCAACATGGATTATCAGTTAAGTGCCTGTACTTTCTTACTGCAGAAGGGAGGTGCACCTGAGTGGCTTTTTGAAGCCTCAAAAAAGCCTTGTCCTTGCATTTATGCACACATATGTAGCTTTGTATGCCTGGTCTGGTATGGACTTCAGGTACCATAGGGATCTTGAGTTCCACTGGCATTCAGCAATGAGTAGGGTTGTCATGGCTTTGTTTCTTTATCTTCTCTAATGCCTGGAAATGGAGCATGTGTATTATGCATGACTGCATAATACAGTAACTTAGGATCTTGAATTTTTTCACTTAACAAATCTGTGGTTTGTTTTTTTGACGTTACATCAGATCTTTTTGTTCAGGACTTTGGTCTTATTGGAATATCTTTAAGTATTTGTGCATTTGGCAGAGAAACAGCTCTGCCTTTGTCCAGAGATGTGCACAGGAATTCATTGGTTACCTGTTCTTTGCTGCCATGACTGATTTTTCATACTACTGTTAGCTTTAAAAAAAAAAAAACAAAACAAAACACAAAACTCACAGAATGCCAAGATCATCAGTCTAATTTCTGAGACTGTCTATCCTGAGACTGCTTTCAGCAGAGGTCACAGGATCTTTTCCTAAGTTCTTACACTAGTGTGTAGCGATGGAATTCTTGCAAGAAGGCTTTCCTCATATAGATTTTGCTGTGATGTCTACTTAGAGGGCTTAAACAGCTTTGGTATTACCTCTTCACTAAGTTTTGTATTCCTCCTACCGTTAAAAACAACGGTAAGGAACTGGCTAGCAGTGAACCTGGTGCCCTCCTGTGTTTTGTTGGGCCAGTAATAGTGTCTCCCAGAGCCTTCTCCTTTGGCTGCAGGACAAGGGCAGAAAGGTGGCCGGGTGATGATTGTTGTCTTTGTAGTATGGCAACTTGTGCTTTTGACTGTAATATTCCTGCAAGGGTTGAAGGATACGAGTGGATCTGTTCTTGGAATCCATGCATGTAGGGAAGATGTTGCTCTTGTATTTGGATTGGAGTTGTTAGGAGCAATCATGTGTTTCAGTATTGTGTAGTTAAGATGTTAATCTGCCTCATACAGGTAGTGCCTGTTGGCATTTATCATCTTTATTTTCAGCTGGAAGCTTATGAAGCATTAGTCCTTATTCCCATGGGACTTTCTGTTTAAAGGACTCTTCCTGCGAATAGTTTTGCTGCTTTGGAATTTTTCTTGCCTAATTAAACCATTCATAGCTTTTAATTATGCTGCCATCTGCCTGCAGCTTGGTCATACTTCATAGCATGCTGTCATAGTTTGATGGATGCTGGCCTTGCCGTTGAGCTGCTGCCAAAAAAAAAGCTGCCTTGTCCCTTTGAGAAAAGACCATGATTGTTCCTAACTTTAGGAAGTCTGCTTGTTACCACCCTAATGAAATACAAGACTAATTCAATGTCTGTTTCTCATGGCAGTGAAGTTTTTTGGCACCTTAACTTTTTCTTACCTTCCTCTTTGTTTCAGACCTAAAGTTAATTCAGAATCAAGGTTTAGAAACCCTATACAATTAATTGGGTGACTTTTCTTAAATATTTTTGTAGGTCTTTCTCTAATTTTGAATAGAATAATCCCTTCACATTTACAAAGAAAAGATAGCTATGCTGAGCTTTTTAAGCTGCACCTTTGGTGAGGTGCTAGTCTTCCTGTGTTGATTCTTCTTAGCTTGTGTCTGATTTCTGCAAAAATGGTTGGCATGACTTTTTCCTGTTAGAGGTGGCTCTACAACATCTTTTGGATGCTTGCTGGATAGCGAGCTCTTGCTTTGTTTTTTGGGTTTTTTCCCCAAAAACATTTTCTTCTCCACTTCAAATTTACCTGCATTTTGCTCTTTCAAACAGTGGAAGTCCCAAACATGTTGGTCTGTCTTTGGAGACAAAGCATAGTTAAATCAGCATATTTCTTATGTTTTTTCTCTGGAGACTGTTTTGCAGAGAATGCTGCTGGATGATTGAATTTCAATAGTATCACTGAATGGATGCAGCATATTTACTTTGCCATCAGCCTACTCTAAATCTCTTTCTCTGCTGGAGAGAATGGTACACTTGCTGCTAGCTGAAGAACATGGATGTTGAAATGTCCTTGCTGTTTTTCCTGCATCTTGCCATCTCAGTCAGTGTTCTTTTCCAGGACGGATATTTACCAGGCTCGGTTGCTCTTAAGGCTTCTGACTTCCATTAATTTCCTTTTTGCTTATAGTAGAGCTTGAAAATAGATCTAAACTACTTGCTTCTTCTGCCACTATCTCTTTCTGGACTTTATCTGAGGAGTGGAAAAATGATGCTGACCAAGCTGCTTTTCCTTTATCTGTTGCCAGGTTAGCTTTATTTGCACATCGTGAAGATGGACCTGGTATCCCAGCAGATATCAAACTGTTTGACATCTTTTCACAGCAGGTTGCTACTGTTATACAGGTATGCTAGGTATTCTTGCATGCAGTTGTCAGGGTTTTTTGCCAAGTTATATGCTTTTTTTATCAACTCAGTGTTGCCTTAAATTGCAGTCTCGCCAGGACATGCCCTCAGAAGATGTGGTATCTTTGCAAGTTTCTCTCATTAACTTGGCCATGAAATGCTACCCGGACCGTGTTGACTATGTTGATAAGGTGTTGGAGACAACTGTGGAAATATTCAATAAACTTAATTTGGAACAGTAAGTAAATGTCTTTTGCATTTGCTCTGAAGTGGCACTGAATACTTTAAAATGTTGACTTCTACATTTCACCACATGTGGCAAGATAACAGAGAGACATGCTTTGGGTGTTTAAATTTAGTGCTTTTGGGCCAAGCTATAGAGTGTCATGGTAAACTACTGACTAGCCAGGACTTGCTCACCTGTGCATGAATCCTACTGTGCAGCTGTACAGCTACACAATGTGTATGCCAGGATGTGTGCAGTCATTATCTGTTCATTCCTTACACCCCCCTGGAGTTCTCTTCCTGAATTTGCAGCTACAATCTGCTGCTATCAGCAGCTTTAAAGGTGCAGGTTTTATACCAGATGATGCTTTTTCCCATCACTCTAGCAGCAAGTTGCTTAGATGTTGTGGTAGACATCAGAGTTGGTTTTGAGGCAGACTTTAATTCTGTTTACATGTGTGAACTATTGATTGTGATTCTTGCATATATTTTCTTTTAGTATTGCAACGAGCAGTGCTGTTTCAAAGGAGCTGACTAGACTTTTGAAAATCCCTGTTGATACTTACAACAATATCCTGACAGTTCTGAAACTAAAACACTTTCACCCGCTCTTTGAATACTTTGATTACGAGTCCAGGAAGAGCATGAGCTGTTACGTGCTTAGCAATGTATTGGATTATAACACAGAAATAGTGTCCCAAGAACAGGTATGACACAAGTGAACTTGAAATTCTAGGTGTTAAAACTACTGTCTGAAAACTGAAAACACATACTAAATTATTTCATGCAGGGCATGCTTTGTTTCTTTCATGCCCCTGCATGCCCCCACCTCCCCATCTTAGTACCACAGGCTCTTTCCCACTTCATAATTCTTCCACCTGTGTTCTTCACTGTCTTGTCTTTGCACATCTTGCCTAACCTCATCCTAGAGACTGCTTCTGTTAGATTTGAACAAAGACTCTGAATCCCCTTAACTAGGTCTATTACCTAAAGAAGGCTGAATAGTACTTTCAGAATTGGAATTTCCTTTGTACTGTTCCACTTTTCCTAAGAGATATCTTCTAGGGAGCAAGACAAATGTCCTGAAGTATCACTAACTAATAGACTTTCCTAATGCTTTGTCAGCACTATGAATGGCTGTAAAGTTGTTCCCAGTTGCTGTCACTGAGCCTATTTTGCCTTTAACAGGTTGATGCTATCATGAATTTGGTATCCACACTGATCCAGGATCAACCAGATCAGCCTGCTGAAGATCCTGACCCAGAAGACTTTGCTGATGAGCAGAGTCTTGTGGGAAGATTTATTCACCTTTTGCGTTCAGATGACCCTGACCAACAGTATCTGGTATGGTGATTGGTGCTTCTGGATCTTGTTTTCTCTCTGTTGTCAGTTCTTGCATTATTTACTATACAAGCACTTAGTGTAGCTGGAAGCTGGGGCATCACTGCTAAGGCACTACAAGCTCAGTAGAAAACATTATGTATGACACCTTTAATGGTCATATGAAATGTTGCTTATTTGTAAAAAGCAGGTGAGGACTTAAAAGCATTTGTGTTTTTAAACATTTTGTCCAAAGATTGTCCCAAGAGATGGGAGTTTGGATGCAACTATATTAGCTTGTGGGAATTCTTGACAAGCATTCTGGCAGCTTGATGCAGCTGTCTTTTTAAAAAGTAGCAAGTGAAATTCAGAGCACTGTGGCGTTTGCTTTCTCTTGGTATCAAAATAAAAAACAAAGCTCAGAAAACAGAGCTAACATGTTTGGCCTCAGGGATTTTAGTTAGTGTCAATATATGGTCTTGATATAGCATGTAATATACTGCTGCTTAGTGGTTACAGATTTTTTCTTCTGTTTGCTCCATCCTTGATAGATTTGATATGGCCTTGAAACAATGCATTCTGTTACTTGTAACAGTTTGAGTTGATCCATCAAAGCTTTTTATAGCTCTGTGATGTTAATCTGCTATTTCTGGCTTTAGTTTATTTCAAGTTTAAAATATCTCCCTATATTGAGAACTGTGTGTTGGGGCAGAAGGAAGGGGATATTCTGTCTATTCAAAATCCATTGGAGAAGCTGGCAGATGTGCTGAAGTTGGATTGCAAGAATCTGGTTAATACAATACTTGACTAAATCAATAGAAGTCATCCCAAAATAAGGGGAAGGGGAGAAGCTAACAGTACAGACAAGTAGAGTTGCTTAGTCCCACTCCAAAGGTTTTAAATGGCAGAAGTTGCAGGTGTCGTTACCAGAATGTGGCACCATAGTCTCTCTCAGAGTATGAGAAGCTATGTGTGTTCAGTTTTGTCAAACTTAGTTTCTTTGGTTTACTTTCTTGCAGGCTACTGTAAGAAAAAATAGTCCTTTTTGTATCTTCCATCGAATTGAGGACAGAATGTGTGTGAAGGGCTTGTAGTGAGAGGACAAGGGGTAATGGATTAAAACTTGAAGACGGGAGATTTAGATCAGACATTAAGAGGAAATTTTTCACTATGAGGGTGGTGAGACACTGGAATGTGTTGCCCAGAGAAGTTGTGGAGGCCCCATCCCTGGAAGTGTTCAAGGCCAGGTTGGATGGGGCTCTGAACAACCTGATCTACTGGGAAGTGTCCTTAACAATGCGGGGGAATTGGAGCTAGACAATCTTTAAGGTCCCTTCCAACCCTAGCTATTGTATGATTCTGTGATTAAATGCAAGCTCAGGCAACTTCCATCTCCCTTCACAGCCCCAAATGTATCTGCAGTTAATATAAAACAAGTGTTGGCTAACACTAATTAAGGAGCTGTGGGAAAAGGTTGGGCAGATAGGACATAAAAACCTACAGAGACTGCACAAACTGAACTCAAGTAAAGCAACTTGTATGTAGTACCCCGAAAATAATCTAATTTATCTGATGCCAACACCATGTCTTTCTGATTCTGTTGCTCCACAGAGTGCAGATTAAGTTGTAGATGCACATAACACCTTTTTGAAGAGTTCTCAAAGCTTATAGTGCTTTTGTTTTAGATCCTGAACACTGCCCGGAAACACTTTGGTGCAGGTGGGAACCAGCGTATTCGTTTCACGCTGCCACCATTGGTTTTTGCTGCATACCAGCTTGCTTTTCGCTACAAAGAGAACTCCAAGGTGGTAAGTTGACCCCTAAGTAACTCCTGTGTACTTGCTTCTTTTCTGCTTTCTTAAAAGTGCATTTTGTCTGGCTACACTATGCTGGGACTTGATGCAGAATGCTAGTTTCTTTTTGCTCGAGGTAGATTTTTGTTTGAGGTGTGAACGCTTTCTAACTTAAAGGAGGATTTATATAAATTCATATTAAAGTACCACAGCACTTGAGGAATGGTGAAATTGGCTAGTTGTGTTTAATCATGAAGCTGACTGATAATGTGTTTTCATGTGAATACTGGACAACTATAACTCTGCAAGTGTGGCATGAAATGGATTTAAATCTGGATATTGAAATTCATCCATTTCTAAAGCTGTAGCTATACAGTTTTAATGTTTGTAAAAGCAAGTGCTTCTTTGTAGGTTAACTAGCATAGTAGTTGCAAAAGTGCATGCTAAAACAATCACAGATCCATTTTGTTGACTGAGGTCAACACAGTACTGCTGGGGCACTCACTGCTACTTCAGCTAGTAAGTGGCTGGAGTGGCATGCAGAAGACAACAGACTGGAGCACTTAACAGATCTTACTACAATTTAGATTCACCTTTCCTAGTAAGAATAGTCTTGTTCAAGCTTTGACTTATTTCACTTCTCTAGGATGACAAATGGGAAAAGAAGTGCCAGAAGATCTTCTCATTTGCTCATCAGACCATCAGTGCTCTGATCAAAGCAGAACTGGCAGAGCTCCCTCTTCGTCTCTTCCTACAAGGGGCACTGGCTGCAGGAGAGATTGGATTTGAGAATCATGAAACTGTAGCCTATGAATTCATGTCCCAGGTGAGCATCCAACTATTACAGTCACTGTCCTGTGCTATCTTACATTTGGCCTGGGTAGGTTTCCTGAACATTGTATCATCCAGTGTGATTAAAACATCTGAAGCAATTGACAGCTAATGCTACAATGTAGCAACTCTTCATCTTCATTCTTGCTTCCCAGGCTGCTGTGGAATTAAACTCCATTGCTACTGATATGAATACTCAGTCTGACACACCATGTGGTATGTTGCAGTGGTGCCTCCTACTTGCAAGTTAGCTCACTGGAGGAGTGTAGCTTTCTCAACATAAAATGCTCCTTCACTGCTTCTACGACTGTCTCCCAGCTCCTGTTATCTAGCTGGTATTGCCCTGACCAAGCACTCTTGGAAGTTCTCTGAAATTTGTAGTGTTCACAACTGCTATGCTGGGCTTTGCTAACTAAAATATTGTATTGAAACTTATTCTAAACTCTGAAAATCCACTTAAACCTGTTACTTGGTCTTAAGCCTTACTTGCAAAAATCTTCCTATCCTCCTGGTCAGATAAAGAACCAATGTACTTAATGTTATCCACAGTGCAAGCTTTGTCCTAATCTTTCCTCTAATACTGCTACTAATGCACATTCTTGAACTGAGTTGCTAATAAACTCATCCTTTCCTCTCTTACTTGTGTCGGTTGCCATTGTAGCACAAATCTTAAGATGAGAGCAGCATGACTATTACATACCTTCTATTAGAGATATGGTTCAAGATTTTTATTCTTGTGTGTTCTCTCAAGGCACTTGATCCATGTAGCAGCAGTGCAGACTTTTTTTTTTGCACAGTCTGTGGTCTTGACCTACCACTCATCTTCTGCTCTACTGTTTTGTGTGTTTCAAAAACCAAATCCTTTTCAGGGACAATTTCTGCTACTGAAGTTCTATATTTGAACAGATGCTTGAAATGAGAATTATATGTAGGATCACGTTTGTTTACTATGACCACTTAAGTAAGAGGTATTTCTTGCAAGACTTACTTCCAGTCTGTGGATTTAACTTGATTTTGACACTTTCAATGAAAGATCTTTTTCCCTGTGTGAAGTTTTTAATGAATGTAAAATTGGTCACTTTCCTGCTATGTCAGTAGGAGGTGTGATTTGTTTTTTTCTCATGTTTTAAAGCAGTGATTAAGAGTCTTGCTTTCTCCCTTGACTAGGCCTTCTCTCTATATGAAGATGAAATCAGTGATTCAAAAGCACAGCTGGCTGCGATCACCTTGATAATTGGAACATTTGAGAGGATGAAGTGCTTCAGTGAAGAGAACCATGAGCCTTTGAGGACTCAGTGTGCACTGGCAGCCTCTAAGCTGCTTAAGAAGCCAGACCAGTGCCGGGCTGTGAGCACCTGTGCCCATCTGTTTTGGTCTGGCCGAAATACTGACAAGAATGGAGAAGAGGTGAGAATAAAGCTACAGCAGCATAACTCATCCTACCTCAGTAACATAGTTCTGCCTTTCTTCTGAAGGCACTTCTAAAGTAGATACACCACTTGGTGATGGAGACTTGGTTGGAATGTATTCTAATATATAAGCTTCTAAATCGCACTGTGATGTAAGCTGCATAAATACAAAAAATGGAGAAAACTCAAATTTAAAGGTGGAAGTACCATGCAAGCTTTTGAGTGTCAGCTAGCTTGAGATTGGCTGCCAAACTACAGTGTGCATTTCACATGTGTTTTCTGTAGTAGTCATGTTTGCATGTGAAGTACTAAACTTCCAAATTAAAGATACAAGTTGTTGAAGTAAAAAAGAACAAACGACAATTGTGTGTTCTTCAGGGCTTGTTACAAACTGTTGTAATTATAAAGAGTAGTGTTTGAAATCTGTTTCTCTAAGTATGGCATTAGTGTACAGATTACAACATTGAGTTAATTGATCTCATAGTTGAAGGCTTTCGACAACTGTTGGTGTTATTGCCTGATCAAGCAAAAGGACATCTTGTCCTGCATAGTTGGTGTAGTTTTGTATTTCTGTAGTAGACCAGCAGGAAACGCCACATATGTGCCAAGGGAAGAGAAACTGGAGCTCCATAAGGTTATTTTATTTCTTGTGACCTTTTTTTCCTGTCTAGCTTCATGGAGGAAAAAGAGTGATGGAATGCCTAAAGAAAGCTCTGAAGATAGCTAATCAGTGCATGGACCCTTCTCTGCAAGTCCAACTTTTCATAGAAATTCTGAACAGATACATCTATTTTTATGAAAAGGAAAATGAGGCGGTGAGTGGAAATGCATTTTCTCTATTGTATCTTTTTTAAAGAGCTTTTCTTTAAGCTCTTCACTCACACTTAAATGCCAAGTCATGACTTTTCAACTTGCTCTGTAGTGTCTCTCAAGAGGCACAAGTTCTGGTAATAACAGAGCAGTCAATTCTTGATATGCAAGTAAAATTGTGGATAAACCGTCATTCTTACATGGGGGAAAATGCCAAATGTTTGCAGTTTAGTTATAAACTCGTCTAACTTTAGAGGTACTTAACTTAATGTGTACATAGGGAATTAAAATTATTTCAGCTGTTCAAGATCACTGCTGAGTGTGCCACAAATGATTGTTGTAAGCTGTGATTTCAAGGAATAGGTATGACACCTTATGTACCAGCTTAAATTCTGCATCTGAAATCTGAGCTTCCTCATACATTTTTGGTTATCAGATAACTAGTAAACTTATACAGATTGAAAAAGCTGCTTGGTCGAGTAGAGGTCAACATCCCATGTTATGTCATCATTTGATCAAGAGCAACATTAATGAATACCCTGTAGTTCTGAGAGAAGGCCTAAAGACATTTTAGGGATTTGCTGACTTGCCAGCATTGGAACTGGCTTCCCACTTGAGAAGTACTCTTGTTTATCTAATGGAGATTAAGATAAAACTTTGAATTTCAAAGCACTTGGCAGATGTAAAAGTAGCCTCTGGATAGAGTGATGGTCTGCAGTGTGTTGTGTGCTGTTCCATGTAGTGCTGAACTGTGCACCACAGGCAGCTGTGCTTCCCTAGGTAAAGACTTGGTCACTAACTTAATATCTGATACTATCATCCTAACAGAGTTCTACAAGAAACAGATTGTTAGAGTGCACAGACAATTACGTGCTTTATTTATTTAAAGCTTTTAAATCTGTATTGAATAAATTGGAGAGAAATGCTGTTGTTCAAGTTAAAAAGCTGTCAGGTTATGACTTAAATTCTTCATGTTTGCTGGGATGGGGAGATCTTCCACACAATTCTGACATCAGAATGGTCCTTTCAGGAGCAAGGGAAGGCAGTCTCCCAACAGTTTGTCTGCTTGCAGTCTTATCTATATTTCTAAAAACTGTCCAAATACCAACAGTTCAGGGACAAGTCTGTTAAAACTAATCTCTATGCACTCATGCACAGGTCTTGTTGATGACTTTTTGTTCTATTTATGTTCTTCTGTAGGTGACAATTCAGGTTTTGAATCAGCTTATACAGAAGATAAGAGAGGACCTCCCAAACCTTGAGTCTACTGAAGAAACAGAACAAATTAACAAACACTTTCACAACACACTGGAACACTTGCGTCTGAGAAGGGAATCACCAGAATCTGAGGGGCCAATTTATGAAGGTCTTGTTCTTTAGGAAGATACACACTGTACTTATTTCTTTTCATTTACATACATACCATATGTTTTTTTAAGATAGATTCATAGGTTGTGCCTTTCAGAAATGTCAAGTTAAGTTAACATTCATGTGTTCAGTCTGGCACTTCAAACACTTGTGTTGAGTCCTCTACCGACTTTGAAAGGTTGGACCAGCAACTACAGGTTTCATCAGTTAGCATGGCTGAAACTTTCTTGGAATCCATGTGACATGGTAGGGCTCTTCTGATTCTGATTTCTCTTGTCTGTTCACTGTTGCTTCTGTAGCACTAGAGTTCTAAACTGGCAGTGACTGTCATCTGAAGCTGTGTCTGATCCTTACAGAGCACCAGATTTTTGGGATTGTTGTATGTCGGATTCTGCTTGTGCTTTTCTTTTATTGCAAGTTAAGACTAAGTGTAATATTTTTCCCTAAAAACTAGAATATATTAATGCATGTTTGGAGAGTTTTAAAGTACCCTGTTCAAAAACAGAAGTTATATTTTGCATATTAAGGCTCTGTGACATTCAGTGAGGGCCAGTACTGTGCACAGGGCATATTTATCAAGATAATTTTGTTCCAAATAGTATAAAAATAGAGAAATCACAATCTATATAGATATGTATAACCTTAATTACTGTAAATTTAGGGGAAAATGCATTACACAAGTTTCAGTATCATGATTTTGCACCAGTGAAAAAATAAAATTGCTATTAACACCTGTTGTTTCATGTCTCTTCAGAGCCCAGTGTTGAACACAGTGCTAATGTTGAACCTTCTGATAAAAGCAGAGGAACCAGATGTTTTGTAGGGACAGAAAAATGAAGATATAGTTAACATGGACAAGCTGGGAGGCTGCTAGCATTTCTGATGTAGAATTTTATTACTCAATACCAGTGTTTTTCCAAATGAAGCTGAGATGATGTATGTTCACATTTCAGGATACTTTTATGGCATATCTTGAGAGAGTGGTAGAGAATCCTACTGGATTCTAGGTCTGTGCTAGAGGTAAGTGGCAATTAAATGATAAAGCTGTAGGAAATTGAGCAGTAGAGCAATTGCCAATGGCAACTCCTGTGAAGATTGGTCTAGTCTGTAGGTTAATGTCAGTTGCTGAAAACTTTGAAATGTCTGTTTTACCTTAACTGAATGTAATGTTCTAAAGCTAACCGAGTGAACTTCCTTACTCCTTGAGTTCACCACTGTTGTGAAAATTGTCCTGGCTTGATTGAATAGTGAATGGCACTTCAGTAGGAGTGTCCAATTTTTTTAGTGGTACCTGTTTTCTGAAAAATGCAAATATGAACCTGGGAAACAAGAATTATGGAGTAGATGACAATTAGAGCATTGATCTACTGATGTCTGTCTGGCCTGGTGGGGAGGAGGAGTGGTGAGATGAGCTAAGGGCTTTACTTGCCCAGTGGTATAATGAATGCTATTCAAAAATCTTAATGTTGCCCTGTATCTGTTGATGCTGTTCTTTCTAAGAGAACCATTAAGCAGACTGTTCGGTCGTAAAACATCCATAGCAGACCATGATGATCATGTTCCTGTAGATACATTCATATAGTAGGGATATGCCCTCCTAGTTTACAATAATTGCTAACTAGATATGTTTAATTCTCTAGGTCAGTCCTTGTAATTTAGGAATTGTCTTTGAGTAATGGTTTTGCAGTTTCAACTGCAGTTTCCCAAATGTTGTAGGCTAGTGCTTTTTCCTGGTACCACTTCTTAAGGTTACAAAATTATGACTCTTCCAAAGTTCTGGATTACTTTTATTGAAATTTTACAAAGTAAATAATTTCAAAAGACTGCCTGTAAACTTTAAGATAACTGTGCTAACATGCATTTTGGCTGTGGCAATGGACAACTACAGTTGTTCAATAGCTATCACTCTATAGTCAGCAAAGGAAATTCTGTCAAGCTACACAGAAAATGATTATGATAGTAGAAACAACCTTACATCAGTAGTGATGGGAAAAATTTAGACAAGACTCAGAATCTATCTGTGTGAGCTTCTCTTCTGGCAGAGGCAGAGTGGCAGAAATGGTATGTAGTTGTTCATGTTCTTGTTTTTTACACTCATGGTCAATAGCAAGACTGTAATTTTTAACAGGCTTGTTTGAGCCATGGTGTTCATGATGTGTGATGTGGAAAGTGTCTAAACAAGTAAGACTTTTTAACCACTGATGACTTGATGCATGGATGGAGCCAATGGTGAGGTAAGGGAAAAGATTTTTCCTGTTGGAACTAGCCAGAAGTAGTAAAAGTCTAATTGGAAACATTTTAAAAATTATTCCAAGGGCAGTTTACATAAAGGTCTGTCTATAACAAGATCTGTCTATCATAGGTCTCACAGACTAATTATGCTTACTGTACACTTACAGCAAAAGACAGAAGTGTAATACCTGTCAGTCCTGCAAGGGGTAGGGGTTTGACTTGAGTAGATGCCTGCCCATGCAGGATCCTGGCAGGGGGGCAAGAAGTCATAGCTGAAGGAGGAAAGTCATGGTGAAACTCTTTCAGTATAACAATTATTGGTTCTTGTATGTCTTATCATAAAATTCAAAACCCCTTTATATGCCTGTCCCTGAACTTAGTTCTAAAAATTGTACTCTTATTCTCAGTCACCTTTTCCACTGAAATCAGTGGTCCCTTCCTTACCTGCTACAGTAGCTCAGCTTCTCTAGTAACCTTGCTGTTCTGGTGCCTCTTGTGCTACACTTTTCCTGGACACCAGTATTTAATTTTTTCCATTGGCCATGATCTTGTCTGGCTTGCCACTACATGGAGGAGAGAGCATACTACACTTAAGAGCTGAGACCCTTGGTGTTTTAGAGTGGGTTTGGAGGTAAAAATAACAGGTCCAAGGTGAACACTTCATGGAATTATTTACCAGTAATATTTACAGTTACTAAAAGTGAGTGAGCCTGAACTCTAATTATTTGCCACAAATGTTGTATTGTTGTGTTACCTTTTCAGCACTTCAATGCTAGTGCATCATTACCAGAAAATACACTGTTGGCATAATTGCTCAAAGAGCTTTGAGAAATTTCTGTTTTCATTTCTGTGACTTCTGCAGCTACATGGATGACCTTATTTCTATAAATTTATAAATATCTACATTTAAACCTACTTACCAGTATTCCATCAGCGACCCAGTGCACATTGCACTTAATGCTTGCAGGTGAATATTGGCTAGTTTATGCTCCCACTGAAAGCAAGATGTACTAATTGTAAACCTTCACACTTTTTTTTTCACATAAAAATATGAGGATGAATTTTGGCTTTTCCTGGACACAGGAGTTTTATAAAGGCTTTCCGAAAGCTCATGTGACACAGTGGGTATAGAACAGGGTTAATGGCTGAATTCACCCATAGAAGCCAAAATGAAGTCTCATAGAGTGAATACTGCACACAGTGCCCATGGCAAGCTGCTCTGATGATCATCAAAAGTGTATATGGAGCCCAACACAAACCAAACACACAGACAATAATTGCTAAGGACTTTGCTACTCTTTTATCCCTCGAAAGTCTAAATCTATTTGCCATAGTGTTAGTGATGTCCACTGTGCTGGTGGTGTTACATATGCTTTCTGTAGTTTTGTAGAAACAATTCCTGTGAGGCTTGGTCTCGACTTCAACCTCAAGTGGTGGAAGGTCTTGACTGACATTCAAATTTAATGACTGATTGTCAAGCTTAGGTAGGCTGAGCCTTGAAGTCTTTTTGGGGGGGAGAAAGCCTGCTTGCTCTCTTTTTATGTTTGTGTCTATTAGCAGGTTTTACAAAAAAGACAGTGTGTTCCCTTTCCTTCCCCTGGAAGCTCATTTCACAGTCCTCTTGACCAGGTGTTAAGTTTTCGTTTCTGAGCAATGTGCGTTTCCTGATGTTGAGGTAAATACTTAAGTTAAAGTATGTAACAGTGATGAAAGGTGTAAAGAATTCAATAGTAGAGGCAATCATTAGAAAATACCAGTTGTAGAAGAATTCTGCATGACATTCTCCTTCAGAGAGGATGCTCTTTTGGGCAATGTGCTCCCAGCTGAGAATGGCTGGACCATAGAGAAGAAAAGCAGCAATCCATACAGTGATCATCTTCAATATTGCATTTCTGGTCATCCCTTTCTGAGCCCTGTAGCTGACCTAAGAGAGAGAGAGGTTATGTCACATACATTACTACTATCTCAAACAGTTACATGGCTACCTTGGAATATGTCCCTCTGTCACTTGTGAGGGTTGATAATATATTGGTTTAGGGATGAGGGTTATACCAAGCTTACTGGAACCACAGGGAAGCTATTTCTTAAATAATTCTAACAAATATGATCAAGGTGACTGGGTATGCTCTGAGAATGTGTATTGGATCTTAAAAGCTAGGAAACCAAGGCTTTTCCAAAGCAAATAACCACCGCTATTCCTAGAATTAGTTGGCACCAGTTGCTTACACACTTCATTCCATTGGCTGTGACATCAGTTTACAGCATCTCTAAAAACATGGCCCTTCAAAATTAACTTAATTTCAAAATTTCATTTAAAATACATAAAATAATCTGAATTCATAGAATCTAAGTTATTTTCTTTCTGCTTTCTAGGGAGCCTTTTTTCTGTAATGTAAAAAAGCATGTGAATCTTAAAATCAAGATCTCAATGTTTTAATTCACTGGTGTACAGGACAACATTAATATAGTGGATGGGAATTCGATCTTCACATCTCTGCAGTGGCCACACTGTTTTGGAATAGAAAGTTCTCAAGATGTAATTCTATATAGGATTCATGTTTACTACCCCAGTCTGTGGATCTTGATCTCCAAAGTCAATGCTGTTCTGGTAGAATACCCACACAGCTGAGGAGTCCTGAGTTTGTTGGAATCTGATCTGATTTTGCAATCCTTGACAAAGCTTTCAGGAGCAGTCTTGTAGGAAGATTACAATTTTCATTGAGATAGAGAATAATTTAGAACTTCATATATTCCTATTCGTATGTTCTTAAGCTGCCTGTTGGGTTAGGACAGTATCTATACTCTTGCTTGGGGAGGGATTTTTATATGGAAGATTAATTTGAAGTCATTTAAAGTTACTGATTTTTTCATTTATGATGACCAGTTTCCCCTTCTGTTTCTGAAACCATCCAGTCTATATATTTATACTATGTGTATAGTCATGAGAGTTTGGTTTATGAAGCAAAATTCATGGTTAATTCAGAACTTAGAAAATAAAGGAATTGTAAGTGTTAACTGTTTAAGAATTAATCTGTTTGTTTCTTCCTCTTCAAAAACATAGAACACTAACTTGTATATAAACTGTTACAGTGATCTAGCAGCCTCTTTGTACTGTTTACCATGTATGATTGCCTCTCAGTGTGATTTAAAATGAGCAATGAAGCTAAATTTAAGGAAATTAAGGTAATTTAAGGAAATGTGGGTGTAACAGGGGCCTGAAGAATTACAAAAGTACGTGTAGAACAGTGAAACCTATTAGCAAGTAAAATTTATTTTCACACCATGATAAATATTTGAGGCAGTACGGTCTAGGTGAAAATGAAGTTAGCTTTTGATTTTGCCGAGTCTAGTCTACTCATTTTTCTGTAACTAACATGCTACATGACTGAGGCAGGAATAGCTATTTCTGTGACTGTTACATGGAAATAGTATTTGTATTCTTCAAAAGATGTTAATTTATATTCTGACACTTTTTGAACCATACACAGCTGAATATATCTAATTATCCCTGAGAGGCTGGTACCCTTTGCAGAGACATCTCTCTATCTTGTGCTGCAACTGGGATGCAGCTAAGCTGGCTGGGGCTATCAGTTGTCAATGGGCATCCTGCCATGTTCTGAGGCAGATGGTCTGTTTCACCTGGGTAATACTTTTTAAGCTTATCCAAGGTGTGGCTGTGGAGGAAATATGTACACCTTGTTCCCTCTGCCCTTCTAGCTGGACCAGTGGTATCTACAAACTGTGCTTGTCTTTAGAACACAGTATGTCTTGTGGAGTAAAAGTGAGAAGCAAAAGTCCTTCTTAGAGCGATGTCCAAGTTTGAGGTCTCAGTCTCCTGTGGTGTTTGAGCCAACGAAGCCATCCTGCTTGACGGGGGCACCCTTGGTGCCTCTGCAGGCCACCCTCAGGACCACTTGCCTAGCCCTTACCGCTTTGGTGACTGAGATGAACCTGTCGAAGCTGATAAGGACGATGTTGAAGACGGAGGCGGTGCACACGAGGTAGTCTACAACCAGCCACAGCTTACACAAGCCCTTGCCGAGTCTCCACTCGCCCGTCAGCACGTAGGGGATGTAGAGGGGGATGCAGAAGCCGCCTGCAGACAGAGCTCGGCGGTGACACGTGCAGCGCCGCGGACCGCAGCCCTCCGCCCCTCCCGGCGCCCGCAACTCACCCACCAGCAGGTCAGCGATAGCCAGGTTGAGAAAGAAGAAGTTGGCGTGCGTGCGGAGGCTCCCGTCCACCACGAACGCTAGAATGACCAGGGCATTGCCCAACACCGTGGCCAGCACCAGCAGCCCCATGAGTGCTGCCAGCAGTGCGGCGGTGGCGGCTGAAAAGGGCCCGCCATTCTGCCCGTCCGGAGCACAGCCATTGCCCGCTGCTCGCAGGGTGCCGGAGTGGTTGAGCCACGGCAAGTCCTGGCCCATGGCCGAGAGCCCGCAGCGCTTCCCGCGCTCCGTGGCTGCCCGGCTCGGCTCTGGTGCTCCCCGCGCGCCGCTGCTAGCACCGCCCCTGCCCCGCCACAGCCCCGCCGGGCGGAGCGAGGGGACGGCAGCGGGGCGGTGGGCAGCCGGTTCGGGGCTGCCTGATGCCCCCCCGCCTCAGACCAGTCGCTGGGACTGCGCCGCTGCGGCAAGACGTCTCGGAGTCCCAGGTGGTGGGATCTGGGCCGCGGCGCTGTCAAGGGTTACGGGCGGCAGAGCTGCCCGCGGGCTGGCTCCCTCACGAGCCCCTTCTGTGAGGCGCCGTGAAGTAACGCACCCGACGGCCGCCCGCCCACTCTCACAACGGCCGTGTTTTCTTCTCACACGCTGTCGCTGGTGGGGTACTCAGCTGCTTGCTTTGCTGTGCCGTGTCTAGTCGACTTTCTGGCACCTTTCAGCTGCGCGTTCGGCTAGCCCAGCAGAGCCATCGGGCTGGCGATGCCCTGGACAGCCATCTTGTGCCTCCGGGTGAGGGCACGGCCTGCGGCCTCGTCGGGCCCGCAGAGATGGGGCTGCTTCAGCCTTTCCCTCTGTGGGAGCACTAAGAATGTCTCTCTCCTCTACCTGGCTACTTGTTTTAAAAAAACCTTGTAGGAATGGCCTCTCTTTGCAAAACTGGCTGTGGATTTAGACAGTATTTTAACGCATGTTGGGACAATTATGTTGGAGAGCTACTTCTAACACAAAAGGTAGATCTATTCCAGAAACCAAATGTGAACAGCTAGGAAAAGGCTAAGACTTTCAGCTGCTGACAAGATGGCTGACCCAGTGCTGGGGAGAAGGAGTGGGGTACAGTGACTGCTGAATGAGCTGCAGAGGCTGCTGAAGCCTGTCAAAACTGCAGGGTGATTTGGGAGAGGAAACGTGGCTTACATCTACCCTCATAAATTGGCTCACTGGATCATCATCTGTCTTGAAATGTGGCTACTGATGGGCTTCACCTTCCTTTCTGTCAAGAGTTTTCTAGAGGCTAAGCAGTTTGGGACTTGCTTCCTTCTGGATGGCTCCTATGTCATTAAAAGAAAACAGAGCTTGCTCAAAAACAATCACTGGGTGTATATAGTCTCCACTTAATTCATCCAATGTTTCACATATGGAACACAAATATTTGTCTAATTCTGCAGTTTGAAATAACACGCAGTTAGAAGCAGCTTTCTAAAGAGAAAGCTATTCAAATGGACATCAGGTAAGACAAGCAAGAACAGCTTAATAACTTCTCTGTTATTTGTCTGAAGTTGAGAATGTATTCTTAGGGTAGTGGTAGACTGGTCTTGTCCCCAGAGGGAAGCATCAAGCCTTTGTCAATGTTGGAAGTACAAATTCCAGGCCAGGTAATCCCTATAAATCAGTAGCTCCACAAAGGAGATATTGCAATTTACATTTCTCTATAATACACCTCTTATTTTATGTCAGTCCAGAGACAGAAACGGCAGCTGGATGTCTAATGTGTATGTCCAAAATATTCTTTTTATATACCTCCATATAATTATCTCCCTAAAACAAATAACTAAAGCCACAGAAGGCAAAAGTGACAAAAAAGCTGAAGCCTTGTTACGAGAGTGCTGATTATTATTACCTAATTTGGGGTCTCATTTTCACTTCCATTTGAGCCTGATTGGTAGTTTTCCATTCACTTCAATTTGGGCAGGATCAAAATTATTGATAATTACTGCTATCAGATTGTGCTGTGGATTATAAAAGATAAAAGAGGCAGCCCAGAAATGGAATGAAGAAAAAATAAGTATCTCAATCATGAGGAAAACATGGGACAATTAATTTATTCTTTAACAAATAGTGTATTCTTCAACTCCTCTAATATAGGGTAATTTTCCAGAAGCTCAGTGAGTTTGCAGCATGTACTCTTGTGTGCTGTGTTTGAAGTAGCTTTTGTACTGTATTACCTACTGGCAGATCTTGAGATTCTCAGAAAGTCCCTTGATAACCACCTTGACTGTCTTCTGATTCTCCTGTATTATTGCTGCATTTGCAAGGCACTGTGACTGCAACTCTTAACAAAATTCTGTCTTTAAAAGGATGAACCATCAGTTCATAACTGCACTTTTGAGAATGTTACTGTTCAGACTGTGCTAGTGCTGTCTGGAGACCCTTGCAGACAGAAACTCCAAGTGTGTACTAGATGGCCAGCACTCTCAGACCAGCAGGTATTACAAATCTAGACTTCAGGGATTTTCTTCATTCCTGAAAAAGGAATTTTTCACTTCCTATGAGTTATTGTCTTGTTTATTGAGCTATGTTGATTTTCTTTTAAGGACATTAATTCTTGGGAGAAGAGGTTTGTTTTACTTCAAAATACATGTTGTGGTGGTGTAGATATATGCACACACTGGGGAAAAAATCTTAAAACAAGCATAGGAAAGAGAAGAGAGTTATACCTCATTGGCTTCATTGTCTGAGTAGTCTGCCCTGGAGGGAGAACACCGATGAATGGATCCTAGCAGGATGAAGTAAAAGTAGATAATAGATTCATAGGATCATAGAATGGTTTGGGTTAGAAGGGACCTCAAAGATCATAGAGTTCCAACCCCCCCTGCATGGGCAGGGACACCTCCCACTAGACCAGGTTGCTCAGGAGCCCCATCCAACCTGGCCTTGAACACTTCCAGGGCAGGGGCATCCACAACCTCCCTGAGCAACCTGTTCCGGTGTCTCACCACCCTTACACTAAAGAATTTCTTCCTAATGCGTAACCTAAATCTACTCTCTTCCAGCTTAAAATCATTACCTTGTCCTATCACTACATACCCTTGTAGAAAGTCCCTCCCCAGCTTTCCTGTAGCCCCTTCAGGTACTGGAAGGCTGCTATGAGGTCTCCTCAGAGCCTTCTCTTCTCCAGGCTGAACAGCCCCAACTCTCTCAGCCTGTCCTCATAGGAGAGGTGCTCCAGCCCTTTCATCATCTTTGTGGCCCAGATGAAGAACTCCTTATAAAATGTCTTTGTGTAGGACTGAACCACAGACTTCTGAAAACCTATTTTGTTCCTTTATCCTTGCAGCAAGAGATGTAATTGATTAGAATTGTTAAAGACGAATGACAATAGCCCAAGAAAATAATGAAAAATGCAACGTTTTCCAAGGCATATCAATGCTGACATGTTCTGAAATTTTATTTTTCTCCTGTAATTTCTTTAGTGATAATTGTTTTCATTTCCATAAGACTTCAGTGATTTTTTGAAATAGAGAGCTGTCTGAATCATGTAGTTTCCCATGACTCTAGCTTATGTGGGTGAGCATATCTACAGAAAAGACAGAAAAACAATGTTTTTCCCACACCATAGACAGATGACACTTTTCCCAGAACAGGCCACATTCAGCTTCCAAATAGACTTGGGCAACCACATTGAGAGAGGGTAGGCTCCAGCTGGCTGAGTAGTCTATTGATTTAGAAGATGCAGAAGACTATCTCAGCTGTATCTTTGGAGCACGATTAAGGTAATAAGCACACTTACACTGGATCTTTGCCTGAAGCTGAACTCAAAGCTAAATCAGTGTCTTTTACCAAATAACATAGTGTACAAAACGTTTCTCCCTCTGCTTGCTCCTTTTAACCATGCTTAGTTTTAGTCCTAGGATTTCACATACAGGATAACTCTTTCTCCATATGCCATAAGCTGTCTGGTACCAAAGCTTTCCCTAATCTTTGATTCCCTAGTGAACTGCAAGGCAATTGCTGCACATTTAAGTGAGGTGTATGAAAACATAACATAGGTGGAACCTTCACTTAGATAAAGGAAACTATTCACTAGTAGTTTTGCATAGTTTTGACAAAATATTTACTTGCTAATAGCCTCATTTAATGTTTCTAGGTTGTTGTCAACTCTTCTCTTGCTATGAGTGGTATTTGACAGAAAAAACTTTTTTGGGTAGGAAAAGCAGAATGATTTTTAGACTGTCTGAGAGAATGTATACACAGCTTTATCAACTGTTGAGTAAAATTCTGCTGTCAAACTGAGATAATTCCAGTTCAATGAATGGGAAAAATTAAATTCTGCTATGATCATTCCTGTTAACCTTACATACTTTGCCAGTAAGGGTTTTGCTCACATATGGATTCCCTTCATTTTGTTTAATGTTCTGTAGATCTCTCTATGCATATGATGCAATTCATATTTTAAAATAATTCTTCTTGCACATATAGAGAAAAAAAATCACCTTTTTGATCTGTGCCAGTAGAAAGGTATCTACTTCAGAGTACACAGTGTTACCTACAGTTTACTGATTATGCATTTTCTTTTCTTTGCTAAAGAAACAGGAAGTAGAATTCAGTCCTGTGCACAGTGAGGCTTGTGGGATAGCAAGGTTTGATGTAGGTATCAGTACTAAAAGCTGGCTTTGGGTATTCCAGCCTGGCACTTACAAAGGCGTGGCTAGAGCTTAAAGTTGATGTCCTGCTTCTTAAAAGTCACAACGAAAGCAGGCTGCTATCCACTCAGTTCTTGATGAGCAGCATTGTCACCTGTTCAGACATCAATAAACTCGTTTCCATCCACTTCAAGTGTGATTTACTCCAGATTTTAATCTTGCCGATCTGCAACAATATTTCTAGCCAGAATGATACTGCGATCCTAGGAGAAGTGTTCCTGGCATTTACATGCATTTGCTCAGAAGCTCCTTTTCCATCAGTAGATGGCATTCCCCAGGAATAAGCTGGAAGTTTGTTTTCTGCATCTCCCTCTGAGCCAAGCCAGCAGGGTATTTCAGTGGTAAGTTCATCATAAACATAGGTTTAAAATATTCTCTCCAGCATCTCTAAACTTGCATTTTATCTGTGTCAGTAGTAGTTGAAGCTGTATCAGTATCTGGTTTAGTTTTTATAGCTTTGATAATGAGTTAGGTTTGTTTGTTTTTTTTCCTCGGGGCTTTCCATTTTTCATTTTTAGCTGGAATAGCAGTCCCCAACATTGTAACCTTAATGCCCATGCCTCTTTGGGAAGTTAATGCCTATTTGCTTCGACTGCAGGATGTGAAATTTGAAATAAGTATGAGTGTGTTGCCAGCCAAAGATGAATTTAGTGGTGTTAGGGAGCATGGCTCATTGTTGTTACTCATCAGTGGGCTGGTTACTGTCATGTAGGCTTTGTACTAAGATGGATGCAGATCATTCTGATAATCGCAAATACCTTTAGTTTCCTCATGTTATTGGTTGGGTATAAATTCTTGAAGAGGAAGAAGGGAGGAACAAGAATTTCCTTTATTTCAAACTTCACTTTTATGCATTCTCTAATGTCTGATTTCTTACTTTATGCAGAAACTCAAAAAATACCTGCTGTATAATTTTTAGTCATTTGTCTTCTTTCTGCCTTTGAATATTACAGAGTTTTTGTATTTTGAATATAAAGTATGAACATACATTTTGAATATTACAGGTTGGCTATTGTTACCTTTTGTGAGGCAAGAAACAGTTGGCAGGGTTCTTTCTGGATCTCCGTAAGAAAGGCCCAACAACAATTGGCTTAATAAAGCAGATATTTTAATAAGACAGAATAAAAAGAGGAATATTGATAGTAAATTGTAAGAGATGCTGGAAACCCTATGTTTGCACAGCACTGGACAGACTGTGGCACACTGAAGATCCTGTCCACCAAGAGAAGCTCCTGTTTGTGTCATCTGAGCTATTATAGGATTTTCTTATAAGACAGGAATTGTATTCATCATTGCTACTGTCAAACAAAAGAGGAATTCACACTGAAGCTTCTTGCTGCACTTTTAGATAAAGTTGAGGAGCACAGGTAGTGCGATTGCCAGTACCAAGTGGGAGCTGCAGCAGGCTCCTCTGTTCCAATGAGCTGGCTGAGGTGATCTTCTGGACCAAGGACATTGTGCAGCCCAGCACAGGCCTGAAGGCTGAGCTGTTCACACAGCACAGGTTTGGGTCTGCTCACCTTAACTGTTCTGGGGGTGACTAACTCCTCAATATACAATGCTCTCCTGATTAGAGTCATTACAAAGAGGAAAAAACCCAGCAGTGTGCACATAACTATATCTCTCCCAATGCAGGGGCGTGTATGTGGGCAGTCTTTGTAGCTATACATCAACAATTTATGAAAGAGATGTAGCTACATGAAATACATATGAAGTGGTCCAAAAGCCACTGAGCTAAACAGAATTCTGTTGACTTCAGTGTACTTGAGTCAGCCCCTAATTGTACATTTTGCTGGAAAGCAGAGGAGGATCAGTTTTAACTAATTGCAGAAAGAACATTGCAGCACAGAAGTAGGAGGCAGAAACCTACGTTCTGTTCTTGGTTCTGCCATAAACTTGTAATCTTGGGGTGGTAGAAAAATCACTCAGATTGTGTGTGTCTGAATGTTCTTGCATGGGACAGTGTACTTAAAAGTCTTCTTTTGAAAAGTTATTCTAGAAGCAAAAGCTGTAAAAACCACATTGTTAGAAAGATTCATAAAACAATGTCAGCAGGACAATAGACTTCATATCCTTTTTTCTCTTTATAGTTGAACTCAATAGGCAAAGCAGCTTCATGTTCACCAAATGTTCAAATAGATTAATCTTCTCATGCAGTGATTAAGCAGGCTGTTCCCATTAGTGTAAGTGAGAGTTAAATAACCAATTATGGAACATTAAGAGGAAATTATAGCCTTTAATAATTTTTTTTTTTTAAAGCAGCCAAAAACCCAACAAACATTTATTTCTTTTTAAATAAGTGACACCCCTCATATGCCTGTGGTTTTGTGCTCATTTATGTGGT
Organism: Hemiprocne comata; assembly: GCA_020745705.1. Lineage (NCBI taxonomy): Eukaryota > Metazoa > Chordata > Aves > Apodiformes > Apodidae > Hemiprocne > Hemiprocne comata. Next base: position 8,576,246 of record CM036598.1, read on the forward strand.
AGCACAATATGATATTCCTATCTAAAGCTCAACGTAGCAGACATTAAAACCATTGGATCTGTGTGTTATAGTTTAAAAGATGAACAAATCTGTTTTTTCAATTATTCCCCAAATCAGGAAATTTGGGTGTTGGGCACAATTGGCCGAGTTTATTTTGGCAAATGTGTATTTCATTTAAAAAACCTGTTGGGATAAGGGCTGAATTTATTTGCTCAGGATAGTGTTTCTCAATATTTGACATACAGTTATGACAAAAAAGCAGGGAATTGTTTTCTGTTTTGGAATGTTATGTTTAGAGAGCATTATTTCTTAATGAAGTGTTTAAACTTTTCAATTTGAAAAGGAGTTTTCACTTCAAAATTGCTAGAAGTACTTCAAAGAAAAAAATAGCAAAATGGGATGAAACGGTTAATTAACTCTCAAGCATTGGGCTAAAAAAAAGGAAAGAAAGGAGTTTTCTGCAGAAAAATTCTTGCATCTGAACACCATCTCTGATCTGAATGCCATCTCTTGAAATTTTCTTCAGACAGGGGAGAGGGTGGAAAGAGGGATTAATTTTTAAAAGCTACTTTCTGGTGGATGTTGCTTCTGTAGTCTCTAAAACTTGGCTTTCCTCAGCAAATAGCCTGAAGGACCATTCAACTCTGGACTCTCCAATTAGACTCCCCCATCATGTATATGACAAGCCAGAGAAACAAAGGAAAGTGCAGTAAATGTACAGATATCCTCACAATCCCCACACTCAAATGGAGAACCCCTTTTTACATTTGAGTGTTACTGTAATTTAGTCAGAGCAGAGGGGAAGCTACAAGCTAGACTTCAGATGCCTGGTCTGGTGCTTACAAACAGTGCATTGATCACTGTGAATATCTGAGGAGCTGTTTGTTCAGGGACTGTGTCTTGCAAGGAATTAATTTGTACTAATGCACTTCCTTTCAGTAAAATAAATTTAATCTTGCCAGTGTGAACTCATTTAATTTTATACTTATTAGAGAACATAATCTAGTATTGCTTTAAATTGAAATTTCTAGAGAAGTAATTTCTCTGATAAAACATACAGCACAGATTCAGACTGTTTTCCTGCTTTTGGTATAGGGGCTATTTGTATTCTTGCCATTATAAAATCCAATAAAAGTGGTTTCCTGCAAAAGAGCAGCAGTTCCTGGTGCTTCCTGTGCACATTCAAAAAGGACAACCAGTACGGTGCATTGGGCTGTCGAAGTCCACCCACACTATCTGCATGGAAACGTTAATGGAATCAGACCTTGAGATCATACTTTCAGCTTTAGAAAATAATGTCATTCTTAGCCACTGGCAAGAGCAGCAGCTTTGCTTATCAGAGTGGCTAGTAACTCAGTAGAAGAGAGCGTAGGGAAGAGAGCAGGTACGGGGTGACCACACAAGGCTTGCAGCAGCACACTCTGTAGGATGTGCCATGTTACCCCTGTAAAAGGTACCACAGTCATACAGAGATCTGCAGCCTTTAGGGATTATCTGCTAACATGCTGCACAGCCAGGTCACTAAAGCAAACCTGCCACCAGACTGGGAGAGGTAATAGCTTTTGCACAGTGGAGGGTTTGACCTCTCCTGAGTCAGCAGCAGCGTGAGGAGGCTGTTCCTAACTCAGCTGATTTGTATTGCAACCGAAGGAATACACTGGAGTTGGATCTCCTGGAGATGCTTTCAACTTAATGAAAAGCTGAGCTTCCTTAGTGAGCCAGCACCTCTGCAGCACAAGCCCCTTTTGAAGGGTGTGGTTTTGCTGAGGTGAGCTTTTTGGTAGCTTGAGCCATGGGCAAAAGCATTTTGTATGTAACTGGTTCTACATAAATGGCTAAATCTTTCACTTACTGAGGCTAGTGTCAAACTCTACTGTGAATTCTTCTGTTTTGACTTTGGTTCCTGCTGTAGCAGATGAATCTTGATCGCTGCCTCTTGATACTTCTTCCTTGTCTGGCCCTCACTGTATGACTAAATTTTAGTGGGTAAGAGACAAAGAATAGAACTGAATACTAAGTGGCCTTTCTGTTCCAGTAAACATAGGTGTTAAAAAAGCCTTTTAGAATTTAAAATAGACTTTTTGGAACCTTTCTTTATTCAAGGGGTGTCTGTGTTTTGTTCTATCTGCAGGGCAAGCAAGAATGGGAGAGGCCATGCCCTTGGGCATTAATCCATCTAATGCCCTTACTTGATGTGTGAAAGCCACTGATGTAATAAGCATTGTGCAAGTCTTCTGAGCCATATGCACCACTCCATCTTGTTTGCTACATCTGTAAGCCCTAATCCTCACCAAAAACTGTAGGAGACCAAATCCTGCACTGCTACCAAAGGTAAACTGATTTTTATGATTATATCAGATTTTATTTCTGCCTCCAGAGCTGTGTGGGTATCAGCAATAACCTGAAATTTTTAACCCTTTTTCTAACCCCAGATTTTTGCCGTAGTAGAAAGCCTACTCCAGATGAATGTCACACAGTGTCCTTATCCAGACTTTATCCTAAACTTATTTTGTCTTGATAAACAATATATGCATTAGAACAAAATGTCAGCAGAAAATAATAGCATGTCAGCTCTCATTCTCTCATTTACAGACAGGAGAATTCCAGCAATAAACGACACGATCTTGCAAGATCATCAAGCTAGAAAAAAAATTATTTTCTATTCCTAAAAGTTGTTCTTAACTTCAGTCTCTTCTTAGAGAGACTGTGGCAGTAAGGGACATACATGGTTTAGTGGTGGTCTTGGCAGTGTTAGGTTTATGGTTGGTCTTTTCCAGCCTAAATGATTCTGTGGTTCTACAAAGGCTAAGGCTTTGCTCCTTGCCAAGCATCTGTCTCAGCTTTGTACTGGAGTCAGAAGATTCAGCAATCGACTGATCTTAGAACTCTAATTTTCTTGAACTTTTAGCTTTTATCTTTGCTATAATCATAGAAAATGGGCCCATGTTTTTATAAAAGTCAAACATAAACCACTGACACAAGCACACAGCCTCGCCCTTTGTGCCTTACATAGTGCAGAAATTAGTGAGCTCTGGAGATTGTTGTAAGTCCTGTGATGTTCAGGTTGTTCATCGGCAGCGTGAAGTAAAAGGGTGAAAAGTATGATGAAGTTTACGAAAAATTAAGGATATACCACTGCATTGGTAAAACCTCACACACAGGTTGGCTTTTCCCCACACTACATACAGATTATGGAGCTTCTTGTCACTGGGTGTCGTTGATGCTGAAATCTTACATAAATTCAAAAAGCAGTTGGGTTTTCCATCTATGAATTTATTCACTGAGAATAATTAAACACAAAGAGACAACTTAATCCTCAAGAATTCCCTGTGCTACAAATCCTTGGAGACTGAGAGAGTGTTCTGGGGAAGTTTCATTATATGATTGCTTTTTTTTCATGCTCTTTTCCCAGCAAAGGTTTCTGCTGGAGACAGGATAGAAGTCCTTGGGCCTGATCTGATTTGGATGTTCTAATGTTAGCCCTTGGTTTTCAAAATCTCTGCCTTGATCATAACCAGAGCCAGATGATAAATACTTGCATCAAAGGGAAACATAATTAGGGGCTCACTGTTGACAGCAGCCTGCATCTAGCAGGATGATGCAAGATTAAATAACTCAATTTTTTCAATTCTGAAAACACATATTCATAAGGTAGTAAACTGAGATAATCTGGGATGTTGGAGGAAGGGATATTGGAAGCATTTTGTAAAATTCATGAGACAATATTGGAATGAGCCATTTGTTGAAAGGCAGCGTGCAGATCTGGACTGATGTCAGACCTTGGCTAGAATGACCATTCAGAGTTGAAAAGGCCAAGTGTTGAAAAGTATGCTAGTCCTATGGACTTTTACCTCAAACAACAGTCTATGGTATCCAACAGCTCTCCTGTACTCTTCCTTCACGTTGCACTGTGTCTGTTACCTTACATTCTGGGGATCATTATTTATGTTGCTGTCCTAAGGTCTTGACATAGGTAAAACTTGAATACATCACAAAGGGGCTTAGGCTGGTGTTTCTTATGTTTTCCTTGTCTGTGATGTGACAAAGAATTGTTTAGCCATCTTTTCACTGAGGAGAAATCTGACCCTGGGTTCCCCACATCACTAGAGAAGTGGTTTAATTCCAGCTATTGCAGGGGGAGTGGGGAAAGAGGCAGCCTGCTTATTTGAACATGTGCTTTGTTTTTTCAAGTATAACCTCAGCCCATTTTCTTTTTCCCCCAAGAGAATACTGTAGTTGTAGAATTCCAGTATATACATGACTCCTTGTAAATAAGAATTTGCCATCTAAAACTGAGAAAAGACACAATTAAAGTATGTTTCTTTCAGTGTTTCTTTTTGGATAGCTTTTATGGCTTCCCTCTTAGTGTGCTGAATGTTGGAAAATCTTCTCTTAAAATGCCTCAGAATATAAAAACTGCAGTACCTAACTTAAGTGGTGTGACTATCTCACAGGGATCCTAGCATCTAAGAGGCATTAGAGTGCATAAGAGGCATTACAACACACAAATGTAGTGTTCAGGTTTCTGGGTATAAGCAGTCTCTTCTTGAGGGAATAAATATATAATTTTTGGAATGGAAAAAAATAAACAGAACTACAGAGCTGGTATCTGTGGAATCTTAAAAACTACTCTTGAAAGAGCATTGAGCAATTGCAGGATAATTAGCATTCAAGTCCTCTTAATGCCAAATGTGAGAGTTAACGTCTCTCACAGGAGACTTGAAAATTTCAGGATTATATAGCAAAGAGATGCTTGATCTTAAGGATACAGTAAAGTCTTTGGAATGAACACATATATTACCTGTTCATATATTTAGTAAGTTTTTATTTTTAAAAACAAGATTAAAAATATTATTTTTTAAAATTTAGGTACTGTGTGCACTTAAGCAACTTCTGCAGAATGAGGTCTTGGGTATTAATAGAAAGAATGGAAATGTAATGTAGTGTATCTCTGTCTCCTTGGCAATATAGTCCTACATTTTCTGTTTTCTGGACAATTTCTATAATTACGCCAATTTAGTGGACACCTGTTTTAATACCCTCAGACAAAATTACATGGTTGAAATAGCACTGTTGAAGTAAGCTGCTGAAGTTGAAAGAATAACTAGAAGTTGAGCACGTGTTCTTGGAAAAATAAAAGCCATAAAACTCAGATGGGAATATATGCTTTGGGTTATTTCTTTTAACTCCATCCTATTCAGTCACATCAGAGTCAAAGTTCAAGTGCTCATTAGGCACAGTGGGCAGGCAACATTTCTTCAGGCTGCTCCTCAGTGATTAACAATTCAGGAAATACAAATTACTTTGAAAATTCAAAACTAGGCATTTAGCAACCACAGTTGGAAAATGTTGCTTCCTCTCCTGCCAGCCTGTGTGTATTCCATAGAGTGTTATGCACTGTCATGGTTGGGGCATACACACTGTGCTTATGTATGGAGTCTGGAGGGACTGCTCCATGACCTGAGCCCTCTGCAGTGCTGTGTTCCTAGACCAGCCTCTGGGGCATGCCTTTCCATTGATGGTTCTTCCAAGGTACTTGGGAATGCAGTTAGGCAATGGCACTTAGAGAGTCCAAGTGAGATCCCTGATGGGTGAGAATATGGCATGCCAGAGTGGAGAAGAGAAGGAATGTAATTTAGACATGGAAACATCTAGCTGGAAGAGAAAAGTGCTTGGATTTTAAGTCTGCTCTCTGGTTCTGTGCTCAAGTCTTTAGAAAATTACAGTCTGACTTTCAGATGGACTGAGATGCCCAATGATCAGAGATTCATACTGTATTTTTTGTTGCATGTATTGTGTAATTTGCTGTATTTCTGCTGTAATTTGTTGAGAACTTGACTGGCATGTGGCCATGGTGGTAATGAGGAGCTTAATGACCTCCTGTCTTAACACAGGACAGGAAATTAATCTGTGGTTTGCAGCAGTCATCTCTGTTTCATATCTCAGTGCAGTGCAGATTTGCGGTCTTTAAACTTGATAGGCATCTTGTCAGCTATTTGTAGTATGAGGTATGTATTCCTGGGAGATTATATGGCCATCAGCCACAGCAGGATAAGCCCTCACTGCTGCCATCACTGGAGCTCTAAATCAGGAAGGAGGGGCACTGCCGGTCTTTCTGGTAGCTGGAAGGAGTATGGAGAGCAGAGAGAAAGGTGAAAACACACTAGGGCAGTGTAACTGGCCAATGTACCAGTATAACGGGGGGAATGAGGAAATGCCTCTCAGGAGTTAGGGGAGATAATGTTTCAAGGATTTCATGCGATTTTGTTGCACAGACACTCCCACTGATGTAGCAAGCTGAGTGGGAATGGGAACACCTCTGTGCATACCACAATGTAGGCTTGAAATCCTAGTCTGCAAACATGGAGCAGGGATTTTGTTTTGCCTGGGTATATGAGCTCACAGTCCTGGTTGTTGTGAGGCTGGTTTTCTTTTGGCTGTTTTAGTATCCAAAGCCATATGAAAGTAAAATCTATATTGATTTTTCTTTTCAAAGTGTGACCTATCTAGATGAGGTTCACGATAACTAGGAACAAGAAGTGTGATGGCATGCTGTCATTACTAGATGTATTAAATAATGGGAAACTCATTTGCATCTAGTTTAGTCATAGGTCAAATTCCTGCACTTGGCTTTCTCTGCTGCGTGTTATAAGGTATCTTAAGATAACATTTATTCCAGTAATCAACCTCATTTTAAGTTAAGGTTAAAAGAAACAGAAATCAAGCAGGTAAGGTATTTTATTGTTCTGTTTACATTTCTGTGGCTTTATGAACATTTCCTAGGCAAAATAGACCACCAGAAAAATTATGGGACACTTGAAATGTGCAGTTTGTTGTAGCAGAGAAATGGAGACATATCTGCCTTGTAGTTTTTTCCAAATTACCCTACCACGGTTAAACCATTGTTTAAGATTACATAGAAGAAAATTCTGAAGATCATCATAGAGATTAATGGGTTTTCTTCTATCAGATATCCATTCAGAAGCATTTGTCTGACACAGCAATAGCCTTAATTCCATGGAAAGAGTGAACAATTTTTTTTTAAATGTCAAAGTGAAAAGGGTATAACAATTCTCTCTTTACTTAAAATATTCTCCTTTTATCTACCCAGTTGTCTGTTATAATATGGTATTTTTAAGTATTCCAACACCAATTTCCAATTGTGCTTGTCTGTCCTATCTTATTAGTGGACTTTTCACCAGTGAATTCAGTGAGGTCCTAACCTGAGAAAAACAATCCTCAAGGAGTTTTGCACATACACTCGTAGTGATTAAGATTGTGGTGGTTTGTTTTTGTTTGAGAAGTGACTCTACAGTAACTGATGAATGATATTGCAATTGTTAATAAGAGTTGTTATTGGCAGTTTTTCGTGTGTTTGATTTTAACTTCTCAGTTATATGCAGAGTTCATGGCTCTGAAGTAACTGTTAAGTTTGTGTGCTTACAACAAGAAACCATGCTAACTAGCTATTTTGACATTTTAGAAGAGAAGTGGTGCCAGACTGAGCCTTCTTAGTTTGTAAGATATTTATGGAGTAGACCAGGACCAGTGGTTTTGTATCACTTGTGCTTTTTTGGGTGCAGCTGTATAGTCTGTTCTATTACTGATTTAATATTTTCCTAGATGAAGTAAGGTCTCTCTGTGTCTGTTTGTATGTGTGCACACACACAACTTTTCCTGTCCTCCCTTAAAACTCACTGCTTGTGCTTGGATTTGTGTTACTGTTTTGGTCTTTCAACCCCCACTCGTATGCTTTAACCTTGAGTCGATGGTCCTGTACAACAGCTCCATGTAAGTGGCAGTGCAGTGTGGTTAACACTGGAAAGAACAGATTCAGTTGTGGCCTATTATTAAGAGCTACTGTTTTTTATCATTCTCAAGTATGTATCAATTCTGGCAAGGGGTTGTGACAAGTTGTTTTAACCAGGCTAATTGGCAAGTGGAGAGTACAGTTTGCTATTTTAGTGTTACCAGTGGAATGTTTGGGACATTTCATTTTGTCCTACTGTATATTTTGAAAAAAACTGGCTGTATGTTGACATTATGCAGAGTTCCATACAGAATAACATTTGATAAACTCAAGGAAATAGCTAATAAACAGAATGGATGAAGCATAAAGAAAGCAAATGTGTTTAAATAGTGGATATTCCATTTTGGACCAGGTTTATTTGCTACAGTTAGAGAAAACCTCTCTCTGTTCTCAGAAACAGAGCTCTGAACAAAAACATTGCCTCTCCCTGACCCTCCCTCTGCCTTATCTTCTCAGAGGTGAAAGATCTAGCTAGGTACCAGTGTTAAGCCCTGGACACCACCACCTTTTTATGAAGCCACATATGGGGAATTAGGACTGCGCCATTTCTCGGAAGTCTTTGGGAGGAATCTGTCTGCAGTCTTGTCAGAAGTGTGATCTCTCACTGAGCATGTTTATTAGAAGTAGATTGATGATATACCTGCAAAGGCTTGTCAGGTCATCTGCTGTATTTCAGTGCCTGCTGAAAGAGGTTCACTCATCCAGACTTCAGCAGAAAAACAGGAGATAGTGTGCCATGCAGGGCACCATGGTACTGCTGGCTCAAACCAGGACATGGAGTTTTATGCAGGAAGCTGCATATTTAGTATGTTAAAGATGAGACAGGAGATGAGCATGCTGATATTCATCAGCACTATCATGAACATGATGAAATTTTTGTCATCCACTGAGAACACCACGCTGTGCCAGCCCCTTCCCACCCAGCTGAGCACATCCACACTTCCCTGGGACACCAGCGCTTTCAACAGGTGCTGAGTACACCAGAGCAATACTGCCAGGGAGCTGTGGGAATCAGGCCACCCTCGACTGCATGTGTTTTAATGCGGCTTTAATTGGATTTGTATTGTTTGCTTCCTCAAAGTTTTGTTTCAACAACAGATGGAACCGATGTCCTACTATGTACGGGCCTGAGCTTTTTATCTAAGGAAAAATCTTTGCTTTTAAGTTGCCCTTTATTTCAAGCAGTATAACACTGGTATCAGAGGAGGGGGGACTGAAAGGAAGTAGTAAAAGATCTAATGGGTATAATTTAAAGATCGTATATACAGGTTGAGAGGCATCTTTTAATAATTGCATTTGAATTAAAACATTTTGATAAATAACCAAAATATGTTTTGATATTTGGGGGGAAAAAAGCTCCTTTTTTGTTACAAGCTGTTCTATTAATTTAATTTGATGCAATTTATGAATGGTTTTGGTCTCTCAGAAGCTACATATTATATTCTGTTTACTTAAAAAAACCGTCAACACAACAACCCTGCCTCAAGAAGCTACGGTAACCACTCAAAACAATAACTTCCATCCTGGTCATTTGTTATTAACATTTTTGGGGGATCTAGAAATGTGCACACCTATGGGTGTTTGAGTCATCATCCCTCGAGGTATTTAAAAGACTGGTAGGTGTGCTGCTAAGGGACATGGTTTAGTGGTGAACTTGGCACTGGCTGGGTTAATGGTTGGACTTGATGATCTTAAAGGTCTTTTCCAATCAAAACAATTCTTTGATTCTATGAATGTAAACATATATGCTATTCTACTTAAAACAAGTAAGATTCATAAAAATTTTATTTAGATTAATAGATTGTGGTAATTAGGGATCACTGTGTCACATATTCTATTATTTTATAAACCATGGATCTTAGAATGTACTCCAGTATTTTCTGTATTGAGCTGAAAACCAGTATTTTGTCTGAAACATTTTTTCCTGCAGGGCCTTCGACATATTTTTCAAATCCCCAGATATTTTAGGAATTCTATTAGAAAAAGAGTTGACTTTGTCATTTAAGTGTGTATGTGGTTACATGTTGCATCATTGTAATATAGAGACATTTATGTAGTATGCAGTAAAAGTATTGTGACTGTGGTTATGCACACATTGCTCAGCAGATTGCAGAGCACAGAAAACCAAGTAAACAACTGAAAAACAGCTAGAAAAGTCCAGTGTGTCTGGCTTATTATGCCCAAAATGAACTGTCTGCCTGTTCTATCAGTCAAAGTAGCACACTTCAGATAGTTCCAGCCTTTCAAACTACCATCTGTTAAGACACAATCAGAAGCCCAATGACAAGTGTTTGTCAGAAATCACTTCATGCTAATTGAGCTCTTTTCTGACACATTTCAGTAGCTAATTTTTAAGACTCGAGAGACATCATTACTACACATTAGTTGGGAAGATAGTGACACAGCTGTCCTTTGGAAAAAAGAACCTGAAGTACTTGAACAATCACAAAATTATAGGAGAATAACTTTTAAACAGCCATGTTCAAAATTTTAACTGAAATTAAAGGAAGCATTGATCAAAACAACATATCCCATCACCAACAGCTGCATTCTTTTGCATCACTAGTAAATTTAATTTTGTTTTGTATACAGTAAATGAAAAGGTGCAATGATCATGCAAAATCACTAATGCAAGTGATTTTCATTCTTTTTAAGCATGCCTTCTTTCAGACATAATTATACCTAACAATTTGTTATGTTCTGCATCTGCAATAATCATGATTTGAGCTTTATCTTCAATCACTGCATGTTTGCTATTCTTTCAAAGATGTGGTCAGCAGCACTAGAGGGGCAGAAAGTTAAGGGGGCAATGATGACTATTCTTACTAATGCCAATGAAAAATCTGACAGGGCAAAATACAGCATTCACTATATGATACAATGTTAAATGCCTGATAAATACATCTCAGTGTTAGTCATAAAGATCAAGCCTGTTTACAATTTTCTTTTTTGCCCAAAGCCTCTATTTATTCCCCTCAACACTCAATTTCAATTTTAACATCTGTTGGAAAATTTGCCTGCCTATTGTTTGTCTCCAAAGAAAGACATTTTGCTGTGGGCTGTGTTCCTGCTGTATTTCTGTTTTCAGTTGAGGAACACCTTGTTTAGGGCTTGGTCTATTTTTCTGGGGCTCTTCACTACTTTGAAACATCTGAAAAAGAACAGCTTCTTGGCTTTATTCAGACCTTCCTCCAGAAAGCTGAGTATCTGGAGAAGGGGTCTGCCCAATACCAGGGGAGCATGATCAATAGCACTTTGTTGTAGATGAGTCTTGGTCAAATAATCTGCATAGACTTGAAATTTACATTATTATGTGGATTCCTTCTGTAAGTCAATATCTAGACTGAATGTTCTCTGAGATGAAAGCATGGCTGAGAGGCAGATATGTCTCAATATATGTGAAATAATGGGAAAAAGAAAAAAAAAGAAAAAAAGAAAAAAGAAAAACCCACCTAAATTAGATCAGTCCTCAGTTGGACCAAGTTCTACTACTGAAGCACCTTTCCTGCTCTTCAGTGGAACTTGAAAATATGTGGAGGGGGTGAGTGAGAACAGAACTGCATTATCCTCTTTGATGAGCAAAGAGGTTAAAATCTGTTTTATCAGCTCCTTGGTAAGAGCTGCTCAGGTTCAGTTTGCAAGGTCAGTCAGCTGAAACTTGCATTTCTGAAAATTAAGGTGTTATCAATAACAGGCATATTTGTGGTTAATAAAACCTCAACATTCAGCCAGCAAAGCAGTAAGAATCTTGGAAGCTGTTAAGGTGAATTGCAAGAAAAGAAGAGTCCAAATAAGCAATACTGTTATTGGGATTTTTAAATATAAGGTGGCTGTTGGACCAATTGTGAGGCCAGCCAGTACCTTTCTGAAGAAGCCAATATTGAGAAGATTCTGAAAACTACTCAAATCACACTAGAGAAAATACTTAAGGCATCCTCTGTTAATAAAGAGAGAAGCAGTGATACAAGCAGGTGATTTCCAGCTCTAATTTTTCTGACTTCAGGAAGCCAGATATTCTGACCTCAGTGATATGGATCTATCTTGGATGAATGCAGACATTTGGATGAGAAGTCATATGTGAAGCTCCAAAATAGTTAATAACGAATAACTAGATTTGACTTTTTGAGGGAATAAAACTATACAGGTTTTCAACAGTTTAATTGCCTTTGTGCTTAAATTAAATTTATTTAGGTTTACAATGGTTTACGTTTATATAGCTAGAAAAGGAAATCTAAAGACTGGTGAAATACCTGTCAAAAACCATCAGTTATAGCTAATAACTCAACTTATTAGCAGCAATCTACAGTAATGTGATACCAGTCATCCCCAGACATAAAAGTGGTTTGTAAATGAATTAATAGAACATATGCAGTAAAAAGTATTATCTGCATTTTATAGCAGGCAAATGGAGGCCTAGAGAGGCTAAAATTATTGCCGTGCCAACAATGAAAATTTATGTAAGGATGAGGAAAAGTACACAATTTTTTTACTGTCTTATATAGCAGTTTTTAAAGTTTTTTTCTTTTTTGCATATTTTTTATGCATATTTCCCATCACTACCACATCTCTGTTGGCTTATCTCAGCTGCTTATTCCACACATTTGATAGACATTTTCTGATTCACAAGCCTTATATTAACTAACTTTTTGTTGTTCCAATAAAATAATATGATCTTTTGATTCTGTTTGTATTTTAAGGTTGCCTTGTAATGAGACATGACAAAGAAGGTACTATTTTAAGACATCTTAAAGCAGAAACAGCCCATGCTCTCAACTAAGATATACTTGTGTCCACAAAAGAGAACTAATTTCAAGGGGTTTTATCTTCAAGCAGCAACTTAGAATTAAGATATTTTTCTTTGGATAGGAAAACTGCAAAAAACACTGCTATTTTTCTTCAGGATATCAACTTTGGACTACAATTTTCAGTTGGCATGCTCCAGTGAAATCAGTGGCACATAAAGAAGTTCTGGTCCGTAGTAACCAAGCATGTTTGTTATCCTACATATATTTCTGTAGATGGGTGTTTTTTCTTCATAAGCCTGCACATAGAATCACAGAATCATAGAATCCTAGGGGTTGGAAGGGACCTCGAAAGATCATCTAGTCCAACCCCCCCTGCCAGAGCAGGGTCACCTAGAGCACATCACACAGGAAAGCATCCAGGCGGGTTTTGAATGTCTCCAGTGAAGGAGACTCCACAACCTCCCTGGGCAGCCTGTTCCAGTGCTCTGTCACTCTCACAGTAAAGAAGTTTTTTCTGATACTCACCTTGAACCTCCTATGCTCCAATTTGCACCCATTACCCCTTGTCCTATCACTGGTCATCACTGAGAAGAGCCTAACTCCATCTCCCTGACACTCACCCCTTACATATTTGTAAACATTGATGAGGTCACCCCTCAGCCTCCTTTTTTCCAAGCTAAAGAGACCCAGCTCCCTCAGCCTTTCCTCATAAGGGAGATGTTCCACTCCCTTAATCATCTTTGTGGCTCTGTGCTGGACTCTTTCAAGCAGTTCCCTGTCCTTGAACTGAGGGGCCCAGAACTGGACACGATACTCCAGATGCGTCCTCACCAATGCAGAATAGAGGGGGAGGAGAACCTCTCTTGACCTACTAACCACACCCTTTCTAATGCACCCCAGGATGCCATTGGCCTTCTTGGCCACAAGGGCACATTGCTGGCTCATGGTCATCCTTCTGTCTACCAGGACCCCCAGGTCTCTTTCACCTACACTACTCTCCAGCAGGTCAGCCCCCAACCTATACTGGGACATTGTGTTGTTCTTCCCGAGATGCAAGACTCTACACTTCCCCTTGTTGAATTTCATCATGTTTCTCCCCGCCCAACTCTCCAGCCTGTCTAAGTCTCTCTGAATGGCAGCACAGCCTTCTGGTGTGTCAGCCACTCCTCCCAGCTTAGTGTCATCAGCAAACTTGCTGAGGGTACATTCTATACCCATCCTGACCCTGTGAAAAGCAGGCTCTTATCTTTAATAACTGGCAGTCATCAGGCTTGCACTGTGGAGAGCTGAAGCAACAGCTCAGCATAATTTTTCACAGCAGGAATTTTCCGTTGCACGTCAGTCCTGCTCCACAAGGAGTTGTAGGCTGACTCGTGTATGTCAGCTTCAATGGCCCTTCTGGCTTGCTGTTTCTCTTAGCCAGGGGTGTGGGTTCCCTCCAAGCTTAGAGCCAACACAGTCTTACTGATGCTTATGTGGCACCTGCACTGCAGCTACTTGTAATTTGACTGCTTGGGACGTGCCTGTTGTCAGGACACCAACACTGGCCAAATCCCACATATAGAATCTGTTTTACCATTGTGTTCCTTCAGCCAAAACTAGTGAAATACCAAAATAAAATTATCTTCGGTACTAAGATACTAGTTCCTCTCTGCATTTCCTTAGGTATATGTAGCTGCACTTGCATTAATTTCTGTAAAGCAATTAACAGCCCTCTGTGATTTACAAACTGCATTTGCCATGTTTTTGAATGAAGGTCTATTTCAGGTTTCAGAAGCCAGAGTTCTGCATACTAGCACTCCTCACTGCTTGAATATTTCAAAGGAAAGGCAGCTGAGCAAATATGTTTGAGGCTTAAGATAAGGCTAGGGGTTTTAGAAGCATCTAGGTGACTGAAGTGTACACATCTCATTGACAGGAGCAGTAGCAATGACATGTCATTCAAAAGTGTGAGAGCTGAGTACAGAGTGTGAGGGCAACCACTTTCTCTTCCTCCTTTCAAACTCAGGAGTGTTAATGTTCCATGTCAAGTCTTGCCAGTCTGCTCCACTTCACACAGACCTGGATACTCTTGCTCAAAAAAAGAAATAAGCTTGGAGAAAAGTGCAAAGAAGGGCAACTAGTGAGATGAGGGGAATGGAGAACCTGCTGTGCAAATGGGGAGCGAGATGGTGACTTACCGAAAGTGGTAATTTATGCTCACAAATAAATTCAGGGGATAAACTTTGTAGGGAGAAAAAAACCTCTTTAAGCTCAAGAAAATAACTGATGGTCTGCTTTGGGCATGCACATTCAAGCTGGAAACTAAAAGGTTTCCAAAAATAAGACGGCTGAGTTTCTATTTTCAATAAGAGGGGAAAGGAACCAAATGCAGTGGAGTTTTTAGAACACAATGATGCTTGATCACTCTCTGATTTAGTTGCCTGCAGCAGCAATTGCTATCAGGACTGTGTTTCTTTGAAGTAAAGGAGCTCAGTTGCAAGGATTGGGGATAATTAACTGAACATTGTGGAAGTGTCTTATATAACAGAACACATTCGGCCCCCAGCTATGCTGAAACCTGATCAAATAGGGATAAATAGATTGTCCTGTTCAAAATGTTGTGTCATTGTGTCATTTAGCTATGAAAGAAGTGACCTTCCCATTTTGAGCCCTGATGAGTCTCTGAATTAATTGTATCTATTCAGAGAAAAAATAATCAAAACATTTAAACAATATGGGGACCTACATGCCCATAACTTTACAGTTATATAGTTACTGTGGTTATACAGTTACTCTATGCATAAAATTATAATACAAGCAAGACGATGGGCCTAAAGTCATATACATAAATATGTAATAATTGAGATTTAACAGCAGATATCTAAACTACAGAAAGAATTCAGGTTTATTTGCTTGTTCTTCACTTGCTACCCCTTTTCTTTCCTTTTGTATCCACCATATGCTTTTATTGACTCTTTCATTTAGCTCCAGTGTTCAGGACAAAAGCTTGTTCATATGCTCCTGTATTCAAAAAAGCATTTTCTGATTTTTTTCTGGGACTCACTCTAGCTTTTCATGTCATGTATCTTCCAGGCTATCTTTGGCATTCTGCTTTTCCTCCCTTTTATTTGGCCTCTCTCTCTTTTTTTTTTTTCCCCTCCTAGTCTGTTTGCTATTTCTCTCCTTTCTTGCTGATAGTCTCTTTTCATTCTAGGTGTTGAAAAAAAGTACAAGACAAACAACATCCCACCAGGGTAACTTACATCTAGGTGCCAAAAGATGACCTCTTTCACCTTGGCAGAATATCTATTTGCCAGTACTTTTCTTTCAAATATTCTCTTCCTTCCTATTCCCATTGTGAAAGTTCTTACTGCTGTTCCTCCATTATCTTTCCTCTCAGACTATTTCTTACTCCTTTTTATCTCTTTTTTTCCCCATTACTCTGCTCCTCCTGACTCAGTGTACAGCCTGAATACAGTTTTGCTAGTACGTGTTGCCGAGATTGGATTTAAAGCCCTTATTCAGTCAGTGAAGTTTCCTTTATATGAGAGACATTTTACTGTGTGACTGTAGCAGATGTGTGTTACCTACTGCAGACTCCCAGTGCTGTGGATTTACAGCAAAGAATTTATGTGAAGAACTGTGTCACTTTGCTCTTTAAATATGGGAGATCCCATTTCAAATATAATACCATGTTCAATTGTGTTGCAGGTTTAGTAGGGACAAACTCCCAATTCTTAATTACTTAAAACTTACCAATTTCCAGACATTTCATTTACAAACTCATTCTGCTTTGAAGGCCGACCTTACAAACAAAGAAACAAAAGCTTTGGAGGGAGCTTTAGAAGTTTTAATGTAATTTTGTAACTGATTATGATAGATGAAAACTACATGAGTATGGTTAAACATGCATGCCCAGTATAATGGTTAAATTCTGATAGCATACTGCAGAGAAGTCTTGAGGACTAAGATACTCTTTTTTCTTCTGGCATTATGGTGGGCAAAGGTTGATTTTGGTGGATCTGTGGCAGCTCAGACTTGTGTAATGTCAGGATGAACAGGGCTGTCAGTTTACCCTGCATTTGTAACCTGCTGTAGGCATTGCGTTGCTACTGCAAAAAGCAATTAATATTTGGAAAGTAAACATGAAGAAACTCTAACCTGGTAACTAATCATGTTGTTAGAAATCTAAGGCAGCCCCCTCGTGGCCATTTATGTTTTGAAGCAATTGTTTCAAAAACCATTTAAAAATAGCCTTTGTTTGGGGGACAAATGAATGGTTCCCCATTTTAAAAGTCTAATGTGCACTGTCACACTTGTTAAAGGTGTTGGTAACACCAACTGTCTGTGGTGCTAATGCAGGTCAAAACCAGTTTGTGTGTGGAATTGATCTGAAGTGGTTAGATTATCAGGATCAGCTGTCTGAAGCTTGGCCTGCAGTGGCAATCCTACATACTTGGCCTCGGCATTGGCAGAGCCATGGTACATGAACTGAGCCTGTGCTGTCCCAAATCTGCGTGCTTGTCTTCTGCCACAGGACACTGATCCTCTGTCTGTTTGGAACAGCATTGCACAGAGGGCTGCATATTCTTCCTGCAGTTTTGTTTGGTTTTTTTTTTCTTTTTTTTTTTTTCTCTTTATTTAGTTCCTGCCTGTCTCCAGACCCTGTAATGACCTGCAGTCACCTCGTCTTTGGTAAATATCTTCTCGGTTTAATATTAATGTCTTCCAACTGCTTAGCTCAACCTCACTTACATCGTTTTGACTTTAATCCTTACTGGCACGTGTGGTAACAGAGCTCAAAACACAGTGACTTGAGCTGGATCATGAGACAGATTACAGGAAGATGTCAAGTCAGAAATGAGCGATGCTAATACTTATGGAAAGTCAAAGCACTGAGAAATTCAGGGGGGGGGGAAATCTGTGCTTTGAATTTTAATTAGGTGCCTTTTGTGTAGCAACGGGTCAGAGCTAAAAGCAAAGCGCGGCTTCCTGGACTTAAGAAGTCGCTCAGTGAATAACCGTTTTTTTTAAATGTATTTTTCCTTTCTCTGGGTGGAAGGGGGATGCGGTGCGGGATTGTTGGGGTTTTTTACATTTCTGCGGCCATGCTTGACTAATCCTTTTCTCAGTGCGGTGTGGAAACACCTCTCCTAGAGATAGAAACCCCGCTGGAAGCAAAGCTCTGTTTTGGAGAGGCGCTGCCCATCCTCGCCGGCATTTCTGTTTGTCTAAGCAGAACCGGCCCCACTACCCGTTTGGTTCTGACTGACCGGCGGAAGGTTTTAAGGGTTCTTTTCCGTTTCCGACCTCTCCGGCTGCCGTCCCGCTCCAGAGGGAGCCCGGCCAGCCTTCTAGGGAACAGGAGCGTACGCTCACAGTCACCCCGCCGCGGGGCACAGCTGCGGGTGATGCCAACACTCGGCGCCACCCGCGCACGAGCACCGGCCCGGCCGGCCCAGCTCCGCCGCCCAACAGCTCCCGTGGCGGTCGGCCCGGCCCCGCTGCCGCCAGCCAATCAGCGCGGCGGCCGCCGGTGACGGTGCCGGGGTTAGTGCCGGGAAGTTTGAAATTTCAGCGGGCGGAGCCGCGCGCCGGCGGGCAGTATGGCCGAACCGGGGCCAGCGGGGCTGCAAGGGAGCGGCCGGGGTCTGCTGCCGGCCGTGAGAAGCGCTGACCTACAGGAGAGCGCTGAGGAGGTGAAGCCAGGTAGGGGGGGGGGATCCCTGTCCCGGGCTGCCGCCCCGCGGGAAGGAAGGGCCGGGAACACCTACAGCCGGGCGCGTCCCGGTTCCGCCGCCGCTCGGAGGGGAGAGGCGAGCCGCGAAAGGGCCGCTGGCACCGTCCGCCCGCTTTAGGCAGGGTGGCGCAGTTTGCCCCGGGCGGCTCTGCAGCAGCGGCTCAGCGCTCCCCGTTTCGTGAGGCTGCCGGTGCCTGGGCAAGGACCGGGCTGGAAACAGTGCTCTGCGAGGGAACATAGGCATGTCTTTGGAAATAAACACAGTAAAGTAATATATTTTTTTTCCGATTGATTATGAATTTCTGGCGTGTGTCTCAGGTGCATAACGCAGGCATTTAAATCAGTCTCCAGGAACATGTACGTGTTTGAAGCACAGAGGAAAAACGCTTTCCTGGCAGCAGCTCCCTTGCACTCTGCCTTAATAGCACAAGTTTGTGATATTGGTACTTACAGTATCTATTGAATATCATCGCTCAGTGCCAGGCCATTGTTGGTGTGTGCTTATAAGCTTGCGGTTTGTAAACAAGAGAAAGCTAAATAAAATACGTGTGTGTGCTCTGTGACGTGCTCTGGAATGCATCACATGGCTTGTACAGCATATTGCTATCATAGTTGCTGGAATTGATTATGGGTGTGTAGGAGAAAAATTCTTATTTGCAGTGTACATGTAACATAGCTACAGGTTTACAGGAATCTTTTAAAGTATTTAATGAATCATACTTGATGATAATCACCTTCTAATTTACTTTCTTTGCATGTTAATACAACAGTACTGTTGTAAAGAAAAGTTATATTGTCAAAGCAGTTGTACTTGGTTCATATTTGGTCCTGATTTTTCTTTTGTTGCTTGAGTTTCACACCAGGTATGTAAGAATTTTAAAAATTTGAGGTCAAAACTGCTAGCTTTCATAACACATCCTGAAATCTTACATATAGAACAAAGCAAATAAGCATGTAACTGCAGCTCAGGGCACGTGGCAACAAGTAGATCTTCTTTTGTGACAGGTTGAATGTTCTGAAGAAGAGAGCAAGTAACCAGGTAAGATAATCTCTTCACCAAGGATGATTTAGGGTGTGTTGTAGAAAGCAGGTTCATGATAGAACTTGGACTGAACCAATTCTTTGGGAATAGAGGAGTGAGTGATGATTGCATTGAACTGACAGTCTGTGGGGGTTGCTTTGTTCCCACTCATCTCCACAGATCTGCTCCAGGAAGATGATGATTCTGGTAGTGATTATGGCAGTCGTGACAAACCAGGGTCTGCTTTAGGAAGGACTGTGCCAGATGGGAATGTGCTTTTTCCAGATATTTTTCACACCGATCATCTTTTGTTTTATGAGCGATTTAAAGCTTACCAAGATTACATCTTGGGTAAGTAATTTCTTAGTAGAAAAAGAATGTGTCGTCAGGTCTCTTGTAGTGACTGTTTAAATGATCCATTTTAAATTTAATCAATTCCATATTAAACTGTTAGATGCTCTTAATAACGTGGACTAGAAAAGATGTAGTGTACTGCCATTGCTTTGACTGTAACCTCAGCTGCTCTAGTTGGGGGACAAGGAGGCAATGGTTTTAAAATAAGTAAAATAAATAAATAAAATCTGAATGATTGAAACGAAAAGGTGCTAATACTGGACTCTGTGCCTTCTTTAACTATTCTTACTGAACTTTTTTGTGTGTAACTGGCTCTGAAACCTCAGTACCTGGAAGGCTGAGTACTGGATCTCTTCTTCCAGAGAAGCACAAAACAGATGACTGTCCAGTGCTCTCAGTATTGAGAGAGCAAAAAATGCTGATAGCTCTCCTGATCAAAACAGAATGAAGTCCAATTTTATATGTGGTAGAGGAACACATCAACTGGGTTGACTTTCATTTTTTAATGATTTGGAGGACTTTTCTTTCTTTTCTTGCATAAATGTACTATATTCAATTTCTTTTTAGCTGACTGCAAAGCTTCTGAGGTGAAAGAATTCACAGCTGAATACCTGGAGAAGGTCCTTGAACCACGTGGATGGCAGGCAGTCTGGCGCACTAATGTGTTTGAGGTCCTTGTTGAGGTAAATGGAATGCAGTTACTCAGGCATTTGTCTCCAATTAACATCATTTACCTTTGTAAGAGACAGATCATTTCTCTATGAAGTTTATGGGCTGGTAGAAAATAGTCATGTTTTCATAGCTAATTGCCACTGATGGCTACAGCAATAGAGATTTTTTCCAAAGGGCTCCTTGCTTGAAACTGGAAGGGGGAACACCAAGTCAGTGTGAGTGAGCTGTTCAGTAGAACTTGGTGGGCACAGAGGGGATAAGTACTTGGTCCAGAGCCAGCTGTCGTAATGTAGTCTTTTCAAATATCAGGCTCTGGTCATTTGTCAGTTTTTTAATCAGTAAAGGTCTTCCTTTTAATGGGCCTTTAATGCACAGTAGCTGTTCCACATTGCATACTCCTGTCATAGACCTGCTGAGTGTTACTGGTTTGCAATACTCTTTTTCTAGGCCTCTCAGGGTCCCAGTTGTGCATCTTTGTGCAACACCTTGGATGTTCAAACTTCAGTTCCATTTCAAAAACGAGCCCTAGAGGGGATACTGCTTTTGCCTGTTTAAAAAAAAATAGGGAAGCAGCTTACTGGCCTTTTATGAGCATTATGAGGGATTTGAATGAAGTTTTGAATGGGGGAAAGGCTCTAGATGTGTGATTCTGAGAAGCTTAAGTCTGGGGTTATCACTTCAGCTGAACAGGTTGTCTTTCCTGTACTATGCAGCCTGCATTGGTTTGTGTGGGTCAACGGATACTTGCAGTATGGCCTGCTGATCCTTCACATCATGTTAGCCTTCCTTTGCTGTGTTTGAAGTTGAGAAATCTTAAGAACTGTTTGTTCCATCAGGTTGTTGATGTGGAGTACACAGCTCTGAAAGCAGTTGTGAAGCTCAGTGAGCCTTTCCTGTGTGAGTCACAGGATAGCACCTTTACCTTGGAGTGCATGCAGGAAATCTTGGAGCTGAAGGAGCATAAGATACCACTGCAGGCACTGTGGGTTGTGTATGATGAGTCAGGAGAGTTTGACCAGACAGCACTAGCTGTGGAGCATGTCAGGTAGGAAAATGCATAAGGTTTAATTTTTGTCTTGAATGATTGCACTCTGGTAGTATCCAATGGGTGGTGCCTTTAGTTCTTGGGGTCATGCTGCCAGCTCCACAAGTCAGGCTTTCCAAAGAAAATCTGATGACTGGTACTGTGAGGAAGCTGTTCACAAAGAAAATCTGTGGTGTCCTCTGCAGCTACAGGTAATCACACAATCACAAAGTATGTTTAGCTGCAGCTTATTGTCAGTCTTCTTTCTGTCTCAAAAGCAGGGACTCTAGTGCAGTGTTCCTTTCTCTTCTTTTGGTGAATTTTTTTCCTTTTTTTTCCCCATTCTTCTTTTTTCTGCGTTTTGCCTCCTCCCCTAAATTTGCTCTTCAAGTGTCTGTTCACATCTTAATTCTTCTATTTCCTTTCTTTCTTGTCTCTCTGTCTCTTTTTCATCTTCCTTGCTTTCATGTACTACATGCTGTTTGAAAGCTGCCTACAAATTGGCAGTAGAACTGGATAAAAAAGCAAAAATAGGAGGAATGACCCTCCTGTCTAGGAAATGGGCCATTTCAGAAGTGGTAGGTATGGGAGGAAAAGGAGGGAAGAGACACATTCTGTTGGGAATTATTCAGTAGTGGAGATGGAAGCTTGAATGATGGAGGTGACAAGCTCCTTGTCAAAAAGAAAGCTTAGCTGAGGGATGCCTGGCCAAAACCAAACAACCAAAAAGCCTGAGGATCTTAAGTGTGTAAGCCTTGATTTCAAATGCAGCTTTTAGCTGTTCACTCTCTTTTGATCAAAGTGGGTCTCAGGCTATTATGAATTTTGAACTTAGATACACAAAATAAAACTCTTTATGCAGGTAAACAACAGACAAAAAAGTTAACTTCTGTGTAGGCAAAATAGTTTACAGGACAGCAACATGGAATTGGAAAGAGGTGACACTTGGAGATTAATTCTTAAATTGGCTACATTTGTTTTTTCAGTGCTGTTGTCTCTGCTTGGGTAAATGTGGCCTCTGTTGAGTGATTAAATGCTTACTTTGCTTCAAAAGGTTCTTCTACCAGTGCATCTGGAGGACCTGGGATGAGGAGGAGGAGGATGATTTTGATTACTTTGTGCGATGTGTTGAGCCTCGACTGAGATTGTAAGTGCAGCACCTTTGATATTATTAGGGTAGAACCACAGGAAAGGGTGACGTGGGAATAGTGACACAACTAAATTTAAGAAAAGCCCCGTTCACTGGTATATCAAAGCAAGTTTATTCTAGCAGGGTTCACTGTCTGATGCTCAACATTTTGTATGGAAAGAGGATGCAACTGAAGTAGCCACTTGATTTCTGAACGCTCCGGTTTCCCCTGTATTCCTTGATTTTCCAACAGATGGCTCTCCAAACCCAGCTATAGCCTCCTTCAAATTGCAGGCATACGAATTTTCATCCTAATTAAAGCTGCTGTGGGATGCTCAAGTACCTCTGGGCATAGAATAAGAACCAGAATGAAACTGAATGTAAACAAAAACTTGTAAATTGGTCATGCTGAATGAGGAATGTGTGTATTTCTTTCCCTAGTGCGATTAGTTGGCATTAGGTTTTCTGAAGGTGGGTTTTTAATGCTGCCCTGCACAAGGACACAATCTAGTTATGTTTCTGAGGGTGCTAAATAACCAAAGGACACCATAAAACATACCTGGAGGGAATAATTAAAAAGTGATTTTTACTGTAGGTTTCCCCCTAAGATTTGACAGACTATCTGTTTCTTAAGTCTTTAATGAGAGTTATTTTTCAATTCCTTTACTTATTAAAACTTAGCATCATGAGTATCCGGAAGATCACGAGTCATTCAGATCCAGGTTTGATATTGCTATGATGCTGGGGAACTACATCAGTGAATATTTATAACCTACCCTGAAATGCTATTTAGAATATGGCATTACTTGTGCTAGAGTATAGCATATAGCATGTGCTTTACCACGAAAAGTAGTATAATTACCCACACTGTAAAGATGGCTGCAGACCTCTCTTTCAAACAGGACACAATGTGACATTTGAAGACTCTGATATGCCTGTATTTTTCTGAAGTCATACAAATTAGGAGGAAGTGTTATATATAGGAATTGTACATGTTTCTGAAGTGTTTATACTTGTATGCTCCAGGAAATAGCTACTCTGAGTTTTGGACCCTAATGGAGGCTGCATGGAATGAAACTAGAATGCAATGATCTGCCATGGGATAATGTTTTTTATTATTTTTTTTAACACTGCCATTTTAGTGGGAATCCAAAATGTTTAAACAATGTCTTCAAGCAGAAAAATAAATTCTTTCTTATTCTCCCATACCATGCTTGATACAAAGCCTGTCCTCCAAGGTACACTGACATTGGTGCTATCCTATGTTGTGATCTATGCACTGATGTGTCAGCTCAGAAGTAATCATGAATCTTCAATGCATTGAAACGTGGTGCTTTAAACTTTTCAGGTCTCTGGTGAGCACTTTGTACTAGTATTCTGGGACAAGTGAAGCTGTATGAACTGTTTCATTAAAGCTTGAAAAACAAGATCGTTTTATACACTTTCATAGTGACCAGCTTTAAAATGTAGAGCATGCTTCTCAGGGCCAAAGTATGTACACCATTCAGTTTTCTTCAAATATTTTATCTTTCTGTATTGCTTTAAGTTCTGCTGCTGTTAATCACCCTGCATTGACTTACTCTGTTGCTGCTGATAACCCAATTGCCAACATTTTCTGAACACTGTCATTACTAGAACTGTATAGTTACTGACTGCTCTGACTACAAATCTTGCTCTTTGCAGCATGCTTTGAGTGCACCCTTTAAGGAACCTCTAAAAGATGAAGGCACATTTTTGCCCTTATTTCATGTAGCCTATTGAACAGAGTTTATTTATAACGTGTTCAGCTGGTTCCTCACAAAAATAGTGTGAGATAATTAAATCTTATTTTATTTGTATAATTAATTGCTGTCCAGCTTTTTTTGTGAAGATTATGATTGGACCTACATTACTGGCTCTGGAGTTCCTGATGCTGTCTAGCTGGCATATGTCTTCATCTTTCTGACTTTGGCAATGCAACTTTGGGCTGGCATTTTCCAGCCTGCAATTTAATTTGTAGAGGATACTCTTGGGATGGTGCAAAATACACTATGCAGTGCCTTCACATCTTCCTCTGGGGCTGATAATGCCTTTCTTACTCATTCTTCGTTTTTGTCCAGGTTGTTGTTTAGATTGTTGCTAATAAAGATTGAACATTATAGGATTTTTCTTTTACTTCAGACATCAGGTTTTCTAATATATGCTTAAAAATAGATTTTTATATATAATTACCTTCTAAATTCTTAATTTTTTTTATAATTGTGCTTATGCCTTTGTTTTAGAGTGAATTTCTGTTAGTTGTGTATAAGTTTTTAAGGTGGATGTGCAACTATTTAGAAAGCAATATGTTTTTGTTCAGATTTTTGGTTTTACTGCTTTCAAAAAACATTGAGAATTGTTGATATATACTGTGGAGAGTCTTGACTAAAGTACTGATGCAGAGCTCCTCGGGTTGTTTCCAAGTTACTATTTGATCTTTCAAAACTGTAAATGCAAAATGTACTGATCCCTTGCTCTGAATTGCAGGCATTATGACATCCTTGAGCACCGTGTGCCTTCTGGACTTGTAGCTGATTACCAGAACTTGTTGTCTCAATGTGAAGAGCTTTACAAGAAGTTTTTAGATGTGAGGAACAGCATATCAAGCAGTGGTTCAGATTCAGAAGCAGAAAACGTCTCCATGGTGGAAGGACTAAAATTGTATGAAAAAATAGAGCACTTAAAACAAAAGCTAAAACTAATTGAGAATCCTCTGCTGAGGTACGTAGTGGGTTTGTGCAAGGAGGAGGGTCCTATGGGAAACTACACATGGATGTTCTTTACTGAGGAAATTAAGTGATGGCTTTGTTGCTCTTGTTTCAGGTATGTGTTTGGTTACCAAAAATACAGTGGCCTCCAAGCTAAAGGACTGAGACCAACAGGTACCAAGATCACTCATGTTGTATCCTCAACCATGGTGTCAAGTCTGCTGCAGTCATTGATAAGGGACAAACTTTGCCCTGAATCTTGTGGTGAAGAACTAGAAATACAGGTACAGTAAAAGGAGTTACCTGTCTGCTAATACTTTTTTCTCTTCAAGAAACAATGTGGAAGAATAAATTAATTTATCTTGTGCAAAATACTACATTTCCACAGTGTTATTTTTTGTCAATTCAAAAAAACCATGGTAATCTAAACATTAAGGTAAGACTGGATGATACGAATAATTTATTTTAATTCACTTGTCTGCTGAGTACTTGATACGAGCAGTTTCCTTTCTGCGTATAGGACATAATGAGGTAGACCTTCTGTAATAATTCTACAATGAAACATAGTAAGTCTTAGATTTATATAATCTATATTTATAATAAATACTTACATTTAGTTTTGAAATACCTGTGTCTTTTGAAGGTACTGATAATAATGTAGAGTTGAAGAAAACTCATTCTGTTGCGTTAGTTCTGTGTAGCAGATACATTTATTTTAGAGCAGTTATGTTTAGTTCTAGTGAATTCACACAGGACTTGCCACTTCAGCATTTAAGAACAGTCTGGATTCCTTGGGCCCAAATGAAATTGCTTGCTGTGTTCTGATCAAGTTCATGAATTACAGATGGCCAAAATGGAGCCACAGGGAAGGTCCTGGATTAACTTTTGGGCTATAAATCAGATTTTCTGACTTGGCAATTGAAAAATGCTCTCACTATGCTTACCTTGGAATTTGCTGGGAAGCAATAAACGTGCAATTTTTCTGTACTGTTTGTTATCCTCCCGTACAGATTCCCCCAGTAATATTTGTGAAGGATATCAGCCTGCCCTCTTTGGGCGAGAAAAAGGACCATGTGGACCCTGTATTTGCCTCTGTCATATCTAAACTCTATTTTTGGATGACTTGCACCAGGAGTGAAGGGTTATGTCAGTGTTCAGACCAGCTCAAATCTATTTCCTGAGGTTTTGGTCTTTATTTTCTTTCTGTCATCTCTTTCTTAAGTAATTCATGGCAAGACACTTAAGGCACAATTCAAATGTTGGCCTGGAACCAAGGCAGTATAGAGGTTTGCTTTCCAGTGCATATGCTCTTCAATCTGTGTCTCTGCCCCAGTTTTCTCTTGGGGCAATGGACATGACACCTCAAAGCAATGTTTTAAGGCTGCTTTTGTCCAGAGAGTGATATGATTCTTGAATTCAAAGTCCAAATTGTGTATTACTGGTGCCATTAAAAAGGGTTTATTTTAAACAAAAGTAGCAACATTTAATTGAAAATCAAGCTTTAAGGGCATAAATGCATCAGTTTTTTTAGCATTCATCAGATGCTGATTATATTGTTTGTCTTTTACAGTTTCACAATGATCCACTGGCAGCTGTAAATGCCTGTTACGAAGGAGACACAGTCATCATCTGTCCTGGTCATTATGTTGTAGATGGCGTGTTCTGCATTGCTGATTCAGTTGAACTAGAAGGTAGAAGGTTTTCTAGCATTAAGGTCCTTAAACCAAACTAAACTGAATGTCTTAAACTAGCTCTGCATAAGGATTTACTTTTTGCAGAGTTGGGCTGGAGCATTTGCTTTTGTCTTCACAGTGTTCCTATTTCTGCCTGTAGAGCCATGTCTCATGCACAATGCAGTAAGCTGTTGCGTTAGCCATAGTTACTTTGTAAATAAACTGCAAATTTTGCTAATTAATAGCAAATTCATAATTTCCTCCTAACAATTTGTATGGATAAATCCTGTTTATGAACATAATAGAGAGCATTCAACAGAAACATGAGGGACTTGATTTTTTTTTTTAATCTGGGAACCACAAAAGTAATTCTGAGCAGCTTCAGTTTTTAGAGGCAGTAAGTTAAGAGTACTTGAGAGATGTCCTTGTTCTTTGCATGTCTTACTCTGCTCCAGAGGTATGCTCTGAGGCTCACTGCTGGTGTAGCACTGGTGAACACAGGGAAAGAGCCAAGGGCTATTACAACTTGCTTTATTGGCACTTGCTGCGTGTCAGCAATGTGTGTGAGGTCTGCCACTGTGAATCTGCATTATGTGAAGCATATGGGCAGAGGAAGGAGTTGTTGGTTTAACATTCCGTAGAAACAGACACAGTATATGTGATTCCATTTTTCTTGCAAAGTATTTGTTTGAAATACTTCTGCTTTGTCTAGGATGTGTTGCTATCTCTTCCTCACAATTCTTGATTTCTCTGTGTATTTCCTGTGCTTCAGGCATGCACTGAAGGCAGGCACATTACATGTTGCAATGTAATAGTTGTATCACTGGGGCTTGTGCAGCTGTTCAGATACTTAGCTAACTAAGTTTTTATCTTGTCAGAACTTAATGAGAAGAAGGCTGGAAGTTTAATTTCCTGTTGTTCTGGATTTTATTTTTTTGCCTTTGTTTTACGAGTGTCATTAACTTTGTCACCCTTCTCTTGTGTATGTTTGATTTATATAGATATGCATGCTGATAGACAATGCACCTGCAGGATAAAGAACCTCAATGAAGTGCTTTATTTATCTGCTAGAATGACATTGTTCTAAAATTGTATGGGGTGGTATTTATTGCTTTTCTAGCTTTGAGGAAACAGTAATACAAATGGTGCAAAGGAAGAGCTCCTCCATTTTAAGGAGCAAGGCATATAAATAAGTATCTTTAGTAAGAACCACCCTCTGAATGATGAGTACATGTCAGGGTATTTATTCTTCTTATATAGACTCCTGTTAAAGAAGTTTTTACAGCAGTAGTAGCAGCCGAGAATGTTTGAAGTAGGAGCATCATGAAACATTTTGCTGGCACTAATCTGAGCAGCTGGCCGTTCTGGTGGCTTTCTTGGATGAAGGGGTGACTCATCGAAGATATGATGTCACTTTTCTTAATAGAGCTTTTATTTTTTTCCAGCCACTGTGCAAGTCAGTACTAAGTTTGAAAGTATGAGAACTAGAAAGTCAGGGATAAATAAAAACTTACAAGAACTAAATAAGGTTAAAGCAGTAGCAGTTGCAGGAAGTCATGTTAAGGATAACTCTAACACTTCAGAAAAATGTGTAGCAAAGGCACCTTTTGCTTGTACAGTAGCTGTTCAAGCTGGATGGGAACCTGTAGCATCAGCACATCTGGTGTCTGTGATCAGTTACTGGCTGCCAATTGCCTTTAGCTCCTATGGAGTCACTTTGATTACAGGCAGGGCGTGCAGCCATGGCCATGCTGTGTAGTGAACACCACTTGACAGCAGGTGACTCTTTCCTCTCTATTCCTTGTCTTGACATCAAATTCCTTCTTACTTTTAAAGCTGCTACTTCAGAGGTGAAGTGCACAACAAGCTAAAAGCATGGTAAGAAACAACTGCAGGTAGTCTGTAGGACAATTATTCCTAAAACTCTTGCCTTGGATAAGAACCTCTCTCTCTGTAGTGATGTGGAGTTAAGCTAATCTGCCACTTGCTGTCCTGTGGTGCTCTCTTTTTATGTACTGGAAGTAAACTGCCCCATGCCACCTCTTCCCCAGGGGTGACTATACATCAGTAGCAGTGGGAAAAGATTTCTGGATAATGTATTGTGTTGAAGTATCAATCACTTAACTTTGCATTAAATCTGCTGTCTTTCAAACTTTCTGCCAACTCTTGTTCAAAGGTTTTCTTTTTTTAACCTTTCTACTTGCACATTATAGTATTTATTTATGTGCTTGGTTAAAAGCTAGCATCTTCCTCAGGCACTTCTTATCTGAGTTGGTGTGTGCTTTCAGAAAATGGTAGGACTCATGCTGTTTTAATAGACGTTGCATTATTGCTTTCCTTACCATGATTCTTGTCAGTGACAAGCAATAAAAGCTTTACATGCTCATAAATTTCCCTGTAAGTGGTTGAATGCTGACAACTGTGGATGGCTTTAGTAAATCAATGCTGGCATATGCTTGTGAAAGTTTATTTTTAATCTGAATTAATCTGGAAGGCCATGTAATACAGGAACATTTTATTTAGACTCAAGTTTCATTTAAATAGGCAAGTTGAGTGAAGCTTACTGACAACATGAAGTCCTTTGCACTTGCTTCCTTGTATTGTGGTGGTGACTGCTTTTTCCCTTGTGCTTTTTGGAACTTCTGCCTGCTCTAGTGAACTTCTGTACTTTGAAAGCAGAGTGCAGGTGCCCATGTTTCCTTGGTTACTGCATCTCCCTGCTCTCTTGTATCTTTTGGGAGTGAGAACTTCAGCCTTGGCAAATTTGTTCAATTGTCTAAAATAATTTTGCATTTTATTGTCACTTAAGTATAGTGCCTTTTGAGTTTGGTTTTCAGTGTCAGTACCTTGGTACAGATAGGATGTAAGGTCACTGGGTGGAAAATCCTGTTTCAGATATTAGACCTCAAATTTTAAACTTCTATATTGAATTTAAATGTCTGTTATGTACTGAGCAAATGACTGTTACCAGTTACTAATCAAAGTTGCATCTTTCACCTCTGCTTTGAGGCTATGGCCTGCCAGATGATATAGTGATAGAAAAACGAGGGAAAGGAGACAACTTTGTTGACTGTACAGGAGCCAATGTAAGGATCTCCAGTTTGAAGTTAGTGCAACATGATGCTGTGGAGGGGATTTTAAGTAAGTACAAAAGGATCTTGAACTTTTGAACTTTGAATCTTTCCTAATTTACTGTTGGAATCAAAGCTGGGACCCAGTGTTAGAGTTTACTAGTTTTAATAAAACATGGCAGAGAGTAGCCCTACAGGCATAAATATCAAGGCTTCCCTTTTTTGTTTTTAACTTACAATGTGGCCGTCAAAATAACTTCTACTTTTTGTTCTTCTAAGGTGTTGTGGCTCTTGAATTTTATTCTTCTACTTGGATAAGATCATATGACTTGATAATTTTTCTGCTGTTAAGGCAACCTGACTGCTGCACAGCCTATGTCAGGCTACCTGGAAAAGGAAATAATTCCTCTTGCCACAAAAGAACCCTCATGGCAATATTCAGTTGTAGTTGAACCCAGCCAGCTCTCCACTGAGGAATGTTATGGGCTGTAGAAGTAGCCTAGAACTGTGCTGGCAGCACATTCAAACTGAGGCTCAAATAATTCTAATTTGTATCCAATGAGTTTATTTGCCATGGCCTTCTGTCTTTGCAGAAGGTGCTAATTAATACTTTACTTCAACAGACACTTGGTTTTAAACATGCCAAAATGTTTATTAGCACCTCTATAACGGTATTTAATATCTTATTAATTCAAAAGTCTCTTAGGTCTGTAATGAAAATAATAATTGCTGTCACTATTTTTAAAAAAAAGTCAAACCCTCTAAGTCAAATCTTTGACTAGTGCTCCCTTGCAGCAGTGTTCCTGCTCACACTGGAAAAATAGGATGAGTTCAAACCATGCATAAGCAAATCAGTAAAATTAACCCAAAGTGGGTAAAATGAAAATAGTAATTTTATCACACCATAGAAATGTTAAAGTCCATCTATCTGTAGGAGGGCTTTACCTTTGCATAACAGGTTCATCTAACAATATTTGTTTCTGTGTATGTAGATGTCCATCATGGGAAAACCACCCTGGAGAATTGTGTGTTACAGTGTGAAACTACAGGCATAACAATACGAATATCAGCTGAGCTAGTAATGAAAAACTCAGATCTTTATGGTGCTAAGGTACTAACAGATTCTTGACTGTAGCTTATTTTCTAAATTAAAAGAAAGGTTTCTACTTGGAAATAATCTCTGTCACTCTTGAGAGAACCTTTACAAATTCATTCTGGAGAGATATGTGTTACTAAGTTTAAGAGACTGGTCCTAGGGGTCTTGTAGCCTCTAATAGTATCCAGTGAAGTGTTTTATGCTGATTTGTGTGTGATGATATGAAAATGATGTAGTAGTAACACGGAACATCTATGAAATTGCTGCTGCTTTGCTGGACTCATTGTCCTGCAATACTTAAAAAGCAATTTTCTGTTTTCTCTGCCCATAAATAATTTTATCTTTAAACCTTGCATTTGTTCTGTAAATGAAATGCCCTTTTTGCACACCTTGTCCATTGGTTCCTACAGAAATGATAAACACAGAATTGAACTCTGATTTGAACATTTTGAAGAGTGATGGGTCTTTGTGTGTTGAGGTGAAATGACTAAAGAACAAGAAAGTAATGCAAGTCTGTGCAGTTACTCATTACCAGAGCTTTTATGGACTGGTGGTGATAATATGGGGCCTCAACCTTGGGTATGGCTGCTTAAGTTGGTTAACAAAGCTGTGAAGCTGGTGTAGTGATAAAATTTTGCATTGTGCAAACTGGTAGTTGAGCACAAAGGTCTGCAATGGAGTTGTCAAGTTAAATTGGAAATGTGCCTGAACTATTTGTGAGCTGCCACTAATTTTGTCTTGTAGGGTGCTGGTGTGGAAATATATCCTGGCAGTACGTGCACCCTGTTAGGCAATGGCATACACCACTGCAAGGAGGGAATACTTATAAAGGTCAGTTCAAGGCAAAGGTACTTGTTTTTCAAAAGCTTATAGCTGCTAGAATTAATGCAAATAATTTGCATTTATGTTGGCTTATAAACTTGCTGCTTTATGGTAGAACTCTTGTATGTCACATATGATGTTGATGGTACTTGTCTGCCTTGGGTATGTCCACCAAAGCAGTACACTTGTTTTATTTCTTATCTGCCAGAAAGAAAATGCCTTTTGCAATGTCACTTGCATAGGCAAATAATAAAATTCTAGTCAATACGTAGACCTGATTTTACCTAAAACTGTTATATTTTGCATCCTTTAGCTGGACATAACATGTTGTATTTCCATTTCTTTGCTGTAGAACTTCTTAGATGAACATTATGACATCCCCAAGATAACCATGGTTAATAATATGATCCATAATAATGAAGGATATGGTGTGGTCCTCGTTAGACCAACAGTGACCTCTGATCTAAAGGATGCTTCAGCAGAGAGAACAAAAGGTATTTTTCTCTTCCTAGAAGAAACTCCTAAAACTAGTAAATCTAGTATACCCAGGTTTTTTGATTGCATAATTCATAATAAATTCTTTTAAATATTCTAATAATGTCTAGATTGACTTAGCTGAAATAAATCTCCACAACTCTCTGAACACTGGAATTTCCTAAAACATGAACTTGCTGCCCTTGAATACTGTGAATGCCTGTGCTTCATGGGGTGTGTGCACTTTGATTGTAAAGCCCTTACCAGCCTAATCTGTGCTCCTGCTAAGCAGAGCCCATGGGACTGATGGTTTCCTTGGGTCATACAGAAACAGGAGTGCGACCAGCAAGAAAGCAGATAGGGCTTCTCTTACAGCTCTTTTGGTTCATGATAACTCTCTGCTCATTTTTTCTTTCGTGCATTATAGTTGAGACATGCTCCCAGCTCAGAATTTGTTCTCTGTGGTAAATAAAATATAACAGCTGTATTTCTCATATTATGTCTTATTGAAGAACTGTCATTGAGTACAATGTGTAAACCCACTGTAATTTTGTCTAACATCACTTGGCAACTTGAAGTCATCTCAAGAAGAAACTTTTCTTATGCATCTTAGACTGCATTTGGAATATATGGCTATCACTAAGTAGTTACCCAAAAAGTGAGTGGGAAGAGGTAAAAAATGTGAAGCCTGAAGAAAATTTAATTCCAGGACTTTTAAATTATTTGGCTGTTTCGTGTGATTGTTGATATTTTCTTGTTTCCTGACTTAGGGAATACACAGCCTGCCCAGTCAAGTGATGGGACAGCCTGTGTAGAGGGCTTCAGGCAAGAACAACTACCTGAATGTCTAACTGATGAGTTGGAGCTTTATGAGCATGCTGTGATTTCTGAACAAACTGATGGCAATTACAAAATTGCAGATGAACTTGGGGCTGTTTCTGCAAAGAAGAGCCAGATGCACAAGAAAAGACTGAGTGAACTGGGAATCACAGAAGCTGATGACAACTTAATGTCACAGGAGGTGTTTGTTTCTATTGTGGGCAACCAGTTTAAATGGAATGGGAAAGGAAGTTTTGGTACCTTTCTTTTCTGACCCTCCTGACTCCTGATGGCATTGGAATGAGAGATTTGCACATGCTTTTATTTTCACTGCTGTTTTCCAAGGAGTTAACCTGCTCCATTAGCCTTTCATAATATTACTAAAACGTGACAAATATTTATTAATAGTATATATATTGCATGTGGAAACTTTGCTTCCTTGCTGCAAGTATAGATAACATGGTAGAAAAATGGAAGTCTAGCATGGAGACTATATGTACTCTGCTGATCTAGGTGTTGCTTCTTTGCTGCCTCTCTGATGAATTTTTTCAGTATATTTATTTAACTTTTCATTGCAAAAAGAAAACTCTTCAAAGAATGAAATTATAGGTAGGGTTCATCATGAAAGAGTGGACAACAAATGTGCAGCAATGAGTGATACATCATCTTCCATGTTTTTTTAAACTGTTGTTAGGCTGCAGCTGACACCTATCCTATAAGAGATTGAAATAGTTTTTAGTTTTTACATTGACCAGAAGCTAGTGAAATGCTCCTCCTTAGGAATGTAGTAATTGTCTGCCATGTTTCATGCTTGAAGGAATTTCTAGAAAACTTAGCATTTGGAAGAGTAGCATCATTCACTCTTTTTATCTTTTTTGTGCCCGGCTCTTTACTTCCAACAGCTACCAGTGCTTCTGCACCTTTTCCTTAGGCAGGACAGCATCTAAGCTCCATTAATCTGAATAAAGAGAAAAAAATAAGTCTGTCTATTAGTGGAATTCATACAAAACTTTCAGTGCATTATAGTAAAATTTTTAAAACTGCATGCAATTTGTAGCACCTGAGGTCTTGGAAGTGAATGGAAAATGTTAAGTTTTCACTGTGATTTTATCAGCCCACAGCTGTGGAACATTGAGTAAAACAAAAGCACTTCAGTGGCTCTCTGTTACACATTATTAGATTTTACCTGAGGGAAAAATTGGAAGGACTGCCTGATTGAGGACTCTTCCATCTCAGTGCCTCTCATTTTTAATTACAACTTGAGATGTCTTCTTAGAACTTCTGTACTGTCTTCAAGAGTTGTAGGTCAATTTTTGAACTGTTACATGAAATGTATGTAGGAAAATATTAACTCCTAAGTGTTTCAAGGTATTTTATGAAACATAATCAAACAGGATGTTTGGAAGGGAAAGCATGTTGCTAATTGACTTTGGAATAATTTCTGAAAGTAGCTTAGCAGGTGTATGCCTTTAACTAGAAATGAATGTATTGCCTACAAGTGGATATAGATTGTCTGCTCCACAGATTTTTCACTAGCCATTCTTGAATTGAGATGACAATCAAAATTCGCTCTAGCACATGATTTGTTTTCATGTGAGCAGCTGATAGAAAGAAAAAGAGAAAGTTGTTGTTTATAAGCATTTTTTTTTTTCTTTATGTGAACCACAGAATTGATAGCAGCTTTTGTAGCCCACTGCTTCTGTTTTTTTCTACTCAGGACACTTGTCTTCAGGACAAACCTTTGCATTTTCATGAACATAAATGCCATTGCAATATCTCAACATGCACACACCCATAAAAGTTTTCATTTAGTGACTGTAAAGAAATACTTGATTCAATTGTAAGTCTTTGCTAAGACTGGCAGTAGTTTAGTATCTTAAGCTATTCATCGGGTCACACACCATGTTTTGTGCTTTGATGTGATGCTTTTATTTCCCAAGTGTAATCTTTATTAAAGGTCTGGGTCTAACAAATTATTTTGTGGTTCCTTCATCTTTTCAAAACTGTACTTCTGAGTGAGCTGCCATCATGATGTGTAGGGAGCATTTCTTTCTCTTGCACTTCATTGCAAGGCTGGCCTGTCTCTCTTGAAAGCCTCTTGTTTTCCTTTATTGAATTTCAACTTTGTGTTTTTGAAGATACCAATTCAAATGTAACTCTTTTGCTTTTAGTACCAGCGGAGTGGTGCCTGTTCCTGTGCCAGATGCCAATGAGGATTCTGTTATGCAGCTTGTGATTAGGTCAAGGAACAAAATGTGACATGAGGCTGCTAGTGCAACTTCCAGCCATTTCCTATGTGCAGGAATTGTATTATAAAATTGTGGTTAAATTTGTGATGACACTTGAGCCTGAAGTGACTAAGCTTTGAACGGAGCCTTCTTCTCTCAGAATTTTATTCTCCCTATCACTTCAGTCACTGATAAATGTAAATTTTTTTATTTTGCAGCTTTAATTCCCCTTTGAAGAGCAGAAGGAAAAATGTTTAAATAGAAAGGGAAAACTGTTGATTAACACAAGGTTTGTACACTCAACTCGGAGTGATGCATTTTGTTAGTGGATTATATGCTTGAAATTATAAATTCAGTTTCTCCTTTGTAAATATATTTCTTAAATTTTATTTTTTTCTTAAATTTTAAAATTTTCTTAACTTTATTTTTTCTTTAAAGTACTTGATGTTATAGCAATGACTAATGATCTACTCTCCTCTCTCTGAGTGTTTTCTACTTCTAAATGTGAAACTAATTCCAGAATCCTTTTTCGCATAGTCAAAGAAAAGCTGGTGAAAACATTTAGTCCCAAAAAATTAAGCAGCTGCAAAATAACTTTCTCCTTATGTATCTAGCCTGTTGTTCTTGGACTTCCTACATTTTATGCTTATTAAATGTGCAATTAAGTTTTCCCTATGGCTTATCTGGTTGGTCCTGGGCTCATTTTATTGTTTGACCTTTTCACTATTATTCCTTTCTTAAAGCTTGGCAGCCTTGAGTGAGCTTTGTCTTTAACCTTTTCCCTGTCCCTTCATGTCTTTACTGAGTAGATAAATTACTGCCACACAAAGATGTCCAGGAGGAATAAGCTGCAAGCAGCATGTCTTGTCCCTGCTCATCATACCTGAACCCTGGACAACGATGCACAACAAATTGCATAAATCTCATCTCGTGGACAGCAAATTGAATGTATATTCCTGTTTTCTAAATCCACTTTTCTCAAAGGATTCCTAGACAACACAGATTCTGGTAATTAAACATTGACATTTACATGTCTTCATCTAGATTAATAAAAATTATACATTGTAGGCAAAAGATTTCATAGCTGTAGCTGTGAGCCTAAAGCACAGCTTTTGAAGCAAAACAGTGGAGTTTGAGCTTCTAGTTTAAAACTCAGAAGATGATTAATTAGACAAAGAAAAATTACTAACTGGCTATTTATTATCTCAACTTTAAACAATATTTTAAAAAATTCAGTTATGTTTTAATGAAAAAACACATGGGGACTGTTCTGGCTGGTTTCAGAAGTAACAGAAATTACCCAGCCAGCTATTGTACAGGACGCTATATTCCTGGTCTGAAAAATACACTTGGAATGGTAGATAAATAAACTTTTTTTAATGCTAACTATCTTTCCCTATTAACTTCATCCTCACGAGAGGACATTTTTGTTTGCTTTAGCTATGCCTTACAGCAGTCACATTTTCCTGTGGATAATGTGGTGATTAAATCACGAGCCTGTTTTAGTAAACCAGAAAGACAGAAAGAATCTGCTTCCAAAGTGGTTATGTTCACCTGGAATGTGTGAGAATCACATTCAGCTCTGCTCCAATAAACAATTATTTATACAAAATAGAATGCTTGAGCAAGAGACTGAAAACTTAACCTGGAGTGAGTAGCTGAGGGCTTTGGCACTTGGCTGGTTGTGGGAGAGGTCCAATTTGAACAGAGGAAGAGTCTAAAGGTAAGTAGAATTTGAAAGTAAATCTGCTGTGAGTGGTTTCTTCCTAGTGCCACTGGCTGGTTTGAGGTCTGTGTTGTTTTTTGCTTTTGGATGTCATCTCCTCTGCTCCTGTTCCCCATACCACTCTTGGAGGGCGAGGGATTTGTACAGAATCAGAGAATAATTTTTTTCTTTTCCCCAAGCTGTTCCTCTGGGATTTCACACTTAAATTGCCATTATTTCACAAATATGCTAGCCAGAATACACTCAAGGAGGTATGCTTTACCTCAGCAAAAGAAATTTAGGATCTAAAAGAAATTTAGGATCTAAAAGATAATTTCTGTAATGCCTCTGAGCATTACATTATCTTGAAAGTTGCTTTCATATAGTTTTCACCAGAGAAGAGTCAGAGTAGAGCATGAGCCAAGACTTCTTCCTTCTGGAGGAAAAAGGAAAAAAAAAAAAAAGGTGATGAAACTCAGCTCAACAAAATTAACTTTTGGGGGAAAGAAAAGTTATTGCATAACTGCCACTAATCTGAGACTCAATTAGAGGAGCAATCAATGCTGTAAGGTACCTGTTTCTTATTCTAAGATAAAAGAGGGCTGAAATAAGTAGCCTCCATCCTCTAATATGTGAGATTGGATAATGTGATGTCCATGTATGTTGTCAAAGGGGTAATTGGGTACTACACTGCAGCAGGCCTGCCAGCAGCAGCGTGTTATTGTGTGGCAGAGAAGATTTTTTTTTTTTTCACTGTAAAGGAATTTTGCCAGCTGGCTGGAGTATTTTTATTTATGGTGGTGTGTCTTCTATGGCTAGAAAGCTAGCAGCACAGTGCATCCTGTCCTCCTTTCTGGTTAGGTGTGATGTGAGAAGGAATTTTAGAGCCTGCAATTGCTTTTGTGAGACTGAAAACTTGGGAGCCTGAGCTGAGGGGTGAGGAGCTGGCTTGATTCCCCTGAGCTTGGCTCTGTGAGCAGCAATTGGTGACAGTCCATACATTCCTTGGCTCATGGCTGTGGGCAATCAAATCTACAGTTACAGCTCCTGGTGAATTGGCCAATGGAGCTTTATTTTCACTTTCTAATGTATCTGTAGCCAGAGAAGCTGGAGCAGTTTGGCCATTGTTAGCTGCTCCAATACCCAGTGCCCTGGACTGATCTTGTTAGGCCACAGAGATCTCTATGCCACATGGCTACATTGTTGTAGGTATCTAAGCTAGCAATTCTAAAGCTGCAGATGTGCTCTCTGGGAAGATGCCACAATGACACTGACTGTAAATAGAGGTTTTGCAATTAAAAGTGACTGTCGTGGCCAAAGGTGTTAGAGCTGTTTCTACATTCACCTCTGTTTCTGCTAAGGCAGGATCCACACAAATATTTTGCTTAGGCATTTTAGTGCTAAGTGTCTCCAAATTGCACCTTTCATAGCATCCCTTTAACTTCAGCCTTCCACTTTTATTATAAAAACAAAACAACAACAAAAAAACAAACTTACCAGAGAGGATAGTTATTCCGAACTAGGATTTTGTAAAAAAAGGCCAGATCTTTAGCCAGAGCTGCATCTAAAACAATTACAAAATGTGTTTGCCCTGGCCCAATTAATGGAAAATACAAAGCAAAACAAACCCTTGTGGCTGAGTAGTTTCACTTTAGCTGACACATGTTGGTTTTCATGTTTGTTTTTTTTTCTTTAAAAGAAAAGGCAGAAAGAGAAATGGAGAAGGCTAGTAAATTTAGTGGTTTAGAGGGCAGCATATAAATTAACCTCTGTATTGATCTATTGGGGAAAAAAAAGTAAATGGAGGAAATGGAAATTAATGTATGTGTCCAGCAGATATAATTTCAATGCAACTCTTAACATCTCTGTCCAAACACTTGTAGTGTTACAAAATATATTGGAAGACAAAGTTTATGTCACTGAAATGTGTAACAGGCCAGATCTTGGTAGATACTGAGGCAACTCAACAATGCACTTTTCAATGCCATGTGTGCAGGGTAATAGGCTGAAGGTGTTGGACTTCCCAGTGCTCAGCAGTGAGAGACTAGCTCTGAAAAGCTCCTCGACTCGGAGTTCTTCCTTATGCACACAGCTAAGCAGATTTCTTAGTTTGCCTAGAGAGTTGATCATCCAATTCTAGCAGAAATAGTTACTCTTTCCTCCTTTTGTACAAATGCTTTCATCCCTGTGGCTCATACAGAAACGTCAGCAAGAAGTTCAGACTAATTTCAGCATCTTAATCATGGTTGTTTCTTCTTGCTCTTGTGATTGACTATTGCTCTGTGTAGGTCCACTGGCAGGTTCTGCAGGTTCTGCACTTTTTGAGCTGCTTGCACTGTATGATGCACTTCAGTTTTTGATAATGACTGGGCGGTCACCTGCTCCAGTAGGGACTTAATCTCAGCCAGAAAATTAAAACTTGAAAGCAGCAGCATAACAGAAATACCTCTTTACTTGAGAGTCCTCAAGGAGTCTTTCAGATCTTTCTTTCAAAAGCTTATTTTAAAACACGTCCTTTTGTTCAAACACTTCCCTGCCGTTTTGGTGTGCTTGTTTAATAGTGTGAAACATGTTTGTCACAGGTATTTATCACATTAGCACATTCTTACTCCTCACAGAGTCACCCCGTGCAGCTATTTTTAAAGGAAATGCTATTCACTGATGTGCCTACTTCAGTTTGAGAGAGGGTAAAGTTCGTGTTTGGCTGGCAGTGTAACTTTTCTCTGAAATGAAGTGTGCTAATTCTCAGGGCTTCTAAAACTTTGCAACCCCTTTCTTGTTATTCTGAAACAGAAATGAGATCATCACTGGAATATCTGTTACATAATGGTATTTAAATTATAAGTAATGTTTCATGACTCCAGGAAGTTATTTCCAATATCTGAGTCTATTTAAATCCTGTCTACATCTGTCAAAGTAGATTTGTGCATAACTGCATGTCAAACTGTCTGTCTTCAGATACACTTTGCAGCCTGCAATTACTTTTCACTCCATGATGCTGTGTTGTAATGGTGTTGCCTTATTAATCTCTTCAAATATGTCTTTCAGTTTATCCTAGTTTCTAAACTTTAAAATAGTAGCAGATGAACATTCTTATTGTCATTAGAGCCTGAAAGAAGATTATATAAAAGTGGAAATTAGTATTTCAAAGTGCAACGTACTCAGATAAAAAAGGGAAGCTCAACAGACTTCTGTGTGAGATACGAGATGTTGCAGAACTAGCACGTCCCCTTTTCCTGTAGTTAACATTCCTTTTTCTAAAGCTTCTAGATTTTTTGACTTGCTTATTTGGAGACAAGTCCATATAGAAATACTTAATAAAATGAGATTCATGTTCTGTGTTCTCTTCAGGATGTCTCAAACACATTATTTGAGTGAACATTTTGTATGAGGGACATAATCCATCTTCAAGCTTCACTTAATTCGTGTATGTTTGTATAAAGACAGGAGAAGGTAGCATGACAATGTGGATTACTTACCTAAAGGTATGATGGGAACATATGACTTGCTTCTTGTTTAAGTTATCTGAGGGACTATACCAGTGGTGTAATTCTTTTTGATTATGCTTTTTATGCTGTTCACAGGCCTTGATACTTGTTTAGAGTCTTGTTTGTGCATTGCTGGCTTTCATGATTACCTTACAGCTATAGCTTTTGCATTGTTATTCTTTTTTGCATTAAAAAATTCTACCTTATGCTCATGGTGATACAAGACACAGAAAGCAAGGTAGAACATGCAGAAAAAGAATAAGGTATTGCAGGATTGGATCTTGAATTGTGAAGCAGCCTCGGAGAATGTACCATCCTCGTTCTGGGTGCCAGTATTTGACTCCGGTGGCAGACAGAGCTTCTGATTATTTTTCTCTTTTTTAAAAGCACATAAAGATCTCTTCCATCTTAGGCTTGCTTGAAACGTATGGATAAAAAGCAGTAATTTTTTGACCTTAAAATAGGATGATGGGAGGTGTGAAAGCATTTCACTTGCTTGCATCTGAGTGCTTTTTTGGTCTTTAAAGTCCTTTGTGCTACTTGCTTAAGTGGAAATATAGCATAAAACAGGACTGCCTCAAATATGTCTTGCATTCCATTTCCATTCTTGGGTTTCATAGACAATCATGGGGGAATTTTTTTTGGTATTGTATCCTGTAGTAATGGATTGCTTTTCAGTTAGGAAGCATTGCATTTTCTTTTGGATATGAAGAAGTAAGCCTGCAATTGTCTCATAACAGATAGATGCTTGATGATTTCAATTAGAATAATTACATTCAAAGACAGCAGCTGAATTAACCAGATTTAGGTTGTTGTTTCAGTGTATCTATTCACGCGTGGACATTCTGTTGGGATAATTTTTATCCTGTGCCTTTGACCAAGTACACCAGTCTTAATTTTGCTGTTTGCTGAATAGTAGTTAAGTGATACAGTAAATTAATATCTCTGACTTTTTAAATTGCAGTTTCTTTCAAATCAATAAAGAATTTGCCATAAAAATCCACACAGATGAACATTGATTTTGTTTTTTGCCATTAGGTATACGGAGTACTTGTATTTTTACTCTTAATGACAAATCAATTTCAACATTTCAGTGCAAGGTAACTTTGATAATTCCTAACATATGAGGATGTTACTTTCCTGTTTTCAACTGAAACATAATCTGTATTTATCTTCCTTCAGTGACTGAGAGTAATTTGAACAAACCAGTAATTGTTTCGTTAGCGCTGTACAGCATTTTCTTTGTGTTGCTGTATTAGTGGGAAAACTCATCTGAGACTACTCTGATGCTATGGGGAAATTATAGTAAAGGCATAGAGTAAATTATCTTTCACTCTGGTAAATGGATATTACAGTACATAAAATGCTGTGATAGGTATCTTGAAGAGATTAATAATATGTATAAGGCCCCTTCATTGTGCTGAAATTCACCATTTCTCTTCCAAACCCAATTCCAGAAATAGCTTTTGTGGAAAGCATTCTCAGAATCCACCTTGTTTTATTTTTCATGTGATGTTTGGATTCTTCTTATAATATAAATGTCATTATAGGTTGGATAGTCAATTTAAGCTGTAACTTGTAACTAGGAAACATACTATCTTAGTTTTGCAAATGTAATGATGGTATTTCTACAAAATTTTGTATAAAATTGCTAATTCTATATTTCTGTTTGCTATGGGTCATTATCAGGAACAGCAGTCTGGCCTTACTTTAGCATGTTGCTATTTTAAAATGGGATTGTGTTAGAGTTAAGTGCCTGATTTATTTAGGAGCACAGGTTTCAGATAAATCCAGTAGTGTGTTTCAGAAGTCACATTGGCAGTACAGAACAAATGATTATTTTATTTTTGTAGCAACTTTACAAAAAATGGGAGAAAAAACTCATTCAGTGATATAAAGAAAAAAAATAAAAAAACTTCAGATTTTAAATTAGTTAGCAAAGGGGCAGAAAGAAAAAAAAATTAAAAACTGGAATGGAAGGAGACTTCTCTTTACAGGTTAGAAATAAATAAATTGCTTTAAAGGGGAAGTTTAAATTACAAGAAATCCATAGTAAAGATCTGCCAGATTCCTCCATTCAGAACACAGTGAGATAAAATCCTACTTTCCAAGGAAAATGAAGAACAAAAGGGTGGACTCTAAACACAGTATGTGGAAGGATCTTGCAGTAAATATTAAACAGAAACACTAGGAAGGGGTGACAAGATATTTTTATTTGGATTAGTTGCAAAATGTTAAAGGAAAATAATGGAATAGAAGGAAAACATTTTTCTTTGGACAGGAAAAAACAGTATGCAAATATCAGAAGTAAAAAGCAGCATTTCCTGCTTGTGTTAAAATAAAGTGATCTGTGGTCTTCAATCTTTATAGCCAGTTCTAGGGATGCACCAATTTGTTAGGTTGGAAGGTGGTGCCATGTGATCAGAAGCATGATATTGAGT
Organism: Hemiprocne comata; assembly: GCA_020745705.1. NCBI lineage: Eukaryota > Metazoa > Chordata > Aves > Apodiformes > Apodidae > Hemiprocne > Hemiprocne comata. The sequence goes on from CM036598.1 coordinate 8,619,266, forward strand.
GCAACACTTCACAAATAACCATTGATATGATTTGAAAACATTGTGCCAAGCTCTTTTCCTTAGAAAGCTGTTGTGGAACATAGCTGTCAGATTTACTAGGATTTTTCAGTATTTCCTCCTGACCTAGTAAATCTCACAGCTATGTTCCACAGCAGCTTTCTAAGGAAAAGAGCTTTTGCATTAACAATCCTGCAAGTTTGTCATGTCTCAATAGTAACTCTAATATTCCACATCTCTTTTATTCTACATTGTTGGGTATATTTAGAAACAAAAATAAGATGGAAAAAGATTTAAGAAATTTCAAATGGTGGGCAGCCTAGTTTTTCAGTATATACAACTGTTCATTCTTAGACAGGACACCTAAGGATTACTTATTGCTGTACTTTGAACTGCCAGTCAATGAGACAGCACATATGAGATGCAAAGAGAGTTAAAATGTAGGTCTTTTTGCACAGAAGTGTCTTTTGAATTTCTCGTTCTAATATTGAACAGCACAACACATTAAATGATGATGGTGATACGTGGTGATGCCACTTCTAATGTTTAATATGAGATCTCTCTTGCACTGGATACTTAAAGCCCCTTTCTATGGACAGTTAATCTGCATTAGCTCTATTTAAGAAAAGAGGATCAGTCAAAGAACTGTCTATTTGAATTGTAATCAATTTAGTGAAACTTAGAGCACCGTATAGGGGCAGGGTTCCATCATAATCTGAGCTGCACACATACAAAGGAAAGACAGGCTAACATCAAAAAATCAGAGAAACGTGCATAAGAAATGTGCATGATTTCTGAATTATGTAAACATAATTATGTAAACATAATTCAGAAAGAACAATCTTGTGTTAAAGTTCTGATATCCAGCCAGACTTAGCACATGCCCAATAGATTTATTTGAGGACTAACACTGTCCAAAGTCTTTTGCATGTTTTGGTTATGTGGTACAGTGGCAGTGACAAACATTGCCACCTCTTCCTCTGGAGCTCTTGCAGTTTTGGTGCAGTCATTGAGACTACCTGCATACCTTTCTGTACTGGCAGTGTAGTGTGACAAAGATGGTACAGGAGAAATTTGTACCCTTACCACTGTAATGTACCACAGATAGTACAGTGCAGTGGTAAGGGTACAAATTCCTTCTCAGTCTCCTACTGCCTTGGACTCTTGGAAAATCTCATCCTCATTTATGCCAAGAAGTGGATCTGTGCTCCTTCAAGACATGGTATGGGAAAGAGAGAAAAGAAAGAGTTCCTCTCTCCTCTGTGAGAGTGCTGATTCCTGGGTTCTGTTGCACCACCAGTTCCTGGCTCAGCATCAGCAGCTCTCACCATTACAAACATTTTGGTAGCTGCTACTTAGAGCTGACAGCCAGCTTGTTGGCTAAACTAGTAAATCAATGCCAGGAACATCTGGGGTGAAATGACTCTGCACACATTATTTTCTATTCATTGTAAAACAACTTCAATCCTGGCAAACTGGACATATTATTCTGGTTGAATTAATGCAATCTGTTAGTCTTACCCTATTTTTCCAGCATATTCTACATATTCAATTACATTGAGACCATGAAAAAAGTGAATTATAATTGCATCATACAAGTTGTTTGGTGTGGAAGAAATCTGGGATGGTAAACAGCTGTGTTTGTGCTTTGCTGGAGCATTACATGGTTTGGAAGGTGGCAGCATTTGCTGAGAGAGTATTTTGCAGCTGCTGAAGTTGTAAACTGATAAAATATCTAATGCTGATCATAAACTGGTTAGTTCTAGGCTAAAGAAGTTAAGGGATAACTTATACCCTCTATGTACCAGGGTTTTAAGTTGTTTATAGGCACAAACAGTGAAAACCTGCAGTGGTTTATAACATTTAAGATTGTTTTTCAAAGGCAAATGTGGACATTTAAGGCACATTTCTAAGGGAATGAAAATACTGTGGAAAATTTTTCAGCTCTAGGTTTAGAGTAGTTGGTAATGCTGCATTAATTTGTTTCTTTTTAAGCTGAGTTTGGGTCTAGATTAAAGGAATACTGGAAAACTTGTCAAATGGATCATCACCTCATAGTAACAAGAACATTCCCTGTTTTTTGGCTGATACCCATTTATAAATGCAGAGACAATTTAGAGCAAGAGCTATTGAACACTTAGTTAGATCAGGTTGCAATAGTGTTTGTTTCTGCATGCATGGAGTTTATCCACTGCAGTTCTATGCAGGGTGGGTAAGGACACAGGAAGACTGATTTCCACTCAGAATTCTTCACATTAGTTGAGGAAAGTCCCTTTTCAAGACCCTTTCTGCTTTGAAAGTGTTTCCTTTGCGAAGCACAGGTGCTTTCTTTTAGAAAGAAAACCCCATTCAACTGACTCTCTTTCACACTAGTCTGTTCATTCTCAGTATAGGTTTTTAACACAAGTAGTGAAATATATACACTCATAGCATATTTGCACCACAGTTTATTTAAGAGAGAAATACCCAGTATTCCCATTACAGAACAGTGTTTTTTTTTCTCTTGAGACTGGAGATAGAGATAAATATAACATGTTCCTAACAAAATAACCTTGCTAGCTTAAAATCTGGAACTGTGTCTACTGTTTGAGAGAGCAAAAATGAACCAGTGAACTGTACTTCCTTTGTGGATAAAGGAGTATCTCTGATTTACTCTGCATTGCTTCCCTCAGGGGCAATCCAACTAGAGAAGGCTGCCAGGCATCTCGTTTGGCAAGGCTTCCTGTTTTTATGCATCATCATCACTGACAGATCTTTGTTATGTGAATAAGTTCGTGGATAATGTGGAAGGTGTAAGGTGGGAGTTAGTTGTGCTCTACTGAGAAACTGCTTTCCCCTTTGGTAATGTGACATTAATTACTGAAGACACAGATGAATACTTTGTATGTGCAGAGGACTGTGAAAGCATTAATAAATAAAATCTCTAGTGATCAGCTCACAGAATGGCAAATATGTTGGTCTTACACTGAACAGATGGATTCTCTGCAAGTTGTGATGACTTCTGCAGTAAAAGGGTCAAATGTGTTTTATACTATTTTCCTACCCAGGAATGTCTTCCTGCTTCCCTCAAAAAGGGAATGAAGAGCAAAATGGTTCTGATAATGTCTTTCCTTTCTCCATCATTCCTGGGCTTTGGGAGGTGAAAAACATTTTATTACTTTTTGGGGTTACTGAAGGCTTAAAGAATGTGAAATCTCACCCAGAAAAAAAAAAAAAGTCCCTCTGCTTTTCAAAGAAAAACAGGAAAGCTGCATGGATAGAGATCCCATAACCTGAAAATCTATTTGAAGGGCAATTATTTGCTTTACATGTGATGTGCCAAGCCATAGTGTCTCTAGGAGTTTTATATTCCTTCTGAAAACAGGAATAACTGGAAACATGAAGGGATTAGAAAAATCTTTCTGTACTAGTTGTTTGTTTTGGAGTTTGCCTTGTTTTTTAGTTCTGTTACATCTGATACATAGCTACAGTGATAAAATTAAAGGAGGCTTTTCTGGAACAATCTAGCTGCAGGAGTGCCTGATGTTTTGGAATTCTATACAGCTTGTTGTTAGTTTCTACTTTCTCTTTTCAAGGGGCATGAACAGTTGACTGTATGTAATTGTATTTGTTTCCTGTCACTACAGATTTTCCCCCATGAGCTAGGGCTGTGGTAAACTTGCTGACATATGGGTCAGTGGAGATAAACTGCAATCAGGAATTCATAATTAAAGATACTGTGCTTGAGCTCTGTTGCTGATTATCCTGGGTGTTGTTATGTCAATCTGTCACAAAGGGTCCAGAATTCTCTATGGAACCACTCCACACAGCCTTATCTAAGATAACTTTGAACTATGTTATGGAAAGAACAGGAAACCACACTGTAGCATAATGGATGCGAAATAAGTCTAGGAGAGATGTGGCCTCTTGTGCTCCCACAGATAAATGGTTTAGACCTATTGTCAGAAAGGACTGTTTGCATGATTCAATCATAGAAAATTGATATAGGATGAGTTCTGCAGAGTAACAAGGTTTCCAAGATAATGTCAGGGTGATAGAACATTCTCTGGACCCATATAATCAACTATAGATTATTATTAAGAGGATGGGACCAATTAATGGGCCCAAGCATAACATACTCCCTGACCCACACATCTAAATGACACTCAGAAGCCACCTGTATTTTAATTGTGTGAGGTCTTAACAAGGAATCATGGGAGATGAGAACTTGGACTTACCCAAATATTTCCCTGGCTTGTTCACTAGGCTGACAGGAGGTTGCATGGGGCTTTGTTCCTCAACACCCCAGAGTTTGCCCCTGTTTGAATATGAGGTGATTTGGGGAGTGTAGGATTGAGCCACTACTTGCACAACATGAATGCACTAAAGCCACCCAAGTTAGAGCAGTTGTGGTACTTGGCCACTTATGTGTAAAGGCATTTTTTCTGCCTTTTTCACTTTCTCCAGTACAGGACAGACATTCGTGGATCTGGGACACAATTTGGATATTTTTGTTAAAAGCCAGTACTGACTACATTCATTCTCACCCCTGAGGGCATCTGAGGTCAAAAGCAAATATAAGCAATCAATAAGCAACATTAACAAAATAGAAATTTGCTTCCCAGCTAACTTCCTTCTGTTTGTGTGCATTTGTTCTTGTGGTTTGGATGTGTGATACGTATTTTGTAGGAAGAAAGATACATTCTGATTTTTAAACCTTTGAAAATGAGGCTTTGGAAGTCCTGCCCAACATCTGCTCCAGAAGCAAATCTAAACATTTAGGCTGTTAATATGTAGGCAGAATTATAAAAGTGTTACGTAATGTATGTTCCCAAACCAAAGATATACATGTTTTTCCATGTAAGTAGAATTTCATCCTGCCTTGCCTCACATCCTGATTTTGCACTATGCCCTACCACTACTTATCTGATTATCTTGAATATCTTTTTTTGACTAGGATAATGTAGACTATTATTTAAAATAAAAGCTTGAATATTCATAAGATAACTTTTTTATGGATATTGTATCTGCTTTCATTTTCTGTGTCACTAGTTCTCTGTAATATAAATTAGTTTAACACTTCCCATAGGCCAAATTCTAGTCTTACATATACCAAAATCCTGCTCAAGCAAGATTGTGAGTCTATTTCTACAAAATCTCTTAGGTGAGCAGCAATTTGCAGATTATGGACTTACATGCACTTCTATTTTAGTATCAGAAGGAAAGAAGAGTATCTTAATGTTGACTCTGTTACTCTCAAATCTTTGCTAAGGCTGGAAACTTGTATTCCTGACAATTATATGATTATACATTCTGGCATTTTCAAATACTATTTACAAAATAACGGTGCAAAAGCTTGTGTGAATGCATTAGGAAAAATTGTGCAGGAGGGAAATGCTTTGGGTTTTGTATTACCTTCCAATTGTGTTTGGCTTTAAAAGTAGAATGGGAATTCCCTGTAGCTGGTTGCTTACAGATTCCACCATAAATAACAATTTTGAAGGGATAAGAGAATCCTGAAGGGTATCTGACACTATGAAAGAATTCCATTGCCTTTATGTCTCCCTTTCAAGTACATATGATTTTTTTTGAAAAGAGATTTGAGGGAAAATATTGCAGTGGTATTTATCCTTTTGTTTTAGACAAGTTTCAGAGTCTTCTCTCCACCTGTACTGAAAAAACATTGAAAAATTCCATTGTATTGGAGGGCAATTTCAGGTTTCCAGTGGTGGAAATCACAGCTGGCTGAAACTTCACTGTGAACATCGTAACCTAGACCACCTCTCGGTGAGCATGTTAGCCAACATATCACTGCACTAATTCAGGCTTGGTTTTTAGATTGGGTGTTTATTTGATTTAGCTGCTCCTCATTGGATATATTATTATTGGAAATATGGGATTTCCTCATAGAACCAGGGGAAAAACTGGCAGTAAAAGATGAGGTAACTTTATTGGGATCCCTGCCTTATTTGGTCATCAGTGGCCTCTATCCAAATTTAACTGGGGCAGGCATGTTGGAGCGATGAGGGAAGCCATTCTGAAAGGCTGTTGGAAGAGGTGGTGTTAAAGAAAGATAGTACACTGACAAAAGGATGTTATGGAGCTGAATAATCAATTAATATCCAAAGTCAACAAAGCACATTGGGCTAAATTCACTTCTAGTTTAAATCCATCAAGTGCCAGAAACAAATCAGTAGTGAATTTGGCATACTGTCACAAAATATTTTTGAAGGTGCTTTGTTAGGACTTATACTTCATGGTTTGTGAAGTACCTTTTAAAAATAAACATACACTTAGAGTAGGTGGATATTAAGAGAGGTCGAGATGTTAATATGACTATGTCCCAGTAAAATGAAACCTCTTGGTGTGTGCAATTAGGTTGAAATTAGCATCACTACTTTGAAAACCGTAAACTGCTTTTCTCTATACTTCTGTACTACATACAAAAATCTGTACTCCATTTAATTGTTTTCTGATTTGCTAATAGCATTCCAGTTTGTGTGACTTTTCAACCAATGTTCTTAACAATTTGACAGTGAAATACTGTATATTGTTGAAAATAAAATCCTACCCTTACTCCACAACTGCAGGTATAATTGGTCAGATATTTGTGGTGTCTTTAAAGCCTTTCTAATCCAGAATATGACTAAAACCAACTCTTTTATACAGTAAGCTTAAAAACCATTGTGACATGGAAGAGTTAAAGATATAATATTTGCTTTCTGTTGAAATTTCCAGAGCTTTCAAAGGTGGATATCACAGCTGGTAGAAACTCAGGGGGAAAAAATGTTTTCTGAGCCCTCTTAATAGATTTTATTAGGAAATTCCCAAAAGAAGGTTTCGTCAGGATATTTTGACTGACGCTCAAGTCGCAAAACTGTCACCTAACATGCAGCACATGAATCAAACTAAAGATGCCTACAAATCCCATCTGATCTGGTTAAAGAAGCAGAGAGGTGTAATGGCTCCCAAAGTACAAGCCAAAACATGCTGGGATCCTATTATGTACTATTGTATTTTATAGCTTTGATTCCTGTGGAGAGTCTGGCCTGTATTAATGTCGTGTTTCTATATGGGCTGATATGTTATAAAAGCTTAGACTGGCTTAACCCTCTTGCAGTTTGAAAAGTGAACTGAAATTTAATTCTAAATAACACTAATTTTACCCTAGACCTAGTGCATGTTGGAAATCTTCCCTGTTACAAAAAGTGCAATGAAAATTAGGGTGAAAACAGAAACCAAAACACCATTATGGCTACTATGTAGCAAAGGGTACTTAAAAAATGTTACTCCTTCCAGAAATACACAGTCTGACCCACTGTTTTAAGTTTGAGCTAGAGGATCAAATATTTCTTTTAAATGTAACACACTCCTGTTCAGTAGGTAATTTGTTTGTCCCATGTATTTTTGTGTCCAGGCTACTCTATTATTACCTTTTACTAAGACTATTTATCTTACTGCTGAACATAACCACCAGCCTGTTAAAGGTACTACAACCATTTTCTTCAGTTTACATTTAGTAAAGGACATAATTGTCTCCAGTAAGATTTAAGCTTGCTCTTTAAAGCTTAAGTGTTCTACTAAACTGCTGTCTACCTGATAGCAATCAGCCATGGATATTCATTCCATCGATTCACTACCTGCAGTAGTATGAGCTTTTGCTCATTTCAGAGGCAAGAAAGACTATTTATGAAGCAATTTAATAAAAGATTTTGATAAAGAGCAAAACCATAAAGCTATGGTTTAATCAGTCACTTTAGTAAAGCAGACCAGCATTACATTGTTTCAATTTTAACTGACCTAAAACATTTCCTTCTGAATTGATGTAAGAAATAGACATACCACCCAGCCCAGAATCTTTGGAGAGTTCCTTCAGTGCTGTTCTGCTTTCACTGAAGCTCTGAAAAGACAAGTTATTTGTGCTAGCACTGTTTGCCAAATCCACACACTGTACAGGTGAAACTTTCCCACTTGGTTAAATACTGTTTATATTTCCCTAATTATAGATAGTTCTGTGTTTTGGTTTTGTTTTGTTTTTCTTTTTTCATTGTTTTACACCATTCAGTTGCTTCCTTCGGTAAGAACAAACTCAGCCTCTTGTTGTCTTTGGGAGCCATCTCATTAATGCAGCTAGAAGTACTATTCACATACATGGAGCATATGGAAAAACTTTGATAGAATTTATCAGTAATTTTTTAAAATAATAATTGTCAGGAAATTCTGTTTTGTTAAGTTAGAAACATTTTGCATGAATGTATTAATCTTAAAAAACACTTCTGAATGCAAGCTACCTGGAGATTAAAAGAAAATCAAATAATTCGTGTAAAATGGAATGACAATAGCATTTTGGTGACAATATCTGCTTGCCCACTGTGCAGCATGGATCCTTTCCATCCTTAGTTAACACCTTTTTTTTTATCATTAAAAATAAATAAATCTATGCCTATTTGGGGTGGCTAAGAAAAAAGGCTTTCCCTGCCACTTCGGTACTGTGCTTGTGTTCCCATGCCCTGCATTTACCAGGATTGTCCCTTGTGCTGCAGGCTCCCTCCTTGCTGCCATTTCCTGCTCACCTATGTGTGGATTGTAGGAGGCTCTTTAGGCAACTGTACTTGTAGCTCTTAGGGAAGCTGTGTTCTTTCCTTCTTCCTAAGACTTTCTCATCGCTCCCAGGACAGCAAGGCTATCAATCTACATGACCTCTTTTTAAGAATATAACATAATTTGTATTGATTGTGACAAACAACAGGAAAAGATGCTGTCTTGTGTGTCTCTAAAGAAGCCAAAAGAGCCATAAGGCACCATTTAAAAAACCATTAATATCTGAAAGTCAGTCTCTTAATTTCCTAGAGCTTAAGATCTCAGTTGCCTGTGGCTGGCATTGTCTCTCTACTAACAGGTATAAATCAGCTCTGAACAGCTGCTTTCCTGGTTGTTTTCTGCAATTCTGGCATTTGAGCACTCCAGCAGAGTACAGAGTATAATGATGATGCACCAAAAGTTCTGTATGGATTTGAAACACATCAGAAAACAAACATCTTCAGAAAACATGTTCGGATTTGAAATGAAATGTTCTCAAAATACTGCTACACTGTTGAAGCTCTCTAATTGCTCCCAGAGTGTAATTTGTCACAATTCTGCCTTGTTCTTGCATGTTTTACCATTACACTTATTTGCTCTAAGTATGACATACAAAAACAAGGTGTCAAACAGAATAGAATCTCTGAACACATGGGGAGCTGGAGGTAAATTCCACAGCAGCCCGCACTGTCTGCGGTCCGTCAGGTACCCAGTCCTGCTGACAAGACACTTGAACAGTTTCAGCACCACATGAGAGAATAAACACAGCCAGCAGCCTTCCCGGATCCCAAATGCGAGACCGCTCCCTGCGCAGTCCCAGCGGCACTCCAGGGTACCGGAGCTGCGCCCCGCAGTCGCCGCCAGCTGCCCCGGAGCCGTTCAAAGGCCCCGGGCTGAAGGGGCCTGGGGAGGAGCTGCAGTGCCCAGCCTGAGGGGCTCCCGGGGCGCCGTGCCAGCCAGCGGGCAGACGGCCAGTCCGCGCGCCCTGTGGCGGCCGCCTCGTCGCGAGCAGCAAGCGGGGGCCGGGCTCGTGTTGGTGCTCGGGCTCGTGTTGGTGCCCGGGCTCGTGTTGGTGTTGGTGCTCGGGCTGGTGTTGGTGCTCGGGCTGGTGTTGGTGCCCGGGCTCGTGTTGGTGCTCGGGCTCGTGTTGGTGCTCGGGCTGGTGTTGGTGCTCGGGCTGGTGTTGGTGCTCGGGCTGGTGTTGGTGCTCGGGCTGGTGTTGGTGCCCGGGCTCGTGTTGGTGCTCGGGCTCGTGTTGGTGCTCGGGCTGGTGTTGGTGCTCGGGCTGGTGTTGGTGCTCGGGCTGGTGTTGGTGCTCGGGCTGGTGTTGGTGCTCGGGCTGGTGTTGGTGCTCGGGCTCGTGTTGGTGCTCGGGCTCGTGTTGGTGCTCGGGCTGGTGTTGGTGCTCGGGCTGGTGTTGGTGCTCGGGCTGGTGTTGGTGCTCGGGCTGGTGTTGGTGCCCGGGCTCGTGTTGGTGCCCGGGCTCGTGTTGGTGGCCGAGCTCGTGTTCGTGGCCGAGCTCGTGTTGGTGGCCGAGCTCGTGTTGGTGGCCGGTCTCGTGCTGGTGCCCGGGCTCGTGTTGGTTGGTGCTCGGTCTCGCGCTGGGGCCCGGGCTCGTGCCGGCTCCCGCCCGCCGGACCCTGAGGGCGGCCGCGCGCTGTCGTCAGCCTCCAGAACGTTCCCGACCGCCGGCCCGGGTGGGCTCCCCCTCCACCCGAGGCTCCCCCTCCACCCGGAGCTGCCCCTCCACCCGGGGCTCCCCCTCCAACCGGGGCTCCCCCTCCACCCGGAGCTGCCCCTCCACCCGGAGCTGCCGGCCGCAGGGTGCCCAAGGTACGCGCCTGGGGATGCCGTGAGACTTTAGGTAACTGCGCCGTCTGCTGGCACCTTCCTGCTCTGAGGGGTGCTCAGCCCGAGCCCTTCATGAGGGGCAGCCGGTAGTGGTGGCCCCAGGAGGAAAAAAAAACAACAACCTTGTTATTTTCTGTCTGCTAGGTGGTTTGCTTACAGATAACCCCTCGGCATTCTAGTAGGATTAATACTTCAGTTGATGTTTATCAGTTTTTTATCTACGTGCACAGTTCCCTAAATTACCAGAGGTTTTTGTCATGTGTTTCAACAAATGTAAATAAATTAATCACAGAATAATGTGAGAGAAATAAGTTATCTGGTATAAAGCTGCTGTAATGAGAGGTCTTCATTGGGGATTATGGGAGCAGCAGCATTTATTTTGGATTTAAAGAAGATAATTATCAGTGATGTGTGTATGATAACTTGGTTGCTACTCACAGAAGTGATTTTGGAAAGTATAGGTTGTTCATCTATTGTCTAGAGAAATTAATTTGTAATAGGCTTTGAGTATTTCTTAACTTTTAATGATATAAACTGAATTTGAATTAAGTCCTCTCCCTAGATTTTTTGTAACCATTAAGTATCACTTTGAAAATGCATATGAAACATTCAAATTAATTTAGTGTCAGTTTGGTGGATAACCTCTTCTATTTTTCCTTGGATATGTCAGTTTCTCAGCAGCTTCTGTACCTTGGTCTGTTATGTTTCTGGAAAAAAAAAAAGGTACTTGTAGAAGTGACTTCACTGCAGCATAGTGCTGGCATGCCAGCCTAGAGGTTAGGTGAAGATGCACAAATCTCTCTGGACAGTTCCCTTACCTCCTCATCCTCTCCCTTGCCAGTAGTTTCTGTTTGTCCCTCTAACATTTCAAGCTAGAGTGTTGTTCCAAAGCCTACTGCTGTTAGTGAAAGCACATTAAACACAGCAGGGATCTACACCTGCAGTTTGTAGATAACTTAACGCAAACTCTCTGCAAAACACATTACAGATAAGGTTGATAGGCTGACAAAAAGGCAGTGGTCTCTGAAAAATCTGAGGGTTTCCCCCTTTTCAAATAGTTTTATATCTCAGGGAATTTCTACTTGTGACTGTGTTGTTTGTAATATTTACTTTTGTAAACTCTTAAGGACTGATTATGAGGTTAATAGTGCTTGACATGCCTGAGGAAGTTGTTACAAAAGTACTTTGGGGGCTGAAGTATTACAGCTTAGGCTTGGTTGCAAACTAAAGCATCCAACAGTGGTCTATGGTTATTCTCTTTCCAGTGACTAGCTCCCCTGCAAGTGGGTTTCTGAACAGGAGCCGAAAGTATCCACTCATTACTTCATGCATCCTTTTCCTATTAAAGACCTAAACAAACAGGATTTTTTAGATGGATAAATAGATAACATGGATGGGCTATTATTATATATGTAACTCACCAGTGAGATCTTATTTTCTGATTGAAAAAATAAATGGTGTGGTTGGGCTCAATGCAGAGTTGGTCTATTAGATGTTTAGCTAATGGGTGACAGGTAACTGGCTGGAAGCTGGTGAGCAGATCCAAGCCTGAACTTACGTGTTGTCTTTTTTTTTTTTTTTTTTTTTAATGCCTTAATAGTACAAAAACTTCTGATGTGTGGCTGATATGGTTAAAAGTAATTCTGATAAATACTGCTAATAGAATTGTTCAATGAAATTAACTCGTGTTACTGCTAACTTTTACCACCTGGCGTAAGCCTGCAATCCAGGTGTCATGATTTGGCTCTGGGTTGGCAGTCAAACCAATAACAATAATGCTCTCAGTCCCACCCCCCACCCCCAAGGTAGGGAAAGAGGGCTAAAATATGTGAAAGAGAGGCTTTCTGGGTTGAAAAGTGAAACAGATGGATTTTAATTATTAGTGATAAGGGAATATATATTTGTAAAGGGATGTGCAACACCTGATCCCCTCCCTCCTCCCCCAGTGACTCTCACAGCAGCTCTTCTCCCTGGTGACTCCAGCTGAAGGGGGGAGTGTCCGGGCGCACGGACGGGGCCTCGGGTGTCGGCTGGGAAGGAAAATGGAAAAAAGAGAGAGAGAGCCAAAGAGAGGGAGATAGAAGTGACAGTAAGCAGAAAAGTGAGAGGAAAAGGAAACGAAAGGCTTGACTTCCATAATGTCTTAACCTATACTGAAAGCCAAATAGAGAAAATATTATCAGAAGGGAATATTCTGATTTGCTGATCCTGCCTTTGGTCTAATCTGCTCCCCCATAGGGGGGGGCGACTGCAGACAGTCAGCAGTGACCTTGGTTATTATCAGTCCACTGGTGCTGCTAAAAAGTTCACTGAAAGAAAAAAAAATCAGCAAAGAGAAAGTTCGCTTCACCCTGGCTCAAACCAGGACACCAGGCCAAGTATATTCCCAAAAGTGAAGAGTGTATTTAGTATCTGTTTTCTCAGTTATTTGCTTGGTAAATAATACCTTTCATTCCTAGATTATATTTCTATTTTTACAAACCACATTACATTGAAAAACTTTAATTTTGACATGCAACAAATATTTCCAGCAAGACATCTATAAATAATTTTTTTGTGTTGATTTGTTTACTGAACAGTTACTTGGTAAATGTTAGGATTTCTATTCTAAGCTGAGTTTTGTAGTTCCTTAACCACTAGAAGGCACTCCGGTATAAAACTTCCTTTTTATCAGCTTACAAAACTCGCATCTAAGTAAGGAGAAAGCAAACAAACAAACATGACTGGCTTTAAGCAATTTCCCTCTAAAGATAGCTGTGTTTGCTCTTATGTGAGATGATAACCTTAAAATTATTTTTTGTCCTGCTACACCAGAGCTTACGCTCAAATGCACAAATGCTGCCTGCGTATGCATAGTGACCAGCGTGTTGAGTGCTGCTGTTTCATCAGGTAGCACTTAGAAACAAGAAGGAGGTTGAGTTGTCTCACATTCTGTGGTTTGTACACCTGTGTACTAAAAACATTCCTGACATGTCCTTGACTGGTGGAATTTTTCACCCACCAAACTCTTCTTTCAGTACTGAATCTCTGTTGGCTTCTGTGAGAATGGTGTTACTTCACTGCATTGCATTTGTGGGAAAGTACACTTATGCAGTATTAAGATTTACAGTTAAAATAAACATGGAAGTCTAGAAATTCTGTGCATATGTTGCTATAGTAACACTAGATTGTTTTGTATGCCGAGTGGTTGCACTTGGAAATTGCTTCTGTTTTGTGAGGTTATGAGATGTTTCCAGTGTAGTGAATAGTTTGGAAAACAATAGGTTTGAAGTTACAACACTAATAAAATAACTGATATAATATAACTTTTTTTTTTTTTTTTCATGTATAGTTGACTAATTTATTTCTCTACATTATAGTCTTGTATATTGGGTTAAAAAAATCCAGACCTCTGGAATTAATTTTTGATCACTTTTGAGTCTCAATGTTTTTAAGAAGTGTTCTGTGAGATTATTTATATTGCATTTGGTACTTGCCAATATTTACCGAAAAGATATGCAGGCCAATATGTATCCTGATCAGAGAAGGCAGTCATTTTGGAACAAATCATGTGACTAGTGAATTTCAGTGTATGTCGCATTAAACTGTATAATCAGTATAGCTGACTGTTGAATGTCAAAATCTGAAAATTCAGAAATGTTTTATCTTCTCATATGATTTTGAGTAAGAATGTACATGTTCTTTTGTTTTACTTGAAAGTTTGCATTTTGGCAAAGAAAATACATAATTAGGAAAATCTTAAGAATTTTCAGTTTGGTTTTTTTTCTGCTATAATCTAGTAGCCCTTGAACTTGAGGTATTTGTGACTTGCATTAATTACCTCTTTCTTCCTTTTCCACACACTTTGGTGTTTTATTAAGATTCTTTCTTCTTTTTTTCTGTCCTGAGTATCAGTAAAACAATGTGTATCTTGTATACTAGAAGTCTGAAAGAAATGGGTCAAATTGAACCAAATCTTGAAGGACAGAAGGAAAAATGTCTTTCAAGAAACTTACTACTTATGTTACTTACTATGTCTAGTAAGTGTCTTAATCCTGATTAGTTGTTGTGGCTGGAACATCAATCCCTCTGAGGTTCTTCATCACTAGTACCACATAAAGAGAAAAACTTAACTGCTGTCAATTTCAATAAAATACTTTTGCATAGCAGGAGTCCTTAAAATTTATGTTAATCCTGTGCTAATTTTTTTACTTCAAGTAGGTTAGTTTCAGAGAAAGTATCTCTGCTCTGGAGGAGTATGTCATATTTCATTGCTTTTAGACCTAAATTTTTGCCACTTGTGGGAAAACAGATTTGCAAAGATGTGCCATAAGGCACTATTTCTGTAACTGAATCTAGAAAGTCAGATCTGTTTGGACAAATATTAACTATCCATAATACCATTTTATGTAATCTGGTTCCAAATACATTATCTACAACCAATTCTGGTGTTTTCACTTCCATTTAATTCCTAGGGAACACTTACTGAGATGGGGTAAAGTTGAAATCAGTGCTTTTGTGGAAGTGCAAGACTGTTTAGAATGTACTGACATTTCGAATTGAAACCTCACAGGATACGTTTATTTTCAAAAATCTGAAGTGCAAAGTATAGTTGACACAACATCCACGGAATTTAGTAGCATAGTATATGACAATAAATAAATTAATAAAAAACCTTTATGCCACCTCAAAGAACCAAAGCAATGAAATACTTGCAAAATGCCTTACTAGCTTTTATTTATAGCTAAGGGTACAAGGCTTGATCCTGTGGGATGTGAATTCTCCCTGGGAAGGGTAAAAAACAACAACAAAAAACCCAGACTTGAACAGCTTTTCTTCCTTTTCCCAAGGAAATGCTTAATGTGAGTAAAAAAACCCAAACAACTGCAGAAAACAAGGGTAAACTAACTTTGTAGAGCAGATCTGTTCTTTCCACAGTATCTGTGCACAAGGAAGGTTCCTCATATCTTTACACCTGAGCACAAGAACATAATGAGGCAAGCAGTCCCCATCCAGAGCACTGCAGAGAGGGTTCAATCCACCTTCTGACCAGAGGGTGTTTGAAGCCTGCCCCATGGGAGGCATCTGTGTGTGTAACAAATGCTTGTTTCTGTTTACATCAAGTAGACAGTTTGTGAGAATCTCTGGCCCATTTTTGTGTGTGTGTGTGAGCTTTGTTTGTTCACAGATGGAAGTTTTTATGCAGAAGAATATGCTTGAGACTGCAGAAGGGATTAATTTAATTTACTTCACTGAGACACTTTGGCTATAAGATTATTTGACTACTAAATTAGAGGCCAGTGGAAAGTACTGGTATAGTTTGAACAGCATGCCATGAAAAGAGAAGCAAAAGAGTTCCTATTGTGTCTTAGTCTGTGCATCCCAATTTATAATTCATGTTAGTGTCCTGCTCAGAACGATCTCCAGTTAAGTAGTCATTTGCATAAGCAGCTTATAAAAGTCTTGTGGTGTGCCCATGGGAGACACTATATTTGCTTTAGTTTCCTGGAAAAAAAGCATTCTCCTTGGAAGAGTAATCAATCAGGAGAATAAAAAAAGTCGACAGATGTTGTAGTGTGTCTCAGAGAAGAAGCATGTGAGCTTCTTCTAAGTTTTTAGCAATGAAGTTACGCAAATATCCTTGGTCAGGAATGATCCTCGCAAGATTTCATGATGGAATAAAAATAAGCAATATAAATACAACCTATTTAGTCGTCTGTGGAACAGCTTCTGGATCGAGGGAAAAGAGAGAATTTTGTCTTGCTGTGTTAGAGCTGTTCTTGTATGCTTGTCCTTCCCTCAGTAAATCCTTCTACTCTCTGTAATCACTGTTCCCAAAAAAGAGGTGTGATAACACTCCCTGAAGAGCTAAGTCTCCTCCAGAAGAATTAAAGCATCTGTAACTGCTGTTTCTGAGCACTTCCTAAGGGCCAGTGGTTGTTCTCTTGGGTAGCTGCTATCCCTTTCACCTGGTGCAAATTTGTCAGAATGAAGTGGGCTGGTCCCACTGAGGGTAATCGGTCTGCTATTTAGTGCAGAGAGGTCAGAATTTCAGTGTAAATCTTCATGATAACATAATAATTTGTGACTAAATCATTTTCTAGATGAATGCTGCCATAACACACAGTGCTATTTTATCACAAAAGCCTTTGTCAAAAGTCATCATCTGAAGACTGTTCTTATTTTTGCAAAATGATCAGGATTCTAGCAGCACTTCAGGATTGTTCAGCCAAGCAGAAGTGATGATGTTTTGCTTTCCCCAAACCTCTGGAAAAAGTTTTATATAGAATTTTTGTATAAGGTAATTTATACAAACTTTTTATATAAAACAAAACTAGCAATTGCTGAAAATTGTCAAAGCTTCCTTGACCTTTTTTTTTTTAATAAACTGATAATATGGCTTAATTTGGACATGATAAAACCCCTAATTATTGTGGTTTTGCCAAATACAAAAGGAATGCAAGTCCTTCCCCTGAAATGCTGTCATTTTGGACCCAGGTTTGTAAGCCTAAGAAGCCATAAAAACTCTAGGGGTTGTGACTTTCAAAGTCACAGCCACACAGTGTTAGATTTCAGCATAACTCAGTTTTTTAATTAAGTTTTTTCAAACCTGCATGTTTAGCAACCCTTAGGCATTGTATCTGGGGCACTGTAGGAAAAACATGTTGTGCAGCAGCCCAGAAGGTAATGCAAGACAAAATCTTGTAACTTCTGAATTCTGAACTGGAGAGATTTTCTCTAGCTGAATATGCCCTGGTATGTACGTGTGCTCACGCCCTTAGTGGAAATTCTACATGGAGAGTATGAGAGTATAAATGTGCTTAATTTAAGAAAAAATCTGAGAGAGGCATTGCATTGCTCAGGACTCTTTTTAATGGGATGGATGGAGGAAGACTAGCAATAGTTCCTTCTATATGGAGAACAAACTTTTAGGGGAAACTTGCTGCTAGTTTTGCCTTAACTCCTGCTCTTATGTTTTTGGACTGAAGTATGGCACAGATAAGGAAAAGTAGTGAAATACAGGCTGCAGAAGACTGGGCCTCTCTCTTACTATGGCAGACAGAAATGCAGAGTTTATTAGGTCACATTATTTTTAAATCTGAAAAAAAAGAATTCTTATTTTGGATATGTGAAAAAGCAGAATGGTTTATTTGGCTTTAGTAGTCTTAATTGCTGTTAAGCTAAATTAACATATATTTGCAAGCCAGTTTGCCTGTTGGACAACATGGGTTTTGTGTGTGTGTGCCCATGTGCACTTGTAGGACTGCAACAGCCTCCTCTCAGTGGATGAAACACAGAATGGGTTCCTGCATTACATCCTTGCAGGACAGCTCGTCAGGAAATGTGACAAAAAAAGCTCAGCAAACCCAATCAGAAATGTGGGCTAATAAGAATAAAAAGTTTTTAGTAGCTTATAGTGATTTCTTAGATATAACTTGCCTCAGAAAATGGCTTTTGAATAGAATTTTCCATATACAAATACTTCCACTTCCCCAAACAAAGGCAGAGGAGTAGTTACCTTCTGCTACCAGCAGCAAATGACAGGAATATCCCCAGATTAAAGGGAAACAGTTTTAGGCCCATACATTGCATTTTCTTTTATTATTTTTAATATTCTCCCAGTTTTCCTTAATGTATTCCACAAATACAAGGTCTTATTTTTTTCCCCTCATTACAAATTTAAGCAAACAAAATGTTCTTTTCTTCCAGCTGTTTTAATTCTTGAATTATTTCTATAGACAACTTTGGCAGCCATTTACAATAGTGCATGGTTTTGAGATTTAATAATTCTGAGCCATACTCATTTCTGATCAATAACCTGAAACAGCAAAGAATCTACAGCCTCCCAAATGTGTTGTATTTCTGTGCTCAAAACTGGACCATGTAATATTTCAATCATTGAGTGAGGGAGTCTGTCAGCCTCCCTGTTTCTAATCTCCCAAAGGGTCTAGCCAGACTCTGGACCCTGTAAGCACTGTGCTAAGAACAGATATCTGTTAAGACTTCCTGGGCAGTAAGAGCTGCAGGTCCATTAAGCCTCAAAGCCAAACCATACAATCTGTTTGCATTTGCCAGTTATTCAAGCATGCCACTCTGCTGCTCTGGTCAGTTTATACTCCACCTCTTGAGAGGTGCATAATAGCTGATAGCTAGAAATCCGTGTTACAGATTTCTCAGAATCTGTACTGCAAGTGCAGCTGGCATTTGTGAAAATCCCTGGGCTTTCAACTTTCAGAAAATTGGTTCCTTTCCATAAGCACATGAATATTTTTGAAAAAGTGCCTGAATTCCTTCATCTCTCTGGTCTGTAGTTACAGCGATGCTAAGGCTGGATTTAAGTGATGTTTTTTATGGAACATTTATAGTTCATAAAATTAGTAGTGATTTGACTTTGAGGAATAGATTTGATCTGCTCCCTGCTGTAACTAGATGAAATAATTTATGTAAGGACCATCATTGTTATGTAATAATTTCTACAAGTAACCTTTGCATCTTGCTGTATCTAATTTCGTGTGCAATGTTCCAGCAAAAGGTTCTGGTACGACACTTGGGCTTCTCTTGGGTACAAAATTGACCCAAATTCTGGCTCTTACTCTTTTGCACAGTTCTCTGATACTTTTATGAAAACCTCATCTTTCCCATCTCCTGTAAATACCATACAAGTGTTTATATTTTTGTTGTTGTTTGCAAATGTTTTCCAGACACAAGGAGAAAACTTAAAAAATCAAACTTTTGTAGGAATTATAATTGTGGGAAGGAATATAAGAATCCTTAAATTTTGAAGAAAAATCTTGAGCTACTATGATTCCAGACACAAGATTAAAGGTCAAAGACACAAGCTTTGTGCAAATCAAGTGTTTATTTTTAAACTGTAATGGATGTTGATATACTGTGAGTCACTGGAGGTAGGAATGCATACTTGCTTTATTAATTGTTGTTGAGAATTAATGATCATATACTTTTTTCTACTTTTCATTTGTTTAGGCCAGAGATTTTTTTTTTCAAAAACCTTTTATTTTTTGCAGGGATGTTGCTTGATCTTCAGCATAACAGAGTGATGAAGGAGACTTATTTTTTATTTATCTAGTTATTCTTATTCAGACTGACCAACATAGTTAAATATAACTGTTGGCTCTTGACAAGTTTATCTGAAGTAAATTTTTTCAATCAAAAGGGGAAGGATATATATGTGTGAGTATGCATATACTGTAAATGAAAATTTGAATATATGCATACACATGCACACATATTCTAATGTCACAGTAATTGTGTGACTGTATAAAACAGCCTTTTGTTTGAAGGTTTAGCAATATGTTAGTAAATGTTTTTATTTGACAGATGTACATCTAGTAAAATGTCTTCTTTCTTCACTAAGAAATATACTGTATGTGGTATTTTTTATAGTTGTCTGGACCTTTCAGACAGTAAAAAGTAGTATTTGGTTCTGTCCTGGTAGAGCAGCTATTCTATGCCCACTTGGGCACTGTTCTCTGCATATGTCAAATAATGTATTTTTCCTGTAGGTAGTTAGTATGTAGGGTTGCATTGCTCATTCTCTTGGATCAGTTAGTTTTTATGTACATGTTTTTATTTAAAAATATATTTAACGTACTCGAACTACAGTAAACATATTAGAATTGCTTAAAGAGGCATTTAAAACTGTTAGCATACTGGTAATAACCAAAAGCTTTTCCTTGATTAAATGTTAACTATAATAAATATTAAGAACTGTTAGCACGTGTTAGACTACAGAGAACTGACACATTAAATGTCAGCTTGCACCTACACAGCTGCCAGTATAGCTTACTCTTGATCTGAAGCATATTGCCATAGTTATTAGTTTTTGGCCTTCCCTAAGCACAGAGTACTGACTGTGCCAGACTAAGGGCAAGAATGTCTAAGTGACTGTGTACAGATAATACCAGAATTATTTGCCTGTTAAAGCTACATCTAAGTTCTGCTTTCCTGAGAAAGAAAGATTCTGTCTAACTGTTGACTGGAAGTCTGTTGACTACATGTATGAAAATAGCTAGCTAGGTATCTGTGAGCCCTGTTTCTTTTTCTTTTGTCATGGCTATTTTTTTAATTTAATGATTGTTTTATTTTTAAAAGCTGTCTACACAGCAGGATAACCACATTCTCTTCTTCTTTGTCCACACTTTTAAATTTTCCTGCTAAGAGGTCAAACCTGGCAGAAGAAAAATTGCCACTTGAAGCAGCACCCCATTGACCTCCACACCAAACTGAACTCCCTCATACAGTTAATCTGTTATATTGATGGACAGTCATGGTTACAAGTAGAAGATGCCCATCATCTCTTGTGTTTCCTGTCAGAGAGAATGAATCACATTACTGGGATAATGAAGCATTTAATGACTTGTGTGTTGATTTATCAGATCATGCTGGAGAGGCCAATTTAAAAATATAAAACCATAAGTCAGTGTTGCTGCATATGGCCTGTTAAGCTCCCTTACCACCAATTGCTGTGTTAATCAAGGTGTTAGGGTTTGCAAGCAGTGAAGTGCATATACGCAACACCTTTTCATTCTGCTGTGACAGTTATTCAAAATAAGAATTAATTTTTTTTTCAGGTTTAAAAATAATTTAACCTAATAAAGTCATCATTTCTGCCTTTCATAGTGCGGGAATTTCATCCTGAGCTAAAGAAATGTATTAATAGTGGGCACAGGGATAGGCTGTACAACATTATTGATCTGGTATACTGGCACTAGGTTGAGTTGGCTCCTTGGTGCAACCCCAGTCATGTTCTGTGCCCTGACTTACGGATTTTCAGAAATACATACATTTTATCTAGTAAAATCAATAACAATGCCCAGTGTAAGTAAGAAATGATTGCAGGAAATTCCTCACTAGAATGAGCTTTTTCATTATTTTTCCCTTTACAGAGGTACATATTTAATTTCTTCATTTTAAAAATAGTTTTGAATTGATCTCTGGCAGAAGAAATGTAGCCTAAAGTAATCAGTTTGCTTACTAAGTACTGCAATGTGGCATAAACTGCCTTAACCTCTTCCTGTAGAGCACAGTCCAGCTTCTTGAATCTTTCCAGTTAGTCCATGTTTCTTTATGTGTGGTACCTAAATGTCATGCTAGAGTTCTCCATTTGAGATTTCATTAATCTGTATAGAATGGAAGGTTCTCCTGTCTTCTCTTCCCACATTGTAGTATGAAACTTGCTTGTCATGCAACAGTATTACTCTGTTAACCTGTGTTTAGTTTGTGATAGACTTACAGTCTAAGCAAGACATTCTTGCTGCTTAGATTTGCTGCTTAACCACTTTCACCTCTTTCTTTATTCGTGGCTGTTGGTTATTCCTGTCTTTACATCATTCCTTGAGCTTAGCAATATTTATATCCTATAGAGACCACTGTTAACATTTCATACTCTCATTCCGAATTCTAAACCTGTTTTACAGCATGACTGTAGTCCTTAGCTCTGTATCAGGTGCATCTTGGGTAAGAGGAGACCTTATTCCAACATTCAGGAGATTCACTAACTTAATGAAGAGACCTTGGTGAAACCTTTCTTGTGTGCTCTTGGCACGTAATAATTAATAACTGTTCTTTGAGTGGAATTGTTCAACCACTTTCTCTCTTATTGTGCTATAGTTTTACCTTCACCTGATTTCCATGCTTACTTAGGACTGTCACATGAAATGCTATGGAAAAAAACCTTGTACAGACAAGTCACAGGAAACCTGTTATTTACCCAATATCTAAAAGCTCCTGTTCCCTGTGATAGAAGAAAATTAAGTTAGTTTGACTTGGGTTGTTTTTGAAAAAATCAATGTTGCCTCCTATATAACTGCTTTTTATCTTGAGGAGTTTGTTGATTGTGGTGGGTTTTTTTGTTTTGTTGTTGGTGATGATTTTTTGTTTTGTTCTGTTTGAGCTTTTATAGAGCTGAAATAAAGCTGTTTAATGACTTCCCCATTTCCTTTTGGTAGATCAGCTCCTCATTTCCCATTTTTTCAGTTTTCTGGCACTTCCTTTGTCTTCTATGGATTCTAAGAGTTTACAACTAGATTTCTTGGCAACTAAAGTGTTTTAGGATGAAATAAATTTCATATAACCAATTTAAAAATCTGTCTTTGTACTTTAACCTTGTGTTTTCTTACCATTTTACTTCTCGGAAGCAGGCTTCCATGAAATAAACACTAGGACTGAGTTCTGGAAAACACTGATCTGATTTTGTTCAGATTTAGAATTTCTATATCTAATTATTCTATCTATTTATTTGTTTGTGTTACATTATGGATTCCTTTTGCTTTCCCTATCTGGTTCTTTAAGTAAGAGTTCTGGCTAAAGGATGGGCACGGCTAGTTCTCCTAACCCAGCAACCTTTCTTCTATGTCATGTAGCTATGAATTAAATTAATGATCTGAACTAGAGTTTGTCCAAGTAGAAGCTGAAAAATAATTCGACAAAATTAACAGGTGATAGTGACTCAGAGTAAGCCAAAACTGAAATGGTGTATTCACATGAAGTTACTACTTTGTAAACAACTATGGCTGTTCCACTGACCCCCACTTTTTACTCATTTCCTGGATTTTGAGGTAGTAGTCTAAGTAATTCAAGGTGTGTTTGTTCAAAGTGAATCTCTGGTGGGTTTTTTGTTACGTTTGTCAATATTTCAATTCCTTGTGCAATGTTCATGTTCAAAGTTCATTCAGTTCATTATTTTCACCAGATTGACCTTGTTTGAAAAGTCCATGCTATGAAATTTCATTTAACTTATACTGACAAAGTTTGTGGGTTTTGGGTTTTTTTTTCTGGGGATCTTAAATTGAAGGGATGAGTAGCAGTGAAATAATGATTGACATTTTCCAGAAGGAAAATAGACATTGTTGTTGATCTAGGAAGCCCCTAGACTTTCAGTAAAATATACAAAATATGCAAAAGAAAACCATTATATATAACAGTGCTCAGAATTCGTATTTACTGCACAGTATATCCAAATTGTAGCCTGTTTTATGTTTAACTGATAAAAGCTGTGAATATTTCATTTCATTAGAGGGGTAGTATGTGCCTTTTCCCCAAAAAGCTATTTCTTTTCAGCTGAACTTGATGCATTGAGCACAGTGGTGAGAATACAAATGGACTCAACTCTGGATCTTGCATGCACAGTAACACAGGCATGAGCATATGCATGTTTTTGTGTTCCTTGCTCACCATAAATTGTGTACAAAGAACATAATCCATCAGATATGGTTGCTGATTACTGTTCAGTCTGTTTGGCAAAATCACCCTGCTCTAGCTTTCCTGTCTGAGGTCAGATTAAAGGTATTAATAACAAGCACAACCTGATTGCAGAGGATTTGTAGCAAGCAGCTTTGAAATCAAATGGTATCAAGGGTACTGCCTATGACAAGCTGTAGATGTGCTGTGAATCTTAACATGCAGCTCAAACAAAAATTGTTGAAATTCTCAAGTGAGCACACTCCTATACAGACACAAGCTTGCGACATCCAATTGGTTTAAGAGGTAATGCACAAATATACTATTCTTCAGCTAGAAAGGTTTGCTATATTACAAACAGTAAAGGCTTTCAGATGCAGTGTTTTATGAGGTTTCAATAATAAACTAGCTCATTGAATGTCTTAATTGTAGGACTGCCAGCCTTTGCAACAATACAGTATAAAAATGTTCTTTAAAAGTGCTCAATAATCTAATGAGAATAGCTCCTATTTAAGCAGTGCTGACATTGATATGTTAATGTTCCAAGGAATATTCATAGTGTCTTGCTCTGTAAAACTCATACTTTCAAAGCTACAAATCCTAAATGTGGCTCTGTTGCCTCTCTTACAGTCTATAAATACATCTGACTCTGTAGCAGGTTAAACGTTTTGGGGATTAAATGTTTGTGGAGAATCACTGATATGGGCTAAAATGCTTTTGGAAAGTTATCAGTTAGCCATTTGAAATAAATGTCATACATGGTTTATCAAAAAGAATGACAACAGGTTTTGGTTTGAGCACAATGACTGCTACTTTGAGACACAGTTTATTTCAATGTGGTACCTCAGAACTTAAAATATTTTTTTTGGGTGAGATCAAGTTTAGTATTTCCATCTTAAGGAAAAGTCTTAGCCCATTTAACCTCACTTTTTGCTTTCCTAAAATAAACTCAGATTTATAAAGTGCCCATGAAGGTGCTTGTTATAACTGCTATAAATAAAATGAAAACACTCCAATGTGTATTTGAACCTTGCTCTGTCCTCCGTCTAACTACTCACTAGTTCTGTTTTTCAGGTCCTAAAAATAAATTGCTTCTTTCAGTGTTGGGATGTATGCTGTGCATATCACAGTAGTGCTATGCACCCCAGAATATTGGGGTTTTTTGGCTTTTCTTTTTCTGCCCACCTACCTCAGTTCACCTCAGAATGGTAGAGCACACAACTCACTAAATTAGCATGATTGTTTGAAAAGAGAATGTTTAAAAACGCTTTAGCAGACCTGCAAAACTCAAGAGTGAATGAAAGCTCGATTTGGTGGGAAAATTATGAAGAACTATTTGTATCAAATTTTAGCATCATTCTACTAAAGTTTTATTTGTTCTGATCTTTAGTTTTCTGTGGCATATCCAGTATGTAGTCCTTTCACTAAAGCCAGTAGGATTTGTGCTTATGGAGTAAGTATTTTTTATTTAAGTGACATACCATGTGTCAGATAATTTTGCCTCATTAATGTTATAAATTTGGAAGGGAACCTTCACAAATAAAAAAGCAAAATCACGTCCCCAAAACAAGGCATCTGAAAATCCCCTCTAAGTGTTACTTGTTCCCAGGTACAATAACTGGCTGGTTGAAAGCTGAGACATCAATGACACAGAATTCTGATTAGACATCCTTGTGTGATTTCAGCCCTCATGTAACACATGGGTGATGAAAGAATATTGGGTTGTACATATGGCCAGAGTTTGGCCCACTGTGAATTAGATGGAAATCAATTGTCAATGATTACAGAAAGTACCCTGGTTATGGATCATTGAACTGACTCTAATTAATTTAGGAGACTGACAGGGTCTGGATAAAAGAGCTGCCTCAGCTAGTAGCAGAAAGTAAAATGCAATTCTGTAACTGATGTTTGGTAGTTTAGAAGACAGCTTTACGTGTTTATGCGGTACCTGTTGTTATTTTTGTTAATTTATGTTGTCTTTGGTCTGCACAAATTTAAAATTGTTCCAAATTTCAAACTATCTCTGGAGGCTGTGTGGTTATAGCTAGGAAGATGTGAAATGGATTACTCCACCCTTGCCTTAGTTCCAAGTAGAAAGGCCAATGTTAAATTGGCCTTGACAGATTGGTCAATTCTGACCAAATAGAGTAGTATAAAAAGTGTCTGTTTAATCAACATGGGAATATTTAGCAGAGGTGTCTGTTACGATGAAAAATTCATGAAATGAACATTTTATTTTGAATTTGAAAAGATTTGTGAAAGAAGTTGCCACATTGGAATGTTAGGAAATGCTTTGATTTCAAAATTAAAACTTCCAAAATGCTTTCAACAAATCATGAAATACAGATTTATTTTGGAGTACAAGTGCTGACCTAGTATAAGAGGATCAAACTGGTTTATGTTTTGCTTTTTAATGCAGAGATGTTAACCTCTATCTTTCATTTTTTCATGGTCTTCAGTTATCTGAACCATTAGAATACAGATAGCTTCTCCTTATCTCTCAACATGGTGCATGGGAACTGTTTTGACTAGAATAAACAAGTACATATTAAGTGGATGAGAGGGAGAGGGGCCGACTTCCTAACCTGATTCTTTCCCTCTCCTCCCTTTTTAATTTTAATGAATCATTTCTGTACCAGCTCACTAAGCTGACTGCACTCACTGGATGGTGATGATTAGTAGTTTAAACATGGGCCAGACATCTGAAAAACAGACTTCTGTGATATTCCTTTGGGTTAACCTCTTAACTATTTAACTATTGGTAGTTGATAAAGTGCAGATCAGCAGTAGATTTCAGATTTGAAGTATAATACTGATTCAGCAGAACTCTAAGAAACCTGGAAAGCTTTAAAAAGAGCATGTGCTGTCTGTGATACTTGTTAGAGAAATTCTACATGCTGTGAAGTTTCAGAATAAATTGCTTTGATTTGGATCCTACCTGACTGCAGCAGTGCAGGCTTGGGCTGGGAAGGAATGACTGCATTCTATCATATCATCCTTACATGTGTCAGGCCTGAAAGGAAATTAAAAGCTGTTGAAGTGGTGGTGAATGAAATCACAATCTTAATGTTTTTGGCCATGTGAACAAGTAAGATCTGAAGTGCTGTTTGAAATTCATAATGAAATATTGATTATGTGCACAATTTAGAAGTACTTTAAAATATTTTTTTAATTGAAATAAATATTTCAGATCCAATAAAAAGAACAGATTAAAAAAAACCCAAACCAAAACATGGATTTTTGGTGGCAAATAAACACTATTGTTTACCATTCTTATTTTTAAACAGACAACGTTTTCTTAATTGTTTATCTACTTTTTAAACACTTAGTTGATGGGTACATGAGAATATAACTTTCATGTCCTTCAGTTCTTTAAATGATTGTTCCCTTGAAAATAACCAACCTAACTGTAGCTTAAGGTGAAACTTACAACTCCTTTAACCTTTCTAGACATCAAGGGATTTTTAAATCTTCTGAAACATTACCATCACCGCTGGATAAGTGGGCTAGGTGTTCCTTTATTTTTTGTTAAGGAAAAAGAACATCACTATAATGGACAGACAAATGGTGGAAAATGTGCTTAATCCCCATTTCAGTACATTTAATTGCTGTTGTTGTCTCAGCACAAATACTGGTACTAAATTAAATGCATGTGGAAATATCATGCTATTCAGCAGTCTAGTCTGACATGGTAATTGAGCTATATTTTTTGGTAAATGTGAATTAGGGATGGTTGTATGCTTCATTTTATACTAGTAAGCAAATAACTTCCTTTTTTATAATTGATCTGCTTCTGCCCTTGAAAATATTGGAGCCTTAAGGACTGAAAACTAATGTCAGAGAGGGATGAATACCCAGGGAGCTAAGGGTAACATAGCAATCTGATATGAAAATTTAATGAGCTTTCTTTTGACATTGTAATTTGTCTTAGCAAATTTTTCTAGTGAACAAGGCCAGAAGCTGTATGTAAATGAGCTTTTCTTGTGACTGGTGCTTGCCAGACTGGTGCAGCTGCAGGGAGTGTTAGGGTGATGAAACGATATTGCACATAATGGGGTTAATGAAGATTACAAGTTACTTCCTTCAGGGAAGTGTGCTCTGTTGATTTTTTTGTTTTCTCTTAAGCTAGCTTATACTGAAAGTCAGAAGGTCAAGCCTGTGTTTAGAATATTGTAAAATCTAAGCAGGGGTTGAGGCAACATACCACAAATTGCAGGTGGTTAATTAGCTGTTGTGATCTTTTTTGATTGGTTGTACTTTAAGTGTGTAGTTTTCACTGCAGAAACTACCACCTTGTGAGCAGGCCTGCAATCTCCTTTATAAATGTTTCTTGTGACTCACAACTAATCAAAATGTTTGAAGAAGAAACTATTGAGCTTGTTCATGGGCCTATGCATACCTTTAAAATACAATATTTAGAAAAGACAGTATCAAAAAATCTGTGAGCTGTTATTTAGATATACGGAAAAAAATCTGAAAAATATGTTATTTGAGTCTTAGATTAATGAGCAGCTGTAGAAAAACCTGTGATGTGCTTATTTCCCAGGAAAGGAGTAAACAGACTTGAGAAAAGACTGTTTTTGTCTAAAGGTAAGTTGCCAGGAGATTGTACACTTCATGTACTTCCTATCAGTGAATTCCTAAAAAGCTAACTTGTTACCTCAGGAAAATTAAATATTCTAGGTAGCTCTCTGTCATGCAATAAAGTTAGAGTTTGACAAGAACCAAAGGCAGAAATCTGCAGTGCTTTATAGAAATTTTAAAGGAAAATAGGAAACAGTGGCATGTGTGTTTTTTGTCATCCTGGCTGTATTGTGCTCTAGATCTTCAGTTATTTAAATGCTCAGTTCCAGATTGTTTTTATTTTATTTAATGTGTCAGGGAAGGGGAAGAGTTGCTTGTTTGTTTTGGAGAAAAATATATCCCGGTCTGTTGTTAACAAGCCCTGTGTTTTACTGGCTTCAGAGTCACACTATGAAATGTTCCTGTTTTCCTTTTCACTTATTAAATCACTTTGAATTTAAAGTCTCCTTAATCCTACCATTCTTGTTTTATTTACTACTTAGGCCACAAAAAGTTTTTAATGCTGGTAACTCATATTTTAGTTCATTTATGAGGTGATGTTGAAGATAATATTTTGGTTTCGGCAAGTTTTTCAGCCTTTACATTTTTCTTCCAAAATCAGTGTTTTATCACTTACCAATCTTGACTAAAATTCCTTGATAAAAATTCCCATCACAAAAAAATCTTTGTATGTATGTGTAGATTTGTAACTTCTGGTGAGGTAGTTTAAGATTTCTTAGCTTTCACACTGCTGCAACCAGGATGAGAAGAGAGGTTCAATGCAGTGGTTTGCACAACTCAGTGCCTATTTTAGCCCATTTTTAGAAGCCTGGCTAATGGATGGTTTAAACTGTTTCAGATAAAGTAGATGTAGTGCAATTTAAGAGTTGTCATCAATAAAGTCTACATAATATAAAAAATTTGAAACAAGTGCTCTACTTTTCATTATTAAGGCTTTTTTTCTGAGCAAAGTAACTGGCCTAAAATAAATACATTAAAACTATTTTAACTAGAAATTTTTTCAGAGCTATTTGACTTCCATTATATAAGCATACAAGATAAAATCTTACAAAAGTTGACTTACTGAGCAGATTTGCAATTGTCTTGTTATTTTTCCTCTCTTTAATCTTGTATTTGCCTAATACTGAGGTAAGAGAGAAGCAGAGGTACTCTAAGCATTTGTCTTGAAAAGTTCTAGTGTAAATAAAAATTGAAAAGTTGGCAATGATGTTGTATAGTACCATTTACTTATTCATTGGATCCAAAAAGATATAAAGAGAATATAGATTACTTTGTTATTAGGATATATCCTGCTTTTGCTAAACAAACATTTGAAGTCAGTTTTCTAAGTGGTAATGTTGGTGACCTTGTCTGCTCCAGGTTAAAGAAAGAAGTTTAGAATGACACTTGGAATAATTACCTTTCTTTTTAGTTAACAAGCTCATTTTTGTGTCTGGTAAGCGGTTAAACAAAATGTTTTTATCTTTATTAACCAACAATTCCAGCAGATGTTCCAAAGAGGAGGCTTCTTTTACCAACTGTGTAGGACAGCTTTGAGACATTTGTTA
Organism: Hemiprocne comata; assembly: GCA_020745705.1. Taxonomy (NCBI): domain Eukaryota; kingdom Metazoa; phylum Chordata; class Aves; order Apodiformes; family Apodidae; genus Hemiprocne; species Hemiprocne comata. Next base: position 8,648,983 of record CM036598.1, read on the forward strand.
ATTTGAGTTTTTTATGCTTCTTATACTGCACTATTTGAAAAGATGGTGCCTACAGGAGCAAGGTTATTTTTTATTGTTATTTATAGACATGTTTATTGGGTGGAAAAGATTGTAGTGAAATGTCTACTTAAAGTAAATCAAACAGCATGGCATATATGTGACAATTGCTGCATGTTTTTCCTTAAATTAATCCATAGTGCTCATGTCAGTTGTTTTGGGAAACAGATGACACAAATTATAGTACCTAACAAGCTGAAGAAGAGCCAGGATAAAGACAGAACGGGTTTGTTTAGTTTTAAATGAAGTGCAGCCTATGAAATAACTTAGCATGGTGATAAAGAATAGACAAACTTCATGTGCTTTGTAGTCGGTGGCCTAAGAACTAAAGCAGTTAGCAATGCCCAAATGAAACAAAAGAATTGTTGTTCTAGAGAAATAATACTTTTAATCACTCCTGACAAAGACAAGCAGAATGGTTCATAAACAAAGACATGTCATGAGGCACCATTACTGCATTATCTTGCAAGGTATATCTTCAAGTACATGAACTATGACTTTCAGCTGTTGTCCAGGCTGTGTTTACTGAAGGGGTACATTCCCCTCTCCTGAGATCAAGTCTCAGATACCATCAGGAGACAGAAGAAGTAAGAGGTGAATAACTGATTAATTCCAAGAAAAAACTGAGTTACTTTAGGAGTGCAAAAGTATTTTCCTCCTATTCTTAAATTGCCAACAAAAAGGTCATTCTCTTGCTGTGGCCCTCTGCTGAGGTCTTGCTCGTAAAAGTAGTTTATCCAATCTACATTGCAGTGGATTTACACTGAGAGTAACCAGAGTCTTTGGTGAAGTCACTTGGGATCACCTGGTATCATTTTAGAGACTTGTACATAATTTAATGCATTTCCTTTTGCTCTTATGCAATGTGTACTATCTTAGAATTGATGCCATACACGTACATACCAAGTTTTCATTTAGATACTGTTTTTGCACTTTACAAAAACGAGACAGGTAATTTATAGATGAGTCAAGAGAACCTGATTAGGTGTTGAGATCATATATACCTTGTGGGGCTGTCTTTTTTTTTTTTCTCAATGTATTGACTGTCAAGAGTTTTATGACAGAATAAATGTTGCACAGTAAGACCATGCCCTGCCTTTCTAAAGAACTGAAGTTACGCTCTGTATGGGCTTTATTCACTTTTCATTCCTACCAGTTAACCCTAGAAACAATAAGGATTTAAAGTTAACTGTTTTGTCTTGTAGAAATTTTCTTTTTAGACTGTATACTCTGTAATCTTAAGGAAGAAAACTATAGATTTTTTGATACATAAAAGGAAGAGCCTATAAATGTTGTTTTACGTAGTTTAATTTAAAATTACATGATAAATGTAATATGTATCTTTAATTTTGTTTCAATTAACTTAGCCATTCACTCCATATTTACAAAAAACCCACTTCTCATTTAGATTACCATTTAAAAAATAATAATATTCTGTAGAGCGCATCTAGGAAATGACCTTTCTTCACTTGAAATGCTCTAAAATTATCTTTGCAAAGACTGTAAGCAGCACTCCAGGGACAGGTTATTTAATGTACTGGATATTGCTTTCAAAGTACTCTTAATTGCCTAACTTCATAATGGCTTTTTTTTTTCTTTTGGTTCTTATAAGGGACAAATGAATTTGAATCACTCTCTAAAAAACTGAATTGCCAGACATAATTTCTGATTACTTTTTGCCTTCATTACAAAATTAAAAAAACCCAAAACCAACAAAAAAGAAAACACAAAAAGCCCAGCAAGGTCACTTGCAGCATGTTTTCTGTTTGTGAGAGAAGCAAATGAAAGTGATACTGCCTCCACTTTCCATTTCTTAGGAAAGAACTGAGACTGCAAAAAACTGGGGAGACTTGTGGCAGTTCTAGATGGCATATGTACATATAAAGGCAATGGGATAGCTTCTGAATTGTGAAATGAAAGATAGATTTTTATTCATCTTAAAATATTGATGTAATAGTACTGTTGTGTAAACAAAGGCTAATACGAATAGATTTCTGACCCAACCTGATGAAACTAGATTAAAAGATAAGCCTGATTTTGTGAGTCTTGTTTGTATTATTTTAGGAATGTAAAAGTAAAGTAGATGTAAAGTCTTTTTGTTGTTGTTTTTTTTTTTTTCCCTAGCCGTAAGCCGTTATTCATGAATGTGAAAATCTACATTATGAGATGTAGATGAGCTTTCTGTACTCCATCTGGCAGCTCAGAAGCCACAGAAATTTAGTCAGAACTTTATTAATCACTTGGGGATCAGCTGAGTATGTAATTAGCCCAGAACAGCTTTTAAAAATGTTGCATATAAGGTATGGTAAATCAATTAGAGCTCAATAAATAAGGCTTGTTTGCAAGCCTGAAATTCCAGAAGTAGTACATTCTGAATGGTGATCTACCAGCAATTTGATAGAAAGCTTCTTACTGCTGGATATCCATGTCTTGGGTAGCACTCAAATTAGAAAGGGAAATGTGGGAAAGGAGGAGAGTGAGAAATTGCACTTTAGATAGCCTCAAGTGCTAGTGATAGACTTTGAGGAAGGAATCACAGAATCACCAAGGCTGGAAAAGACCTTAAGATCATCAAGTCCAGCCTATGACCAACACCACCACACTGTCTAGACTGTGGCACCAAGTGCCACATCCAGCCTTTCCTTGAACACATCCAGGGACGGTGCCTCCACCACTTCCCTGGGCAGTCTATTCCAAGGTTTAATCACCCTCTCCGTGAGGAAGTACTTCCCAATATCCAACCTAAACCTCCCCTGGAGCAGCTTGAGGCTATGCCCCCTTGTCTTGTTGCTACTTGCCTGGAAAAAGAAGTGTGTGGGCAGTCAGCTTGGTGCTTGTGACTTGGTACAGGGATGTACCTTTTCAGGCTGCACCTGTTAATGATAGAAAAAGAATGAAAATATCTCATGTCCTGAGCTAATTGTGACTATTGGAGTATTAACACAGTGAAACAAATGGAGCAGATGGAAGCAAAATAAATGCCTATGGTAATTTAATGTAATGGTATCTTCAATGTTAAAATACGAGCTATAATACAGTACAGGGGGAAAAAATCTGACCTTTTTGTTTCAAGGGGAATTAAATTCATTTTATGTGGAGTTTCCCAGGCAGAATGCAAGACTTGACACTTTAATGCTATCTTACTTCTAATGATACCTTCTCTATTTTTCTGCAAGCCTGCCCAGTAGTTTCAGTAGTCCCAACACAGTGTGTTTTCATGAGACAGGGGTGCAATGTTTTGCTTTGTAGACTCATTTTGCTGTTAGAAGCTGTTTATTAGCTCAAGGAGGAATGCTACAAGCAATTATGGCAAATACCAGCTGGTATTCTAGGGAGTAACAACTGAATTTTTTTTTTGTCACTGTCATGTTAAACTGAGGAGATTCACAAATATTGCATATTGCAATATCTGGCACAACACACTAAGTCAAAGATAATTTCAGTTCTGTACCTCTTGTTCTTCCTGTTATTTGGTCTCACTGGGTCATGGTTCAAATGGCTGTCTGCAATTGGAAAATGTAGAGCCTGAAGTGGCACTTTGTTTCTATGATCATTATCAAAACCAGGATTCATTTAAATAAGAGGAGAGAAATTTCCCAGAGCAAGATTTTTGATTTGCTTTAGAAGATTAATTTCACTTTCAGTAGAAAATACATGTTATCTCAAAGTAAGAAACATGCTGCCACAGCTGGGACTCCAGAGAATCGCTCAGTTTGCTGAATTGCTTAGCGTTGCTTTTATAATTAAGACCCATTCACTTGTCACATATTGAATGTGAAGATGGACCCTGAATAAGGCTGGTAGTCTCCTATAAGTCTAAATATTCATAGGAATGTGTTAATTGTCTATTGTTACTGCAAAAGCAGCAGAGAGAAGTAGAAAACTGATTCTTGTGGAGTGCTGAAGTCTGACTAGTAGAACACATGTAGTTCTGCATTGTTCAGTAGGTAGCTAATAGCATAGCTTTATTCCTTTTGATGGCACTTAGTTATCTTTTTATAAAGAAAATCAGATACTCACCAGCAATTATAACATTGTGTGTTGGAATTGCCTTTATATAAAAGTTAGGGTACGCAACAACTGAACTGGGGACCTTTGGGCCTAAAATGTACTCACAATCTTAAGAACATACCAAACAGATCTCCAAATGTTGTGATCATGTACCTCTGAGTTAACTTTTAATTTCCTGAATGTCTGTCAGAAAAACACCATCAGCTGAAACGAGCAAGAAGAACTCCAGGGCAGAGAAAACAATACTATGTAAAGTAGCTTTTGTTCTCTCAACTCCTGTAGCCTGTACAAAGATACTGTGTTTTACCAAAATTGTTTTAATATACTTTCCGTGCATCTCTCTTACATAAATGACAATTTATCAGGAGCTCTGGAATTTATTTCAGTCAGTAACAGTTTGGGGTCAAGACCTAAACTAGAACGTGTTGCATCTCAATTTTTTTTGGTAAGCAATAAAAATGATAAAAGGAAAAAAATGCCATCTTTTCTCTTACTACATTTAAAACCACCGGGATACAGGTAATGCCAACAGTACCACTACTTGGGGATTTTTTCTTTTTAAACAAGCTTTCTTCAAAGATACAATAATTGACAGATCCACTAATTATACTAGTCTTTTCAGTTTTCTACAATATTGCACTGATATTGAAAGTATACTGAAAAGATGAATCCAGAAACATTGCGTTAATCAACTGTATGTTTGAAAGAACTGGATTCCTGCATACACATTTTTCCCTCTTTTGCTGCAGTTACTCTGGACAGTGTGAACTTGTGGCATAGCTGAAAAGGAGATTACTGTTGAATGTGAAGAAACCCTTCTGACATGGCATCTGTGTCACACTATGTCCTTTACTCATATATGCAGCTTTGAGGAATTAAGCAAACAGCTGATCTGCCCCAAGGTTTTCCCCACAAGTCACAACTGTAAAGATTTTATGTAGGACAATAATTTTCTGATGGATATTTGTGGGGCCGTTTTACACACCAACATCTTCTTGGTTGTGGGGTTTTTTTTTTCTTTCTCCTTATAACATTGTCCTACGATGTCTGTTTGGTCTTCGACATATTGCTATAAATCTAGTAAAATTAGCTTTTATTATTATCTTGTAAAATACAAAGCCAAAACACCTTATTAAAAGGAAACATTAGACTTACTGGAAAAGGACCTTACTAGGTCTACTGAGCACATAGCAGAGCTTAGCAAATGTCATCCATAGAACAGTTGCTTCTTGTGGAAGGTAAACAATAATCAGAAGCTATTTTTGTGGTTCATTAGTAGTTAGAGACTATTTTTGAAGTGATATGTGCAATATACAATATTTTCTCAGAAGCCTGTAAAAAAAAATCTGATTAAAGCAGTATTGGAGAAGCATGGAGATGTGCTGTTATACCTTGAAATCTCATTAGACTGTAACGAGTTAAAGGCAGGGCAAATTTTATGCTTCAGCAAGTTATCAGGGTCTCTTTGACATTTTCAACCATAAATAATTAGTTCATGGTGACGATACCTTAGTTCCCTCTCTTGCAGCACAGTATATTGAAGCAGAGCAATCTGTTGGATGCAGATAAGCATTTACTGAAAGTCATTATAAGGTAATAGGAAATTGTTCACAGATCTCCACTAAAGTTGAATAACTGCAGGAGAAAAACCTACATAGTTGTAGTCCAATTACACTCACAATAATGTACACTTAATTATAATTTAATAATTTATAACTAAGAAAGATCATATGATGGTGTGTTTCACTGCTGGTTTATGGATCTGAAGTAAACTGTGTATAGAGTGAAGACCATGTTCTTTTTCCTAGCACAGTCTCAAACAGACATAGCAAATGGTATTATCTTCTGCTCAGTCTGGGAGCATGTTTATTTAGGTTTATTTAAGTCAGTGATGAATGCACTAAATGTTACTAATGTTTTTATTTCTGTTGGCACAAGACCTTCATTGAAATGTTGGTACGGTTATTTGTGGAGATATTGGACTGTTTGCTAGTTAAGAGACACAACAATACTGGTATTCATTTTAAAACAGAAGGGGAATTAAAGAGTTATGGTCATAGAGCAAATTGAGGCAGAGCCTGGAACAGATCTGTTCTGCATATTTTGAACTGGAATGCAGAGTTGTTAACTCCAATGAGTCGTTTTCTTCTGAGTTTACTAACAGGGAAGTTGGAATATTTTTGCAAGTGCACTAAAGATAAGCAGTGTGAGCTTATTTTAAAGTGTGCATATATATCTTGCTTTTAGATTTTTTTTTTAATTTTTTTTTTTTTAAGCAAAAGCATTAACAAATCTCTGCATAGGCAAAATACAAACATTTGTTAAAACTTACAGGATATTAAGTTTCTTCTTTTACACAATAATCTAGAGCTGAAAAAGGATCATTAGGATTTTGAATCTCACTAAGTACTCTATATTACACTCTTCAAAAATAAATGAAATAGTTTTAACAGGATTTCAGAGTTACTTGCTGGCAGCAATCTTGGAAGAAATTAACCTCTGAGGTCACAGAAGGCCATATGAGCCTGAAGTTGAGTGCACTAATGTAGACTGTCCTCCCTTGAAAATGATGGCGCTGGGATGTTTTCCACAAAAGACCATTTGCTTAGTGACAACCTTTCCACCAGCTGTGTTGATTTCTTATATTGAGTCTGTTCATTGGTCAAAAGTCAGGATGCAGGAAAGAGACTTAATCACTGAGACAAGGCCAGGAAAGAGGCTTAATCAAACATCTTGATACTTAAAGGAGGAGCCATTGTGTGTAATACTCCCTCTAATATATCCTTAATTTGTGGCATTAATCATCAATGAAAAAATAATTAACATTTTATGGCCTCCTTTAAATGAATTAAAATTAAGCCTCACAGGATGTCAAATTACTTAGGTTATGGCTATTGATGGCCAGTCTGCCAAACAAATGCATGTATCTTTCTATTATGGTTCCTTTTGTGAGGTAAATTCTGGGAGAATCAGAAAAATTAATCTAGAGTAAATTTTTACCATGGAATTCTCCATGGGATCTAAAGTTTGGAATTTTCAATTAGATTTCTGATATAAAACCTTGTTAACATCTTTTGCACTCCAAAGGGGTGTGGTTAAATAGTGTGTTCTCAAAACTGAATTACTTCATTTGCTGAATTAATTACATTACTTTTAAAGGACAAAAGGAAATAGATTTAGCAAGATCAAGAAATAGTTTTCATTTTCCACTAGTAGGCTTTTTCGATGTCGGAATAATTATCCCAATATGAAGGTTGGTAGAGTAGACAATTCTCCCAAAATTGTTAAATGGGCAACCTAAAAATTATTTATCCCATAGCGGTAATATTAAATATCTTTTTGATAAGAAAAGCCCTGTCTTTTACAATATTTGCTTTTTCACTTCATTTTTCACTAAGTACACCTGCAGCATGCAACACTGGCTTTTTGTATTTAAGAGTTGGTCCACTCCTGCTGTTTTTTTTTCCCCTGAGGTTATTTTCTTCACTTCGTGAAGAAATAATGTAATTGGTTGTGATTCAAGTAATTAAGGGATCATAAATAAAGGATTAGGATGACTCCAGGTGGGGGGATAGGCATTAGGAACTAATACAATCTCTTAATAAACAGAAGTCCTGTAAGTCTAGCGAGCCTTTCGCTCAAAGAACAAAAATAACACCTAAGATACTTGAACTGCTTCTCTTCCTAAGTGAAGTATACCTTCTCCTCCTTACCTCCTCCCAACAATTCCTTTGGATACAAATATCTTTCTAAATGTATTATGAGATTTTTGTGTCTTATATGAAAGCAGAGAAATGCTGCTAAGGCTTAGGCTGCCTGCAACAATGGGTAGAATTAGCTTTTCAATAAACATTGTAAAATAAGAGAGAATGATAAAAAAGTTATAGAAGGATTATAAGTAACAGTGGAAGTATTTTCTATGTAGTAGGCAGATGTTGATCATTATTGGAGTAAGCTAGAAAACAGAAATGTGTTTTTTATAAAAACAGTATGATTTTTTTTGTTTGTTTCAGACTGTAAATGGAAGCTTTTTGGATGAAATACCAATGCCATAAATATTTGGTGCAGTTTCTGTGATGCTTTTATTAAAAACCTTACCAAATAAAGGTCACTACTTCTAAATATGTGATGGATTTTTCTTTGAGTGAGAAATTCTGAATGCCATTTGAATGTTTACAAAAAAAAAAATTGAGAGAAGTGTGTGTGTGTAGGAGGTGGATGAGATGATCCAATATGTACAAGTAATAAACTTCAGCTAAAAATCAGTGATCTTTAGAGGGTCACCGTGAAAGCAAGGGGCAGAATTATTGAAAAATACAGGTGTGGTGGAAAAACTTTCTTTGTGACACTTGTGAGCAGCCAAAATTAGCATCTTTGCAACTGCATAGTTTTAAATTTTGTTTGGTAATTAAAATAGTGTAGTTCTGCAGTCTTTGGAGAGCAGAATGAACAATGAATTTGTGACATTCTGACTTAAGAGTAAATGCTTTTTTACATCTCTCTTCCTTTATATTTATTCACATTTTTTTACATGTCCTTTGTCAGTATTGTTGGTAGAACTTGCATGCTACATGTCTGGCTGAAAAGGGATGGCTTCCTAACTCTTCCTCCCTGGTTGTTTGTAAAGAAGTTTACTATTGCCACCTTCATTCTTCCTCCCTGGTTATTTGTAAAGAAGTTTACTATTGCCACCTTCATTCTACTTAAAATAAACACATGGGCCAGGATAAAGCATGAGTCTATAGATGTGGTGTTCCTGTGGCTTCAGTTACCAACCAGAGCATGCACCTAACATGTAAGAGGGGAAGACTGGTTCCTAATGCTCATGGCACTGCTTCTTTGTTCACCATGCTGAACAGGTTAAACTGACACTGGAATATGCTGTAATCAGATCTAAACCCAGTGTAGCTGCACTGAGAAAAGACTCAGTTTTATTCTAATTTGAGTATCTTGAGAAGAGTATTGAGACTGGAGGCTGTGTTGGGTAATAGCCTAACTACAAATAATTGGCTTGCAGGAGAAAACTTTTTTTTCCACTGATGGTTGTGAGATTCCCATGGAGTATTTCTTTGTCCCCTAATTTGAAACTAGATATTGCAATAGAATTTGCAATCCAGTCTGTGTGAAGGGGGCAGTATTAGCAGAACCTGGGTCATACCCAAGAGACTTTATGCTAGAGGTTTCAGAAATTGTGGATGTGCTTGTCTTGAAAATTATTTAGCTGTTGCTCCCTGTTTTGGTCATTGTTTGTGGGTGTTGGGCAGTCCTGACTAGCATGTGGAAGTAGTCTGTGTCCTAGAAGTTAAAAGATTAGTGGTATGATGTGAATACAGGTGAAATAGATGAATATGGGACTTGAAACTGATACTATTTCACTTAAGACGTTTTATGTAGATTTAGATTAGGTCGCCAACTCTAATGAGAGGACTTCTTAGAAGATTATTTTCTGACAAAAGCATATAATGTGTACTCCTGTATTTGGGTATATAAGCCTTGCATTAATAATAGTTTCAGTATGTGCCCTTTTTGGAGTTGCCAGTGGGGGATCCTGAGAGAATGACCAATGTCTTGGTCCACAGCATGCTGTGCATATTCCATAGTGTAAGTCTCTGTGGGATTCCCTGGAAATGACGGAACAATTGTCCTTAGGTCTATGAGTGAAATTTAGCCTCTTTGTGAAATTAAATTCTGTGTGTTTTCAGTATTAAGCCTTTATACAGTAATATTGTGTGTATGTTGAGTGGGAAAGGCTTGAAAGAAGCTTTAATGTTGAACGTGTCTGCCACGGGTGGACACATTGAAAAGAATTTAGTCTGTTGAAACAAGCAGAACTATTTGCAGTGGAAAGGACTATGAAATCTAGCACTTGAAAGGTGAGAAGATAGATGACAAATATCACACTTAGGGTTTTGATTTTTTTTTTCATCAAATGTTGGTCTACTTATCCTTGCCCAATTTAGCTTTGTCATTGCATTTGCGATCTTCATCTTGCTTACAAATGTGGTGATGGGAATGTGTTTAACTTTTTTTGTAGTGTTTCAGGATTACTTTCACCTAAGTCATGTCATCCTTTGTAACGAAGGAATCCATGGTTGAATCTAAACTTTTATACCTAATTAGTAAGCCAAAACTTTCGAATTTCTTTATATAGGAGGAAGAACACTATCCACTCTGGATTATGCAAGAGATGGTAGCTGTCTTTGAGGTGGAGCTGACTGTTACTCAAAATCAACAAGAAGAAAGTGGAGTGAATACTACTTTTTCTCCAGCATGACTTGGCTACACTTCTTGTCTGTTATGGGGCTTATACTCCCTCTCCCTTGGAAGTCCTGTTTGACAGGAGAAGCAGGTAAGGAAATTGCATGTGCTCCTCAGAGAAACTGAGGGTTTTATCTGATACTGAAAAGAGTGAAGTTAAAGTGAGCAAAGAAAACCAAACAGAAACCTTCTTTAAATCAGTCCATGAGTCAACTCAGACTGGCCCTGAGGTTTCTCCACAGCCTGGAGAGATGGCTGTTCTTCCTTTGCCTTACACACGTAGTTGCAGCAGTGAAGTATGTTACCTCATTCAAGGAAACATATTTCAATCAGAAGACCAGAGGCACTCAAAGTAGCTAGAGAAAGGGAACTTTTATAGGTGGCAAGAAAACTATGAAGCTTTCCTAAATATTAGTATTTCTCCTTCCATCAACTTGCAGGCCTCTGACACTGGGAATTAACAATTCATTGAACTCAGCTGTGATTGCTCTGGATTAAAATAAAATTAAATAACCTATAAACTAAAGAAAGTTTTATTTTTATCCAGATGAAGTGCATAAATATCGTCTCTCAAGTATTTAATTTTATTGATATTAATGAGATTAAAAATTATTCATAGTTAATCTAAAACAAAATATTTACCATTAAAAAACCGATTTGAATGCAAGGTAGAGTGACTCTTCATTAAAATGAAAAGTCATATAAGCCTACAAATTTCACTTGCACTTTTTAACTGTGGAAAACAATTACTGAAAGAAAACTTGTCATCAAAGAAACAATAATGGTGAGTAAAAAGGCTTTTAACAGCAACAGCACTAGCCATACCATCCTTTGGAGAGCTGCTGGGAATGTATCTTTCTGTAAGGAAATCTGTAGCTTTGAAAGCTTTGAAAGCTTTGCTTGTGACACTGGAGGTTTTGTGCACAGCCTGTGGGAAGGGTCCTTCTTTTTTCTGGTTTCCTCTGGATATGCACCTCAATGAAAAGGTGACCACCCTGTGGGAAGGAGCATCAGAGAAACTGCTTACATTTAATTTTACGACTATGCTGTTCTAAGGCTGCCTTCTTGATTTGGCACATCTATATGTCACTGAGACCTCTCACAAGAGCAGGCAGAATTGACAGTCTCAAGTGCAAAGCACGAAGGAAATAAAAACTTAAACTTCTTCTGTGTTGTCAGTGCCAGCGGTGCTAATAATGTATTTATGTTATGAAGAGGTGGGATTATCATTTTGGTAGAGGCAAACTAAGAGTCTTTTTCAGGGAAGTACTAGTTTTGTAGTTGCATATCAGTTGAACAGATGCTAAATAGTCCTTATGAATGTTTAGCAAATAAATATTTGGCTTTTGTAGAGAGAATTGAGTTTTGTAGCTGAGGGAGAGGTAGCCTTATATTTTAAACTTGTAGATTAGAGAGGGAGATCCTTTACTGCTAAACTCAGAGTATCTTGAGTGGTCTTTGAACTGAGGAATTTGGCATTTAGAGTTTCAGGTTAGGCATGATACAACTAATGGGATTTCTGTAACATGCACAAAGCAATTAAGAAACAGTTGAAGAAGTGGAAGTGCATTTTTTCTTTTTCCTTTGGTGATTGGATGGTGCCGCAGATCAACAGGTCTGTCTGAAATTTCTGTGTTCTGTTTTTGTATCACTCTGCTTGGCTCCTGGAATTTGAGGTTCTGTAAAACAGCTACAGCATTATTCTTTTAAAAGAGGATTAAAGTCCTTTACATTTAGCGCTGTATTAATTACAATGTAATCTTTATTTTTTGGTTTTTAATATCTAATAGAAATTCTGTGGCTTGGTAAACACATGGGTGTTTCCTGAATGGTTTGTGTGGGGTTTTTTTGGTGTTCGTTGTTGGTTTTGTTTTTGGTTTGGTTTTGGGTTTTTTGTTTGTTTGTTGTTTTTTTTTATACCTCTCCTTACCGCCTTGGACTGGTGAGGGGGGTAAAAATAACCCCTTTATTCTGAAGTTGGAATTGGTAGATTTTCTGGTAGGAAGTATCTCAGAGCAGAAAGGATTTCTGGTCAATGACTTGCATTATCCTATTCAAGAAGTAAGAAAATAATTGGAGAAAGTGATCAAGAAAGCCAACAGAAAAATAAAAAAAAACAACAAGCAATGAAAGGGAACTACTGTGGCCTTCTGTATGAGCTAAGTCATGGGACTTCATACCCTAGTTGAACTCTGAAGAGCTGAAAACTCCATATAGTGGGGAAAGCTTGACCTGTAAGTTTGTCACAGGATGTTTTAGGAGTTGAACATCAAAGATTACATTTTTATGGGCATCTCCAACTCCCAAATGTGACTTAGTGGCTTTTTTGCTCAAAAGCTTGAGATGGTGGGAACACCTATTTTCCTGTGTTCCTGCCTAATTTCTCTCTCCTTTGGAAGACAGGAAGATAAAGTGTGGGAACTATTTTTCCAGAATATATTTACCACCAGTGGAAACACTATCTCTCACTGTAGCTGACTTGGGAAATTATCTGTATGTAAAGGTCATTCCTACCAAATGCTGAATGTGCCAAGTACATTCTTTGGCAGAAGCAAGGTCACCTGCTCCATATGTTTGCTTTCATTGTAAGTAACGTGCACGTTTTTTCTGAGCACTAAGCTAAATTAATGTAATTATATGTGACAGCTAATTTTCTGAGTGATATGGAAGTGTTTAGGGAGTAGATTTTTAATATAATGAAGGATCATCTATAAGATAAAAACTGCAGCTTGGTACATAGGTTTGTACTGGTGAGGAGCACTTACCAAATAGGTCAGCTGAGGGAACAAATTAATAATTAAGCCATTGAGATGTGAGCATATATTAAAAAATAGCTTAGGGCCCTGGAGGAAATGGGAACAGCTATTTTGGGGATGTCTTATTTTCTAAAGAGAGAATAATTCACAAGTGGAGGTGAACTATTATTAGAGTGCACAACAGACCTGGTGGGCTTTTGAACTTTTCTGTGTTATCCTGTAAGGATACGGGATTAGATTTTCATGTTTCTTTAATGCATCTCATACTAAAATCATTGGGGTTCTAGCTCTGAAAGTATCTGAAAAAGCATCTCATTCTTGGAAGTACTAGGAAGCAGTGATGTCAGATCTGACTGTTTATGCAACTCAAACAACAACATTGAAAACTTAAATATACAGCTCTTTTCCAGAGACTGATAATTCATCCAGATATGTGTTTTGACATTTTGGAGGACACTTCATGATAATTCAGGAACAAATAATTTCATGCATAGATTACATTAGCACAGCTATGAAGGGGAAAACTGCTGGTTTCTTTCAAATGTCCCTCTTATTTAGATGCTGGCCACTTCTTTTCTGAGAGAGAGAAGGCTTACAGTGATAATTTAATTTTAGTTTTGATCTACAGTTCTGATTTAGCCGTACAACCTAGAATTTGAGAGAAAAGAAAATGCTGGCTCTTACTTAATTGCAGGAATGAAGTTTCAGCGTCCGATACAGTTAGGCTGTCTTCAGTTTTGTTTAAATTTTCAGTGACTTGCAAGGGCTCTTGACAGGAATGTTGGTTTTCTGGGTTCTACATAATTTGCCCCACAACCCCTGCTGTTTCCCACTCTGCCTGTGTCCTGCTTCTTTCCCAGCCTTCACCTTGTTTTGCATCTCCATCTTACCTCTCATTGCTGATCAGCAATCCTTCAGGCAAAATTTCAAAGGTCCATACATGAAAACATAACAACATGCCCATTTGTAAAAAAGCTCATCAGATTTAAGGGAATTGCTCATTTTCTATTTTGCTTTTCCAAGTAAAATACATTTCAGAAGTAATGTGCTTCTGAATAAATGTGATCCGACTCAATGCATTAATTTTGCTATTGTGCTTTTAAATGTTTTAATTAAACGTTCTTTTTTCTAAGGCTTGGAATATCAGTGGTGTTTTTTGTAGTCATGTAGTGATGACAGCACATCTTGTTTTTATAGCATGGGCAGATATTTGTTTTATGCAAAATAATGTTGCGAACATAATTAGACAGTAATTTGTGACTTCCAATGTAAATATTTTAGGAGCTGTGTAGTCAAAAGCGAGTGCTAATCAGAGAGCTGTTAGCTAAACATATATAATTTGGAACAGACTGACAGGCTATTCCAAACAGCAGGCTATTTATAACTCCATGCTGTTTTTAAACTATATTTTGTTTAATAGACTTTGGACAATGCATGAGAGGAGAGTTTTGTGACTTGATCTGCACTTTGATTTCTTTAAATAAAATGAAACCTTGCAAATGGGAATGCCACACAGGCTAGCTGTGATAATTAAAAAGTATTATTAACTAGATGACTTTCTGGCTGTGCCATTTTCTAATTTCTTGAGGAGTGTGGACTCCCTGAAGAGAGTTATAAATTCAAGTATTACTTAATTACGCTTTTAAGAATAAAGGGCACTTTAATCAGCAACCTCTCAAAAGCCCTTGTCTTATAGTAATTTATTCAAACAATGAAAAAGTCAAGAGATACTTATATGATAAGTCTTCTGGGAGTGCAATGGACCTATCCACAGACTTTAATTTATGTTGTAGATGTTCCTTTGGACACTTACCCTTCAATATAAATATAAAAGTATTATTTTAACTGTTTTCAGCTACCTGGGGTGTGATTTACTACAAGAATTATTTTTTTCCTTTTTGAATTAAAACTTTGAAGATATCTGGGCATTGTGATCATGCTTATGGATAGGGGTGAATATGTGATCTCTTGTAATTGCCACTAAAGAATGTGTTCTATTTCAGCGGGTAGGAAAACTAAATGTAACCTGGAGACAATTTTAAAGTTGAATGGGAGTTTTTATCCGGATTTTTGAGAAGTGCGTTAGTTTTTTTTTAGGATAGCTTCTCTTTGGGAGCTGGGAGCAGAATTGATTAGGGTGCTGAAAGGCGTCCTGTGAGACTGGTAGAATGCTGGTGGGTGTTGGGAAGCTCATGCTGCATGCGCAGGCTTAGCTCAGGCCCCAGCAGGGGCTATTGACAATGAGGTAGCCTGGTCTGGATTTTAAAATTTGCATGGAGCTCTCTATGTATACAGAAGAATTACTTGTACAGTGGAGAATATTTTCCAAGAACTCAAAGAAGAAAGCACTCCTCTTCCAAAGGATTTATCTGTAAGACTACATTTTGTAATAAATAGTGATCTACTGTGCTGCTGTTCCAAGGCAGTGCTATTGCAGGAATCAACTGACTGCACTTAAGCAAACAAATGAGTGTCAGGGCTGACACTCTGCCATATGAGGCTCATTTTGAAAATACATGCACACACTGAGTAACACTATTATTGCTTAATTCTTCTCTGGTTGGTAAGTTTAAGCACCTCACTATGAGGTAAAAGGGGCTGTAACAAATCTACTAGTCTCTATTCAGCTGTGGGTTTTAGTATCCACCTTCTGTTACTTATGTTCTGTTTTCTTTTATTCTTCTCCGTGTACTGTTTAACCCCTTGGTGTGGTGTGCCTCATTTTATTTTTTTTCTGGAATAAATAAATGAAGCAAGTGGAGAGAGAACTGACCACACAAAACCCTGATTAAAAAAATTTCGTTGAAGAAACTAAGTGAGGAAGTCTTTTCTTTTTAGGGTGACTCTGTATATTTAAATTAATCTCCCTGATCTCTCTGTTCAAACCTAGCCTATATTTTTTGCATGTTAAATGGGTGTGAATCCAGATTATCTGCATACAACTAATAAATTTTTTGGATTTACACCACTATTTCTGAGAGGATCTTTTGGAACCAGAAGCCCTAAGTATCTGTAATCCTGAACTGATCAAAATGTTAAATAACATTTATGCTGCTGTAAGATATAAATGTCCATCTACTGTGTCCCTGAGAAGATGAACTTTCTCATTTGAGGTTTTATGAATAGTGGTTTTGGTTCCTAGCAAACAATACTGCTTCTTTTTCCAACACTGACTACAGTGATCTTAATCTAAATTTTTTTCAGTTGTGACCTTGCATTATATTCATCCCTTAAAGTGAAGAAGAGCAGGCATGAGATGTTTATAACTAGTCATCCTTAAACAGATATTAAATACTAGGGACTTAAAGAAAGGCTGCTGTATTTTTTGTTTTCTTCCTTCTCACTGAAGAGACTCAGGATATCTAAATTAATCTCTCACCAATACCTTTATAATCCCTGGGAGTATATGGAACTTGAGAAGTATTGAACATGCACTGTCACAAGAGCAGTAAGTCATCAAGAGCTATTTTTGTCACTGTACTTCAGCTATGGGACAATTTGTCTTAATCAAAATGCCACAGTAATAAATAAAAAAACAACTAAAATTATTTACTATTACTCTTATGCTGCAAAGAATTATATATGGTGTGGCTTATCTTTGAGAACATTATAGGTGGCTACAGGGGCTCTTACTATGATTAAGAGAGTTTCTAGTTAATGGTATATAGAAATGTAAACCTGAAGTATTATTGACAGAATATTCCAGATGTGTTTCAGGGTATATTTTAAACAAAATATTGTCTTAAAAGACTGATAAAATGCCTGTTTTTGAAAACTCATGTTTTTACTTTCTTTGGTTTATCACAACCTGTGCTGCTGTTTAGTGCTGAACTTAGTCTTTGTTTTCACATGCTTAACTTTCAATCAGATGCTTGATATCTATTGGATTAGTGAATCCATATATAAGACATGCTTTAGATATAGGAAAATTAATATTATCCAACCAAATCCTTGGATGGAGGTGTGACTGTGGGTAGGGGTAGATTTGGTAAAATTCTGCACCATGTGTAAGTAGTGCTAGCAAGTAATTTGTTTACATTGAAGACTAAAGCTATCAAATAATTTTTATGTTTTAAGCATTCTAAAATTAAAGATAATATTCTACCACATACTCAGAGACCATGCGTACAAATAGATGTGAAGCCTTGTTCAGTTCCTGCTAAAACTGGAGGGAAGTTGATCAAAGCATAGGATGACAGGAGGGACCTCACAAAACACTAGCATTTCAGAAGGAAGTAACTTTTTAAAGCCTCTGTGTGGTAGAGATGTCTGACTCTAAAACTGCAGGTAGCATACAAATGATTCATTGAGAACATGTAATTTGAGTGGTGTATTGAGAGATGTCATGCAAGGATGGTTTGGTAAGTTCTGGGTCCTACATCATTGGACAGCTCTGTGGAGTCTTACCACTGTAATTGTACAGAACAAAAAACTGTAGATTGTGTACAAAGAATTCCCTTAATCGACAAGATTCTTTAAAGTCATGATTGCTGGAAAACAAAACTAGTGGTAAATTAATGAGGCTGCTTATATCAAACTGCATACTCATGGTAATTTTCAATGTATGGTGCATAAATTGGAAATGGGAGAAGGCTGCGATTTCACAATTCCATTTTAAAATTTTTTATTTGTTCTTTAAATCACTTTCTGTCCTTCAGATATCTTAAATGGTTTTAACTGAAAGTGTCACTTTCCTCATTGAAATTACACATAATTTTGAAAATAACGTTTGATTACAAAATGTTTGATATTGATGAGTAACTTCTAGTTAAAAATGTAGAAAAAGAAAATTAGAGGGAAAGTTTACTATCTTTTTTTTGCGATTTTGACTGTTTATTTTTTCCCTGATGCTCTCAATTCTTTCATAAAAAGGCCCTGGATTATCTGAGTTTTACTTATTTCAATCACTTATCCAAAGGTTTAGTGATTAATTTTGGATTTTCTAATATTTAAAAACTACCTTGCACATGCATAGTTTCTAATTTGCCGTTTCTATCAAGGGAAGTTTAAATGTGCTAACAATAAGCACTATGGCTAAATCATCAGCAGAATTACTTGTAAAAAGCAATTTCCATTTCTTAGACTATGTTAGTGTTCTGACATTTCTGTGCTACTTTAACAAAGTAAACCTTATTAACTTTTTCACAAGCAATTAATTATGAAAACAGTTGGGGTAATGAGTGTTGGTTTCCAATTCATGATTGGATTCTCTTATCTGAAAAGGCAGATCAGGAAATGCTGATTACAGTTTTTCCTGTAGCTGGGATGCTCCTAACCCTGTCTCTGGTGTATAAAATGAGTTGGGTTTGTATTGCAGCCTTTAGTCAAACTTCCAAGAATGTAATGACCTTTGAGATGCTGATCCTGCTATCTTTGATTGAAACTGGCCGATAGCCTCCAGAGATGTCAGGAGCACATGTGAACATATGTGCTTATATGCAGAAATGCACGTGTCTCAGAACATGCTGAGTTTCCTTAATCTCAGGCTAAAGACAGAGACAGACGCAAGACAAGAAATAATGTCACTGAGCAGTTGTTTACCCTATGGAATATTGAAGTTCATATGGTAAACAGGGTAATGCACAAGTTTTAAAGTAGGCTTCTCCCATAAGCTCCTGAGAGGGCTGTTCTGGGTCGGTATTCAAGAATCATTTCTAGACAAGAAAGTATCCTATATGCAATGAGATTAATGTCTCTTAAGATTTCCTAGATTTGGTTTCAGAACCACCAGAAATAAGCAAAATAAGTAGCATAAATTTTAATTTCTTTACCTCAAACACCAAAGAATGAAAGGCTCAGCTAAGGAGTTGCTTGTGTTATTAGACAACCTGTGTTCATAGTTAAGGGATCTTTTTTGTGTGGTTTGATGCCAGAAGTACTCAATATTGATAAACCTTAAGTTAGTTTTACACTTTATAATTCAAGAAAGTAACAGAAGATCATAGTCTGGGGAGAGGTGTGTGTTTTCTCTTGAGAGGATGATGAGATTGTTTACATACCCATGTTTACATGTACAGGAATCATCTAGAGAGGCAGAAGTCACAGACTCACTGAAGCTCTTAGAGTACACATTACCTACCAGTAGGTGCCCACGAAAATCTATACAGTGAAATTTCTCACCATGGAAGTCTTCAAATAATTGAATAGCATGATGTTCAAGATATGGGGTTTTGTACTTTTACTATTATTAATACTTTTCAATCTATTGGATTTGACAGTCTGTGCTAAATAATTATTCTAGTTGCATGTGAGATTTCAACCAGATTACTGGAGCTGGAAATGGAAGGGGGGAGGGGAGGAGGAGGTAGTGATTACTGAAAAAAATCTAAAGAGAGCTGAATAAAAAAGGCAATTATGCAAAGTAATGCTATCCAATATAATTTTTACACTTAGAAACTAACTGTGTTCGTTTGACATTTTAAAAGCAGTGTAAAAAGTTGTTCAGAAGTTTCTAAAAAAATATGTATAGATGAGGTAACTGTTCAGTCAGGCATGCAAGGAAGTTCTGGAACAATTCACTTAAAATATGTTGCTAGAGCCTTATGCTGTTTCATTCTGTTTACTTGAAAACATGCTGTAGGGACATTGCAAGATGAATGATATTTCCTAATCATTGTAGTAATTAAGTTTAGAAGCTGCATATTAGGTATGTTTTGCAAGGAAAACTAGCTTTTTAATTTTTTTAAGGAAAAAAAAGTATCAGAGGTGAAAATGGGCAATGAAAGGCACTTAAAACCACCCTTTCAATTTTTTTAAAATTTATTTTTAACCCCTCTGTACCTCATAGTCTTTTTGTTATGTGGGAGAGAAGAAACCAAGGTAAAAAAATGACATTAATTGTAATAGTATTAATTTAATTAATATAATTCTAATATTTTGAATGACCAGAATGAAAATTTCATAGAGAAGGTGAAGATTTTATTTTTTAAAATATTTTTTAATCCTCAAAATATTTGAACATGAAAAGAATTTTGACTGATTTCAATAACCAAGTAATTAATTTTTGAAGAGTTATGTCTGTCTTCTTCCCCAGTCTGGAAAGGTTTATATGCATAAGTATTTCTCTTTATTAGAAAATAGATATAGTTTTGGATTTTGCTCAATTTTTAATGGAAGCTATTTTAAAGGTGGGGATGTAACTCTAATGTGACCTATTGCAAACTGCAGTTTGATTCAAGAAAGTAGATCTGTGTAGTTGCTTTCATAATTAACTGATGATTTTAATTCAAATAATACAGCAGAGAAACTCACAGGAAAATTCTGTTTCCAAGTTTAAGTGTACAGATAGGAGAGGGCCTATAGGTAACACAATTTCTGTGATTGTTATGGCTGAACATGATGTAATGATTGAAACACATCCAAACATCCTTTTTTCCATGTGCTCTCTCCAGAACACGAGTTTCATTTGAAAAACAGTTGTTTTCCCCATAATTCCTAATTCTATTGCCTTTACCATGAAGGGACAGGTTGTGTTTATTTTTTCAAATATATCTTCTAGGTAGCATACCCCTGACAGCCCCATCTCATCACAGAAAAGGTCAGCAAATTTGGAACACTTTTCATTTTGTAAAAGAGAAATGTGGAATATCTCTAAGTTTGATAACTCTTTTAAGCACTTTGCCTGAGATAACCAGAAAACATGCTTGTGGCACAAAAGATTTTCATGGCCACTCTCTATTTGAGTAAAAAGTTTTGTGAAGATGGTAGTATTTAATGGTCTTCTTTTTAGAAAATTAACCATGATATGCTGTAGCACTTTCTGCACTCCTGGCCCCAAGGTCTTTACTGCAATAGCTTTCCTATGAAGAATGTAGTAAATAAATTTAATGTGTGATACTATCTCTGTAACCTTACCACAGAATCAATTTTTTATTCCAGTTAAAGCAGCCGCTTCATCAGTGCTTACACTTACACAATTTTTCCATAAAACTTTGGTTTTATTAAAGTAATTTCTTGTTGAGAATATATATTCTCTGGTACATCTTTCCTATCGTGACTCATAAGAGGTATTTTGTTAGTGAAACAGAATCTAGCAAATACCATAAGATGGGACATGTTAAAATCATCTCTACTTTTATCCATTTGTAGAGCAAACATCCTACATCATGTAACAATTTCTTCTTTCTGCAATTCTTCAACGTTTTCTCTGTGTCTTATAACAGGATTTGCTGGCAAAAGAATGCATTTTAGTTTGTCACCGTGTTGCTTGTGTGTATTATTTAAGTAATTATTACTGTGGCAGGAAAAACAGGCTGTTTCACTAATAGTATGTGGCTTTCTGGTCTGGGTTTTATTTGTTTGGGTTTTTTTTTTTTTTTTTTTTTTTTTTTTTTTTTTCTATTAGGTAGCAAACCTGGAAAGAAGCTTCTAAATGTTATTCTTCAGTGAAATTCAGTAAAATACTGGGTGAAGTATCACATAATTCTAAGCATCAGAAAAAATTGTGGAGTCTTGTCTTCATGTTCTGGATGCCTAAAGGTTTTGGGGATTGTGATGGTTTCATACTATCATTGGCTAATATCTCAAGGCACAATATAAATTTAGAGCAAGGTAAATTGTTAACAACAGTGTAAGTAAATCCATATTTCAAATAGTCATCTTGACAATGTTGAATTTTTTTGGCCACCTTCTTGTCAGATCTGATTAGCTCATCATTGGTTTATACCTCATAATGTGGCTCATACCAGGAGTAAGAGAACTGTTAGCTCTGCCATTTTCTCAGCGTTGGTTTGTACTTGCATTATTAGCATTATATTATCTTCTTCCATGGTTTATTTGCAGGAATCTTTTAAAGATACTTGTCCATCTTGTGAGGGTTCATTTAGTTCAATCTAGGTAACATAAAGTCTAAATCGACTGAAATGGGCGTACATAAACTGCAGTGCATCAGGATATGCTGAGGATGAGTGAACAAGTGTGGATGTCACTGTTGAGCCCCCCATGTTGTGGAACACTCTCTCTTCCCTCAGGACACCCCATATACTGGAAGTGACATGTGACTGTCTGACATTCAGACTGAGGGTGCCAGTGTTAAGCTGTGTATTAAGTATTACTCAGACTTAATTTCATTCTTATTTTTTGGGGTAAAATGTAAATTGAACTTCTAATTATAGCAATCCTAACCAAGTGGTTGACATTTGAATTCTGCAGTGGTGAATATTCTTCCACATTCAGATGATACATTAGCTCTTGGTGAACCTTGCCACTTACCCTTCCACTGTTATTCCTTTGTGTTATGTATCATATTCAGATTCTTTGCCCTTACTGCTGGCATTCATACACCATTACTTTGAGTGTGCTCTAAAATTCTGCTTTGATTTTCATTGGCAGTTCTCACCAGGAACAACATTCCCTTTAGCCACCTGTTCAGTTCTTATCTTCTCCTCTCCTGGTGCTGATCCCTGGCATTCCATAGTCCACTGTCCCCCATGTACTGCTCTGAAGTAATTTGGATCTTATGTCCAGATCAAAATCCATTTGAAGTTGTTGTGTTTTGCTAAAAAAAATGAGGAAATATGGAAAAAGCTCAAGCATTTCTAACAAGGCTTTAATAAATGGCAGGTTTGTACTGTAACACATTATGGCTGAGAAGTTGAAAAAACAGAGGAAGGAAACTGATGAAATCAAACTTAATATGGCAACAGAAATGGTAACTAGGGAGCATATATTAAATAGACTTTGCTACTGCTCTGACTGTATTCCAAAATATTAAATTTTAACTTCTATTTCTTGCATGATTAATCATATACCTGATTAATTTGAAACACTATGTCTCTTCTACTCCCATGTATTACTCCTAGAGGAATAACATGCTTCAGGGGCAAATGTTAACTGAATGTGCTGCATTATCTTTTCTTGGCATAGCAAACAAAGAGGAAAAATAAATTATTTCCAGCTTTAGAAAGCAGCCTTCAGGGATCAGGCTGTCAGTGCTTTGAATTCAACTAAACAGTAGCTTTTCCTTATTTTTACCAGTAGACAGGAGTAATGACACTCTTACTCCATTAGTAGACTTGGAATCAGAAAACTTTTGAAAAAGAAATCCTCTTTATCATCTATGCAACACAAAGTCATCTTCTCACCCTTCTCTACTCATCATTCCATAAAATTATTATATTGATGGACTAACTGAATAATTATAGATAGTTCTGGACTTTGATGGCCCAAGTCTAATCTGACATTAGAGATGCAATGATCTATTTGACTGAGATATTTAGAGAGCTGAGCACTGCTACACGAAGACCATATAGATCACAAGCATAAAATTATTCTGCTCACTCTGAATTTACCTGGGTGGATTTTCCAGTAATGTTTTACAGAGAAGTGCCTTAAAGGTCTACATGCAGCAGAACAGATAGAATATTTCTATCTAGATGGGTTATTTTGTTATAGAAAGACATTAATTTGCTTTTAGTAATTGCTGTATGAATAACAGTTTGTGTCTTTTGCCATCTGGTGTTTCTGTGTTTCCATGCACACTTGTAGAGGAAGTGTTTATTAGAATATTTAAAGACAAGAAATGCGTCTGTTGTACCTTATCTACTGTCTGTAGTCAAGCTGGTTTAGACTTAAGTACAATTCCAATAAATGCTTTATAACTGCTTAGAGCTGTCTCTTGCTGGGCTATCGAATTTAAGCCTACATGGTTATCTTACTTGGGATGGCTGTTAATGGCAAAATAGAATTATCTTTCCCTCCTATTCTTTTTAAAGAAAGGAAAGATAACAAAGATATTTATCTTTTTCTAAATTTACTATTTAATTCAGAAAAATGTTTGGTTCTAGTTTAGGGAAAAATTAATCTATCCTTATCTGAGAGTATTTCCCCCTGTGTACATATACATGTCCTTGATTTTTGGCTGTGTGTCTAGCTGACTTTCATTTGCATGAATGCCCTCACAGCTAAGATGAGTTATTGAGTCCTTTTCATGAAAGGTATATTTTGACTGACTGAAACTAGTCTGGAAACAAAGTCTGGAAAATTTAGGCAAATAAAGATTACAGTTGTGCAAAGAAATTGGGTTTTTATGTGTAAAAATGAAATTAACACATGCATAACTGGCCAATGTGCACATGGAACTGTGGTCATAACTATAAATCAGACACTCAATTGAACACATGCTAATATAATATGTAGTTCTGTAATTTTTATCTGTGGATTTTAAAGAATATTAAAAAGGAAGGTGAAGTAGTTTAGAAAGAGAAGTAGAATCCCCCTCTTTTACATAAATGAAGCTCTGAAACATCAAACATTAAAATTCCTGTTGAAAATCACATTGCAGCTAAGAGAATGTCTTGGTCTTGGGTAGATCCTTTGTCTTTTCACTGTGATGGTTCCTACACAGTTACACAAGTACAAAGTAAACTCTTCTGGCTCGTACTGCACCTTGTACTGTGAGCCTTCTGTTGCTGTACATTTGCTTTCTGATCTTTATGATGTAATTTTATTGTTGATGTTTTGAAACTATGAAATCTTTCTGGACTTTGCCATTACCCAAACTCATCCATCATTTGGCATTCTTTTAAGAAAGAATTTTCTTTGGCACTAATAGTTCCTGGTGCTATTTACTGAAGTTGGGCATGGTAGTGTCAGGGAGCTTTGGATCTGTTAGAAAAGTTAATGTACTCTTGGGATAAAGAAGATTTACTTTTGTCATCTTTAGATGCAAGATACAAGAAATCAAGCATTCTGAAGAATATTTAAAACATTTACATTTCTCTGCTGTTGGAGGCAGGAAGGTATGGTGAGGCCATTTTTTTTTTTCCAGTTGGTGTCATAGGCAATTTTGATTTGTTAGGAGCAGACTGGACTTCTGATGTGTATAAAAGTGCCTGCCTTAGAATTACCTTGATGTGCCAACACAGCCTTGCCTTCCTTTGCTACTGAACAATGCATATTGCACAGCAGAATTAATTTGAAATGATTCATGAAAGGAACCTGTGCATGAAAATTATTTATGCATTAGAAGAACAAATTGAAGACAGCTAATAATTTATAAATCCAGATCAGCAAGCTCTTGTTGTCTCACAAACCTGGGACTAAATCATAATATTTTTCGAGAGACAATACAAATTATGTCCATGTGAATTAGACAAATGGGTAAGACTACACTGGTTTAGTAGTTAGCAATTCCAAATCATACTACGAACTGACAATTTTTAGTCTTTCAGTAGCTGTTCATGTATAGCCATGCTTTAAAAAAGATGTTGGTTTACTGATTTAACTCAAGGTAACAACCTAGGTTATAATTTCTACAAGCTTATTAAAGAACTGTTTGCAAGTTTTTACCAAATGGAAGAGCTGGAGCAGAATATATTTTGCTGGGGAGATTGCCAAATTAACACATTTGGAGCCTCTTTCCATCATCCATTGGTCATTCAGTATCAGAGTGAAAGGTTCATACAATTTTTCTCAATACTTGAAAATTCTGAGCATTGCCAGCCTATCCTGAAGAGAGGTGGTTCTTGCCTGTTTTTACTCAACAGTAGATGGCATTTTTAGTGGTGCAACTATACACAGTAAGGCACTCTGTTTTGCCTGTTTTTCGTTTGTGGGTACCCGTGCTACCTTCTGCAGTGTTTCAGATGGGTACAAATTATGTTCTGTCCTGCCCATATTCCTTTTTACTAGGAGATTTTTTTCATGAACTCAGTTCTTATTATCAGTGCATGTTGGGGCTTTTAATAGAACAAACTAAAACTGAGGTGTTTGCCCTGCATTAGTAGTGAATATTTGGTACATATACATTATGTCCATGAAGACAGCTAATTTCATTATCTCACTGCTGTGAGGTTGCTTCAGTGTTATGCTGGTTAGCAAAGCAAAATACTTAGCTGGCTTAAATACAAAAGAATAGTTCTGTGCAAGTAAGATTTTGCTGTCTGAAAAAGAGTTTGTTCTTATTGATCTTAAAGTACAGAAGCAGTCTCTAAGGGATGTGACCTGTGAATTCATTGGTATACAAAAGCTGTTATTTATTATTTGTTGTGGTTAGTGGATGATGCTTGTGTTATTTCTTTATTATTTTTCTATGCATTTGTTATTTTTTTCACTCAAATGCTATATTTAACATTCAAATGTAAATGGAGTTCAAATTGGAGAGATGCTTCTGATAGTTGCCTCCGATTTTGTTCAGTTGTTTTCACCCTTGTGCTGTTGACTGTTGCTATGAGAGGGAATTCACAAAGGGTAGGTGTGAGTTTTTCTTCATACCACAGTTTAGAATGAGATGTCTTACTTATTTTCCTAGAAGAGAAAGCTGCAGCTTCTTCAGGTATGTAGTCAAATTGATTAGATTGAGTAATTGAAGAGAGATACTGACCTATGCTGCAGTCCTTGTTCCATTCTAAATTGCAGATGGTACATTTTGTAGCTGAATTCTGATCATGTGAAAAAGAAAAGAGAAAAGATTAAGAACATTTGTGCTCAGAGCCCTTCTAGTTAGTTTGACAGATGGTTCAATCGGTCATTTTCAATAATGACAGTATACATGGAAAAGTAAAGTATTTTAAGATCACTTAAGTAATCATTATTGAGCTATTAATCAAGTTGGAATTGTTAGAAGTCACTGAAGCAGTTATCTCCAGGCTGGTCTTCTGTCTCCTACTGTTGTTATATGTGTTGTGGAAAATGGTATTTTTTCAATAATGATTGATTGAACTGGCTCAGTTTTGGTTATGAGAATCACAGGCTTTTTTCCCCCGTTATGTTCAGGTAAGAAATACAAGTCAGTTTCCCCAGCAGAGGACACTGTGCTTCTGCAGTTGGCTTTGTAGTCTTTCATTTTGCCAAAGACCCCTGGAAATAAATTAAGTAAGATATGATATTGTGGCTGGTGTTCTGAATGGACACCATGACTGATATTGCAATTATGGATTTTTGCATTGTTTGTGCTTCTCCAAAAGCGTATCTGAGTGCTTGAAACCATGGGATGAAAAGATCTGTGCTAGGTTTTATTACAGTATATAATTGTATTTACCTGTTAAGGCCTGCAAGTGTATTTGTGCGTTTCATAGCTCTAACACTGTGGTTTGTTTTTTATTTTATTCCTTAATCAATTAAATGATTAAATGAATAAGCTCCAGCTAATTTTTGTAAAGAATGTGATTTGACATAGTTTCTGAACATCTACATGAAAGCATCCCATGTGGTACTTGTTTATATTTCTTTACTTGATGTTCAAGGGCGTGGCTTGACATCCCCTTTCCCTCATTAAGTGGAACAGATTTTCAATGATCCTATTTTATTATTCTGAACATTTCTTTCTCTCAACAAAAAGAAATAACATAACTCTGGGGCATAAAATTAAGTTAGCCATTGGATAACTTTTAATATCCGATCCCATAACTGAACTGCTGTTTTGATGTCCTTGATGATTGAGGGCAGTAAGGCACTGGAACAGGTTACCCAGGGAGGTTGTTGATGTCCCCTCCTTGGAGGTGTTTAAGGCTGGGTTGGATGAGGCTTTGTGCAACCTGATCTAGTGTGGGGTGTTCCTGCTCATAGCAGGGGGGTTGGAACCTGGTGATCTTTAAGGTCCCTTCCAACCTTAACCATTCTATGATTCTATGATGATTCCTTTTTTTCCAGAACTCTAAGCTTACAGCTGCCTCATTTGAGCAAGGCTACAAAGTTTTTATAAAGAGGTTGATATTCTGGATTTATTCAGGAGGGAAAAAAAAGGCTGTAAACATACATGCACACATTTGATTAAATTTTATTTAAAATTTTAAATCTTTATTGTCTGAGAAGCTGTATTATATAATACTGTTTAAAAGTATAATTCTGGTAAGTTTAAAACCTTAAATTGAACATTAACATGGAGGGGGGAAAGCCTAAACATGCATGTTTGGCAAATAACAGTTGGGATTTGTGGAAGCTTTAATTAAGTACATCTCTATATCCCTGCCTGGATTCTGTATCCCTCAAATCATTGGGTTCCACAGTCTTTCAGGACTTGTGGTAAACTGCCTTGGTGCCCAGACTAATAAAATGATTGGTTTTTTCTGTGCTCTTAATAGAGTATTTTTCAAAACAATATTTCTGTACTTTATGATTCTGCATGAGTTGGAGACAGTAAAGGAAGGATGGACATTGTCTTCCAGGGACCAGGACCTTTTGTGCCAAAGCTCTACAGCATCACTCTTGTTACTGCTTGTGCTGTCTCTGAATTTGCCTTGTAGCTTGAAAATATCAGCCAAGCAAAGGAAAATCTTGTGAACGAGTTACTTGTTTTAAGATACTGGTTTGCTGGAACTTAGAGTGGGTATGATTTGTGCACATCCTAGGTAGATGTGTTACGTTGGATTTCAGGAAAGAACAGTTCAAATAGGTACCAAGGAATAGAACAAGAAGATATAATACTAAAAATAATTATTGAATGGTCAAATTTGCTGTGCAAGATAAGGTAAATTTTTTGTCTTCAACCAGTTGTTAAGGATTACTATACCATTTATTTGCAAATATATACTACATTAGGAATTAGATAAATATAGAATTTTTCAGACAATATCCCCTAGGCAGAAATAATTGAAATTATTCAATATTGACATTTATTTTTAACAAGGTCTATTTATTCCAGTATTGTTAGGAATTTAGCTGCCTATAGATTGTTGCCTACATAATGTTGTTGACATTTGTGAAGTATATTAATAATCTACCTGTGTCATTGATTGTGGAAATCTGATGCTACTAAGGAAAATACTTCATTTTCCCAGTTCTTATTTTTTGTAGTAAATTATTTTTGAAAGGTAGTCACTCAAATCTGAGATATAACTGTGATTTACTTTGAGTTCCACTTTGGAAGTAAAACATTTGTATTCTGTGCAGTTATTCTCTGTGTTTTGGTTGATTGGTTTTAGATTAGTCATTTAATGAGAATGGAGTGTGTTTGGAAAGCTGTAATGCTGCTGTCAGTTTATAAGGGCTGTGCAGTTGTGGAATGAAAGCAGTTTGTGAGTTCTTTTAACAGGAATGGTATTGCTACAAGCATGATTTCTTCCAATTAAAAAAAAAAGAGAGTTGAACATCGAACAAAAATACGCTGTTATGCCCACCTAGCTACTAGCTGCTTCCAAAAATACCCCCAAACCCAGCCATACCAGAACTCCCTTAGAGAAACCCCTAGGTAACTTGAAAAAATTTGACTAGTGCTTGTGAGGAAGTTACTGGGCTGATGTAAGAAAGCTGTGGTGAAGCAAAAGTACTTTTGTTCCTTTTTTCCTCCAGTCAAGAGCTCATTTATGGGGTAAGAGTATCGTGGAAGGGTGTATGTGTAGGTATCTTTTATGTGCTTTTTGTTTGTTTCTTTTTATTAAATGTAAGTTATGCTTAATTGTGGTAGAAGGGAAGTTGTCTGAATGCTGTGACTTTCTAAATTAGAACACACAGATATTTAAATAATCAGGTTTTTATGTTCTGTTTTCTGGAGAAATCGTTGTTGTTTTAAGTTCTCTAACTAGTGGCATTATTTATGTGAAGCTGTAAGATCATAATGACAGCTACTTAGACATATTAGGTCTAAAACAATTAGAAAGTTACAGCAGTTTAAGTATTTCCGTAATTAGTTTTTCAATCTTCTTTATTAAGAAGGACATTTGCAAAATTACTAGAGAGCTATGTGTATGTTTATTATCTAAGTTTCTTGTGACTGATAAAGCAACAAAATAAAATCTGCTAACGAGGCAGCATTAATACCTTAGTCTTGAAAATATGTTCACAGGGATTGATTGCCATTACCTTGTTGTGACACTTTAAAATATATTAGTCAACAATATATGGTATGGCCTTTTTTTACATCCATAATACAAACTCTGACTGTAGTTTGGAGGAGATTTGAATATATTTTTTTACCTCCTGAAGGGATAAGTTTCCTTTGCAAAGGAACACTGTATACTTATTTGGTAGTGGGGTTTTTTTGAGCTGCACACTTCAATAGAATTGTGAATCTTAGAATTAGTTGGCTTTCCAGTAAGTATTTTTTTTTTCCTGAGAACTCCTTTAAAAGTTTGATGTTCTTAGTATATTCAGAAGTCTGAACCAGCCATTGCAGTATTCTTGAAACTACAGAACATAGAAGAGATGGATCTTTTGGATGGTTTCAAACTTCATAGTGCTTCTTACTCCTGTTATTTTTACACCAGTAGAATTCCTGCAAATGTATTTGAAATCCTCACTAGCTGAAGAACTCAGATGTGTCAAGGCTTACATATTTGCACGTATTTTCCAATGCAGACAACATAATTAGTTTACTTACAGTAGGTTCAACTGAATCCAACAGTCATAGAGATCCTTTTAGCTGCAGAACATTAGCAGTGTTGTTCAGTAATGATTATAGCTGTCATCTATGTTTGTCTGTATGTTGTCAAGTGGGCATGCATATACTGATGATTGAATACTGAGAGCTGGATACTACTCACAGTCCAGAATTTGGGAGTGGGAACAAGCTGTTTAGTGTTGCTGAAGTAATAGGTGAAACTGCAGTAGGATTGTATATGTGTCTGCTGGTGGTTTTGGCATTCTCTGCTACTGGGGAAAGGCAGCTTTCAGCCAGCTTGTGTGGGCTGTCTGCACTTGTACGTGGCTTACTGCTTGTTAGGGGGCAATGTATGTGGTCAATATTGGTCACCACAGTGAGCAAGCCAACTACTGAGCTGGCATTCAGGTTGTGTTTTATGATATACTGAAATACCACAGCTGTTAACTTCAGTATTGAGCTCTCATTTTCTTTTTCTAACTGATGTAAAAGCAATTTAGTCTCGAAGAGAAGTGTGTTATACCAGGTCATGCTGTGTAGATTTTCCCCGATCTAGACATGTAAGTTCTGTGTGGCTGATGTACATCCACTCAGTAATTTATTTTCACTTTTGCTTAAAATTCACTTAAAAATTCTGATGATTACTTATACTCAACCTTATATTTGTTCCACAGAAAAGCTACATAAATAAATAAAACTATCCTGATGACAAAAACTAAGTTTAGAAGTATTTTGTAAATTAAATTAATTGCACCAAGTAAATAAAATGTATTTTGTCCATTTAGTATAGATGTTCTGTCACCAAGATAAATGGACTAGCTATTATAAGTATCTGTGTGGCTGAAATGCATAACAACGTAATTACTTGGCCAGCAAAATGCTAACCTGCTGTAATCGTTCTGTTCACAGGATAATGTAAAGTGATTTAGTGGGTAGAATGAACCCACTTAAAATTGTTTTATGGTCATAATGGAGTGCCTTTGTAGAATGTAAATTGATGATAATTTTATGGGCAAATTATTTTTCGATTAAAATGTATTTTCACAGACCAAATGGGACTGTTACAAACTGTTCCACATAAGAGTATGCTGGGCTGAAGGCATCCAGGGCTGTCAAATGTATCAACCAGAGCCTCTGCTGAAAGAACTGCTGTGTTAAAAATGTGGTTTATTTTCGTCAAGTTTGTGATTTCCTTCCATTAAATGTGTAAAGGAGCTTTATTGGGTCTTATTGGCATAATAGCCAGCATAGGATTTTATCATATAAACAGTAGCAACTAACATTACTCTTGTCTTGTTTAAATATTTTACCTATTAATAACCTATATTTCGGTAATTATTTTCAGCTAAGAATACCATGTTATCTTTATTACAATAATTACAATATCTGTGAGGATCAGAGTAACTCTCTGCAGTACAGTAATCTTGAATTTTAACGTGGTAAGGAAAGAAACTATATTGCCCAGCCTAAATGGAGTAACTTCTTCTCAGCATAGTAGGGTATGTGGATTATTGCTGTATTGTTATTATATCCTAAACTGTTCATTTAGCACCTGTGTCATTTTACTAAGTAAAAACTACTTCAGTCTTTGATAGCTTTTGCTACTGCACAGAAGTGTTTTTTTCCTTCTTAGTGGTAGGTCAGCCTAAGAAGTACTTGAGTGTTAACTGTTTTAAAGAGCTATTAACAGGAGGTTGATTAACACATTATCAGGTGACTCTAAATGCTGTACATATTATCTGATTTAAATAAGTCTGTTTGTTACCCAGACATCAGTTTTCCCTTGATCTTATGTTATCTTTACATTTTATTCTTTTAAATATTAAAAAAAAACCACCCCAAAACAACAACAAAAAAACTGCAACAAGAGGAATGACTTCTGTATTGCACAAGGAAGATGACATTTTAACTTTATTGAATTAATCCTAAAGAACTCCCCAAAGTATTCGTCTACTTCAGCTTGCTTCTGCTACTCTACTTTCAGGCTATTTTTCCTGTTCTTTTATGACTCATTTTTGCATTCACAAAACATGTAATTTTAGAAAGTCAGACTTTTTATCAAGCTGTTTAAGACCTGTACTTTCTTCTCCTTTATCAAAGTGTAATCATAACTCATACATAAATTTAGCAGCAATGCAGGATTTTACTTTCAGTTTTTTTGCACTGGGCTAATAATTCTGTATGTGCAGTAAACTTTTTTATTCATTTGTTCTAAAACAATGACATCATTTGGGACACATTAGTAAAAATGCTTACAGAATCAGCCTTTGTAAACTGAATGTGTTTTTTCAGTACAATACTGATTTTCTGTGGTTCAGAGTTGTGCAGAAAGAGAAAACTGGTTTTTAATTGCCATTTTGAAGTTACTTTTATGAAGGTTTACTAGCTCCTGCCCTGCCTGGTTTTATATATTAGAAAAAAGGTAAACATTATTTTTGTGCTACTTCTGAGTGTTTGACTTAAGACACATCCCTTTTCACACGGTTGTCAAATTTTAATAAAAATTTCCGTTAGACAGGATGTCCATTAAAAATGGAAATGTTTTGTCACCTCTTATTTCCAGTGTGTACTAAAAGTGAGTTCAGAGTTTCTCTCCAAAGCTCTTTTATTGTGCATGGCAGTGTAATTAGACATTTCACATTTTTTTGAAGGCGATACTGAATCTCCTGCATAAAAGCTCCAAACATGTAACGAATAGTTCTTACAAATTAATTCTGATAAGTAAAGTTGAAGGATCACAAAGAAAAAGTCCACTGAAATCATTGGCATATTCAGAAAGATTGAGAAGTTTAGGTTTTCCTGACCTGCCCTGGTGTATTATTCCCATGGCAGCTTCAAGGAAAAAAAAACCCAAGCATCTATTTTTTTAATTCACATCTAGTTTTACTTTTTAACATTCCAGATGATAGAATCTTAAAGGTCTGCCATTTGCTGTCTAAATGGTGAGGATAGACAAAATTTAATTGGGT
Source organism: Hemiprocne comata (assembly GCA_020745705.1). Taxonomy (NCBI): domain Eukaryota; kingdom Metazoa; phylum Chordata; class Aves; order Apodiformes; family Apodidae; genus Hemiprocne; species Hemiprocne comata. The sequence goes on from CM036598.1 coordinate 8,682,288, forward strand.
GATACAGCAGTGAGCAATGATGGTCATTTGATGGTTTGAGAGATTTTTGGTCAAAGAGAATGCTTGGGTTAAAACTGACTTGTGTACATGCTTCAAACTTAGAAGCTAACCATACAAAGTTCATTAAAAAAGCTATTGACACTAAAATAGAAGCAGAAAACTGATCCATGGGAAGTGATCCCTTGTGACCTCATGACCCTGGTGTGGTATGATTCACATCTGTATTTTGCACTCACAAATAACCAGGGAACATCCTCTGCCTTAGAGTGATAGCCAAGAGATGCTAGAGGCAAAATATAGTTTGCTTCAGTTGTGTAAACTCTCGGAGTTCAAAGGTGTCTAAGATTCTTGTATCAGAAGATGAGTGCTGAGCAGGGCATTCACAGTACTATTTACTCTTAGTCAAGGACTCCTAAAATTTAAGACTTCAGTCTTGTTTCTAGCTTGTTTGTTTTTTCCCCTTTTGTTTATGGCTGTAGATTGCTTTTTATGTTAAAGGTATTTTGCTAGCCTTTGCATTTCAATTAGTATTTTACACTTGTTTCTTCATTAGAGTTTTCAAACCTTTCATGAAGTTTAATGAGACAACTTTTGCAGTGAGATTAGGCCATGATGCAACTACGCTTGTGTTGCATATTCATTGGTGTTTCAGGTTTTATCAGATCTCTCTTGATAGTCCCCATTTACTGAATTTTAGATTGTACCATGAAATGGTCTTAGCACAAAATTGAGTCTTTTTAGATGAATCTATGTCAGAATACCTAATATATTCTCTCCACTAAGGGGATTCCAATTCAAAGCATCAGACTACAGGTACATCCACTTCATAGAACAGAGCTTCAAAACTTGAAATTTGGTACCATGCTGCCTCTTTCAGTGGCTCGGAAGAGCTTTGTATAGAGACATTATCAGGTCATTTAGGGAAGAGAGCTGGAAATGAAATTATCTGAAAATCTGGCAGGAATTTCTGTTGTCCTTGATTGGAACATCTAACTGTTGGCTTTGTGGCTGTGACCTAGTCATGTATCTTCCTGATATATGAAGGTCCTTTGATGCTCCTGGCTTATACTGAACAAAACAGTGCAGTCTTTTATATTAAAAAAAAAAAAAGAAAAAAAAAAAAAAAAAAAAAGAGAGCAAATGAGGTTTGCATGCTAAATCATTTTAGTTCATGAAATTTATCTCATGATTCCATGTGACCTGATTTCTGGAGAAAAAAAACCTTTAATATTGCTTACAAGATGATCCCAGATGTATATTTTTAATCAATAAATAGGATCCTTATCTACAGTATTAAACTAAGATTTTACAGACCTCCTTTTAAGTACTGTTAAGAGTCTTTAATTTTCTTTATTTCTGATAAATGACTGTAACTTAATAAATCCCCTCACTGTACTACTATTTCTGCCCCTTTTTCGTTTTAACTAAAAATGACTTGTCTTTGTTTCTGCATCAGCAGCCAGGGATCACACTGATAGTATCTCTCTCATAACATTTTTCCAATGGGGATTGTAGCTGGAACACTAACAAGAATAGCAATTTGTTACAGTTTGAGAAGTGTCTATAAATCCTTAAGGCATTGTCATTTTTTAGCAGTACAACATGGGCAGGAAAGATGCAGAATCAATGATAAAAGATAAATAAGAACCAGTGAGTGGTCTAAATTGATATTGACAAGCCAACAATACAAGTTATTTCTACCTGATTACTTTGTAACTGTGGGAGGACTTTGATGCAAATAGTTTTGGCATGTTCTGATAGTTTTGAAGTGTGTAATCTCTGGATATCTTCTGTATTAGTTTCTTTTGTGAATGTTGGATGGGGACTTCATGTCTCAGAAGCTTTAATTAATGTTTTACCTGTACATATGATACAGAGATGATACAGAGATACAGATACAGAGACTTTTTTGTCCAAAAATAGTAAGTAAAGAATGTAGATATAATAATGCTATAATTTTAGGGTACTTAATGTCAATAATAAAAAAACCCTCAATCAAAACAAAAAACATGTGATTTGAAATGTAAGAGGTAGATTTTTTCTTCTTTTCTTTTTTCTTTCTTTGAAGGAAAAGGCTGAAAAGGAAGGAGTCCAAGGAAGGAAAACAGAAGGAAAAAAGTACAAAAACATTTTAATACAATAGGAATATATGTATAAACCTATTAAAATAACTTTTTCGGCATCTCCGTTATTTCATTCAAGCTGGTTAATAATAGTATAACTTTGTGAACTTTTGCTTATTATTTCCATTAGTAGGCACAGGACTAATCCAGTGGGAACTAGATTTTGTTAATAAGGAAGTTCTTAATGCTTTGCAGACTTAATTGGGAGTACACCTGCCACAGAAGCAATGGGATATACATTGTTCATTGACAATCTGGAAAGTACATTCTTGTCAATGCTTTTTGCTGATGCCATTTGATCCTAATGAAAACCTCCATAGGCAACTTTTCAGGGTCTTGGAAAACTCCCAAGTCCTAGCTGCAGTTGTTCAAAATTTCTCAAAAAAATGAAGGAGGTTGGGTTTTACAGCATTTTTAAAGCACTTGAAAAATTTGCTCTGAATTTAAATTAGAATTAAGTGATCACGGAAAATGCTATCAAGCTTGCATAAATAGCTTGCATAAATTGAATTTTTCTGCAAAGCAATAGTCATATAAACTTCCAGTAGGATTTTGGACAACAGGCAGAGAATACACATCTACAGCCTTCTTTGTGACATCATGATGAAATCACGATGATATTTCTGACATATTTTGCCTGTGCAAGCATTTTTCTCAGGGCTTTTTCTACGGAATCACAAATCCTGTTGTTCTTAGTAAAGATAAGCAGAAGAGTGAAACAGAATTAATCTCTTTAACAACCATGCAATAACCATAATAAATCATGGCTTTATACAAATGTGGTGACAGGCTTTTTGACATTTACTTGTAGTAAAAGTTTCTCTATTCTTCATTTTGCAATAAAAAATAGAAAAATCATTTTGTGAGCTAAGAATGACATAAATCACAGCATCTTTAAGCAGTGTCACTGTAAGTCCTCTGTTAACCTCTCACCCCGAGGGATTCAGTAATGCTATGATGTCTTTTCCTGGTAGAAGAGATCCTCTCCTCCTCACATTCTCCTGTACCTTATTACCAAGACAAGTGTGTCAACAGAATAGAAGCAAGATATTTCTGCATTTACCAATTCAGATTGTTGGCTATTTGCTGATAGAATTTAGATCTGTTTATTCTGTACGTACCTTTCTGTGGTCAGTACATGTTCATCAGATCAGGACTGTCTTGATTACCTCCAGACAGGTGACAACCCCAATTTACAGCTCAGTATGTAACTGAGAAAGGTGATGTTTCTCCTCTCTTCCAGTAAACTCATTACCTGTGGTAATAATACTATTGTTTCTGGCATAAAATATCTTATACTGATTAAAAAGATGTACTGAATTGCTGTAGTATTTTTGCAAGATTGTACAGGTTTCCAAGTAGGTGTTTCTATCTAAAAAAAAATCAGAGTAAAAAAGAACTAGTCCACTGCTAATGTATCCATGCCATTGGTGAAAGTAAGTTAACTGACAGCTTTTTAATTTACATAGTTGAAATTCAGAGTTGAAAAATGTGAAATAATTCATGGGGAAAAATAATTCTAAATTTAAAAACTCAATATTAAGCTTTAGACAAGAAAAAAGATCTGGAGCTTATTAAAAAAAAAAACAACATATATTTTTTTTTTATATGCTTGGTCAGTGCTATGTAGTGACCTGAAAGACTGGATGTGGCACTTAGTGCCATGGTCTAGCTGATGTGGTGGTGTTAGATCATAGGCTGGACTTGATGATCTCAGAGGCCTTTTCCAGCCTCAATAATTCTGTGATTCTGTGAAACCAAATATAACATTAGGAACTAGTAGGAAAGAAGTAGATAACAAAACAGAAAATGTTTTAGTGGTGTTAGAAATCCATGTTGAGCATTCTTTTTGAATTCCATGTTTGTTTCTTGTCCTTGTTTGAAAAATATTTAATTGAATTAATAATGTATAGGAGAAAGCAACAAGAATGTGCAAGGGCATAGAATGGCTTCCATATAAGAAATGGTTAAATAGGCCAGAACTGTTCCTTTTGGAAAAGATATGGCAGAGAGGGATATGAGAAAGGTCAGTGATACCATGAGTAATATAGGGAAGGTGGAAAGAGAATGATTGTTTCCTGTCTGCTAGAATATGACAACTGGTGGCATCAAAATGAAATTATCACGAGCGTGTTCAAAACAAATAAAAGAACTGCTTCTTCACACAGCATGTAACTAAGTTTTAGGACTAACTGCAACAGGATATTTTGGATCCATGAAGGACAGTTAAGCAAGAAGATACAATTTCTGGCTCAACTTGGAAGCTTTTGAACTACGAATTGCTGGAGAACCGCAGCAGTGTGTATAAGACAGATGTATGGAGTAGAAGGGATGAGGGAAGGTCATGGGGTCATCATATATTAGGGTGTGACAGAATAACTGTAAACACAACTGTGGATGTTCTTTAATATTAAGCTAAGTTGAATGACCAGAATTTCTGGCTGACTCCTTTCTAAACAATTTCTTTTCCCAAATGATGGGAAGCACTGAAGAACAGAGAAGAAATTATTGTCTAATTGATGGTCCCTTATGTGCAGTTTAGGGTATGGTCAGTCCAGAACAAGTCAGGGAAAGTGATAACTCCAGTTTTCCTACACCCCAAAAATGCAGTAGTGCATATTTTGGGATTTTGTATATGCTGCAGTAACTAGAATGTCCAGATAATTCCACATAGGTTTTCCTTAACAAGTGCCATTGTGACAAGTACTGGCTGTGTTACTCGATTTTATAATATTTGCTTATAATTAAAATATTTTTTTTTCTGTGGTTTCACACTTACAGATTTCAGTGCATTCTATATTTCTGCCTTAATTTCAGGCTGGGTGTGGGGGGAAGATTAGTTATTTTCAATAATTACTTCAGGGCATTTGTTATGTTGTACACATAAACATTTTTCTGTAAAAGTAGTAATAATAATAATTATTATTGAAATTTCCCCATTAATTATATCAGTATTCAATCCAAATACAAATATGTATCTTGGCCTATGGCAAGATAAAGCAGCAGGCAATGCACATTTGGCCAGAGCATTTCATTGTCTTTCATTGCGAAGTGTGACTAGTTTGCACATCTGTGTTAGTGTGTGGGTTCTGATCAGGAGCTCTGTCATCTCCAGTTACTCTATCCTGTGGTTCACACTGTGAAGCAAACAGTCCTGGAGCACTAGTTGTGCTTCCCTCCCATAATGGTGGGAACCAGCAACTAATAGGACCAGATTAGAGGCAGTTCAGAATAAAACAAACAAATGCAGACAGCATGTGTTTAGGTCCACTATACAGATCTGTCCTTACTGGTCCTTCTTGCTAATATGGGCATAGCTTATGTCTGTCTAAAACAGAAGCAGAAAAGAAAGAGGGAAGAAAACAAGTACAACCTGAAATACTGTTGGGCTTGTAGCCCTAAGAAAAAATGGAGAACACTTTTGTGAGAAGGGATGGTCTGAGAGAAACATGGAATTTCTGGGGCAATGCAGTGCGTCTTTGTTTGATTTCTTCCCTCACCCCCAATTTGGGAAAATATTGTTTTGGTTCTTCCAGTAAATAAGCAGAAATTTATTAAACAAATATCTGATAAAACATCATGATAAAATGATGCTGTTCCTGGCAACAATTAAATTAAAATAATGATCTCTATGTTAGAACATATTGCCACAGACATTAATAAAAATCTGTGTTTGGACATGTATTGAATAATTTATTATGTAATTTGAATCCTAAAATTTCACTATGGCAAATCTTTAATAATTTTTATTTCAAATATAGAAAAGATAGCTGGGCTGATCTTTTGATATTTCAATTTATGAGGTTACTACTCAGTTCAGATGATGTAGTTTTGCATGTTATATAAATGATTATGGAGTATATGCAGTGATTGCTTAATTTCTTCCCAAAACAGTAGGAGTGTTTTCTTTGTGTGTTTCTTTCCTTATGTTGTTTACAGGAGCGTCACTTTTTGTTAGTACACGTGCAGATCATTTGAGAAAGCAGCAATCTAGCCCAAAAGTGTGTGGCTTATCTACACTGAAACAAAATCAGGATGGGCCTAGTTTAAGAATTATTGTGTAGACATTAGAAAGACAAATGAGTCACTAATACTAGTTCTGGTTACAGTTTTTACAGATTCTGTTGGTGCTTAATAACACCACACATCTTGTTCGTTTCATGTTTTCTAATCCTAGATTTTTAGTGCACTAAAAGTAGCAGATAAAACTGAGTGGAGAACAGCAGCAACTCAAATAGAAAGAATGAAAGGATTAGTCCATGCTTGTAGAGGGTTATCAACCCAAATGTCAGCATTTTTTAATGCTGTTCATATCAAAGACTGTCAGATGAGCACTACATGAGAGCTCTTGGTTTAAAAAAAGAAACATTGATTGAAATATACTGCAGTTTGAGTTTCAGCATCCTCGCTCAATACATACATATAGCTTCATACTCTGTATGCCACTGAAGGCTGGCAAACTCAGTGAAGTACTTACAGAAATGTCAAATCATGATCTTCACTTGGTGAACACTTGTCTATCTGATTCCTCCTAGTTAGTGTTAGATTTAAGGGAATATTACCAGCAAATGGAAAAGCTACTAAAATTCCAAGTTCACGCTCATGCAAATGTACAAATGATTTCACATGCTGTTGCATATTTCTGTGTGCCTACAATGCACGTATTATTGTATACACATCTTAGTGAAACTATATGTAATGATAAAAGTATGAAGTTGCTGTAAAGCAGTGTGATATGAAAAACAAATTTTTAAACACTGGAAAAAGCTTAAATATGTAGTTCTTAAAAAGAAGTGGTAGAAGACATTTTAAAATAAAATAGTGGTCTGCAGGTTGATTATGTGATTACATCTTTGGCAGGGCTTTAGTGATGAAGTTATATGGTCAACTGAGAGAGACCAGTGCCTTAGGAAACATATCTGTGTGTGTACAAGTTCCATAAAAAAAGCAGAAGGCTTTTAGAGCTGTGGCTGGAACACTTACATTGCTTACACTATATCAGGCAGGACATTGCTCAGCCTTTCCTCTTTTCTTTATTATTTCTGGTTTACCTCTTCTGGTCAGGCTGTCTTAACATGTCTGCTTGGCCAACCAGAAGGGGCCCTTTATCTTTACAAGAGCCTCAAATGTAGAGAAGATAAATTTAAGTATTACCATTGTGAAGAGTGATAACTGCTTGAAGAACAGTAATGCCAGCATTAAAACATTATGAAGCTTGTTTCTTGTTCATTGCCTTCATGCCAAGTTAGAGGGATGAAACTGTCTAATAAGTTTTTCTCTGGCTCCATTTCTGTAACACTGAGCATCTCACGTCTTTCCTGCATGGGTAAGAAAAGCAGTTCTCTCCAATATACAGGTGCAACAGTGGATCAGTTACTCACCAGAGATAAAGTTCTGTGTGGCAGAGGAATGTATCTGGCATTTGTTGTTCCTCGTTGCAGTAGGTTGGTTAAGGTCCCTTAATTTCTCTGACAGCTTGCACAAGGTAGAAAACCTTCAGCAATCTTTGAGAGAGGGTTGTCAGCAGCCATTCTTAACATGGTTTACAAAGCCAAGCCAGGTACTTCCAAGCAGCTGTGATGGGATGGCACAGGAGAATTGGGTTGCATAGCTATCCCTTGAGTGAACCACAGCATCTGCCTTTCTATTTTGCAGCTGGGAACTATTGTAAAGCAAAGTACTGAAGGATGTAATTAACATGTAGTGGAGGTCTTCAGCCCTATTTTTTCTTAGCCTCCTAGTTAGTACATGGAAGAATTGTCTGCCCTCCTCTTCTGTGTTCAGTATCCCGTAGTACAGTGTCACAATACAAGACAGAATTTAGTTGCTACAATTGAAAGTCTTATGTTGCTATTTACAGGCTATTTTCCATTTAACTTTTCATTCTTTTGCTGTAACACACACAACTTTTTAATGAAGTGTTGAAGCTTGTGGTTTTAATTAATATCTCCAGCTGGTTAACTATTTGTATATTTCCATAGCAGGAAAGCATCTGTGTAAATTTTATTATGATCAGAAACATCAGAAGCAGCAGTTTTATACCTTGCAGTTGAAAAGATGATGGAAAAGCTCCAAAGAGTTGCCATTAAACCATTGCTGAATTTTATTGCCAGCATTTTCCAATAAGAATTGATTAAAACTAAGTGACTGTGTTGATTTGTTTTCATTTGACCATGTTATTTTGTTTTGATTTATTGGTTTTGGTTTGTTGTTTTTTTTAATGCTGCAGATCCTGCCCAGTATTGTAGAAGCTGTGTAGCATCTACACTGGAAAATAAGGCAAATGGTAAAGAGAATTTTTTCCTTTTTTTGATGAACATTACAGATATTTTTAGCCTTACATTTAGTCCTCTTCTGGCTAGGGCTGGGGGTTCTTGATGGCTTTTGGAAAAGGTTTATAAATGAAAAATTTCTTAAGTTTAAATCAGTTGCTGTTTATAAATTACTGTCTGAGATTCTGCCACAAATTATGTCTGAATTGAGAAAATGGTAGTGGCTGCCAGACTAGACTCATTCATGTTTCAACTTGAGCAGAATTATGGTCTGGGTCAGTGGCACATGCAACTCACTTCACATTAGGCAGACTCCTGAGTAAGTTGGGCAAGTGAGTTGCATGAAATGACGTCATGATCCAGGCATCCTTTTGAATTCTAAAGGTTTCTCTAGTAGTTTATTGTTCTGGAGAAGTGGTTATAGGATAGTACAGCAGCTGAAATTGTGGATAAGGAAATTGTGTGATCTATTTAAAACATCAATTTATCTGTCTGCCAAGGTTCATCTAGCAGCACTGGAACATTGAAGGCAAAGTAGTTAGTTGCTTAATTTGCATACTTATAATGTTTTGCATACTATTTTAAACATCTCTTTTAAGATATTGTGTAGACTTAGTGCTGGTTAGTTTTCCTGTAAAAGGTTTCATTGGACAGAAGAAACAGAGGTGGGAGATGCAGAGTCATTGTCCCACCAAGCAGAGCTAAAGGCAATGACTTGGTGAGCCAGAGCAAGTTGATAGAATTTGAAGGTAGATAGCAGATTGTATGGGGAGCATCCTTTCTGGAGGGGAGAATGCTGCAGAACTGGACGTTCTCCTTTCTGCTAGGGTCTCCTATGTACATTTGGTTTTGTATTTTCCCATGCTTCACAAAATCAGGTTGGCTGTTAGCTGTAATTTCCTTTCTCACAAACTCTTTTCTTTACTTCTGTTTAGTAGCTCTTGTCTTTGTTTCATCTCCAAAAAATTCCTTTTAGAGTTATTTTCCTGAGCTGCAATTAAATTTTAGTCTTATCTGAAGCTGCCTTCTGAAGGAACATGTTAATTCTTCACAAATAGGAATTAAAGGTAAATCTGGCTTCTCAAAATTGCAGCAATAGTTTGCAAAGAGTTTCCTTATTTGTTGACTTGAAGCATATGGAGATCTTGGATTCACTGATGAGAGTGTATAAATATATATTGATCTATCTGGATATAAATCTATCTGTACTTCCCCATCTAATTTTTTTTTTTTTTTTTTAAATCTACAGCCCCTATGGCTGTTAGGCTAGAGCCTCTATCACTTCATAAAAACAACATTCATCTGTGAAGATTGTTCTTTTGACAAGCAACTAAACATAATGGAATATTAAAGTTTCCAGAGTAGGATCCTTAGGGCTTTGTTTGACTTTTCCTTTTTTACATAAAAACTATACAAGGAAATGAAGTAATGATGAGGGTATGATGGGTGTGTGTCCCTAAAACTGTACCTCAAACAGGAGAGATCAACATAATGAAGCCATTAGCCCACTGAATTCTTCTCTCAGCTATGGGGGTTTTCTTGTTTGGTTGGTTGGTTTTTTTGAACTCTTTGAGGAACCTTACCAATGAAGGTAACATTGTAATTCAGCAAACTTAGCAATCTGTGTGCTGCATAACTGGGAAAATTCTTAGGTAGTAAACCTTTCCAAACTGGTGGAAGAATTTATTTTTTGTATTATGTGATCATAAATAAATAAAATCCACTTCCACAACAGAGTCAGATATGAATTAAACTCAGCCATGTCAAATTCATGACAGTGACCACCAATAGGTTTGCTGCTTCAAGCTTGAACACTATCTAAACCCATATTTTTGGGTCTGTCCTAAAATGCCAGTTGCCTAAGGATATTGAAGGTATTTTTTGTAGTGATAGTTCTTGTTTTGTGTAAATTTAGGAAATGCATTTGTTGGGACAAAGGTAGCTATCTCAGTGGTTCTTCTGGGTTTATTAACTAAGAAAGCAAATCTGGAATTGTTTTTCACCAGGACATTATATTCTAGTATTGTTACATAGTTTTGGGGATTTTTTCTTGTTTGATCAATATACAAGAATTACAGTGTTGGACTCAGGTCTGTTTGAAACACTTCTGTTCACATTTCAAGTGTAGAGCTATCAGTCAAACTGGTCACATTTTTGGGTGTCGTGTCACATCCAAGAGTAAACAACATTTTTTTAGTGACTGAAAAGGTTAGCTTATATGTGGATTTGACATCACATCCACTTGTTACCAAGTTTCCTTCTGACAAGCTGTAAATAAGAGTTTTCTCACTGATTTATGTTAGGAAATAAAACGACATGTTCTTATTTGTCATAATTATTTTTTTCTCATTTTATTGGTCTGTGAAAGAAGAGACTGTTTTGTTAATAAAGGTATAGTATGTTCACATAAAAAGTAAGGAATAACAGTACCTGCACTAATCATGGTGCTGTGGAGTGTCAGAGCAGCAAGTGAAAACTCTCAATGATTTCAGAGTTTGAACAGAGTAATTTTAATCCTGATGGTGTTTTGGTTTTCTGTGCATAATTCACAAATAATAAAGTTTGAATAGTGTCAAAATTTATAGGATGCAGTTCTCAATTTTCATCTTTATCCCATTAAGTAGGTAGATAACATAGTTTACTGCATTTTTTTATTAGTACATAAGAACATTAATTTCAGTGTCTTAGTGAAGTTAAGGAAGAGCATGGCAACTCAGCCTCAGTGGTGCCACACTGAGCATTTCTTTAACATGGATGAGGCATTTAAAGAAGGCACAGTCATTTCCATCCCCTGCTGTTTTTATACTTTGCTACTGATTCTGTCAGAGGCCAAGCATACATTTGGGGTTATCTGAGTTGTTTGAAGACATGACTTTCTTCTCCTAGAGCAGGGTAACAATTCAAAGCATAAAAAACAATGGATGTAACAATGCACTGTTGCTTTCTGTATATGATCACAAGCTTTAAATTCAGGAAAATGGAATTAGTTTTGAAACTGAAGCTCTTAAAACTGTATCTGTTAGTAAGCAATACTGTATCCTGTAACTTGTTCTTTGGTCAAGATACAGATTGCTTTAGCAAAGCGCTGTTGTTTTATATGTTCTGAATGAAAATAGATGTGTCTGAGCAATACAGGAGCATAGGTAAACAGAAAAGTGTTGATGTATGAAAGAGATACTTTAGACTGAATGGCTAGCAATAAAGAGAAAATCTGAACCAGGCTGCTGTATTCTGAAGTGGAGCTTGATCACAGGCATTTCAGAGGTTGTTAGATCTTGTCAGTGGTTTCCTGTACTTTTCTTCACTAGCTGGTCGTAAAATATTTATTTGTATGTAAATACTAAAATCTGACAATTTCACTTTCCACTGAATGACTTAAACATGTAGGTAAAACAGCTACCTACATGGAAAAGGCAAGTTGCATGAGCTTCTCATAATCTCCTGGAAAGCAGCAAGGAGTTTTTTATCATTCTGAAAATAAATCTGATACCTGTGGAAGGAAAATAAATAAATACTTATTTCTCTCTCACAACTATTTTCAGTGGACATTACCAATTGCATTCCCAGATTCTGCTAAATGTAGTTATTTGGTCTTGGCATTGATTTCAGGAGGAATTTTTTCCTGGAATGAACCCGCAGGACCAAGTACCTTATCTGTGATTCAGGTTTTAGGGAGGGGTTAAGTCTGTTAGACGTATAATGCAGCTCACTGCCAAATACTTGCAATGAATAAACTGTATGTGCCAAATGACATGTTTATGATTGTGGTCCAGAGAGATTGTTGGGTGATAGTAATAAAATTTGGCTTCAGTGCACAGTTCCCCAGATCTAACAACTTAATGGAAGTGCAGATGTATTTGATATTTGCTATTCAGGAGAAAATATGTTGGTCAAGTTGGAGGTGTTAGGAAAAAACACTTTGTCAAAACCATAATTCCTGTGGCAGTGAAGGCACTGGGTCTCTATCTGACATTGATCATACTGGATTGGGAAATAAGCTTAAGAGTTTGTTTTCAGCTACCTTTGCGTAGAACTTTCCAGAACTTTATATTATCTATTTTGATGATTCAGAGATTATTTTAAAATCCTTCATTATTAAAAATCTGGTACTTCTGATGCATTTTTAAGAGCAAAGTTAATAACTTTAAAGAGCCCTTTTTTATCTCCTGCCAATTCTTCATATGTCTGCAAATGCAATATTGTTCCCAAATATATTCTCTTGTTATTTTTCCAGTGTAGTTCTTATTATTTCATGGTTTTGAGCACCTACTTTTGAATCTATTAATACGGCTGAATGGGGGGTTATTTGGAGACATGTTTAAGATTCAAGCTCTGATGGGTGGTGATAATGATGATGGGGGAGTAGAGAAAACACTGACTTTTCCCTGTGATTAGAGCTTCTGAATGAAAGTGAAATGACTCAATTTATATTAAATTAATCACAGGGAAGCAATTACTGCCTGACCTGTTTGTAATAGTGTTGCTATAAGTTCCTCACTATGGAGCTCTGTGATTTAAAACATTATAAAGCAATCACTCATCCCATAAGAATGTAAGTTCATAGTGTAGCACATTGAAATTAGAGTGAAGGATATTGGTGATTTAAGTAGACATATATACCTTGAGGGGAAGTAGTGACCAAGTAACCTGTCCTAGTACTGGAACTATTTATCACTTTTCCTTGTGCTGAACAGATGCAGATCAACTGTCCTTTCGGTGATTCCATGATAGAAAGATGAGATACAGTAGATAGACTTCATTGCAGGATCACAATATAAGAATCAAAATTATTGGTACTCCTAACCAAGGATCAGACTTCTTAAATTAATTCAGCTTAAGTTTGATTAAAAACTGCTGAATATATATACAGCAGTGAGTTCAAAACATACAGCACACTGCATCTTTGGAGTACCTTGCAGTTAGAATTCATCATACCAGTTCCCTTAAGTGTAGGTGGGCTTAAGCCATGCCTATTTCGGCACTAAAGAGACATTATCACCTGCAGTATTTTGTTGTTATGTTAATATTTGCTTTTTTGTGTTTGTTCTTTAAATCAATAATCATAGAATCACTCATGTTGGTAAAGATCCTTAAGATCATGGAGTCCAACCATAAACCTAACACTGCCAAATCCACCACTAAACCATGTCCCTAAGCACTGTGTCTAAATGTCGTTTAAATACCTCCGGAGATGGTGGCTGGAGCACTTCCTTGGGCAGCCTGTTCCAGTGCTTGGCAACCCTTTCAGTGAAAAAATCCTTCACAGTGTCCAGTCCTGAAAATCTTCAATGCAACTTCTAGATCTAGAATCATCTTTTGAAAAGTCATACACCTACCAGTCTTTCTTGATTTTGGAGTATAGCATTATTCTAATAATATTTAATAATATTTTTAATATTAATATTTTAAATAAAAAAATCAGGTTTTTTCATGTTAACTAATTTTGTAGTTATATTCTCTATAGTATTGCTTTAATATTCTCAAAGCTATAGTCAGATTAACAAGAAGACTTTCACATCAAATTAATGTATTATTATGGTGATTTTTAAGATTTTTTGGTCAGTCCTGTTTTGCGAGGGACAAAGTCATTGGAAAACTGGAATAAAGGAACTATTTTGAATTGGGATTGAATTACAATTTTTTTTTTTTTTTCCAAGGAAATAAGTTGTTCTTCAGGAAAAAAATAATGTACAGCTGAGAGATCTGGGACTCTTCAGCCTGGAGCAGAGAAGGCTGAGGGGAGGACTTATTAATACCTACAAGTATCTTACAGAGTGGGTGCAGGGAGGATGGAGCTACTACTTTTCAGTAGTTCCCTGTGACAGTATGAGGAGCAACAGGCACAAGCAAAAGCTGGAACATAGTAAGTTCCACTTAAATATGATAAAAAACTTCTTTACTGTGAGGGTGACAAAGCACTGGAACAGGCTTCCCAGGGAGGTTGTGGAGACCCCTTCTCTGGAGATGTTCAAGACCTGCCTGGATGCAGTCCTGAGTAATGTGCTCTAGGGGATCCTGCTTTAGCAGGGGGGTTGGACTAAATGAACTCTAGAGGTCCCTTCCACCTCTGACAATTTCGTGAAACATCAGTCTGAAACTTTAACCTTTAATCCTGTCTCTGAGAGACAGTTTGGTGTCATATCTGTGTCCCCCAGATGTTTCAGGAATCTAGTTGAGTAAATCAATAGGTCATCAAAGCAAGCTAGCAAAATAGAAAAAGTACTATTCTACTGTGTTGTAAAAACTAGCCCAGTGTGGTGGGACATTTTTCAGATCAGATGTGCTCAAATAATAAATTCTCAGGTACCAGACATGCAGGATTTTGTCGAGTTTCTCTGCAGCAGTCTCCTGATGGTTATCTATGCAGAGAGATTTCTCACTGCTGAACACTGGTGGGCAAAAGATGCAGAGAGCTTTCTCTGTGTTTCGATATGATGAGATATTGAAGTCATGCTGGGGAATATTCAGTCTTTAATTATTCCTATTCTGAGCCAGGACATTTTGTCAATAAAATTTTATGTCCATTTCTGTTGTAATAAGAGAAACAGGGAGAATCACCAAACAGGAAGAAAAGATTGAGCAGAAAGTAAGGCAGGTGGAATGAGAGACTTCCCTGAGGACAGATTCCAAATGCAAAGGTTGGAGCATTTGCTGATTGTGGTAACACAGGTCAAAGGCAGATGATGAGCTGGAAGCCAGGGAGAGCAGGGAGAGGTGTAGCTGTCAACAGAGCAGATGAGATTTGTAGTTGATTTAGCAAAAAAAAAAAAAAAAAAAAAAAAAAAAAAAAATTACGTTGATGAAAAAAAGTATGTGTGAAGGAAGGATGAATGTAGTAAATACCTTTGATTCAAAAAGAGGAAATTAAAGGCTTGCTGACTTCCAGATAGGAACTGGAAAGGAAGATGCTGAGAGAAAATAGTCCTAAAGAATGAGAGAATAGGAGGATGTGTAAAAATATGTTGAAAAAGGTGGTATTTAGCCCTTTCCCTGAGTACGCTAATGAATTCCAACCCTTATCTCTTAAAAATATTTATTTTGTGTCAAATTAATTAATCAGGGTGATTAAAAGTTTAATTCTCAAGTTTTTTGTTTTGTGAGAACTGACACTTTTTATTATTGTTAGCTACTTTCATACTTCAGTTTGACCACCATAAAAAATGAATAACCAGTTTTTAAAAAACTTCAACATGTAGTTCTGTCTGTCAGACAGGACACTGACAAATTTGAAAAATGCCAGTAAGGGAAATAGATTCTGCTATTTTTTCCTCAGGGAAATAGGATGTCTTTTAATCTCTTTTCTGGAATGAGTAAAACTGGACAAAAGAAATGTCAGACTCATTGAGAAATCCTTCTCTTTCCCCAGGGAAATTATGCAGCATGGCTCTAAGCATCAGGTAACTTTTCAGGCCAAAAGACAAGTACAACTATCCAGAAATGAACACCATTTGTTTTTTCCTGTTTTGCTCTGCTGTCTAATGTCTAGCTATAACTTAATCAAAATACTTTTGTAATTGGCAGCTTAATTGCAATCCAAAAGCCATATTGTGAGGCTATTTCTCTTAGTATCTCCAGGTAAGTAATCATAAAGGTAATGCTACTTCAGTGTGTCACCTGCTGCCGTAGCCAAGACAACACCCAGATGTCATAGTGTCAGAGTAATACTCCCTTCAGTTGGTCACACAGAATCACAGAACTACAAAGGCTGGAAAAGACCTTTATGATCATCAAGTCCAGCCTATGACCAACACCACCACACAGTCTAGACTGTGGCACTAAGTGCCACATCCAGCCTTGCCTTGAACACATCCAGGGGCGAAAAATCTATTAGTATGGAAAGGTGCTTCATTTAAGACTTTATTATGAAAAATAAAGCTAAACTTTACTGATTGCATCTGTTCATTTCTGAGAGGAAACTCTCTGAGAGATTACAGTAGTAATATTTTTTCATATTAGCAGTGATGACACAAAGCCTAAAAAGCTGCGAATAGGGAAGTCTTGATTATTGTCTGTGATTACAAAGGCTGATTTGGGACCATGCACTTTGCCTGTTTCCTGTTCTTTGATAAGGAGGAACGTTCAAGAAAGAAAGAAAATATTGCCATTAAAACGGTGTATTTTGATGTGTGGCTTTTCCAAATACCTGTGTAAAGTTTGTTTCCTTGTAAATGACAATCAGCACCACAAACTGTTCCACGGCTACAACTTATTATCTGGTTGTGTCCCTTGTTTGAAAAAAAATTTCTAAATCAGATGTTTCAGCAATTAGTAATAATTGCTAACAGTGTAGACACTTCATATAGCTACTGCTGCTACTAAGGAAAAAAGGCATACTCTCAATGTCAGACTAACAATACAAAAGATATTTATACAATAAGACTTTGCATTTGTTTGTTATGCTATTACTTTTTATTTTAAGCTATCCACAAAACTAATCCTTGATACTGTTATTCCTGGCATTTGATGGGAGTGGCAATTCATCTGATAAAGATAGTAATTTATGCCATGGCATGCAGGGAGTGCAAAATATCCAGTTCTCTAGCAACAAACATTCCACTTTGTTATGCAGCATTGTAGTTAGGCTCCTAAGAATGGTATGGTAATGGAATACTAGCAAATTCCATTTTATTACCTTATGCAGAAGGGACCAAGAAACTTTTTTACCCACTTCAAATGGTTAAAGTTTGACCCTGTTATTACAGTCCTGTGTGTTTTGCTAGATGTCTGTATTTGCTTCAAGAGTAAGAAGACTGATGGATGCTCACTTCTATATATCACTTGGATTCCTTCAGCTTTCTGTTGTGAGGAAAATGCGTCTTCGTAATTATTTCACTTCTTTTGTAGAGTCACTTTGGGCTGTATAGAAAGAAAAATTTACTCTAAGTCAGTAGAATGACATGTCAGGAAAAAAGTGGTCTGTAAAGTGTGTTGAAAACTAGTCAAGGCAGTCTTTGTGTCCTGAGTTACAGATCTGTTACTGGAAATAGATGTGGGGAAAATTCACCTGTGTGGTTTCCTATATGATTGTGTGCTGATTTTATTGAGTTCACTTAGTAAGATTATTTGTGTTATTAAAGTAGAGTTTCTAATTTACTTAAAATCATAGGTTTTATTTATTCTAATTTCTCCAAATGAAAAAAAAGTGCCAGTTGAGGACTTTTTTTCCCCTTGATAGTATTAACTTTAAGGCACGATCTTACACATGTTAAGAATTACAAAATAAACAAACTACAAAGTAATCCAAAATGGAGTTACTTTACATTTTATATATTAATTTTCAGTAAATTTTGTTTGTCCAGTGTCAAATGCATTTTGGAAGTAGATTAAAAAAAAATCTAAAATGATTATAGTAGGCTGAATAGTTATAATTTTTAAATTATTTAATATTCTGTAGTAGTAAATTTTTAATAGTATTTGTTAAAAACAACCTTCTTACCAGTAAAGTAAAAAAACAAGCTAAGGGTTAGTTTGATAAAAGATAGTATTAATATTTACAACATTGTCAAAAGCAATAGAATCTGATAATAGAAATACCCAGTGTTTGTGATGAGTTGGGTAGTTAAATCCCTCCTGTGAATGGGATGAGTTCCATGATATGAGACAAAAAACCAAACCAGGGCTGGGCTTAGTAATTAATTACAGGTGTTTGCTACTTGCAGTCAAGATTCCCCTGTTGTTCCATCAGATACAGTTACAGGCAGCTATGTCTTCGCTAGTCCTGTGACTACTTTTGAAATGGGTTTTATGTAGTGACAGGAAAATAAGAAATTGCTGCCTAAAATGATAATGATGTTATTTTTTTGTTATTTGGACTATTTAATCGTGTTTATAAAGATTATCTTTTTCCAGTATTTCTGATGATTCATGATAGGCCTTTATGGAGGGGTAGCTAATATTTTGTGGTTATCCCACAATCACTATGCAGTGTTTGTACCTCAGAAACAAACAACTGCAAACAGCTACAAATAATGGTATTGTATGCAGATTCATGAAGCAACCAGAAGGTGAATATTGCCATTCTAATGGAGATAGTTAGGTAAAAGTTACTGTTATTTAATTTTTTAAAATTATTGATACATATATTTACAATGTCGGGAAACTTGCTTGTTTTAAAATTTGAGTATGCAATATATTGCTTTAAAGAGTTCTAAAATATCTCTCACACTATTGTTCATTCTCCTGTCTTTTACACACTCTGCTGCTCATACCACTTTGTTCCCTTTCCACTTCAGTGGTATACTAAATAAAAATTGAAGTCCCTAGATACCTGAAATCCTTTCCTTTTCTGGCACTTGCTTGGTATAGAGTTCAGCAGCTTAGAGGATATTTTAGGGTAAATATGAAATAAGAAAATGTATTCATGGTTTTGCTGAATTATCTGCCTTCCATACTAATAATTTCCTAGGCCTACTTGTCAGTCCTTAATAGTACACTTTTATCCTATGGTCCTTTGTAGAGGTTTGAATGCCCCTTACCTATGGGTACCACTTTTTCTTTCATAAACAGAACCCCTGGGGATTTATTGCTCATGGATGTGAACTGCTTAAATTGAGAAGCAATGAATTTAAGTATAATGTTTGTGATCAGATCATAAGGTGGTATAAAAGGCATAGTTAGATTAAAAAAAAAAAGCAAATATACTGAGCTGAGTTAGTTTTGGATCTTGTTTGTCAAATGTAACTTCTGCATAAAGCACAATTCTCTCTTTGCAATTTATTTTACAGAACAGGCACTGAGATTGTCAATGGTAGGGCTTTTTCTGTGGTGACTTAACAAAAACTGATAGGATTGGAGGGAGGACTTGTGAAATAACTGACACTACTGATCCTATCTGGGTTTGTATCCAAGCCTTTTAAAATGAAACATAACAAAGAAATTCTCAGCATGTACTTGCAGTGTAACAAAATAGAATCAGTCCATTTGCATATTCCCTGCTTGTATGTTCAACAAAATGCCTTCAGCTATTTTTTTTTGCTGAAAAATTCAGATTTATTATTAATATTTTCAATTTAAAAACACATTTTAGTATCTCATTCTAAAATAATTTCTTTCATACAATTTCTTTAATGTTTCCCCATTTCTTTCATATTTTCTTCTGTCTTTTGGCTGGAAGAAGTAGTTGGGGAAAGGTAAAACTGAAAAAAGAACTTGAGGAAACGTAAATTTCCTCCCACTGTTAAAAACTGAAAATAATTGTTCAAGCCAAGGAAAGATGTTTATAGTTTTAATTTTCCATTCCTTTGTTTTAGTTTGCTCAGACAATTTTTCATCTTTATAGAGACTAAAATTACTTTTAATGAAGATGAAGAAAGGTAGTTCCTGGGTTGTTTTGTGACTGGAAAATACTTGGCATCAAAAGGTGTGAGATACTGTGCTTCAGAATTTAAGAACTAGAAAGTAACTGTGGAGAAAATGCAATTGTTATGGGTGAAAATAATGGTTTTGTGTATTCAGTGATTTATTGTATTCTGTGTAAAGTTTTAAAACAAACTGAAATTGTTAAGCTTTTAGCTCTGTTCAGATTGGTAAAGCTATTTCTTACAGAACTTCAGTACAGTCAATAGACTTATGAGAAGGATGATTTTGACCTGTTTGTGCTCTTATTGATGCATTAGTGACTATGCTAATACCAAGTCTGGAAAGCATTTTAATTTCTTCTAAATCGATTGCAGATATTAAGTAATTAATGTCTTTTCTAGTAATTTCAATCTAAAAAAAAGAAATTATTTGATGAAAGCTGTTTAAAGTTAGACTTTATTATTGGCATAAACTAGAGCTACAGCCTTTTTCCACGGTAAGGAAACATCTGCTTGTTTTAAAAGCTTGTAGTTTACCACCGGAACTTTAGGGCAATACCTGTAGTAAAAAACAACAATTAAATTAATGAAGTAAAAACATCAGTGCATACAAAAGTTAGTAAAAAGCTGTAACAAACCTTTTAAATTTTTATTGCAAAAGTATGTCCTTTTCCTTGTCCTGTGGATGCAAAGTAGTAAGCATTTATTTGAAACTGTGTAGGAACATGCATAAGGCTGACTGAACAGGAGATATGCTTCATTCCAAACACTTGCCATTGGCTCTAAGGTCTTCTGTTTGAGTAGATCTATTGATATTGCCTGGTTTTATATTCTACTGTGGGATTCTACTTCTCAAAAGAGACATAACTAGAATTACTTAAATAGTTTCATGTGTTTTTTTTTTCCTTATCTTGCTCTCCGGTATTTTTACTTACTATTGTATTTTGCTTCAGAATTCACTCTCATGTCTGTTGATTATTTCCTGCTTTAGACATGTTGTACAAAATACTCTGAAGTCAACAGAGTGTAATCAGCTGTCTCTGTTTCTTACTATCTTGTGTCTTTGGTTTCAAAATGGTACAACTGTGAAGTAACTCTAGCAAAAACTGATGGTAATTTTTTTTTTTCTTTAAGCATTATCTCAGGCGACTTCTACTTTATTGAAATATTAAAGTGTTTGAATTTTTTTTTTTTAAGTCTTAGCATCCTAGAACAACTTATGTTGAAGTGCACCTCTTGAGGTCTTCTAATCCAAACTTCTTTTCAAAAATAGGGTAACTAGGTCAAATCGCTCAGGGCCTTGTCCAGCCAGGTTTGAGGCTGTCCAGGGACAGATACAGCATTGCTTCTTTATTTGGTAATATTCCTGTTTAACTTAAGCTCTTGTCTTGCAAATAGCCTTGTGATTTCTAGAGGAAAGAAATTTTTTCTTTTCAGAAAAGAAAAGGGGGAAAAAAAAAAAGAAAATAACTTTTTCTTCCAAAAGACTGTCTATTTGAAAGACTCTAGTCTTTCCCTGTGTTCATCAGGGATATGCATGCCAAAAATCTATGCATTGATCACCTCTGTAGCTGCTAAGTGGTACTAAACCTTGTGTCCTTATTGGCCTCCTTGGTGCTTTGTGTGTCCTGTTTGCTGTATAAATATTGACTAGCTTAACTGCATAATTGTATGAAAGCTGTTACTGATTTTGATGTATTCAATTTTCAAAAGTCACAGAATTCTCCAGAAATAAAATGAAAGAACTACAAGTTGATAGAAGTTTTTAACTAATATTAAAACACACAGAACAAGATGAAGAATAATTTTGAAACGAAGAGAAATTTATTTACATTTTTTCAGTACCAGATATTGGCAAAATTGTCATTGACATGACATTTTCCTGAAGGAACGGTTTTCTTTAAAAATTTCAAAAATTCTTAGAACAACTGCAATCTCAACTGTTCTAAATATTGTGTAACTACTGTGTTTATATAATTTCCATGTGGCATAACATCCTTTTGATGAGATACTTGGTATTTTTTGCATGTAGCTCTTTGATCCCTATAGTTTTTTACTCCAGACTTACCTTTGTGATGCCTGTATTCTTCTCTTACACCATTGTGATATCCAGTGACCCCTGTGTTAAAAAATTACTCTACTTGGTATCCTCTAATGGAGCAGAAAAAAATTATTATTTACTTATAGCTTTGTCTATCTCTGGAACCTGAGTGCATGCATGCAATAAAGACTTGACTTTGATACTGGTTGTGCTTAAATGCAGTACCCAGACTTTATATTAGGAGGTGTCTGGAAAGGGCACTGACAGGAAACTGTTTTTCTTCCTTTTTGCCTAGTCTCAGACAGGATTTGTTTCCTACTAAATCAAAACTGTGATTGACTTAAAATGTCAAAACCTACATTGTTGATTTATCAGATCACCACTAGTCTGTATACTTAAGATTACAGTTTATTACACAAATTAGGGAAATGTATTAAAACATTTTCAAATCAATGAATTTTTAGCACAATTTGTATGCTTTCTGTAGTATTGTGGTGATCCATCAGATGGTGCTGTTAGGATTTTAGATGAATGCTTAGTCTGGTTTGTGCTCATAAGAGCTGTCAGCTCTTCATCCTGTTTGGCATTTTCTATTTTAATTTAATTAGTGGAGCTTTATGGAAAGTTTTGATACTGTTCATACAGTGAAGGAAGCTGTGTGTGAACATATGGTAAATGTCAAATTCACTACTGATTTGAAAATATGCCTCTCAACAACTTTTATTAAAAATTGTGGAACATGCAAGAAGTTTTTTTCTTAGGTCTCATCAGTTCTTCACCAGTTCATACACTGTCCTCCTCCAAGTCAAGGTTTTACACAAGCATTCTCGAAAGCTACTTCTGCTTTTCACAGCTGCATGATATTCAGGTAGTGGTTCAAATAAGAGGGCATTGTTTGGAATCCCACAAGTATAAAAAGATACTTTTGCTTTCATCATTCAGCAATGATTTCCAGTTTGCTTCCAGGTGTACTATGAGCATATAAATTATTTGATCTCTGACCTTAGTACCTCACAAGGAAATTCTTCCCCATGTACCCTTGTGATAACAGGAAGAGTAAGAAGGGTTGGTGTATTTTCCCGTCCAGTATTTAAGGCCAGGCTGGATGGGACTCTGAGCAACCTCATCTAGTGGGTGGTGTCCCTGCCCATGGCAGGAGGGTTGGAACTAGATGATCTTAAAGGTCCCTTCCAACCCTGACAATTCTATGATTCTGTGATTTCCCTAGCCATCCTCTGTATTTGTATGTGGATACTGAGACTTCAAAAATGAAAGTATGTTTCTGAAATGTGCTTTTCAGACTTGCAAAGTTTGGGAGTTTTGTGACTTTCAGACTACAGACTACCCACTTGTTTATGTTTTTTTGACAGTAATGATAGAACAACACTAAATGAGCTTGTCTTGGTTTATATTGTTAAAATTGTTGTTATAATTTGTGTGTTGTTTTCTAAATAAATAAATTGTGACCAAAAAGAGTTACCAATGTACAAAATAGTATACTGCTTCCAGTGAGCCTGATGTGAAATTGCTCTTCTTTCCTAGTAGGAAAAAGATCACATCTTAAGAAAAACAGATATAGGATCTTTCATGTCTATAACTTTTTTTTAAGAATAACATTTTTAGAAAGAAGTTTTGCAGTTGTCCTGTTTGTTTTCTAGGCATAAGAGCTGACCAACTTTTATTATGCCAAAACCAAACAGCATTTGCTATTTATTGTGTTCTGACTGATTCACCAGAGTGACATAAAATTACATGTACCATGATCACTAACATTAGTAATTTGAACAGCATTTTCTGAGAGTCATGGTCTCATTGTGAATATTCTGCAGTGAGCTTTTTGACTGAAATATAACATTGTTCCCGCTGGCCAGTTTTAGTATGTTTTTTAATCTTCACTAAACAGAGCATTATTCATATAAAAATGCTTTAATGTCATGAGTGTAGAATGTTATCTTGAAGTGATCTTTACCTAGTTCATGAAGCCCTCATATTATTTAACTTGCTAGTGCTTTTAAATCCTTTGGGATTCAATGGTGTAATATAAAATGTTATTATTACCTTGTGGCATACAGTAAATGAGGTAATCACACGAATGGCTATAACTGCTATGTATGTTTTGATTATAATGTTTGATGCAAATATTTTTAAGGATGTAACAAAACCAGTGTTGTGCATTGGCATCCTAAAGCAATGCACACAATCAAAAAGTCATCCCGGTAAATGTTTATGCAGACAGAAATGGGTGGAATAAAATAGTTAATTTTCTCTTTTGATAAATACATCTTTAGCAGACTCAAATAGATTTTTACCTGTTCTTATGCAAAATAATAAAATGCACCAAGTTAGAAAAGTCTAAGTAATTTATTCTAATTCAGTAGAAAACTTGAATGCAACCACAGTTTTAAAAAAGACAGTATTATAAATTTTTATGTGTGCGTGTATGGATATTTTAAGTATTTCATTACCTTGGATGAGAAATAAAAGGTCATTTCTAAGCAAAAAATATTATAAATAGAAAAGGAGTGCTTCAGTTAATTGTTTCCATCAAATAACTTCAAAGAACATGAATAGTTTTGCACTGCAAGTGTCAGCAGATGCATCCCCTTTTTTATCATTGTTCAGGCATTTGAAAGTCCTGTATAACATGGGGGTTCTGCACTCTAAAAAACAAGTAGACCACTTTTCCTTCTTTCATAATAGAGACAAATGAGTGAGGTATCCCACTGTGCAGTCATATGAAATGAATTTAAATACTGTTCTGGAGACACGCTCAAGTGAAATGCAGAAATTTAGTTAACATAAGCCTTGTACCTCTATGGTTTTCTCTATAACGTGGCATTATGCACCAAAGCTTTAATACTGGGCAATCTGAGAAAATGTTAACAGAGCAATCTCTTACTTCAAAGCTACTGATTCAAATCAATCCCTGACACAGGTGAGAAAATACATGTGGAGGTAAGTCTATTTTCTAGTGATGTGCCTAGCACCATTTCACATACTGATACTTCACATTTGCTACTTCAAGCTTTATCTGGGGGAACAGAAGACAGAGTGATTCTTAAGCCATATACAAATCAGACCTACTGACAGATCTGATGAAGAAGTTTAGTTCTCTGATTTGGATCTTTATCACCTGTCAGCTGCTTTTTGGGATTTTTTTTCACACCGGAAGAATCCAGTTTTAAAGGCACTGTAGTACGTCCAAAAATATGATATTAAATTTTTAATAGTGTAATCAAATTAATACAATTATTTATTTTATTTTCTTTAAGGTAATATATTATAAAATTTTGGCTGGGAAGTGAATATAAGCCCTCACCCTGGAAATGCATTTAGAAACAACTCTGAAAGAGATTTTCCAGATGTCTGTAAATACTTAAATATTGCCAGGAATAGGGATGCAGTTAACAAATTTGCCTTTTTAATGTATGTAAATTCTAAATATTTTTACCTTTAAAAATGTATTGCTCAAATTTACCTATTCATCTCCAGATGAATCTCAAGTAAACATACAGTTTCAATAGTTCCTCTAAAAAGGCTAAAAATTTCACATGTGGAGAGCAGAAGGTAGTTCTGATATAAATGTTGTGTTTTCTCTTGAATATCTACTTCTAAAACTACTAAGTCCAGAAAAGTCACACTACATTCCATTTTTTATTATTTTCTTTCTGGTTTTGTTTGTTTTTTTAAAGTTTAAGAATCATGCTTCCACTTAACCCTGTGTCATTTGTTTTCCTGACCTATATTTTTTTACATGCTTGGGCAATGTTGCAGCTGATAATAGAAGTGCTAACCTGGGTGGTTAATGTAAAGGAAAACTCTGTAAAACTTGGCTTAATCTTGTCAAGGATGCATCAAATCCTGAAGCTTCTTTCATGATTTTGAATATTGATACATGTGTAACATGTCTTGCATTAAAATATTTCACTTTGCAGCTATATATACAGAAAAAGAATAGTATTTTCAATATACGGTTAAATTTAATTACATTCCTAAAAGACGTAGGGATGACCTGAACATAATTTTTAGAAATTTTTATGGAAATCAAGAGTCTGTGAATTGTTAAATCATGACGGACTGTGCCTGTACAGAGGAGCTGTGGAAGAAAGAAAAGTGAAACGTCTCTCCCAAAGTCATACTTACAGCTAGGCCAATACTGTATGTTTCTCCCATTGCACTGGGGGTGTTTGTCATAATTTCCTTACAGTCTGTTAAAACGAGTTATTCCAAGAACAGTACAGTGAAAGGAGAAAACATACTGAAACCCAGCAATTTATTTAGCATATCAATTGGTCAAGTAATGTGAGTCAGGAAAGGTATGGTGATGCTAATAAGCAGCTCTCAGCAGTGTCAGACATAGCTGTGTGTGCGGAGGTGATTTTTGTTAACATCCACTTTTCTGGCATATTATGGTGTAGTGAGTATCTTGAGACCCTGGCTATGCTGCATGGGCACGCTAATCTGCTGTAAATAGTAGGATATAAATGGTTCAGTAAGAGGCTTTCTGTAATTTTGCACCACTATCAAAAGAAAATATTTTGATGGTGTTCAATGCTATCCTTGCTGGGCAAATTAAAATTCTTGTGTAGGAATCAAGAGGTCTAGTGTAGATTAATATCTTCAAGAAGGAAGAACATAATATGATCTTCCACAGTCTAATGCCTTTATCTGAGCCAGCAGTTCATGATGCTGTGAACTGCTGGATTCAAGTGACCTTTCCAGTGATATTCAGAGCAAGTGGTAAGAATAACAAGTGTACACACAAAGCTGCCCTGAGACTCCCTCCTTCCTCCTTATTATTACTTAATAATATATAAAGACTTGCAATGATTGCTGCCACCAATATTCCCACAGTAACAATCTGATGATTGGTATCTCACTACTGGATGCAATTTCATTGTAGCTAAAAAGACAAAAAAAGGCTGCCTCTGCCCTATTAAGGGAAGATGCTGCTTTTTATATTCCTCTGGGATAAATTTTTATTGTATTGCCACAGTGGGCACACTCTATTAATACTTTATAAAGTCATTCTCTGGGAGGGTACTAAGTCAGAATTCCATTCTGTAACTGCTGTTTCGGTTTCACTCGGCTTAATTAATTTCTCTGCGTTCTGGCCCAGCTGATTCTCGTTGGATCCATAATAGTAAGAGAGCATCTTGAGAACAATTGCCACTGAATCAGCAGGTCTGATCTTAGATAAAATCATACAGATTCTCAAACCCCCTTTTCCTTAACTGAAATTGATTGATATGAATTAGGGGTATAAAATGCATGTTTTATGTATAGTGAATCTTACTTATCTATAGCTTTTCTGCTTATTTAGATGACAAGGTGAATTACCAGTGTGGTTTTTTTTTTTCTTCCCCCAATGGGATTAGGTTGAATGCTGATATATATTTTATCCACGTTCCAACTATGTTCTTTGCAGGATGAAGCGACTCAGAAATGCTTCATTAATATGATGCTTTTTCTGTGTGAGCATTTGGCAATAGCATCAGTAATTACTTGTCTGTCTCGTTTTTATAGAAATGTAAAGACAGAAGAAAACGTTATTATTACACTAACTTGAGTAAAGTCAGTCATCTTGGTATTTGTACTCTTGTTAGTGTGCAGGCTTTCTGAACAAAAAGAAGTCTGATAGACTCATGGTTTTAGAGCTGGCATATCTGGTGAAAATTAAAACCTCGCGAGATGGCTTCCGTAACAAATTTATAAGGGCTGTTACTAAAAATTTCTGCAAGTGATAAACCAGCAGTAATACAGAACACTTGCCAATTGCTCAAGTCAAGCCTTATGAATTGCATAGTTACTGCAGTTACATCTGGAAGAAGAGTGTTTACCACAATGATGGATTTTATTTCAAGCACTGTGCCACATGGTCTGTGATTTTGATTATTGCATCTTATTAGTGCTGTTTCCATGGGAAATCCTGATAATTGGAGACAGTAACCTGATGTAATCTATAGAGTTACAAATATGTGATCTGCTGATAAGGCACCAAAAAGTGTGTGAAATAAACCCCAAAGACAAGTTCTGCCTTCAGTGCATGACTGGCTGTGTCTTTTTAAAAGCCCTAAGTAGCTAATACATAATTTTCCCACTGGACTTAAGAGATGGTTTTATAATCCAAGTTCTGAATTTACAGTCTGGCATTTAGGCTCAGAGGGAAAAGTTGCATTAAGTGCTTTCTCTTCCTGGTTTGCTAACATACATGTATTAAAGTGAGGGTATACTCCTAAAGCCCTGTTGATAATACTGCAGTGATCTGTTATTGTGAGATGTTACAATAAAATCATCTTTATTCACTGACATAGAATAAAGTAGTGGTAAAGACTGAAAGAACCTGTTTTCCATTTTAGGGCCCAGTCTCATCTCTCTCTTGATTTTCTGGCCCCTGGTCAGCTTTAAGAAGAAAAATTTGGAGTAACTTCCCAATTCTCATTCTGGTTTTCATTCCTATAACTGTACTGAAAAAAAATGCTGGAGTTTCAAAGTCTAAACCTGGGGAGAAAAACTGGCACAAGAAAATAGTGTTCTGTTTTATGAATTAAAAAAGCCCACTGTGCTTCAATAGAATTTTACCTCTTTCAATGGATCTTTGATTAGGGTGTATTCTTACCCCCACTCTCCATTTCTGAACTAAAATGTAGTAAACCGGCCGTGCCAGCCGTTTATTTTAATTTTCTTTTTTTTTTTTTGTCTGTGGACCTTGTTAAAACTAAATAAAATATTTCTAATTAAAAAAAAAAAAATATTTGAAAGAATATGCGAAGGAAATGAAGCTGGGGCTGAAAACCCTTTGGTTTTTTCCCTTGAAAAGACAAACACCTTTATAAGCTATCATTGATCTAACAAAAAGTCATTCAGCTTTCAATTATTTCATATCTACGTAACATACTTCAGAAATAAAAGCCTTGTTGGCAAATTGCTATTAGATTTTATTTCTATTTTTAAGTTAACTACAGAAACTTGTTCTTCATTAAGGGTGAAGATAAGTGATACCAAATAGACTGTATTAATGGCAGTCCAAGATACTGCGTGAGGTGGTTTTTCTGTTTTTTTTCTGGACTACAGGCAAGAACCATAGATGTTGTCAGTGGCACTCAGCTGTGGTGGGGTTTTGTTAATGTAATCCACCCGATGTGGCTGTGTCTGGCCCTGGAGTGGAATACAGGATACTGGATAAGAAGCCAAGTCTGTTCAGAGTGGCTGCCATCTGTGTCCTGCTGAGCTCTAATGTGGTGTGAGGTTGTCAATGCAAATGTGAAGCAGATGGTGAAGTAAAGAAAGAGAGAGATGGTGCAGGGTTTCAGTCTGGATCTCAGAAAGAAAGACCTGAGAACAAATGGCTTGGTAAGACACCTGCTTTAACAAGGCAGCATTAAAAGGGAAAGGTGCTTAGTGAGTAAATCTTAATGAACTTTTAGATGTTGGACACCCTGCATTCGTAAAGGATTGGATGGAGGCTGGGTGGCTTTTCCCACCGTGTGCTTGCAGGTGCCTGAGGCTGTCTTGCTGCATTTCTGGCTAAAGGCAAGGCCAGGGTGGGAGCGGAGTGATGGTCCCAAAGGGGGCTGCCTGCAGGCTCCTCCCTTATTGTGAACTGCCAAGGAGGTCCTGCAGGCAAGGGCCTTGCGTGGCCCCAGGCAGCGAAGGGCGGCGCAGTCCTGCACTTGCCTCGGGGTACGGGTGGGTGAATCACTAAAGCCCCAAAGTGCAATGGTTTCTCGGTTGGGATCAATGCTTCAGGTTCATACAGAAGAGCAGCAACTCTAGCTAAAACGTATTTGCTTCATTTATTTATAAACCAAGTAATGTTTGTGTCTGAATTAGTTTGTGTCAAAACCATGGGTGTATATCAACAAAATTTGTAGATGCCTGCAACTAGGGTACTTCTGTTACTGTATCACACCAGCATTATTTTCATACAGATTTTTTTAATAATGTGTATAGATGGCTTATGTAATGAAATATATCAGAGTGTTTTCTTCTACGAAATGTTCCTGCTTCTCAGACTAATAGTCCAACCATGATACACGGTTATAATTTACTTTGGTAAAGAAAAGATTTTTAGAACTGTCTATTCAAGTTCTGATGGGGGATATTGCTCCAAATGACAATAAGAGTAGAAACATTCTGAAAAAACAACAGATTATCTCTAGCGAAAATTTTAGATAGAAGGACAAGGAATGAAGGTAGATGACAAAATGGACTATAAGTGCCCATCTACCTCAATAAAAACATAAATCTTTAAGTGTGTTTTTTCTGGATGGATAAGATATTATAGTGAATTCCATAAAGTTCACAGCATAAGCAGAAATTTAAGCTGAATCTAATATAAGAGGAATGATGAGTTGAAATTGTTTTCCATGTTGAATGATAGTTAAATGCTAACTGCATGATTTAGCTTTATGTTCACACAGAGTGCCTAGCTGTACCCCAGAGAGGTACAAACCTGGCCTGAATTTCAAGGTAATAGACTACTGAACGGTGGTAAGCCTGCAAGATGTGAGTTGGAAAGAAGGTGGCCCATTTGGTGTTTTATTTTTTCTTTTTTTTAATAACTACAAGAATATCTAGTTTATTTTGAATCTCTTTCTTGATTTGAACTCATATGGTATGTACACAGGAACTTAGTGTTGTGATGAAGATAGAGACTTTCTACTGGAAGTGGTGAGTTACATTAGCACAGTTGTTGCCAGGCTGTGGTAGAGCATTTATCCTTACAGCGTTTCAGTTTGGTTTGGGAATTTTAGTATGAACTGAGAGTAAGCTGGCAAATGCAGGAAGCATTTTTGGGTCTGCTAAAATGTAGCTAGCAGGTAAAGAAAATGTTTGATGAATTTTGCTGCGGTGGAATCGGCCTTTTTGCTCTGGTGCCTAGTTGAGCAGTTAGAGGACAAATGGAAGTCTTGCATGCTGCATGCTGTTGAGAATCTAACACTGTGAAATCATTCCAAAGTACACCATCTTAACTAGTCTATTAAGGTCTCAGAGAACTGTACAGTTCTGAAATGGAAACCAGTCAAGGTGGAGGGAGAGGGAATGAGAGAGAGAAAAAACGATGTAATAAAAATTTGATTACATTGAATTTTACTGCTAAACTGAGATCAGAAGTAGACTGCACCTCTGAATCTCCTTCAAACAGTGCACTTATTGTTCTCCAGTTATCTTTAACTAGCAAATACTCTAATTATTTTTATTCAAAATAAATTCTGTATTGTCAGAAGTTTTTTTCTATGTGAAACTGACAAGGAGAGGTAGGCTTTAGAAGTGAGGAACTTTCTGCACTATTATAGCAATTAAATGTCCTGGTTCACCCCACATATCTTGAATTATTTAGATAGTTTATATATTAAGATATCTTCAGTTTTATATGTTTAGTACTCATGTAGAAATTTGTGAGGAACTTCCTTTAGTATGGGATAGCTCTGTTTAACACTTGTACTGACCTAGGACATGTAAGAATACTTAACCGTCAAATCAGTTAACTGTTTGACTTGACTGTAAAATTGTTTATCATATGTCTGCCCTCACAGTTGTGCTTAGCTCCACCACTAAATTCACAAATGTTTGGCATTAAGCTAATTTCTGTACATGTGAACCATTAATATGTGCTGAAAAACAGTAAGAGGACCAGCTTTACTGCTAGAGATAGTGTTCCCATACAGTTTCTTTGCAGTGCACCTTCTGAAATCTCTTACCTTCTGTGGAATGAAAACTGGACATGGAATGCTATCAGATGTAAAGTGTTTTCACTCAATGAATATGTGCAAGAGTAACACTAGAAGGACCAGAAGAATGAGGTGTTCTGTGGAAAAACCCCCAAACTTTAATCCAACCTTTCCCATGCCTTTCTTGTACAGTTGCAAGATCAACTGTATCTAAAAACTTGCAAAATTTCACCAACTTAAAGAACTTCAAATGAAGAAAGAGGCTTTATCAATCATGAAGTTCTTCCTAATATGAAAAGTTGATTTTTTTTTTTGTCAGGGAAGAGTTAAAATGATGTTTCTGTTGTTTAATTTATTATACATTTGACTACATTTTTTTGTTTAAAATTTGAGATTCTAAGTGAAGTTTCATTAATTGCACCACCCCAGTTTTCCCTTAGAATATGTTGGAAATATGATAAATCTTGAATATATAAGCTCATAAAAATTCTGTGCAGGTAAATAAAATGTAAAGTCTGGGTCTGCAAAGAAGAACATTTTTCCATTATCAAATAAATCATGCAGTTTATGAGTCTTTTTACTGAGCTGCCAGAAGTTATTTACTGAATGATCATGAAATACAGATGGTATTTTACTTGTCGTCATAGGTACTTGAATAGGTCAAATATTTTAGTACATAAATACACCACAAAAAAAAGAAAATCTGAACAGCAAATCTAACAGTTGTTATTTCACACATAAATAGAGCTTTTCCTATTCACTTCAAGTTTATTAGTTCTTGGTTTCTGTATTATTTATAAATGAATATGTTCTTACACTTTAATTCAGGAGAATTAAAGAAAACTTTTGGCAAAGTATAAATCCAGTCATGGTCAGTGTTGGTGGTGCAGGTTTGGTACTGACTGTCTTGAATACTTCTGTTTGCTTTAATTAATTTGTACATGTGACCACCAAGGAAGGCAGTGAAGCAGTTGGATAAAGCTCAACCCCAGTCATTAAAAAAAACATGTTAGGCATCAATGGTGTTGCTGAGGTGAAGTATGATGACTCAGCAAAATCCTCCTCAGCGCTGAGGAAAAAAAAAGTAAAAAAAAGCCAACCCACTTGTAGGTGATTACATGAAGTTCCAATATTTCATAGAGTAATAGCATGGTTTGAGTTGGAAGGGACCTTAAAGACCATCTGCGTCCAACCCCCCTGTATGGACAGGGACACCTTCCACTAGATCAGGTTGCTCAGGAGCCCCACCCACCCTGGCCTTGAACACTTCCAGGCAGGGGCTTCCACAACTTCCCTGGACAACCTGTTCTACTGTCTCACCACCCTCACACTGAAGAATTTCCTCCTAATATCTAACCTTAGTCTTCTCTCTTCCAGTTTTGATCCATTACCCCATTTCTTCTCACTACAAGCCCTTGTAAAATGTCCACCCCCCTTTCCTGTAGCTCCTTCAGGTACTGGAAGGCTACTACAATAAGGTCTCCCCAGAGGCTTCTCTTCCCTAAGCTGAACAACCCCAACTCTCTAAGCCTGTCTTCATCGGAGAAGTGCTCCAGCCCTCTGATCATCTTCGTGGCCCTTCTCTGGGCTTTCTCCAGGAGCTCCCTTCCGGCATGCCGACCTCACCTCACAGTTTGGTGTTGTTGGCTGAGGTATTATGGGATTTAATTACCACTGTGGTTTCATATTCATGACTTCAGTTACTGTAGCTGTAATGAATTTTAGTAAATCAGTGGCTGTAGCAACCCAGATTTCAGTCCTTGTCATACTGTGCACTCAGTTGTCACCCTGCTTGGTTTATTTTCCAGTAAAATGATGTAAATTCTTTTCTATAGGAGAGAGTTTTCTGTGGAGCTTGGTTCCCATTTGTAGGCCATATAGTACAGTATTGTTCTAAATTTTTGGCATCTGAAATTTAATAATATCTAAAAAGGGTCATGAGAAAGGTGGCCACTCATATTTGTGAGTTCTCTGCATAAAGTCTGGAACTTCAGGTGTCTTTGGACAGATTGGTGTGTTTTCCTTTGGTGATGGAGCAGACAGGCTCATTACTGCAAACTGACAAAGGCAGAAATTAAAATAGTCTAGTTCAGCCGTGGTGGTACTCACAACACTTGTCACTCATGGCCTTGGGAGATTTTCAACTGCATGCTGGGTGTTAGATGAAGAAAGGAGTAATAGATCCATCATCCCGTAATTTTGGGGAAAAGTTGTGAGAGGCCAAAGAACCATTAAAAATATGTCATTCTGCTTTGACTTTCTTCATACATAGATTTATTTGGGGATCCAAACTAGTATGTTTTATAAATATTTTTCCAGGTGCACTTAACATAATCTTTTAAAGGTTTGCATGAACCCTGCAAAGTTATACCATGACTTGCCAGCTGCAATGTATCTTTATGCACCTTCATCTAAAGAAATATTTTGGTTTGTGCAGGTTTGCCATAAATAGATGAAACAAAAAGATGATGCCCAGTAATAAGCAGGATAAAATGGATTTATGAATCTTCATTATACTTTTTTAGGATGGCTCCTCTGAGTTTCTCATTAATTACTCTAAGTGAAGTACATGCAAATAAGTAAATATTTCTGATGAAGTAGGCAGGTTTACAGATCTAGATCTTTGTAGATTTTGAAAAACTGTCCTTAAAAAAATAAAAATTTAAGAAGACTCCACCAAACCCTTCAAGTTTTTAATTATTAATTGCTTAGCTTTCACATTTCAAAGCAACTCTTCCTTTGAAAATGTTGTTTTATTATGCAACATATTGAAAAGCCTAAAACTAGTTACATTCAAAGGGAACATGTGTTTGATACTGGCAATTTTGAGAAGTTTGAAAAACTAATGAACTGGGAAATGATTTTATGTTCAAAACTATTTTTGAGTACCCTGTCACATGAAGACAAATTTAAGTTCATATTGCGTCCACTGCTTCCCAATGAAAACAAAAAAAATCTTATGCAGTCATTGCTTCGTATGTTCAAAATACAGATCATGTTAATAATGGAGGGAAAAAAACCCAAGTTTTCTTCTGGTGTTTATAGAATATTTAATTTAATGGAAATAGTGATCATTGTTTTAGAAAATCCAGTTTATTACTCTTAATAATTAGCACACTTGTGTATTAGGAAAATGTCATTACGTTAACAGAAATGTGTTCATAAATATATATAAATAATTTGTAGTTTAACTTTCGTGAAATATGTAGTAAAACAGAGAAAAAAATACTTACAGAAGTTCATGGAAAAATGCATATGCCACTGTTTCAGCCTCAAAACTGAGAGGTGTATTTCCTCAGTGCTTGGTCCTCTCAATTCCCAGAGAATGTGAATATGGTTTGTAATGGAGAATAGATATCATGGTGCAGTATGTCTTAAAGGATTGCATCACTTTTTAGCTTTGAAATATATGCTTACAGACTAATGCTATTCCATTTTATATATTACTGAGAAAACTATTCATACATTATAAATCCAGTTTTAAACAACAACCAAAAAATTTTATCTATTTACCTTTTTCGGCATGATTTTAATCACATAATGCACTATAGACAAGACACTAATTGCAAGCTCACACTTGACTTGCCAAAGAGGTCTCTATAATTTGACCATCAGCTAAAACTTTTTCTGCCTAGGCATCTGGACCCAAGAGTGGCGAAACTTTTGGCTTTTTTTCTGACAAAAAACTTCAGAAAACTTGCCTTTTCTTCTCATCTTCCCCACCTTACTTACTGTATATTATTTTCTCTATGTATTTTTCCCTTTTATTTGTAGTAAATACAAACATATTCTTTGTGCACGTAGCAGCAATTTTATCTGTCCATTTTAAAGAAAAAATTCTAATTGTAAAAAAAAAATACTAATTTTAAAGATAAAAACCAAGCAAGCTACCTAATGCAGGTGTTATCCTAGCAAATTTATTGGAATATTTTTACTTTAGCATATCAGGAAATCCTGGTAGCTAACAATAACTTAAAATAAAGTACCAGAGAATGTTAAACGTTTGGAATTTCAGTCCAGCTCCTGAAAATTGTACTGCCAGAGAATGTCTGAGGCAGTCTGGAACTCATTTATGAATATCTGAAATAACAGCAAATTTGTGTGCAGCTTTGTTGTGGACTTCAGAGCATATTTAATAAGACAGAGTCCTTTCATAATCTACATCTTTATTCCACAAAACCAGCAACAAAATTAGCAGAATAGAGAGATTATTAAACTCTGTTTGAACTGGATAGCTTGTTGTAAATATGATGGTCTCAAATGACAGAGTAGAATTTATATCCTGGTATCTGAACATGGTTGCATATTCCCTGTATCCAAAACTGAAAGGCTGAATATTGACTAGGTGCTCTAAAACTGAGTTAAGAAATGATAATTCCCTTCTGATCATACTGGGCTTTGAAATGCAGTCATAGCAACGACAGATAATGTTCACCAAGACTGAAGTACAATACTGCAAAATCATCAGTGGAAAAGCACAGATGTTACACAACAAATCTGGAAGTGAAAATTACCTATGGGAATGAAAACATTTTGGTATGGGAAAAGATTGCAAGAGAGAAAATAAAATAGTAAATGTTTTAAGCTTTGCCCATCACAAGAAGCATGGAAAACAGAAGAACAAGTTTTTGTAAGAGAAGTGAGGAGGTCTGGTCTAAGTTGAAATACGTCAAAAGTACATCTCAGAAATATCTAAGCACATCCAGAACATACTATAAAATTTAATGAAATGTTACATGCATTACAGTGTAGTAAAAATAATAATTTTGGTGAATGAGCTGTCTGTTTTCACTTGTCTGGTAGTATTGAAACTGTCTTGAAAAGTAGTTCAGTTTACAAATTATGCATGGTTGTTTAAAAACTTGGGATATAAGAGCAAAACAAAGTATGCACCCCACATAGTTACTAGAAAATTTGGCTTCTGTTCTGTCTGGTGAGTAGGGCTGCATTAATATGCACCTACAGTGGGATTTTGCCAGTTCATCTGGAGCCTGTCTGAGCACTTGGCCTTCACATGCTCTGCTTTCTCTTGAAAAAGCTGATTGCAAAAGCACATGACTGTGTTTAGAACTCTTTGCCATATTCACCTGTCTACTTGCTTAATCATCCAGACCATGCTGATACTGTAGTTTTTTACTTCAATTAAATGAAGTTCCCAAATGGTATTCTGATATTTCAGGGAGGTCTGACTGGGCAACTCAGCCAACATGGAAGCTCAACAGAGACCATGTTCATTTTCTGTTAATTGAGAAAGAAAAGTAATTCAATTTACAGCTTCAGAGACATCCACCTTCTGTGTTAAGGTGAGTGTCTAAGCAGAAGGCATGTTTTCTCTGTTCATCGAGCTGGAAAGTATAACAACTAAATAGAAAATTATCAATGCTGACATGCTTAAAATGGTTTCTATTTGAATCACACTTCTTTGTTGAGTGGCAGTCTGTGACTGCTAACCCCATCAAGTGTGCCTTTAGCAGCTGAGAGCAAATCATAGGAAGGTTTATCTCTGTCACAAAGTTCCTGTAGCCTCTCATCAAGTCCTGCATTCATGCAAGGTGATAAAAATTCATGGATTTGCATGCTGTATGATTTGGAGAACATACAAAATTGGAGGTGTGGGTGGTTTTTGGTTTTGTTTTTAATTAGGTAAAAATAAATAATGAAAAGGCACAACTGTGATGAAAGGCTCACTGTGGCTCTTCCCACTTTGAAGTTACATCTGTCCATGAGAAGGTGTATTTCTGTAAATAGGAATGCAGTACTGTTATTAACTGGTCTCTGGTGTCAAGTTAGCTGGGCAGTTTTAGGTGAGTATAGTGACGTGTACTCATGTCATCCACTTTCTGTCATCAGCTCTGTGGATAAAGAGCAAAAATTTCAGTTCGTATAATGCAGCTTAATTCAAAGGGTAAATTGCTGAATGAGGTTTTTAGGAACCTTTATATGAAGATGGCTGTGTGTATTTCCCTGTTCTCAGGCCACAAGGCACTCAGAGAGGGAATATAGAGATTACATATGTAAATATTTGACAATATACATGAATATTTGACAAGAGTTTGAGAAGAATAATGGAAAAAAATTGATGGGAGTGTACTAAGGAGTTTTAGGTGTGTATCATAAATTAATGTATAACTGTTACCTAATGGGCAACTTGTGGGTCAAATTAAGTTCATGGGAATCTTCTATTTGGCCAGATGTTGGCAGTAAGTGTTTGGGCAGCATTGACTGAAACAAAACAAGGCCAAAGAAAAGCAGAGCAGAAGTGTTTTGAATTCCTACACAGCAATTGTTATGCAATGTCAGAGGTGGTTTACAGGGTGAAGCTGGTTTGCTTGTTTATAATTTGGAAAAGCTATTGTATAGCAATCAGCTATTACAGCTTACCCAA
Organism: Hemiprocne comata; assembly: GCA_020745705.1. Classification (NCBI taxonomy): domain Eukaryota; kingdom Metazoa; phylum Chordata; class Aves; order Apodiformes; family Apodidae; genus Hemiprocne; species Hemiprocne comata. The sequence continues at coordinate 8,720,080 of CM036598.1, forward strand.
AGTGTTCTTTGTCTCTTACCTTATGGTTGGTTAAGTTGTCAGGTTTAGTAGTGTCCCAGTGTGTAGAATGAAAATCAAAATAGCAGCTTTCAAAGTGTAGTCAAGAATCAAGTGGGCGGAGTATAAATAAGTACCTGAATTCTGCACTTTGATACAGAGAGTTAAAATGTTATAACAGCTAAATCTCAGGTGAACAACTATGCTTGCTAGTTTTACCTTGGTGTTTAGAAAACTTTGAATATGCAGATGAACATGTGTCAGCCAGAAGAGCAGCTGCATTATTGAGGAACCAGCTAGTGTGTTCTCAAAGACAAGAGCTGTCAATTGGGAGTTTCTCTTTAATGCAGTCCTAAGTGTTGTCTTCTCAAGTTTCTTGAGAGAATAAGCGTATGTATATACTGTTTACTTTAAGTTTCAGTCTCCACAGGGATCTCTGCTTGATTTATGTTTTCTTGAACAAACATATTTCACATGCAGAATTTATGTGCAGAACTCTTGTCACTGTGGAAGGTATTTTGTTCTACTCCCACAAGCTCCCCAAGGCATGTAAAACACAGAGTCTGATTATGATCAGGGACAAAACAAGCTACTGAATCAGTATCTGTGTTTATTTAATGTATGCAGTATTTTTCACTTCTGGATGATTTAAATAGTATTTTGTTTCATGCCTATTTTGTTTGTCCTCCTTACATGCTTAAAATAGCTGAAAATAACATCAGAATATTCCTGCCAGTTCTGCATTCTCAGGTGTGTCTGCTAACTTTAATGTTCTTTTTGAGAATAAAGACAGTAATTCAGACTATTTTGGTTTAAATTATTTTCTGTTGAAAAAGGGTGGATTCTCAAAATGGTTATGGTCAGTGTGGTGAACATGGCAGTTGATAAGGATCCATTCAAAATCTCAGGTTCTTTATCAGCAGCTTCATTAATCAGGCTAATTAACTGCATGGTTGCCATAGGTCTAGTTATAACATATTAGTGTGGCATACCAGGCTGCTGAAGGGAACAGAACAGCTTTTTTAATTTTTTTTTTTTTAATTTCTCTTGACTTTGTACTTGTTTTCAAAGTTCATATTGTTGGGATGAGTGAAGATGCTGTGTTTATTGGCAGATAAAGTAATATAAAGATTTATCCAGATGGTAATTAAGATAAAACTTCTGTAAATTGTTAATGTATTTCTGGATTTAAGTTCTTTCTGCTGCATTTCCCAATGTCTTTGCAGCCTCAGCTCTTGCATGAAGGCAGCACTATTGTCTTACTGTGGTTTTACAGGTCTTGGCAATACACTACTGCCTTACAAATAACTGTGGTGACTTGGTTGATTTCTTCTGCTGTTCATCTACAGGTGGCAGTGGTTGTGTTTAAGCCGTTTTTGCCTTAGCCACCATAGAAATCTTAATATTCTTCATTTAAAATTTAAGGTTTGAATGGGGGTGAATGGCAATATAAGAGAAACTTGTTCCTAAACATACTTCTTTGGGCTGAAGAAGCAGGCCAAAAGCTGTCTGAGAAACGCCCAGCTGTTGAGGTGAGGCCCAGTTAAATAAATGATACAAAAAATCAAGCTAATGTTGATGGTACATAATCAATCCTTTATCTTTTCTCATTAAGTACAGTAGATATAAGATGCATATGAGGTTGGTATGATGTGCCTTTCGTCTTACACTTGATTCTATCAAACTTAATTAAACTTTCTGCAATAACAGATTTTAGTATTTGAAACAGTGGCATTTATATAAAAATATACTTTGGAAGTGTTTTACAATTGGTAACTTAGAGTAGTGGTGTTTTATCATATTAGATGTATGTTGCAAGTATACAATGGAATATATATTCTGTATATATAATCTGTTGATGTGTTTCAATGTGTCGGAGAAAGATAATAATAAAATTTTAGTCTGTACACCCTTACTCTTACTAAGACTAAAGGTTCCTTTTAAGATAGAACATAATGGAGCAAAAGAATGGAAATACAAAAAGGACAGTGAAGACAGAATTTGATTTTAAATTGATTGAGAACTGAATTCTCAGCTGCTTGTGTAGGTGTGATGTTGCAATTTCTAATGGTGTGTCTCAGAGACATCAGTTTCTGCTTCTGGGCTTTGTCAGTTACAGAGGAACATACAGCAGTCAGCAAGATAAATAAATTTCAGCTAATTAGAAATTTACTGTGGCAAAAGAGGAAGGTGTACTGCAACAAAGTGAAGTGCAACTAATGTAGGGTTTTTTGTAAATTTTCCTCTTTGTTTCCTATAATATGTCTGATGAACATGCATATCTAGAATAGTCACGCATAGACTACAAATAGAGAGCAAAGGTAAGGTAACCTCAGCTTACTGGTAAGAGCTTCCTCTGCTGACTTATGCATTAGAAGCAAAATGACTGTAAATTTACTCCACTGACATTATTGAATGAACTGAGTCTTTGTGTAAAGAATCATGAGCCAGTATTCAAGTTATGCTCAAGGTCAACTCATGTACATTCGGTAATTAAACAAAGGCGTATTGAAATGTGGTGAATCCTGAGTAGGATGCATGAAAGCTCATTTATCAGGCTATTATGACGAATATTTTATGCTATTAATGGCTTTCCTTCAGACATGCTTGTGCACTCGCCCTTCATATCCTCTTAAATTTCTTGTAAGTTTGAGTGTCTTATGAAAACCAATGCTTAAAATTCCACTGTCAACAACACGTAGACATTCAATGCTCTTGCCTTCCTATAGGAAACTTTACTTGTAATGCATCACTATTTAATATCTTGCATAAGTTTAGTTTATATAATCCAGGAGTCTATTTTTAATATTTTATTCAGTTAATAATATTCTTTGAAGATTTAGCTCTTTGTCCCTTTCCTTTTTACAGGACATAACTCAGGTTTTAAACTAGAAAAATTTGTAAGCTCTGAATTGTGTCATGTTCCTTATCCAGCAGTCAGACAAGGATCCGTAACAGGACATGGGTCTGAAGTCCTCAAAATCAGAATTTTCTGCAAGATTTTTCTTTAAAAATCTTCTCCTGCTACTAAGACATTGGAGCTATCTGAGGAGAGGGATCACAGTTCACACTTAGAGCAAACCTAGTCCTCTGACAGTGTGGGAATGGTGCAATGGATATTATCTCCCTAAACTTTGAAATCACAGTGGTTATATTGCTCTTTGTTATCATGTTCTTTTAAAAGTAGGTTATTAGTATATGTTAATATTTTGTGAGTTCTCAGACAACAAAGGGATATATTAGCTGCAGTCCAGAGTATCCATTTTTATTGTAGTGACTCCAGGGGGGCTCTTACATCACTGGAGCCATCAGTTTCCTATGCCAAGAACTTTTCTGCATCATGTTAGGAAAAAATTCATTCTCATCTTCACAAATATTATTTCTAAAACCCATTTACTCAGATGTTGGGAGGAAACTCTGAGTTTTGAGTTTAGAGCATTGGGGCCCCGCTGGGGACAAAGTAAAACTATAATGTGCATGTGTATTTCCATAATGTTGTGTGGTGTTGGAGAATATTGTGCATTCTCATTTGGCTACAAGTGTAGGGTGTTTATATCCAAATAACTGTCTTCATTTTAAACTCTGTTGAAGTAGTATTTCCTGTATAATCTTTTTGGCCAGCTTTGGTTCTTGAGAGCTTTGATGAAGCCTCTAGTTTTTTGATTAATCTGTGTTTAGGAAAGAGAGATTTATTATAGTAGCACTTGCTTGTGCCACTGATAATTAAAAGACTGTCAGCATTTTCATTTATATAACTCTAGTCTTGCAGGAGAGAATGCCTCCCCATCTGACATTCTGGATTATTTGTGAATGTCTAAGGCACATGCCACTTAGGCTAAAATTGACTGCAAACAGCATTCCCATGAATGGCTCTAGCCACCCCTGCTGTGAGGTAAGCATGGCTTGTCACTCTCTCCTCTTAGGAAAAGCAGAAGACATTCAAACGTTAGAAGCAACCCCTCCAGTTTTTTTTTTTGGAAGAAGCTAAGCTGTGCTACAGATAAATAAATTTAAAAAAAACTAGGAAAAGGAGAAATAGATTCACCATTTTTAGATGTTCAGCCTTGTGTAACTTTTTCGTAAACTTACGGAAATCATCTATTGTTGCCTTGAAGAGAATTCTTATATCCTGATAGTTTTCTCAGTAGCCAGACTCTGTGTTACTCATTTTTGGCATGTAATCTGTTAATAGAGTATATTATATAGCTGATTTTTAAAATCTGATTTTCCAGATTACGCATATGCCCTTTGCTCAGCCTAATATGTAAGTCTGGTTATTTTGTATTCAGTTTAGACTTGCAGCTGGCATTCAGCATATATGAAAAAACCTAGTTCACATGGGGTAGGTGTTTCTTCACATCGTTCAAATTCCATGCATTTACCACATCATTTTCTAAAGCAAAACATTTACCGGTTATCTAAAATTGTCAGCCATTCTGATTTTGGGAGAATCTGCAAACTTGGACTGTGACCTATAAGAATGAAACTCTTTCTTTATCTAATGAGCCATTTTGGTGGCTTTCTGTGCCTTCCTAAAAGCACAAGGTAGATCCATAAATACTTCTGTCTGCTTATGTGACTTACTGCAGAAACAACTGCTCACTGTTGCAGGCAAGGCTCTAATATGCTCTTTGAAAATTTATGTATATTCTATAAAAAGGAGATACAGCACAATGGCAGGCAGTAGAAATATTACTGCATAACTATAATTCAGTGTCTTTTCTTTTAAAGACTCCTGAAATAATGCATTATTTTTACTTGGCTGATAGTGCTTTTTACATTTGTAGAAGATGGATGGCGGGGGAGGAAATAGGACTGTATTAGACCTCTACTTGCATTTCTGTGTTTGTGAAACACAGTATGTATAGTTTATAAAATCTGTTAAATCAAACTCCTACCACTTATCACAACATATTTTTTTTTCCTATCTAGTCTCATAGACTTACCTAAATAGTCTTTTCTCCCTCTTAATTTATTTTATCATTTTCTCTATTGATACATGTGCTGGCAGAAACAGTAGCTTCTCATCAACTCCCTCTAGTCTGTAAATTCTTTTTTTTTAATAAGCTGCTTGTATTTGGAAATGACATGCAAACAAGTCAGTTGTGGGAAGTAACATATTACAGACTTGGTGGAATTTAATGTTGTTACTTCTCTTGTTAAAATCTGCTGCTACCAGTTGGCTGGGCTTAATTACTGTTTTTGAATTTTGCTGAACTTAAGATACTGGGAGGTGCTTTTCGATCTGATATGTAAAAATGAGAAATGATGTTGGAAGTTAGTCTCAGCCAGATAGAGCACACAGTTACTGTCTTATTATTGCAGTATAATATATCATCAAAGAACAGATAAACAAACCTCTTCTGATTAGTTTCCACCTCATTTATCTACTTTGTACAAATTAACAATTGTACTTGACATCTAGAGGTGAAACAGTCAAATTCTAATGCTTACAGGCAACAATAATTATATTCTATGCATATAAAACCTTTCCTGCTCTTGCACAATCACAAATACTTTTTACATATGTGGTTTTGTTATGTGTGAAGCGTTTAATGATCCAACTCTCCTTTCCCCTCAGCTCTTGTAGTTTATTGGTTTAGGATAGAAATGCACACATAACTTAGGCTACAAATTCGCTTTTAGACAGTAATAAGTGACCTTTGGCCAGAATAAGATAATGCACATATTTCATAATGTATATGGTGCCTTGGGAAGCTTTTTAGAAATATGGCCACAGCATCTCTAAGTCAGTATTGTAAAAACAAGGGAGCAGTCATTGTGTTACCTAGTAATTCCAAGCAAAATAACATGTACTGGAATGCAGTACAGAAGAATAAAGCTATTGCTTTTTCCTGAAGTGGGAAGTGGCAAATGTGAATATCAAATAAATGCTGCCAGCACTCATCCAGAAGAGCAAAAACTGACCCTTGAAAGCAGTGGCCTGAGGGGGCTGGGCTTTGAGTGGGAGGTTGCAGCATGATCAGATGTATTTTGCCAAGTAGACGTTTAGCAAGTGCAGTCATTTTAACCAGCATGTGAATCAGAAGATCTAGAAAAATCTAAGATTAGTTTCTTGTATTAAAACTTGAAGGCTATTGCAAAAATCATTTTGGTAATAAATCTTAGAGAAAAGTTAGAGATAGAACGTATCTTTCACATACTCTGTACAACTTTATAGTATAATTTATGTTTCCTTTTATTGTAGCCTGGAGTATTTGTATATGTGCATGCCTATATTATTCAGGAAAACTAAGAAACTTTTTCTTGTGGTGAAGAAACTGCTATAAAAGAAGTGTATTTTAGAGATACAATCCTCCAAATTTCTTCAACCTTTTTGAAGCAATTAAATGGAAGTTAGACAAAAGACGGTATTTATCATAGTTTCAGTGATGGTATTTGCCTGTAAAGGAAGATACAGTTTCACATGAATTGATTATTTTTATTACTTGTTATCTAGACTTTGTAGGCTCAGGTTTTTTTTCCATAATAATTGTCTACTTCCTTCTTTGAAAGCAATGGATATGTGAAATGACAATAGAATATATAGACCGTACCTGGGGTGATTCTCTACCTCCGGGCCCCAGCCAGGGCAGGGGATGGGGAGCGGTGGGTTGTGGTCAGTCCATAGCACTTCCTCTCTGCTTCTCCCCCATCCTCACACTTTTTCGCCTTTTCAGTGCAGGTCCTCTCCATGGGTTCCCAGTTCCTTTGGGAAATACCCATCTTCTCCAGTGTGGGGCCCTCCATGGGCTGCAGTGTGGGTACCTGCTCCCCCATGGCCTCTCCACAGCCTCCAGAGGAATCCCTACTCCAGACCCTGGAGTACTTCCTTCACCCTCTTCTCTGACCTCTGTGCTCCAAGGGCTTTTCCTCACGCTTCTCCCCTCACACTTCTTCGCTTCTCCCCTCACACTTCTTCGCTTCTCCCCTCACACTTCTTCGCTTCTCCCCTCACACTTCTTCGCTTCTCCCCTCACACTTCTTCGCTTTTCCCCTCACAGCATTTTGCCCTTTCTCAAATAGTTTCCACAGAGGTGCCATCAGTGTGGTCTAGGGGCTCTGGGGCGCCTCAGGGTGCTGGGGCACGTGACCCCTGGTGCTGTGGCGGCTGCAGAACCGGCTGGAACCAGCTGAAACCGGCTGTATCCAGTGTGGGGCAGCCCTGGCCTCTCCTCACAGAGACCCCCCACAGCCCCCTGCCAGCACCTGGGCACAGACACCCAACAGTTTGCTTCAGGATACAGGTATATTCACTGCATACATCTGCAGGCATTTACCCATCTATATGTACACCTTAAGCTTCCTACAGAAAAACAGAACAGACTTGAGGATGGGCTCCAAAATTCAACGAAGAAACAAGTGTTGAGACTGCTGGTTGCTGCTGAGGGCCTGACCACAGTGGCTGCAGCTCATTTAAAGATCATTCAGGTATGTGCGTAACTAAATGATACAGTATAGATGGGCTATGAGAGCTCTGCTGTCCCTCTTGGTTCGTGTATAGTAATTAAGTGTACATTAGGGAAGATTGAGCACAAGCTGACTTCCTGAACATTCAACTAAATGACTGATACTCGCTATAAACTGCTTTGCAGTTTGTTTCCTCTCACAGATTCTTGCCAGTCGTTTAGGACTTTAGGACTCACTTGCCTTTCTCTTGACTAGGAAAAAAAAAAAGGGAAAAAGAAAAGACTTACATGGGAAGTCCAGCTGCAGTAACTGTTCTTCTCTGTACCACATAGTTACAGAGTATGGCACTTAGAGGGCTAGACTCGTGCAGACCACTGTTTGGGAGTCATTCTGGGTTAAGCATCTGAAACTCCACAATAACCCTGTGTGCGACTGTCTTTCCTAATGTTGGAGTTTTTGTCTCTGCTGTTGCATGGAAAGCTTTTCACCAGAAGGGGACACTGGTGGTGATTTGCTAACACAACTGGTGTTCTGCAAGACTGAAGGCATCTGTTCCCTGGGGCTTCAATTCTACTGCAGCCTTCCAGGGCTTCACAGGAGAGTGTGAGATGGCATTTCTTATTATCATATTTTTCCTCTGCTGTTAAACTAGGTTTTGTTTTTATTGACATGAAAGAAGGTCATCAATGACCTTTTTGTTCTAAAGTTGCTCTCAGAAAATAAATGTAAAAGTATAGCCAGAAGTTAACAGTAGCAAGCATCTGAAAGGACAGAAGTGAATGTCAGAGCTGAAGGCTGGTGCAAACTCATCACAGCTTGCTTTAATGGTCCATTTGTGTATGCTGATTTACTGATCATTCACCTATAAAACAGTTTATGTATTAATAAACATTTATGTTATAACAGCCTGATCTCAGAAAACTCTTATAATTGTGACAGAGAAAGGATCAGGGCTTTGTTTAATGGTTTTTAGTATATTTCTGGTGAGCATTACTAGTTAAAACCTGGTTAGGAAAGTCAAATGAACACTGACATACCTGACACAGCAAATTGGCACAATTCCTGTGGCCATTAGCTGAAACAGTAAATGGAAACACAACAGCTCCTACATATTCATAAGGAAAAACAAATGCCTGTTTGGCCGGCTATAATCTTTCACAGCCAGTTGCTTTATTTTGTAATTGCAGCATGTCCTTATCTTATGGTAACCTATAGGAGAGACAGCCCTTGACAGACCCCTGGTCCAGCTCTCCTGGCTGTCCTAGGAATGGACTCCTGGAACAAAGGTTACTTTGTGTCACTTTGGCAAAGAAAGATACCAGCAAATGCCAGGCGGTGTCCAAACATGTTTTGAAATGAAGTTTTTTCAACCTCCTCCAGCGAGGACAATTCTAATCCTAATACTCAATAACAGAAGGAGGCTTAAATGAAGAAAATGGGTCATTAATACAAAATTTTTAAAAAGCTAAGTATTCCTTTGTTTCTGTTTCGTCTGAAGTAGCTATCATCTGTGACGAAAAGGTACAGAACCCCATGCATAGTGATACATTTATCTCAATAAATGTTTTTTTACAGCCTATCAGAGATTATAAAATAAACACGTCCTTGACATTGATTCAGTGATTTAGCTGTAAAGTAGCCCTGTTCTTCCACTACATGGAAGGGCTCTCAAGAGAAATAACAAATTGAACTGTATCTTCAAACCACTTGGTTTGGGTACAGAAAATAGTAAATCCTGTAGGAGAGGCTTTGAACGCAGGGTTTTTATACTTCAGAATCTGTTGATGTCAAGGTCAAGTTTAAAGTCTTGATTTTGCTCTGAGGCCTGACTTGTTGTCCTGCTACAACTTTTCTAAGTAAAAGCAATGGTTCTGCAGCCTTCCAAAGGAAAAAAAAATATGCTGGGATGCTGTGGGCCATGATGATCCTTTCCCTTACCATTTTGACAGAGTTTAAAATATGTTGACCTTGACAACTGAAGTATTAGAGACTGGGTTGTGACATGGTAACAGATACTGCTATAGGCTCTTGGGCAGCAGCTGTGCATGGGTGTCTCTTACTAACCTACTGTATGACTTGGCTGACTCTCCACCTTAGCTGCAAACAAGCAGTTACACTGATCATACGCCCCCTGAAATGGGTGGATAAAAGGTATATTTTTGGTCTTATATTGCAGATAAGCTAAAATAATTTGATTTGTTGGGTCTGAGTTTTGTGCCTCTGAATGGCCAAATCGCTGTGATTGCACTTTCAATTTATCAGGCTGTGAAAAAATACTATTAGCTTCCATTCATTTATCTAAATCTAAACAAATAATATGATATAGAGGAAGTGATTAAATATATTCACTCTGTTTTTCATTGGAAAATGTTTGTACTGTCACTAATTGGATAGAACTGTGGCATCACCCACCGTACATACATTAACTGTGGTAAGCAGGATACAATTTTTTTTGCTCTCTTCTCACTTCAGGTAAGAGCTGTGGGGAGCTACTCAAGTGACTTTCCTAAGGATGACTCAAAATCAAGGACTGTGATGCCTAGTGCAAATGATTCCACAGAATGTGATTAAACTGGGTATATGGCAATGGTTCAGTGTGAAAGTGTCACTTGAGCAGCAGATGTACCTGATGAAGACTCCAAAAGAAGTTGCAATTACTCACAGTGTATAGGAACCTGAAATGCATAGATGCTTTCCACCTTAAGCTCCTTATTTTTGTCTGCCCATATGCTGACTTCATAATTTTAACATAGTCTGCACGTAAACTGGCTTTTGGAGTCTTTGTGTGATCTGTGTCGTACATACAGCAGGGGTAGTGCTGGTGGGCAGCTAAGTTGTGTTCCACAGCTGTCAGTGATGTGTCTCTAATCTCTTCTCTGTGTGGCACTCTGAGTTGCAAATAGAGCACAAAATCAATCATGTGAGATACTAAGGTAACTCATTAACTGCATAAGACAATGAGTTCTAACAATCAGATTTGAGTCTCAGGCAATACTGGTCCCCTTGGTGAGCTGATCTGTCCTAGGCTTTGTCTCTGAACTCTGCTCTGGCTTTAGTTCCTTATGAACCTGGACAAACGTGATGACACAGTATCTGTCTGAGCAGTGTCCTAGGAAAACCTTCTGGCTGCTGGAAATACGGTTGTTTCTTCTGAGCGTCTGTGCATTTTTACCTTTGTCACTTTTTTTTTTGGGGAGGAGGGGGTATTTGCCACTCAAAGATAAATGCAGTTTTTCTGCTATAGTGGAGAATTTGACACCCAGTTCTTAGCCCATGAGCTATGGTAGGTGGGTGTTGGCCTCTTCTTCCAAGTAAATAATGATAGGACCAGATGAAATGGACTGAAGTTGTGGCAGGGGAGGTTCAGATTGGATATTAGGAAGAATTTCTATACTGAAGAGTGGTCAGGCACTGGAACAGCCTGCCCAGGGAGGTGGTTGAGTCACCATCCCTGGGGGTATGCAAAAGCCATGTAGATTTGGCACTTCAGCACATGGGTTGTTGGATTCGGTGATCTTAGAGGTCCTTTCCAACCATGAAGATTCTGTGATTTTGTAATAGTAGAATTTCTGGAGCTGTCTAGCGAAAATTTTGGTATTTCCCAGGTTATTTGCACACACAGTTTAGGTTTCTCCATAACCATAATGGATGACAAACCAGACTCTAAACTCTCTTTTAGAACTGTTGTGTTTTTTATTGCCTGAAAACCTTATTAGGCACAGAGATCAAGGGTTTTCAACCTAGGTTTTATGAACAGCTTTTACAGAAATTGAAACAAATAAGTGAGGGTAATTCAGATCTCCCCCATTTTAATATGAACCTGATAATTTTGCTAGCTATTTCTATGTCTTCCCCTCTCTCTTCCCCTTTATATGTAAGTAGTAAAAGTGGAATATTGGTATAGTTTAAGAAACCAAATCATTACATGTATTTTTTTGTATTTTTTTTGTATTTTTAATTATGAAGATCATATCAATTTTTGGGAAAAGGTGTTTATATCCACTATTGTTTTTCTTTCTGAAAAGATGTTCTAAATTCAACCAGCAATGTTCCAATGTTCTTTTTGTTGTATCACTTCCTATTTGCTGCATTATGTGTAGGAGGGTCAAAATCCATGCCTTTGATTTATGTGGCAATGTAAAGAACAGCTACAAATGCCATGAGGCAGACAGTTTGAGTCTGTCCAACTTCTAAGTGTTTCACTGTGAAAAATGACTCCTTGTTCTTTGGATCACAGAGATTGTACGATTACAATTTTAATCAATCCAAGACAAGATTCATTGGTTCTTACTGTGCAGAGCACATAGTCACAGTCCAATAAATCTGCTCCTGATGTGCAGATCCAGACTCCTGGAGCCTCTAGAGACTGTATACAAATGATAGGCATGTCTGCATTGCCTTTGTATTTGCATGGTGTCAGGCATACAGGAGGGGGTGCTGCTGCTGTTCTGACTTCTAATGTGGTAGTTTATAGCTTGCATTTGAACAATTAGAAATTATGTGCATGAACCTGTGGATGCAAGAGATGATACTTACTCCTTTCTCTAGTTTTTGTCTAAGTAGATTGTGGTGCTCTTAAATACTTCTGTGGAGGTTCAGCTTTGGATAAGTAAGTTCCTCATATTCCCAGGGCTGATAACCATTGCAACACCAGTAAGAGCCTGTCTGACTGTTAAGTCATGGGAAGTGAAGCATGGGGTGGATGGGCAAAGATACATCCAGCTGAAAACAACAGAAACAGTGGGAGTGAAGCTTACCCAGTGTTGTTTGTGATACCTAGAGATGTTTGTAAATTTACCAAAATTTCAAGGATGGGTTTGAAATAGAACTGACTTTTATCTATTCATCCCAAAAAAAGAACTCCCAAAGACAGCAAAACATTTTTCCTGAAAATCAGTTTTGGGTCTGAGGAAAGTGATGTGTACAAGGAGGAATACATCCTTCGAACTGTCTCTGAAGAATTTAGACAAACTGTAACCTTCTGACATATGCCCTACATGAGCCATACAAGTTTGTTAACAACTGTTACCTAGATTCACTGAAGGTTTTGTCTTAACTGAACATGATTAGCACCAGTCCTGTTGATGGATTTACACCTACAGCATTCCAGGACTGAGAAACAATAAACATGCTCCAACATGCTGGAGAAAGTTGGAAGGAAAGCAGCTCTTTATTACTGTACCCAAATTTATTGTGAAGGAATGGCAAGAGAAGATAAACAGACAGTAACCTGCTGGTGAAGGAAAGAGCAGGTAAGAACAGAAGCCTGAAGTATTTGATGGATAACAAGAGAGATAACAGCACTGAATGGGAAACCCAAGTGTTTTGTGGAAGGGGATGTTAGCCAGGACATGAAGGAAGCAAGAACAGAAATAGTCCTGAAAAGGAGAGGGCATGGACTGGAGTGCTGGGCTCATAGAAGCAGTGCGGGGTATGGAGAGGAGCCAGGCCATAGGAAGGAGAGTCATAGGACATAAAGAAGTAGGTTATGCCATTCCTGGTATTTCCTTAGTTGCAGCTGTGTGGTTTTAAACCACAATATTGTTCTGATACAGCACAGGTCCTATTGGATTTGATGTCCAAATGTCTTCAGTCTTTCCTTTTATTATTCAACATTTTATCGAGGAAGTAAGAAATAACTTCAGAAAAGCTAGTGCAAAAAATATAGACTGAAAAAGGCATCTAGAAAATTCGCAAAGTATCAAACAATCCATTTAATTATATTGATCGGTCTTGATGTATTTGTTAATTTAAAACAAGCAAACAAGCAAGCAGTCATAATTTGTGCTTGACAACACATGAGGTTTTTTAACATTTTTTGATAGCCTGAGAGACATTACAGCAAAACTGACTGAAAAATAAGTAATTTTAAAGATATTTTCTGTAGGTTATTTTCTGTTCATTTGTAGATGTTTTGAAAGGTACAAAATTATATAGTGAAGGTTATGCTTTGTAACAACTGATGACATTTCCCTTCAGTTTGTGCAGAAATTTCTGCATTTTGCTTAGGAGCACCTACATAATTTTTGGTGCTGGTCTGTAGGCACAGTGCTTCCAAAAGATTTTTGGTCATTTAGAATGAATGGAAAATATTTTCACAACTCTGCTCTTGGCTTGCTCAAAACCACGTTTACATTCATTTTCTTCACATCTGTGGGTGGTGACAGACAGTATGCATATATACTGTCAGTGGTGTTCCAGAAAATAAAGAACCATTTGGACTCTAAAGAAACAGACCCAATATTAATATGAAGTAATATTTCACTTTGCAATTTGCTTTCCAGGCTACATTGACTGTTGTTCCTGTGCAGTACTGTTACTCTGGCTGCTGGCTTGGTTTTCTGGACATAGTCCAGGGAAACAAAGCCTTCAAACGAGAAAGCAAGGTTTTAGCATCAGGATGTTTTATTTTGAGGACTGTTTCAGCCACTGTATCAAAAAGGAGGTTGGATTAGTTACTAAGTACATTGTTTTTGATTCTGCTGCATAATAAATTTCTTTTCTCCTCTTAATCTTCTTTCTTTTCAAAGTAACTTGTTCATGTCATCACCAACCAATATTTTCCAAAGATCAATGTCTTATTAAAAAGCCAAGTTAAACCAGGAGAGAAGAGTGTTCTTGTTAGTTGGAAGGAGGCACTGAGAGCTAGGGATTACAGTCTCCTAATTGACTCTGAGTCAAACCTCTGAATGAGGCAGCTCAATTTCATGGAACATGGAGATAAAGGTACTTCCTTGTGATGCTGTGAGGATTAGGTAGTTCTTATAAGTTGTTTTGAAGATGGAAAATATCACAAAAGCTGAGTAGTCAGTCTTTTGATTATAGACCAAGAACTCAGTGCAGAAGATTTTCCAATGTGTTAAAGTGTTTCTGAAATACAGTTCTTCCCTGAAGCCTAGTGCCTATCAATTTGTTTTTTCCCAGACAAATGTTATCATTTATGGACTCTGCCTATCCTTTTAGAAGCTTTAGAACATTAATAGCTTTTTCAGGCCTGAGAAAACCATTTCATTATTTATTTAATATCCAAAGGCAAAATGGCATAGGAGACTTAGCATTGTTTTCTGACAGATTGTCAAGCCTGAGGCTAGAGTGCATGTCTGGCCTCACTGACTTAAACAAGAGCAATTTTTAGAGGAGGGTGGCTGACTGAATTCCTTCTAGATTATATTCTTTTTAGAGTTTTTCTCTTCTCCTGTGTTGTGTTTCAGTTTGTCTTTCCCTTCATTACAGGCAGTGACAAGTCCTTGGGGTGGCTGGCCTTAGCCTAGAATTCCACAAAAGTCTTGTAGGTAACATGGTGCATACAAAGTCACTGACACATGTTCAGCTTTTATCTCCTGTTTACGTTTCCGCATGTGCTGCCTTAAATTTCAAAAACCCTTTTCTCCTTTTAAACCTTCAAGAAAGACAAGGGAAAGTAGAGTAACCTGCTCTGAGCAAATTCAGTGCACGGTCATCACACCTGGGAAGTCCAAGATCATGTACATTATTTGCAGCAGAGAATGCTTTAGGATTTTGAAGGTTCTGAAAAAAATGGCCACAGAGGCTCTGTGCAGATAAATTGTATAATGACTGAGTGATTCTGCCACACTGTATGAATCTGAGTAGACTTGTAGCACCAACAGTACAGAACTGGGCATTGCAGAACAAGCAGATACACATTTTAATTGCATTTGTGCAGCAATTATTTTATGAGACATAAGGTAGCATAGGCTGCTCAGCACCTGGAAAGGAAGTAAAAGCTTGCAAAAAGCCATGTCCATATAAATTTCATTGAAGGCATGGGTTTGTGTTTTTATACAAGAATGGCTGCTTTATGCAGAATGTCTCTGATGACCAGCACCAATGAGTCTCTGCATCCTTCATAAACTGTGTTCATTGTCTAGCTCCTGGGCCCTGAACTGGCACTTCACTTCACTGCAATCTTCTGCAAATACCCACCCAAATTAGGGGAAAACTGGAAAAAGGAATTTACTGTTCCAACCATGCTTCCTATGGCATTGTCAATGCCATACTTTGCCAGATGAAACTCCTCTAATGAATAGTTTTAACTGAAATGCATCTGTTAGATGCACCAAGCTTATCCAAATGGTGGAAGGTTTTAGTGTGAGCATATTGTAGGTGTCAAAGAGAATTCCAGTATGCCAAAGTGGGTTCAGATTTCTGTCAGTAAGGAAAGAGTAAAGTTTTCTTCCAAGTAATATATATTTTTTCTTTTATACCACATTTTGTCATCTTCATTAAACTTTGCATTGTGGGATTGAAGTAACTTGTTTTCTCTCCTTTCCTCAACACGATGGCATAGTTTTTGGTTTTCCAGCTCTTTGAAAGAGCAGTAGGGATACCATTCATGACTTTCACTTTACCTTTTATCTTTTCCTTTTCTCTTAATGCAATTGATAATACTCCAAATGGCATACTGGTCTGTGGCTCAGGAGGCACTGGGCAGGGAGACTGCTAAAAATAAGAAAGACATTAGTTTAGGTGAATTGTTGGAACACTTTTAGCATAAGGATGCAGATGCTACCAGTCAATAGAACAAGAATTTCCTCTGCAGACTTCAGCATCTACAGGGTCACTGCTGTATCTTGACAACCGGTCCATTAATCTTTAGCTAATTTGGTCATGCCTGATTTACAGTGCCAGTCCAGCAGATAACAGTGGAAAGGAACTGCAGCAATATTGGTGATTTTACTTTATTGAACACAATCATCTAGGATGACTTCTGTTCTTTGATAAGGCTTTAGGGGGCAGATCAGGCTAAAACACAGTTTCAGGACCTAAAATACTACGTGAAGCATTTGGGGCATGAGTGCCTTTAAGTTATTATCTGAATAAATAATTTTATTTTCCCTTGCTCTTTTCTCTACCTTCACTTATATAACTGTCCCTTGCTGGTCAAGAGGTGACATATTAGCTTATATTTCTGTTACTTAGATTGTATTTAAAAATGCAGTACATAGGACAACACATGCTTTTGACCTTGCAGTGCTGATCTTACAGCTAGTATCTTTCATAACATCTCCCGTTGAAGGAGATAAGGTAGACTAAACTAGATCTGTTTTGAGCCATCAGGTATTCATCCACAATGCTAAAGCCAATTTCAGTGAGGTCAGGTTTTCACACAGTAAACCTATAATAGTTTTTGTCTCCCAGTGTCTGATTTATTCTTCTGGCAAGGACTGCTGGTTTCCCTGAAACTGAAGAGGCAGTTCATTCTACTTTTTTTTTTTTTTAATTTTTTCCTTGACAGGAAATTGATACTTAAAGTGCACAAGATTTTAAATATAGCACTTTATAACATCTCAGTTGAATTATTTTGCAATTTTATTTTTGAACTGTCTGTATTTTAGGCTCCTGTAGAAATTACATTGTGAACTGTACCCTGTTGCTATACATAGAATGCAAAGTATTTAAATACTTTCCTGCTTTATGGAGATAATTATAAGCTCTATTTCCTGAACAATGAAAGCAAGACCAATGCTTAAGTCATCACATGTCATTTGTAATAAAGCAGATGTAAAATGGGTTCCAAGGGACTAAATACCCTGGTTGTACTTTGAATTGTCCCATTAAACACCTTGTACCAGAGAGCATTGTAATTGCTACATCTATTTGATAGTTTTTCTTTAATTACACCACCACTAATCTTTAGTATTGTATGCATTTTCTTATTTTCTTTGAGTTCTTTGAATGTACTAAATAGTTAATAATAGAAATAAATAAGATGTACACTAGGGACTTATTGGTGTCATACAAACACTAAGGTCAAACTAGAAGTCTAGGTCCATGCTGACCTGGATGAGTTTGCTGACATTAAAATGGTCTAAGGTAATTCTATGAGAAGTGTTTCTGTTGTCTCAGACAGTGAATGACTAGGCACTATGTATAAATTAGCTGTGGATATTTAGCAATGGACTGGAAGAGGAGGAGAAATCAAGGCAGTGATTAATAATATAAGTTCCACATTTAATGTATATACAGACTTCCTAATTTTTGTGAGACTGTGTGGATGCAGCTCAAGTAAATGCATACAAACTGGTGAAGATTTAGACACCTAGAGGTGCAATTATTGCCCTTGAAGGTACAATTGTAAATTACAGCTGAGCAAGAATGATCCCTTATTGCATGTAAGATTCAGAACAATTGTAGTTCCTCCTTATCAAAAGGTAGTTATGTTTCTTAAAATGTGGATATCTTACTTAGACTTGGGACAGTCAGTTGGACTGAAAACTGACTTAATCGACTTTTCAATATCAAATATTCTGTGACTCTGTGGATGTTTGTTGTTTAAAACACACACTAGAAAAATGGAAAATAGATTACAATAAGGCTTTCCAGTAGAAGACTGGAAGGGAATGCTGAAAATGCCTGGATCACTGACTTATTTCTGTATTGATCAGTGGCAACCACATAGTAATTCTCTGATATGAAGGAATGGACATAAAGTACTTCTCCATGCTCTATATTTAACTTAAAATATGCTATAAATGCTAAATCATTAAATCTGAAGGTGGTGTGAAAAAAAACCCCACAAACAAAACCTAAAGAGAAACAGGAGAGTTCATTAGCACTGTCAGTGACCTCTGTCTCTCCAGTGGACACACCAGGTCAGGTCTCAGTATTGTAACACACCAAAGAGCACCAGTGTACCCATCCTACCTCCTCCCCTTTTGTCTCTACTACTGTCATTCATCACTCTGCATTTACTCTGGGCTTCCACTCCTGAGTTTCTATTTAGGTAGCTTAAACAAGCCAGGCTCTTCCATTTTCTCTCAGAAGATAAATTGCTTAAAACAGTAACCCTTCTTCATATTTTTGTTTCACTTACGTTCATAGATAAGGATCAAGGATACTCAGAACTATACCAGATAGCTAAATTAGGTTACTAGCCAAATTAGGTCTTTCCCATGTTCTTATTTTCTAGCACTAATATTCCCTTATGCCTAATAAAAAAGCTTCATTTCATCCAATTTAGAATTGCATCCACCTTCTTCACAGATGCACCAAGGTGGTAATACATAATCATCCTTTGTCTGAGCAATAATCTAGATTTGTCTTCATAATTTCCAATAACTTGCAAAAGAAGCAACAAAACCCTCCACCTTATAGCGTTAAATTTCATCTCACAGTCCTTGATATTGTCAGTGCCTTCTAATTTTGTGGCAGATCCCAAGATCAGTCTCTGGGGAATACCACTAGTAGCCTCCTATTCTGGCTGTTCTCCTTTCAATATAACCTCTAGCATCTTTTCATTACAGTCATCCACAGTAACACATATGGAGTCACCCCAAGCAATCTTCCAATGTCAGAACTATACTTCACAAGTCTGCAAACCTTGGGTCATATATGACCATAGGGTTAATATAAAATTAAAATAGAATTTCAGTTTTTTCATAGAAGTGATGGGATAGGATAAGGTTGAGAAAAGAGATATTTATTTTTTCTTGACCAACTGATAACAATAGAACAGACAAGTTTTCAGACCCACCATCAAGATACACAAGGATGGTATCAATTTTATTCCTATGACATGATTAATTTTCTAATATATTTTTCTAATATAGAGTATCTTAATTGAAGTCTGTTAAAAGGCTAACTTATGTCCTACAAGAATCTTTCAGTTCTGTGAACCCACTGATGTTCGATAAAGGAGTGTGACTTATTAACATGATGTAGTAAAATGATGAAGTTCTTACTTACCGTCAAACTTTTTTGCAGATACTATCTCAATTTAGAAAAGGAATGGTGCCATTAGTTCTGATATCAAGGTAGCTTCCTCAGCTGACTTCTAGTGTAAATCATCATGACCTGTGCATTCATCATTTCTGGAGGAGAGCCTTTGCCTAGTAGAAGAGTCTCAAATGCAACTAGTAGCAAGTTAGCCTTTCATGCTGTTCTTCAGGATGAATAGTTTCCTAAGGTTGCTGCAAAGACATCTTGCTAAACTGTCTTGAAGTCCACCCTTCACTACAAAATGAAGTGGTAGGTGCTGAAATGCCTTGGTTACTAAGCATACTCTAAAACAAAACAACCTTCAGAACATTGATGGTGAGGGCTGTAGTGATTGTTTTTAAATGGCACAGATCTTCATTAGATTTCAGTGGAGGAAATTCTCCTTTTCAGTATATTTCTACTGTCATGTCCAGACTTCCACAGTTGCAGTGTTAGTATGTGGTGCTGCAGTAGGATCTGTCTTTAAGGCACAAACGCTCCTAGATTTATAATGGCATTGGTTTAGAGCCATGGTAGAATTTTTTTTATGTTGCAAAAATGAATCTCAGTCTTTCATCATTATATTATAACTTTCTCTAGGGCAGTGTTTCCAGCATTGCAATTTTAGACTATAGCTCTTTCTTGGTAAGAGATACCTTCAAGGAGGGATTCTCATTATTTTAAACACTGTATTATGCCTGCAGAGGAGAATTCCTGAACCAAACCCATAAATTTATTCTTCCCTCCCCCCAAATAAGAGCTACTTCCTGAGTCACTCTATTTTCTATTTGACAGTACACTTACAATGTACAGCTACCACCACAAGGTCCTCAGCACTTTCCTTAGGGGCACACTTATATCAAACAACACTTACACAACCAATGTGACCAGCAGCAACATACAGCATGTGTAAAAGAAGAATGCATCTGTCTGGTTTTTCCCTCTCAGGCATTTAATATCCACAATGAATTTCTCTCTCTTCCCTTTCAGATAGTTTTCCTTGCCATACATTCTTATTCCATTATTTACTTGATAACTGTATCACTGGGGGGGAAACTATGTAAGTAAATAGCCAGTCAAGATAGCACAGAGTTCATACATTCAACAGATAAATGTGTATCAAAGATCTCTTCAGTCATAGCAAGTAGTAATTTTGGACTAGCACATCTTGACTTTTTTTTCTTGTAGTGTTTGGAGTTGCAGCACTTAGATAGGCCTGAAATACATGGCAGCGAAGCAAGAATTGTGAATGGGATAACAAGTAATTAGACTACATAAATTCAGCAACAGTAGGGCACTCATTGTTTCAATGTATGAAGTCCTGTCTGAGATCTAGATGGATCTAGAAACACAACCATCAAGACATGTTAATACAGAACAAACATTGCTAACTGCAGAGTAGCTATCTGGCATTGGCACTGAGATTTATTGTTTGGTTTTTAATTTTAGTGAACAAATGGCTTTCAACTTAGAATCTGTTCCTGAATTCTAGCAAAACTCTGTAGACTAGATTTTTCTAGACTAGATCTTCACTCCCCTAAACAACTCTCTGAAGTAAGTCAGGGTGCACTTGGAGAAGGATCTTTCAGTACTGCCTGCAGGTTCTGGACACTGCAGCCATCTTTGTGAATTTGTTTATAATTCAGCTTAAGGTGAATTAAAAAAAAGGTTATTTATTGCAACCTTCATATGTTACTGCTGACATCTAGATCACTGATGTCAAAGTGCAGCATTTTGCAGAGGACTGATATAACAGGTTATATTGCACCTTCCCTGCAGAAATACCAGAGAGAACGTGGGTTGAAGACGTTGACAAGCTGCAGAAGTACGAATCAGCCTGCGCAGAGCTCTGCTGCCATGGTGAGATTGTTTATGGCACTTCTTTATAGTTAGCTAAGATGCTTCTGCCAAATAGTGTGTTACAGAGTATTTGTCTTCTCAGTTTCACAGTAAAAGAGTAATTTAGGTCTTGGTTAGTCTTTCCTTAATGCATCCTTAAGATGACAGCCCTGGTTGCCTTTGATGTTTTGTAAAAGTAGGTTTACAAGCTTATACAGTGAGAAACTCTGGATTTCTAGCTCTAGAAACTTTTTTTTCTGTAGCCCTTAGCCTCTTAGCCCACTTAAGGTTTGTTCAAGCAAGCTGTCTTGACCCCAGGAAGGTGTGACTTATAAACTGTTTAGAGTGATACAATAACAGCTCCTTCACAAACAGATGGTTTTTATTCTTTTACCCAGCATAATGAGCATACAGAGCAGAAGTTTGAAACCAAAAGGGTCTGTATTCTTACCTATACTTCAGTCTTTCACAGACCAGTGTTTGAGTTCCCTTAATCCATTGAACTCCATCTTTGGTTGGATAAACAATGTGTTTTTGCAGCATGATTAAAAAATATATTAATATTCAGCCGGTCCTAAAAATTTGTCTTGGTAGGCAAATTTGTCTTATGCTTAGTAAAACCCCACTGTTTTTTTTAGAAAGTCTTACATTTCATATGAGAGAGCCTTATCTTTGCTGTGGTTTTGTTGCCTCTTAAATGCACTTTGTTATCAATGTGCATAGTACTTCACAGGATTTAAGTCATAAATGTTTGATGTGAGAATCCAGATCATGGGTTTATATATTACTCTTTCTTTATTGTTAGTGTTTCATGGTCTTTCTGCCTCACAGCTTGCATTAGGCCTGCAGCTATCAGTTAATTTCCAAAGAAGATTCCTTTTCTGTGCTTAGGTTAAATTATCAGAATGCTGTACAGTTTACCATCTACTTTAAAAGAGTTCAGTTTTTGAAACTGAAAGCAGTTTAAAATGAAGTTTTTTAGCAGATGTGGGGGAAGTGAAAAAGCTGCCCAGAAATGTGGTGTCAGCGTTGTTTGCCTTACAGTCACTCGCTTCAAAGAGTAACAAATTGTTGCAGGTGTAAGAGAACAGTTGGTCAGTACACCCAGGTCTACCATATTTCAGGTTAGAAAAAAAGAACACAGCAGGAGGCATGGTAAGGGATGTGTCTAAGGAGTATGCTTTGAAGCATTTTCAATCATGGGCGAGATGTGAAAGAAAGTGGCCCATGTAGCTGCACAGTTACACCTAACGCAGGATACAGTTTTTATTCATCTGATTCATACTGTAGCTGGTGGTACACCAGAGCTGTGAAATGATAGAATCATTTCCACTAATATTAACTAGAAACATTTATATTACTGTCTTAAAAGGTTAGCTTCACATCTTGTGAAAGGTTCCTGCCCCTTCCATTAGAACATGGCCACAAAAACTGTCAATGAGCCATTTGGCATGGTCACCAGGGATGAAGTTCAATGTTCTTAGAGTTTCAATTTTGTCCCTATAAACTTCCTCTTAAGCAGCACAAATTATCAAGTAACCCCATTGTCAGTAATAATATACTCAGAGTTTGTTTTCATTTATTCTGTACATAGAAGAACCCTGAAAATTTTTGTGTGTATATATATACTACAGAAGTAAATTTAAAAATTGATGAAGAACCACTTTTTTTTTTTAACATTTCCTGAGCAGCTGTTTTTTTCACAAGGGAATAGGCCATCTGCTAGAAAAATCATATTACCGGATTCTAAAAGTATTTAAATGCTCAGTAAAATCTGGACCCTTTCAACTGAGTGTATCTTATGCATATTTAAACCTAAACAGCTAAAAAAGCTAGGCAGCTGCTCCCAAGGAAAAAATTAAACTCCTCATAAAATATAAATTATTTTGGTAAATGTGATCACTATAAGCAAACACCAAAGAAATAGAGAGATGAAGTTAATAAAATATAGATACTATCTGAATAAATTTTCCAGTTTTTATTCATTTAGTTCTGGTCTTCAGTTTGAGGCTATTGGTTGCTGGAAATGCATAGATTTTTCTATTTCCTTTACACTTCATCAATTTTCCTTGATTTTTTGGTCCAATTATCTACTAGATTACACTTTATAGCCGTATCGATATTGAGTATTAAAAAAGATGAGTTTATCCATTCTGGTCTGTAAATTTGTATTGGTTTCTATGGGCCATGTACCAACCACCACCCATTAGTTAAAGAATACTCATGTCTTTGCTAGTTACAATACAAATTGGATGAGCAACAACCTGCCAGCCTCTTCCCCACTATACCTTATATCAGATCAGTTTGCCTGCAGCAGCAGCAACTCAACACTGGTCTTTATGAAGCTACTACAGAACTTATTACTCTGTGCATATTGCTTTCTATAGTATAATGTACTGTGTTGGAGTCTAAAGGGACATGAACCCCAAACAGTGCTTAATACAGACCATAAAATATTTATAACCTGGTACATTAGTTTTAAAATGCTTACAAAGGTTAAACTTTACCCAAAAAGAGAAAAAAAATCATTCTGCTCCCATTAAGTTAGTGATTTAATAGAGTTTTCAGTACAATGCATTTACTCCATGATAATCAATTACCTCCAGCAAATTAAAATATAAATTAGGTTGTCTTGGAGAAAAGGAAGCTCTAAATCAGTTCACTCTGGCTGCACATAAATACAAATTTTATAGCTGTGGTTTCCTAATGTCAGAACCAACACATCCATGACAGAATGGTATTTTTAGCTGCTGTGATTCTTAACCCATCCACTGCATTGATTTAATTTTTTTCCAAGTTGGGAGTATCAAAATATATAATCTTTCTTTAAAAAGTTTCTGCATTTCTTCATTATATGTATGAGGTATGCATGAACCTTATTATGAAGTGTTTGAGCAGCAAGCAGAGTGCTTACTTGTACTCAGCAGAGTACTCACAACTCAGGGGTTTTTTTGCTCTCCTTTCCCTAGTGTGCAAACATATATTGAATTGGAAATCTTATTTCTATTCAAAAGTAAGAGATTATAATTACGTTCAAACTCAGAACCAAAACTGCTAAATGGACCCCTAATGTCATTGCACATTGGCCTAACTAATACTGCATCATACTGTGTAATATCAAAATACACGGGGGAGAGAAGGGGCGATTTATTCTGAAAGCTGTTAGGGGAGTGCTGTATATACCAATGTCTCAGCTGTATTTTTGTAAGGTTTTTCTGCCAATGACAGTTCACTGTGTAACAGAAAGCTATCTATAAATTATCAGATTTCAATTTCAAAACTGTATAATAAGTTGGTTTAGATTTTTCTTACATCAACTATTGAAATAACAAAAAGGTTTACAGTTATTTAGCAGTATTTCTGAAGACATAAGAAATACTGTTATTAATTTCCAGTTTTATAGAGGCAGTTCAAGAGGTATAATCAGACCTCAACAGATAAAGATAAGGTTTTCTTTCAGCTGAAATATGTAGAGCTTAGTTTTAGGTATTTGCATTCTGATGCCTAGCAATTTGATGTGACTTAAGAGGAAACATGTTGGAAATACTTCAAGGGAGTGTAATTACCTGCCACTATTGTGGTTGGTAGCCTTATCCCCCTTCTCTCATTCATTTGTTTATAGGGTTGGAAGTAGAATCTGTTTATACAGAGGAGTGATTTTTGGGGTAATATGGCTTTCTGTAACCTGTTAGTTCTATGTGGTATTATGAACCCTATCTATTTTTGCTGCACCTGCTTTTAAGCCATCTTTCATCTCTTTTTATCTGCAGAAAGCCTAGAAATTCATGTGAGGTATTATACAGAGTTAAGAACAGGGAGGTCATTAAATCCATGATGATTTTCTAATCAAAGAAAAGCACTTGCAGAACTGGCTGCTGCATAGAAGAACCAGCTTGTTGAGGAAAGATCATCTGATGGTCTCCCATGGCAGCTGTGTGGTTCAGGTGCAGTCACTGCATTATGTGCTGTCACTTCTTCTTTGAAGGAGAACAATGGTATTTGGAAAAACAGAGGTGCAGAATGCCCAAAATCAAGCTTGTCTTTGGGCTTACAGACAGAGTTGGGAGCATCAGGGCATGCCCTGCTTTGGGTCCAGGAACAGCAGTGTTATTCTTGCATCACAGCAAAGCAGGACAGTAAATTTTCTCTCCTGGCCTTACTTTTGCTGTGTAAATGAGTCTCAGACCATGTTCTGGGCTTCATGTGGCAATTTTGGCCCTACCTTAGCATAACGATTTAATTGCTTTTACAATTTATTTGGAGGATGTTTCTTCTCCCATCTTGCGCTTAGCTACAATAGGGAGAACACATTTTAAAATATCTTTTTGAAATTTATTACCATTTTTTTAAATGGACTTATTTTACTGTGCTGTGTGGCTTCATGGTTTTGAAGATGATGAATTGTGGCTAGGAATGAAAAAAATCCATTTGTCAATGTAACAAAGATCCCTTGTATTCCAGAGAAAGACTAATTGATTCTTGAAATCAGAGTTAGAAATTTTAAGCTTGCTCTCCTGAGACTGGTAAACTCTTGTGTTATTTAATTTTTATGCATTAATGTTTTGGTGGGATTTTTTAAGATCATAAACACAATCAAGATTATCAGCTTTCCAGCAGGCAAAGGTTTTTCTGTACTTCTGAAAAATACTTTCTTTTTGACCTCCAATACAGCACAGTTAAGTGACTCTTGAAAAGAAATTCAAACATAAAACCTCCACCATGACCCATGGCTGCTCTGTTAGGAATTCTGTGATAGCTGGATTACATATCAGATGAACTAGAGATTGTGTCAGTGTAGTTCAAAAATAATTGGAGGTGTGGTTCTGTGGTCTCTTCTAGTTTTTCTGTAGTATTTGCCAGAATATGTTTTTAGATCTTTATTCAGCCTGACATTAAAATAGTATTTTCAGATTTAAAGATCTCCACAGCATTACATCAAGGCTGTATTGTTCATACAGTAATTATTACATTATCATCAATATAGACACTGAAATATTGTGAATATTTCTTTAGAGTTTACAAACTTACGACAAGCCTTCATAAGCTTTCCCCCAAAAAATGAAAGAGAAAAAAAAGTTTCCCAGTAGAAAAAATTTTAAAAATGTTTGAAGTGGATTGTGGGAACAATCTAAACAGATCTTCTCAGAGAAAACCCTCAAATCCTTGAGAAATTCCACTTGAAGATAAGAGTTGGGAATGAAAGCAATAGGACAACATAGGCAATGAGAGATATGTTTCCTTATTAAAGGCAAAGTTAGTTATTTGATCTTCTTGAGTAAGAGCATCTTATCCATATGTATTAAATGCAGTATTTTGACATATAAATAAGAATTATAGTCAAGAAATTTCTAAAAATACAAATAACTTCCTCCAGTTCTCTTGTACTTCTGGTGATTTCTAGCTGTGTTGAAGGGCATTATTTCTGTTTCTGTATTTCTGCTCAAGAAATACAGGTAAAGTTTAAAGAGGAGGGAAAACTCTCTAGTCATGTCACATCAGAAATGGAGAAAAGCTAAGTTACCTCTTAGAACTCTTACAGAGTCACTATATCGTTTATAAGAATGACAGCCAAGGCAGCAGTTTGGAAAGTAAAAATAAACTAATAGAGGTTTTAAAATGGCTGTAATAAAAATGTGTATCTGCTTTAGAGACAAACTGCTTCAGCACAGCAGTGCAAAGTGACCAGGCTCATGGCACCTGCCAGTCCCCACAGAGGAGGCACCCATAGTATCTGTGGGAATTTGGGAGTGAAGAAATGTGAAAGTTTGTACTCCATCTGTACCAAAATATATTGTGCTCCTGCAAGAGCTGCTGTAAGCTCTGCCCACAGCCTTTGAAAGTTCTGGTAAAGCTGTGAGTAGTTGCTGCCATACCTCACTGTGCACCACAGGGTGGGGATGAAGCAGGTCTTTATCACAGCTAGCTGGAAGCAGTGGTCTGGCCTGCCTGGAGGAGCAGCTGGACCCAGTTCCCCAATCACCAGAAATTGGCAGCATCTGTGGGGCTGGAGGGTTTAAAAGGGAAGGGGGTGAATAAGTCAGTAGATTTGGGAATGTGTGCTGAGTGAACAGGCTGTGGTTGGAGTGCTCTGGAGAAGCAGTAAGTACTTTTCAGAACTGTTAGTTGGTCACTTGCTAAAGTAAAGCTCTGCTCTTACAAGGGTGATGTGTTTGGGGAAGATGGATGGTACTCTTTCTTAAAGAGTTGGTGAGGTCTTCATGCTGGAGGGAAGGGATGCCATCCAGAGGGACCTTGACAGGCTTGAGAGGTGGGCTTGTGCAAACTGCATGAAGTTCAACAAGGCCAAGTGCAAGGTTGTGTGCCTTGCACTTCTAGTTCTTCGCTGACTAAAGCAGGAGTTAACAGAGATCTTCAACTCTGAATGTGAGAGCTCTGTACAGGCTTGCTCCCAAGTGTGCTTTTCTCATTTGAGCAAGTTTTTAAAGGAATTACTTAACAAACCGTATGTTCAGAACATGTGAAGCATGCAAGCAAGTCATAAGGACATGGTGACTTAGCTGCTCTGTACATGCACAGTTTTTATGCTTATTGAGCACTTTCTATGTATCATTTGGAAAAGCATGCATGTATTTTTAAAAGTTTACTTATTTTTTGTGTTTGATTGTTTTGGGAGTTTTTTCCTAAGAGCTTGATCAGGTAGATGAAGCAAATTGTTGCTCATATAGATTTTTGGGGCCCTTTAAAAAAAATTGTAAGCATTGATTGTTTTTTTCCCCACCTACAATGATATACTACCTATTCAGCTGTATTAGTCTGCTGCTTGTCAAATACACCTTTCATTTGCATCAAGTGTGAGAGTATATGTCTGCAGGACATGAAGAAAAATTACTTCAGTATAAATACTAACCTGTGTCGTGCTCTTTTTTTTTTTTTTAGATATTTAATTGCCTTTTTTTACTCCAGTCATTTAATGCTTCTGTGACTTAATTTGAAAAGTAGTTGTTAAGCATTAACTGTGCTTTAGGAACTACACACGAGGACACCAGTTACTTCCATTTGACAGGAGATCTAGTATTGTAGCTCATAGCCATGGTAGCCAAAAGATTATCTAGTAGAGAAGGATCCAGATGTATTGTGTGTGCAGTGCTTGATGTCTGTAGTAAGATGCTTTGTGGAAGCTGTTTAAGAGGAGGAAAGCTGATAAAGAGCTGTCTGACAACAATGCTGTCCTGGCTAGAATGAAAAATGTTTATAAAATAGCAGAAGTGGCTGTTTTCTGCAGATGAAAAGCCCAACTAGGCAGGTTTTCTTGCAACAAAACTGATAGTTTATTTTAGGCTGTGACCTCTGTGGTCCTTTGGAGCTACATAGGCAGTTTACTAATGGGAAACACAAGCACCTTGTGATGATCTACATAACTAGAAAATGAGCAGGAAATGCCCTGTTCTCACCTGGTGTACAAGCATGTGGCACTTCTTTGCCATAGTCCAAGCAGGACTGCAACATCTAGGCATTTTGTTTGATCCTGCTGTTACTGCAGGGCCAGTTTCTTTAGTGTTTTCCCTTGGACTCTCATTCTGCTAATGAGAGTAATAATAGAGAAATATAGGCAACTCATTGTTTCCCCCCCTCCCCTTCATGTAATGGGAAGCAGAGAAACTTGACACATGATGACATTATCAAACAAGAGCTATGGTTTTAAACTTGCTGCCAGAAAGTATTTTAGTCTGCATTTGTGTGTGTGGGTAACTACCCACTCTGTGCTTTAACCAGACTAATTAAGCTCTAGAGAGGCAGAATAATTGCCCTAAGGAAAGTCAATACTATCAAGACTTTTGTGGGTGTATAATACTGTAACCAATCATCCTTAGCAGATGGTGGGGACGCTGCTGTTTTCTGCAGTTTGAACTGTTTCCTTTTTGTTGAAATTGCCAATTGTCTTTGTCTCTAAAGAAAAATATATACCACTCCATAGAAGGTATTAGTGACTTGGGCAAGTATCTCCTTCTATATATTACTCACCCCTAAACAACTATAAGAAGTAAACAGCAGAATAAATTGCCTGTCTACTACTATAAATCAAAAATACAATCTTAGTCCACTGTAATGCAAGGAAAATACAATAATGGCAAAATCTATAGCTGTAGAGATGATAAAGTATCAAGAGGATCTGCCCTCTACTGAGGTCTGAGTATAGGATACATTATTTAAATGTACAGGAGGCAATGGAAGTGATCAATACTTCACAAGTCTTGACTTCTAAAAAGTGTTGAATTGATTTGATCTTAACAGTAGATAGTTGGAGGTGCAGTAACAGGGATTGCCTTGGTCTTTATTCTCTACTCTTGCAGTCTGCATAGTTGTTTAAACCTGGAGGAATAACTAAAATTATACTAGGAGTGTTTCAATTGGTAATAGATAACTAAGCACAAAGTAGTGGAGCATCAGACTAGTATTTTTCATTCTCGTGAGATTACAGGATAGCATTAAGCACTCGATAATGGTGGCTTGCCATTAATTCCATTGTTGCCATTGCCAGAGTTCCAGTAATATAGCTATGGTTTTCAGCAATGTATCTTCTTCCTTCCCCAGCTTTCACCTATCCATTTCACTTGCTAAATGTTTTGGATTAACTCCTAGCCTTTCTAGGTGGATTTGTGGTTTAGTGGAACTCAGTGAATCTGGGACTCTCAAAGACAAAAGCCAGATTTGTTTATTTAAAAATGGGAGTCTGAGAAGATCCAGGGGAGAAGGATGTGAGCAAAGAAAGGCTTTCTTCTAAGTGTGCAACTGCCACAGTCAATGAGCCAGGCTTTATGGTGCTACAAATTGGTGTTCTTTCATTTTTGAGGTTTTACTTGTTGCAATGTAGTTAGTAGTAATAAAAGTATTTTCTGGGATCTGAATCTCTAAGCTTGTGTGTCAGAAATGAAGCTTGCAATGTTTTGGTTTTAACAACCTGGAGAACAAAATTCAGTTTTATATGGGGAACCTATCCCACTGAACTGGCAGCTCCAAACTAAAAAATTCATTACTAAGATTTTGAAAAGAAAAAAATAAAATAGAGGAGTCCATTTGTAGGTGAAATTTGTGTGAAAATGGTAGGCAGAGGACAGAGTGTGTTAGCTGGGAGGTGGAAGAGGAGACAGGAGTGCTTTTCCTGCTAAGTGCTGGTACTGTTTGCAGGCTGAAAGTGTCAACAGCAAGGGGTCATATATGAATATATAAAAATGGTAACACTTGTTCTGCATTGTCTTTTGCCTATGAAATGTATCTGCACTGTTTCTTAGCAATTTGTTCCTGCCAAGGAGAGTGATGTACTGAGTACAGGCAAAAGGCATTGTAAAGAAAGTTAGAAGCTTCTGTGTTTTGAGGGTGTATGTAGCTGTAGTGATTTTCTGAAGCGCTGCAAAGCGATGAATCATGGCTGAAAAGGTCTAATGTTCTTGATATGTATTTCAGATAACTGACACTGTTATATTTTGACAAGGATAAAATCACAGATCTGATTTTGGAGTTTCTGTTAGTCATTGACAATTACAAAGTGAATCGTGCTGTTGCTGTTGGGGATTCCTTAAGACTTTATGTATAGACAGAAAGGTTTTGTCTGGTGCATTAGCTAAAATGACACTGTCATGATTAATCTTGCTAACTTGATTTTAATCATCTCTGTCCCTAACAGGCTAGGAAGTGCTTTCTAATGCACTAGACTGTGACTTTATCATGACATGTATTTATATAGATTACCTTTATCAGCTTAAAAAGACAATGCAACTGCCTTAAAACCATAAACTATTCAGCCCGTCCTTTTCAGATTTAATATTGCCATCTTCCTATTAATCTCTGCTGTAAATCTGTGAGGTTAGGAGATAAATATAGTTTGAGGGGAAAAATGGGTGGCATGCACTGTGGAGACTACTGACACTGTGGAAGGAAGCAATGTTATTCTAATTTGGGCCACTGCTTGGTCACATTTAGCCATACTTGAATTCATCTCAAGTTAACACAACCCTTAAATTTATTGCCTCGTTGGCAGGAAGAGTTTTGAAGGTTGTGAAAAGCATAACGAAAAGTCAGTGTTTGCATGGGAAGATAAGGTCTGTATCACTTCCTTGATGTGTGTTTTCTCTATGTCCCTGTTTCCTCACAGAGAGTTGGAAATAAGAGTTCCAGGCTCCTGGGTTGTTGTGCAGTGGTATGTCTCTTACTCCCACTGAGTCACCCCCAGGAGTGAGCTTGTGGTTGTGTGCACACTCCAAACCTACAGAATCAGTACAGGGTTGTGTGTGTCTAATGATAGCTGTACCCTTGAAGCCATACTAAATTCCACCAAGGCAAAATCTGTGCTGCTGCCCTTTCCAATTCTTAGTTTTGTTGTGCAATGTTTCAAGAGGAGGAAGATGCTGAACTCGGGAGAAATGAATGCTGGACCGGAGTGGCTGGCAAGATACTGCTTAACTGATGAAACAAGCATGTAGCATTTGTTACCATTATGTTGGACAAAGCTAGGCCCACAACCCACAATTAACTCCTAGTTCCCCAAATTTTAAGTCCTGCATATTCTTCTCTCTTTATGGTTGTAATATAGGTATATAAATACGTCAGTTCTTCAGCTATGAAACTTGTGCAGGTCTATGGAGTAGAATTTTGAAGTGAGACTTGGCAACTCATCTTCTAATTTTGAATGCACAAAAGTGCACCAGCTGTCTGGCCATTCACAATAGATCAGGGGATAAATACTTAGTTGAAAATTCCCCGAAACATGTCCTATTTGCCACTGAAATAAAGTAATTGCCTTTTGCAATGTAATTACAGCAATATAAAAAAAAAATAAATTGTCAAATGCTTGCCAGTTGATTGTGTAGTGCCAATTGGCTGTCAAGTGTCCCTGTAAGAGAAGGAAAGTTTTTATCATCAGAAATGACCTAATTTTCTCCAGTAACTCTTCTCCCAAGATTATTTTCATTATTTTCACACTGCCCAGAATAATACACTAACTTCTCTTTCAAGAGGAAAATGGCTTTCTGATGCCAGCTGATTTTCACTTTAAATGCATGATGCTCAACTGGTTGTTATGGTGCTGTTTGTCAGATAGTAATAGAAACACTTTTATTTCTGGAAATACTCTGACTTTTGTCATCCAGACTTCCAATTGCCTAAACTTAGTGTGATGGTACAATACTAGTCCTGAATATTTTGGTTGATTTTCCAAGGGTTATTTTGAATTGCTTACATTTGTTATTTTTTTTAATCTCAGTAGTCATCAGTCAACTCTATACTTAGAGATACAGATGATTTACTGATATATTTGAAGAACTTCACTTTTGTGTGCTATGATCTGTAGTTTGTAAAGCCAGAAAGCTCTGCATAGTCCCTTGACCACTTGCTGCTGCTCAAAGTGACACTCGTATTTTCAGGAAGCCAACAAAATATACTGAATTATTAGCCTTTTTGATGTAAGTGTAGATGAGTCAGCAGTCATTATGCAGCAGTTGTCTGAAATGCTGTAGTCCATTGATCTGATCCAGGTCTACATACTGAGAACTCCTAAGGTATAATCCTGGTCTTGGTAGCATGTAGATGTAATTTTTTTGTGCAAACTTTATGGGCTAAATAGGCTATTGCTTATGGCTACACACACCTACAGGGTAGGGATTACTAAAACCTTTAGATGCTTTAGAGTGGCACTTCTGTGAACTTGAAGAGTTTGCCAGTGAATTGACTGGATTACTCTGTTTTAAGACACTTTTCTATTTTTATATTTATAACTGCCAAGTGAGCATTTGGTGCATTTAAGTGATGAAACAACAGCAGTCTCTTTCTCTGCAAACTTTGCATATGCTTATTAACTTATGAGTAGTCTTACGAATTTCAAAGAAAGTGTTCTGAGGTACAAACATACAGTGAGTTTCTGAAACAACTGTGGTATTATTGCTAATGCAGTTTAATTAAAGTGAAGGTGACTTCTAGTGTAACAAGCATGGTGAAAGCAAAGGTAAAATTGCTTTCTCTTGGAAGGTATCTAGAAATTCTTGCTCTGCAATAGTGACAGTTAGATCACATGCATTTTTGAGGAGAGGTATGCACCAAACTACTTAAAAAAGAATTAAAACATAAGCTTGAGCTGTACAAGGTTATAAATAAACAAAATACCAGTTGACTGCTGAATTACAGACCTCCACTGTCTCCTCTGTTTCCCCTTTATAATAAAAGTATTAACTGATACTATCTATCTCTACATTATCCAAGGATAATACCATTTTGTTTGGGTTTATGGCTGTTGACTTCTTTTTCCTGCAGCCAATTTGATTGATGACTAGTAGGTTTTTCACTCAAATTCTGTAAGTAGTCTTGCCACAGAATTGAGTATGTAGCTCTAAATAGAAACTAGCAGAGCACAAAAAATGGTGTAAAATACTTCAAAAACACAAAATTGTCATATGTGGCTATTTCAGTGCAACCTTTCTCTTTGGCAGGGAGTTGCTGGCATCTTTACTGAAAGGTTGGTCGTGTATGTAGACTATTGTATACTGCAGTTCTTCAGAAAACATTCTGATACCATAATTTTAATATGGTTTAGTGCTTTTTGTGTCAAGATACAGATAAAACATTATTGCTATTTTATTTTTATGAAGTGTGCTACCTGTCTACAGGAGCAGATTAGATTAACTTGATATGTCTTTGGGGTAAATCCTGCTTGCTCTACTTGGTCTTTGTTGTTGTTGTCCTCCATAAAGTGAAACCCAGTCGTTATTTTTCTGCTATTTCATAGAATCATTAAGGTTGGAAGGAACGTTCAAGATCATCAAGTTCCAACCCCCCTGCCATGAGCAGGGAATGCTACCACTAGACCAGGTTGCACAAAACTTCATCCAACCTGGCCTTAAAAACCTCCAGTGATGGGGCATCAACAACCTCCCTGGGCAACCCAGTCCAGTTCCTCACCACCCTTATAGTGAAGAATTTCTCCCTAATATCTAACCTAAATCTCCCTTCTCTGTTTAAAACCATTACCCCTTGTCCTATCACTATTTTCTCTGATGAAAAGCCCCTCCCCAGCTTTCCTGTAGGGCCCTTTCAAGTACTGGAAGGCCACTATAAGATCTCCTCGGAGCCTTCTCTTCTCTAGGCTGAACAGCCTGTCTTCATAGCAGAGGTGATCCAGGCCTTTGATCATCAGCTTTCTCTGTAACTATCTAGTTCTTCCTCTTCCATAGGTATGCCACACTTGCCATTCCTTGTTTAATTTTTTTATACTGTAGCCATCTCTCCTGAGTTTTCAAAAATGAACTGTTGATGACTCTTAGAATTTCATCAGCCAGTTCTTTAAATATACTAGAAGGAAATTCATCTTGCCATGCAGACTTCTGTCTGAGAAAAAAACCTTTCTCTCTTCCTATGTAATCCTACATAATGGTTTCTTTATACTTATTTTGCACAAAAATACGTTAGTAATCCTGAGTGCACATAGTCAACCTGTCCTGAAGTAGAAATTTATGATTCCAAGTACAAGGAATAACTACCACTATGCCCAAATCAAATTTTTCTCCACATAAGAGCAAATCCATTTTGTGGAGACTAATGTTGGTACAAACAATGTAGGTCAAAAGGAGGTCAAAATAATAATATACAAAGGCAGTAAAAAAGTCTTAATTTATTTGTGAGATTATTCTTTTTTCACGTTTTAAAAATGAAACTAAGGCCAGTCAGATGATTGTATATACAATCCAGTGTCAGTGCTGCTTATTTCTACACATTAACTATTTTTTCCTTCTGTGACTTGCTGAAGGTAAAGATAAGTATGAAAACCTGGCATAAATTTAAGGTGGATAGTGACACCAGCTGGTGGTGAAATATATGTGTATAAAAGATTGTGAGTTAGATCCTTCCACTGACTTGGATGGAGAAACTCTTGGAATTGTTAGTACCATGTCACTGCAGCAATTAAATATAGATGTTTGTCTCAGCATTTGAAAATGCCTGTCTTTTCCTATGATTATGTGGCAAATGAAGTACATTCCTGAGCTTGCACCTTCATATTTGCTTTATGTGAGGGGAATGTTTGATTCTCAGGTGTCTTCAGTTGCCTCTTGTAACAATGACTTTGGGTATTTTCTTTACCTGCTGTCTTCTGTTTCTGTACAGTTGTTACACTAAGCAAATGGATGGAATCAGATAATGGTGATATGTTCCTGCTCAGGATGTTTGATCTTAATTCTCTCTTTGGAAAGAATGTTATGCTGGCAGAATGTAGGAATATTCTTTTTGCTTTAAAAGAAAGTAAGAGAGACTTGAAATTCAACATTAATTTGCTAAAAATATTTTATTATCAAAGCAACAGAACAATATTGAATGGAAGTAAAATAATTTATAGTTTTTATTGTAGCAGGAAAGATCGAGAGGAAAGCCTGCTCAGCCTGTGGTGTGATCACACTTGGAAGATGTACAGAGAAGTCCATAACGGGCTGTGGAGTACAGGCTGACTTGCTGTGGCTCTTCCTTCCTGGGAAAAGAGCAGGCAGTATTACTGCTTTGGAGCAGATAAGGTTCTCAAAAAATAAACTCCAAAAAACCCTCAGAACATAGAAAGTGGCAGTTTTCTAGAAAATACAGGAATTGAAAAATAGAATTCTAGCTAGAGGCGGAAGCCAAAGGACTTGTATGTCAACAGGCTGATCTTTTGAAAACATGTTGGGCCTGTTCAGTATTTCCCATCTCAAATTAAATACTCAGTTGACTTGCAGAAGATTAAACTGCAGTCCATGTCTTTAAAAGAGGAAAAAAAAAATCCAGTTTTTGAGTGTTATAAATGGAAGACATGTAATCATACCAATTTATTTCTGTGGTCTTTACAACTGTAATTATTAGCTGCTATAAAATAGTAATCTCTTGTGCAAGAAAGAGTTGGGCCTGTGGCAAAGAACACATTGCAAAACATGGAAAAGTGAGATCTTAAGCCAAGGAGAGCAGGGCAAACTACTGGTCTTCTGCAAAGCTATCATCCAGAATTGCCTGGTCTGTGAGCTGCAGAGTCTGTGCTGAAGGTTTCCTGCAGATTCTGGAATTCCCCAATGTCCCAAAGCCTCTAAAGCAGGTTGGTCCCGGTGTGCCTACACATTTTGCACTGTTTATCAGTGTGTTCAGATGTATTACAAGCTTAAATGGTAACTTGTATGTACAGATGCACACAGTAAGTAGATTAAACAAGCCCTGGATATGAGCCAACATTCTTCCACCTTGCTTAAATTACAGCTAAGTAGCCAAAGAATAGTAGGGATGTCCTTGGTCTCTTTGCACTGTAAAATAAGCAGCTATTCTTTTATCACACACAATTTTGAAATTAGAAGGTACCTTACAGTGTTCTTATGTTCTTATGACTTTAGGTTTCTAGAGACAGCTTAATCTGAGATGACTGTAGATGACAATACCACCAGCTCAAACAGGGAATGTTGGGAGCTTCAGAAAAGCACTACTCTTAATATTTCTTGTCATTTTGGTGCTGTAGAGTTCATTCACTCTCAATTCTCTCTGTGGTTGTGATAGGTGAGAAGTGTTCTGTCTATTGAAATGTTCTGCTGCGGTAAAGTTACACCTGCTGGCACTGCCAGGGGAAAAAAGCTTCCATGAATTTGGGATCCTGTCATCATTTTGGCTATGTTTAGTGTGTTTTAGACTGCCCATGTCCATCTGGGTGTGGTTGTAAAAAAAGTGGACCTGGGGTAGTGAGCGGGAATTAATGTGTGGTGAGTTACTTTCCTTTGCAGGTACTGTGTAGTGTGATTAACTTCTTTAGAGCTACTAAGCCTATTCATGTGACCAAGAGTTTTGGAGATCTCTGACAGACTCACAAAACTGACAAAAAAGGAAATTCCTCAGCTTTGCTGTTTTAACTCTTGTACATATTGAAAATCTTAAATTGCACTTTTCTTCCAACATAAAAAACCATACTCGGTTAAAAGAACAATATAAGGTCATACACTCTTGAGGGTTTCAGTGCTGTGGACTGAATAATCTCTTGGAGTAATTGGTTAAATCTGGGTTTAGAGGCTTAAGATGAATATTCAAGACTTGAAGCTGCATATTTGCTCATCTACAGACACTGTTGTTGTGGACAAGAAGGGGTGAACACTGACCCATAGTTGTTTTGAGAGTGGTGAAATTAGAGCTGCTATTGCTTGAAGAGGAAGAACATTCACCTATGAGGAGACAAACACTTGTCAAAGAACAAGGTGTTTTAAAGAAAAGTGTTTTTCATGAAGTATGAAGGTTCTATTAGAATGTGTTGTTATTAATGAGCTATCATTTTTTTAAAAAAAAAGAAAACATGGCTTTGAAATGTCTTGGAGACTGTCAGCACTTTTCATCTCTGTGTTTCTAATGGAATAATTCAGTAACATGCATTATCAAGAAGTGTATTAGCACTTAAAAAGCAGTGTAAAAAATGTCCCTGATATGCCTTGGTATGCTTTTATTTTCATTACTGCAGGATTGAAATACTCTCTAGCAATTTAATTCTTCCAAGCTGCATTGTTTAGATAGTGTGACAGTATCGGGTATTTTCCTT
The DNA here is from genome assembly GCA_020745705.1 of Hemiprocne comata. Lineage (NCBI taxonomy): Eukaryota > Metazoa > Chordata > Aves > Apodiformes > Apodidae > Hemiprocne > Hemiprocne comata. The sequence goes on from CM036598.1 coordinate 8,757,569, forward strand.
CCTTGAATGGCCGTTGGGATTATCATTGCTGAAGAGAACAGCTGAGCTGCCTGTTAAACAGTTTTCCTGAAACATATAACGTTACTAAAATGGAAATAATTGTATGGGTCTATGTGCATATGGCAACTGCATGATCTTTCAACCTAATATTGGATCTTTGTCTCCAAGCCTCAGTACACAAAAATGAAATGTTTAATAAAAATGCTTTGTTATCCCTTCAGCCAGTTTTTGTGAACCTTTTCTCCACTCTTCCCCCTTTTTTCCTTTGCATTACTGAAAAGGTGGGGAGATTTGGAATGTGCAGCTCAACAAGTCAGGTTATTTTTCTATTTTTACACTTTTTTGTAAAGTTCATGAACTTCTAACAATAGGTCCTTCTGCAAGCATTACATATGTAGTAGTGAAGAGCCACTGCATTTAAAAACAAAACAAAAAACAAAACAAAAAGCAAAACCAACCCCCCTACAATTTTAACAACTATTTAAGTGGGAGCCTGACAGTGACTGACTGCCTTTCAGCAAAGGTTGCTGTTGGGAACAAAACAATAAAGCCTAATCTGACCTACAGACTTTCCCACTGCCCCTCAGAGATTCTAGGACAGGCCTGGCATTTGCTGTAAATGTAATTGCCAGGAAATTCCTATCAAGCCCTTCCATCAACTGTTCCTTTGGAGCTGTTTTGTGTGTCAGCATTGTTCACACAGCAAATCTGTTCCGTGTGTTGTGGCTATAAATTTGCAAAGGAGTCCAAGTGCAGAATGCCAGAAAGGTCAAAGCAGCGCACTCTATCTCTAGGAGAATATACAGGGCATTAAAATTCTGATACTTCATTCTCATTAAAAAAGCCAAATCAACCATTGCAAGTTGCTGGGGATGGGCACTTGAGGAGCTCTCTTTGTACAACTCGCAACACAGCCAGTTTGTGCCAACACAGGTGCTACCAAGTTGTGCCAGTGCCAGGCCCCTTAGCTTGGTGTAGCATCTTTAACCCAGTGTAGATACGTTAGTTCCATGGGTGATTCTTCAGTTCAAAAAACTAGCTGGAAATTCAGAGGGGAGCCATATACCTGGTGTTATTCCTGTTTATGCCTTGCAAACTGAAATTTGCAGGAGCATTTCCAAAGCAAAAGTGTTTCAAACCTGTGGAATGGTAATTTTCCATAAAGTCCCCTCATCCTTGTCAGTGGCTGTCTGATGTAGTACAATGTGGTATTCCTTAGTGTGAAATAAAACCCTGAATATGAAATGAAAGTGTAGCAGTGACTTTATTGGATATCACTAGCATTCTTTCTTGCAAATAGCTTATAGCAAGAGAAGAAGATAAATTGAATGGTTTATAACATGAGATTATCAGTATGCTTAATGCAATGTTCAATGGAAAAGCACTATCAGGAGAAAATACTTGGTATGCAAATTATAAAAGATAAAATAGCCACTCAAATCTGTTAAAATTACTGAGGCTATAATAGTATTTTGGGAGTATATAAGGTGCTGTGTAGGTGATACAGTTGGTATTCTGTTCTGTGGCAGGGTGAGGCTGTGGCCAGCCAGTATTCTGGTTTTGAGCATTTGTTCTGAAACAGGAATTTAAACAGGTCTTTGTAGTTACGCTAGTTATGCTACAAACTTGCACCTATGGTGACCCATAAGCTATGTGCTTCTTCCCTGATAAACTAATTCATTATGGTGGCCTGCATTTCCTGTCATCATTTGCAATGATACAAAAATATCTGCCTCATTAAAAAAAAATTAAAAATTAAAAAATCTAAAGATAGTGGCAGTCCCAAAGGCACTTGTACAATGAATTAATTTCTTGTAGTAGATTAAAGTGTATGGATTCTAATTAAATATGGCATTACTTTTTTCATAAAAAGAGCCTTCATGTAATAAATTCATAATGAAGGAGGATTGTGTGTGGGGACACTGACCTTTGTGCTTTTACTCCTTTTTATTTGCATGCAAGTGTCTTCAAAAAGAGATTTGGGCCTTGAGCAATTTTAGGATGAAAATGAAGTGGAATGGAAAATGTCATGAATATTTACAAGTGTATTGCCTTTTTGTTGCAGTAGTTTGTTTATGGTTTGCATATAAGCTCTCTTATAGGCGAGTATAAACATGCTTTCTAGTGGCAATATTTTATTGATTAAAGATATTGTTCAGATCTCAACTGAACAGTTGGGTGGTGTCATTTCTGTGTTAAATTTATCACTCAACAGATTTTTCCCTGGAGAAATGGAACCTTCTTGGCTCTTCAATTTTTTCACCAACTCCCATCTTCTCCAGGCTTGAAGCATCCTCTACACCATTCAGTCACTCTAGGAAACTGAATGACGAAGAAAAATGTCTTAGCTTAAATAAGCTACTGTCTGCCCCTTTTGAATCACTCTCTGCCTGTGGCTCAACTCAGGAGTAATACCATTCTTTTCTCTGGCAGTGGGGATTGAGAGAAGAAGTGGTGGAGAGTACAGTGGATTTGAGTTCCTTAGTGCCTTTGCATTGGCTCTGGTTCAGCTGACTCATCTGGTAACAGCAAAGAGCCATAGCACAAGGAGCCAGTTCTTGTGTGGGAGGCCATTGCAGTGCAGGTGGCATGTTGCCACCATCCCCTTGCCTGGAGGCTGCTGCTGGGGCCATAATTCTGTGGGAGTGCTGGGCAGGGGTGTTGTAAAAAAGGGTGATAAAAGCTCAAGCTTGTCACATACAGCAATTACTTATATCTGGGGTCTTTGCAGTTGGAGAAGGAAAGAGATTGAGTGATGGGAAACTTGTTCTGGCTATGAAACGTCTACCCACAAAACTACTCTCAGTTCAGTTTTCTGTTTCCAACAGACACAGAGGATATTACGCTTCTGGATCCTTGTTTACTGAAGAGCTCTGCAGGTGGTGGAAATCTGGCTTTGAGCCAGCAGGGAACTGGGAAATTTTTCTTTCTTTCTGCTCCTGAAAGTGTTTTTGTCCCTTGATATCTCCAAGTTGTCTTGCAGTTTGGTTTTATTAATATATTATTTTAATTCTATGTTGGAACTTGTCTACAAATGACTGTTGAAATACAGATCTGTTACCCCGATGAATAAAATGGTTGACAGCTACTAGGGAGGAGTGAGTGTAAGCCTTATGGAAGAATAAACCTCCACTAAATAAATGGTACCAGGAATAGAAAAAATACATGCAAGGACTTTTGTGTCCAAACAAAGGCAAAACCTTTGTAGTATAAAACAGTATTAACAAAGATAAGTGAAAATCCCTTTTTTAGGCAGTTTTTACAGTCTCATGTTTTAGCATTCATCAAATTTTTACTGTAGCATTGCTAATGATCTGTTTTTTTAGATCATTACAGTTATTTCTTATTGTTTCTTGTATCTGTAGACACTCTGATATTCCTTGCAGTAAAGTATTGGATAGAAAAGGCTGTAAGACTTGTTTTGATGCTCATGGATGTCACTGTCACTGATCCCACTGATGGACAGTGGGGGAACTGGTCCTGAGGGCTCTGGGTAGATGTGGGATCTGGTTCTTTAGATAGACTGATAAAGCTTAGCCAGACCTCAGTGAAAGCTACTATGAGTGTGGATATCCCCCTCTCAGCTTCTGGAGGCTGAAGGCAGTGGAAATGGCACAAAACTACTTCTGGCTGTAAAAATCTCTTGTGTTGTGGTGATATAATCTTTCTGCACCAAGTCAAATGCTGAGAAGGAAAGTAGTGATTTTTTTCATGTCCTTATCACTCTGTCTTCACAGTGGTCTTGTTTTTCTTCCAGGGTGATTTTTTGACTCTACAAAAATTTGGTTGAATCATAGAACCATTTAGGGTGGGAAAGACCATTAAGATCAAGTTCAACAATAAACCTGACACTGCCAAGCGCACCACTAAACCACATTCCTAAAGCACCACATCTACAAGTCTGGTTTTTTAACTCAACCACTTCCCTGGGTGGCAGTATTTCTATTTGGTTTTTACCCAAAAAACCTGCTGCACTGACTGGTGGGGGGAGGGCAGAAGGGAGTTGTTAACTATGGTCTGAGGAGGAGATATTCTTCAGCTAGGATTTTTTTGTCATTTGTATTTATTGAGCTTATTTCTTACTTTCTTACGTTTTATGATTTCTGGAGCTGTTGCTGCTCCTTTCTTCTTAGGTTTTCCTAATGTACCTTTGTTATGTGATGAGCACTCGCCTGTTTTGCTGCCTGTGGGGTGGGCAGGTAGGGCTGGGGTGGGGGACACTGTTTTCCAGGGCCTGAGGGCCTGCCCTGTCAGGGCTTGTGGGGTTGTCAGTGGTACCTGGTGTTGTTGAAGGGATTCTAAACTGCCCGTGGTTGAGTTGCACAGTTTTGGAAAAGGACTTTACCTTCTAGTTTTGATTTAAATGAATCTTGTTCTGAAGGGGCTACACACTGCAGTGTTCTAATGTGTTGCAAATTTCTTTCAAGTTAATTTAAGAGCCAGAAGGTAGAAAACCCTTTGAGAAGGACCACAGTTAGAATCTCTGAGCTTTGTGTGTCTGCATAGGCATGTTTAGCTTTGGTAGAAGCTGCATTAGGTAACTTGCACTGTAAAATGAAATAAACTAATTATTTCCTTTTTTGTGTGACTGATGTGTAAGGGACTTATCAAATGGGTGAGATGTTGGGCTAATTTCATTCATACCTGAACTCTTCAGTCAACATTAATCAACTAGAACTAATTGAGTTTTTCCTTTGCTTTCTTGCCTCTCTCTTCAGCCCTTTCTCCTGATGACAGTAACACAAAAAGAGAGAGTTCTTGGAAACCCAATGGAACAAAGAAGAAACCAAGTATCTCTCTTAGTTCCATGCTGATGGTTTTGCCATTCTTTTCTGGGAGGGGCAGACTGTGCAAGGGAAGGAGAAAGCTGTTTTCTTTCTAGTTGATTTGCTCTGATTTTTTTTATGTAATAATTTCTGAGGATTAATTAGTGATTATGTTGCTCCCACTCTGTGTTTATGTCAAAACATATAATTTAGAGGTACTTAGCAGTTGTTTCTCTAATCTATAGTAGGGTACAATATGGCAGTACATCATTAAAAAGTGCTTGAAATAGATACCATTCTATCTTTATTTTTCACTTGGGATGAAAATTACCAGAGCCTAGCAGTGTGGCTGCATTGGTGTGTGGTCAGCATTTCCAGTAATTTCAGGCATTATATTAGGAGTTGAAATGTAATTAAGTTTATCCAATTCCTTCTGCAAAGTGTTTTAAGCCTACTATAAGTTCTTTCTTTCCAGAGTTTATAAGATGTACTAAGACATTCCCAAAGGATAAAACTAGAACAAAAAATGCAGTGTTCAGTTTTCTGGTGAGTTTACTTTGAGATACCCTCTTTCTGCTTGACTTGTTCAGCTTGTGCAGCAGGTCTTGTGAGCAGGAGTGTCAGCATGATGCACTGTACCCTATTGTTTGATTCTGAGTATGTAATTACATAAAACTCAACTTTCTTGAACATTGTCACTTCACTTCTTGTTTCTATATAGTCTTAGCACAGCTCTCAAACATTAAGCCTTTAGAAAAGGAAAATGATTTGCTTGTTGGTCAGTTCCACTCTAAAGTATTCTAAACATGGTTTCAAATGAATTTGAGGAGGGGGTGGGAATCCCCAAAATAATCCTTTCAAGTTTTGGCAGGTGGATACAGGAGCAAGGCTGGGATTAGCACTCCCCAGGGAAAGGCAGACAAGAATGTAGGAGCAGAGGCTGTACCTGTGTGGGTAATCACTAACTGTAAATCTGGAAGACGTGGTGGGTGAGTGACTGACTTTCTGGAGATACAAGAAATGTATCTTGTATCTAAGCATCTCTTGTACTGTGCCTAAATAATACCACATACCATCTGTTTTTTCCATCTCTCCTAGTTGCATAGGAAAAATCAGTACAAAGAAAGCACCATCTTGTGATGTGATAGCACATACAGATAATTGTTTTTATCTGAAAAAACCTATAGCAACTTAAAGGCAAGAGAACAATGTTTGAAGCCTCAGTTTGCTTCAAAACACAGAAACTGAATTTTTTTTTTAGTCTTTTACTAAAGACCCATTTAAATACAAAAGTAAAGTTTATTTGTATTAATACTTTCACCATGAAGATAATGATGGTTAGGAAACATTTGATGCAAATGTAAGATCAGGGATAAATAATACTGAGTAAAAATCAGTTTGAGCCCTCCTTGAAGGAGAAAGCTGCAAAAGTCTTGAGAGTTGGATCTTTTTCTAGAATTGTTGATACAATGAGAAATTACCTGGAATCTGAAACTTCTTAGATTAAGACTGTCTTCAAATATTTGACACAAATTTGAATTACATATTGGAAAAAATCCCAGTTTTTGTCTTGCTTTGGCTAATCCACATCTTAACTATTTGACTTTAGATTTTCTGTTGTCAGTTAATGTTGCTGATGGAAATTTTGGCTTGATCCAGATTTCTTTCTAACAGTGATCTGAAGATTTGGGGTTTGTTTTACATACAGCTAAACTTGTTGGTTAAAATGCCTCTCAAGTGACCGAGGTGAGCTACATGCAATGCATCAATGCACATCTATATTGTGCAATTAATGTTAACGTTTTGCAATACTGGCTTCTCGTGAAACCCAGGTAGCATCACTAGATGGTGCTGCAGAGTAGGTTTGTTTTGGGTTATTGATATTTAAATTAATGGAGCCCATTAGTCACCCAGACCACAGTGCCTGTACTTTTAGGATTTTCAAAAGCTTTTCATTTGACTTTCTTTGCTCCTGTTGAAGACAGTGGCCTTCTATTGAATGCAATGACGACAACATTAAGCAGGGTACCTGATATAACATTGGAATTGTGGACATGCACTTACTGCATTTATTCAGAGTCTAATCCTTTATTAGACAATTCTGATGCAAGTTTTATACCATATCCTTATAGGAAGTGGTGTGCTTGCAAAAAGCATGGAGATGGAAGCCTAGAATACTGATGTGTCATTGCTTTATGACAAAGATCGCTGGCACCAAGTCTTGTCCACGCTGCAGTGTTTTGATGTCATCTGCTCAGCCATGAAGAGGCAGCTGCTCTGGAACTCTTGAAACATTCAGACAAGGTCACAAATTGCACAAGGGGTGTTACTTCTTATTATCTTGTACTGGCATCGATAATGGTTTTACCTGTCTCTTTTGATGGAAGTCTGTCTAGGTGGTTGTCCAGCATTGGCTATGATCACAGTTGATTTAAAAATCTGCCTTTATCTGCCCACATGATAGATTATTTGAATATTTGTTAAGCAAACAAAAAAAGCACAACTGCTGGTAATTGTGGCTTAGTGTTCATCAACTGTCTGTCAAGTATTCTTTCCAGATCACTTTATATATGTCTTTAAGCTAGGTATTGCACATATTCTCATTCTGCATTAGACATAAATTACAACTTTTAATGCAGGAATCATTATAGTATAAAATAAAGTCTTTAAACTACACAGTCTGCATGCTGAACAAATATAGCAGATCCAAAACTTCCTCAAAGATGGTGGGGTTTTTGGTGTGGTGGTGTTTGTGTTTTGTTTTTTTTTCTTCACACCTTGTGGTATGTGGTATTATAATTAAGAATAGGCTTTGAAAGTTTTGGTTGAGAACGTGAGCTTTTGTTTTGTGAGCTGAGTTAGGAATAACTTCATTGGGGAAAAAAAAAGGCACTTATTAAATCCAGATTGATGGCATTTCTGTGTAAAATGGTTTTGTAACAAAGGATTTTATTTGATAGTTTAAGGTTTTATTTACCTTTTGTGACATTGCAAAAACTCATTATCTTTGTCTCTCTCAATCTCCCCAGTAAAGCTAAGATAAGGCAGCCTACAAATGAAGTATTTTTTTTGCTCTGTAGGAACAATATCTAAAGTATTTTTTAACAAATACAGTCTTTTAACACTCAGTAATAGTCACTATTTTAACACCTTGATAAGAACATTTGTATTCAACACAACAGAATACTGGGATGTGCTTAGAAATAGCTTTTCCCTGTCTGTACTTCCCAAGAATGCTTCCAAGGGCAGGTTCAGCTAAGATCTAGGAACCAGGAAGCAGCTACCTTAATCAATGACACAGTTTACAAGATTATTTTCCCTTCTCCTACAGTTAAGATATTGCTACAGAGTTACCTGATAGATAGTGGCAGTAGATTAACATAAGTGCTTTATTAATCTGTGCATTTTATTTTAAAGCTTGTTTCACAAAGGATGTGTTTCACAGCTGTAGATTGATTGAGATCCTCTCTTTTCTAGTCCACCGGGAAGCAGGCAGAAAGTACTTTGTGTCTGGGCTCATGAATGCTTTTATTTCTTCTAGGCTGTATTGTCTCTTGTACATGTTCTTTTATGGGACTCATGACAAGCCATGAAAGAAACGGTAAAAGTAGGAGTTGCAAGATTTGGTCTTGCACCACCAAAAAGTAGCACTGGAATGAAGCTCAATTCCCATTCATTGCAATGTCACTAGATGGTACTGCAGAATAGGAAAACTACCAAAGTTCAAATTTGGTTCAAATACAGATGTACAGAGAGAACTTATAACCACCAATGAATATAATTCCTTGAGCAAAGAGAGAGCTTGGTTGGCACTTCAGAATGTCTTTTATGTTACGGTTTCTTTTCAGCTGATACACGTGTGCAGCAATGTCCCAAAACTTTGAGTTATTAGATCTGTAACTTGGGTAGTTTTTTCAAAATTTCTTTCAGCAGCTCAGATAAAGTTTTGCTTTTGTTTCAGTTAACCTGTAATTTCTAGCTGTATTCCCTGAAACTATTATGTCTTTGTGGCCTTGTTGGTGTAATGCAGTTCAAAACTCCGCATAGACAGCCTGGAGGCACTTCTGAGCACAAGGCCTGGTTCTGATGTGGTGAGTAGCATATCTTGTCTTTTTAAATTGGCAAGATAATAAAAGAGCAAAACCAGACTTAATTGATAGCTGGAACATGTGGTTTAAAGTTACACCATTGAAGCTGACATGGTTGGAGAGTTTTTTCTGGGACAGGTGGTTTCAAAATCATACCAAGAGTGCTGTGACATCTCCCATGGGCTGTGCTGCCCAGCAGAAGGCCATGCGCTGGCACGCTGCTGGCTGCTGCTCATAGCTGGCAAGCTGGTGGCTGCTGTCTCTGGGGTGCTGCTGTGCTGCTGGGCAGACCCTCCCCACTGAAGGAATCCTCCAGAACCTACACTGGTGGAGGGCCACATGCTTTTACTTCATAGGGAATTGAGAAAAGATTATTGGTCTTGTAATTATCTACAGTGCAATATTTTGGTGAAGGTGTAGTTGTTGGTTTTGGTTTGTCTGTTTTGGGGTGTTGTTTTTTGTTGTTTCTTTTAAGTAGAATTTTGGCTTTTCCCTGTTTCAGCTGCAACTTTCAGTGTAATACAAAGGCTTTAAAACCTTCCTCACTGTTGCTGTGGCTTATTCTTATGAGAACTTTTAGGTATTTTTTTTGCAATAACTCCTGAATCCTTTTTCTGGTCGTTATATTGCAGCTGCATTTCATTTTGCATCTCTCTTTGGGCTTTGTTGTTTCAGGACATGTTGTCTGTGATGATCACTTAACAGAAAACTTCACTTTACCTCTCTCTTCTCTCTAAGAGTTTACAAATCTGTTTTGGAGTTTTATAGTGTGGCTGTTAGAAGAAATTGGAGAGAAAAAGATGAGAAGGTTGAAAACAAAAACTTCCCAACCCAAGACCAGACACGATTATAATTGTTACCATGCTCCTTAACAGTTAGATGTGAGAGAATAATTCAGAATTAGTCACCTGATCAACAAAAAATCAGCAACCCTTCTGTGTGTACAAGTGTGGGAGCAGCTGTTAATTCTGTTGTATTCACTAGTTTCATTTGCCTCAGGAGGAACTGAAATAGCACTTTATATGACACCATGTGATAAACCTGATCATAGCAATATTAATTTAAAATGTGCATAAGCATTACATTTTCTCTTGTTGAATGTAATGCTGCCTAGAACAAAGCAGAATTTGAGCAAGGAGAAGTTTACACTCTTTTCTTCAAGATCTCTGGCTCTGAGTAGTGCTCAATACTTTCTCTCTTGCTCTCCCACGCACATCCTGCTACAATGGCAAAGAAATTCAAGTGGCTAAAGTGATTGGGATTTTTACCTGTCTTTCTGTGACTGACTGATGGATACAGTTCTGTTTGGTTTTTGACATTTTCCACTATTTTCCATGTATGCAAAAGCTTTAACCTACTATTGCATAGGTAATGAAGGAAAGAGATTAATAAAATTAAACGCCTTAGTTTATTATGCAGCAAAATGGCTCTGAATTCCACAAAAGAAGGTAGTATTTTCTGCCCTACTTTACTTGAAAATGAGGATTTGATTTGTGACCATTGAAGTTTTCAAAGGAGGGTATTTTTTATGACATTAAAGTGATCAGCCAGTGTAGCGTGGAGGATTTCACTGTAGGTGTCTGCAGTAGGTGCGTGCCTAGATCATCTAGAGCATGTTTGTTTTCTGTAGATTCATTTTTCTAGATAAAAAATTCAAATTATATATTGACTAATTAAGTCAGACACTATTTTTGAATGCTCACGTTTAACTGTTTGAACATTTGTTTTCGTGTGTAGTGCCATATGTTTATGAGCCTTTCTTTTGTTTCTTTGATGTACTCATGCCATGAAGAAGTGTTTGCTTTAGCAATTTTAAAAAAACAGTGATGAAGGTCTCTTGTTCTGTGCTGTTTACATTTTCACTCTTCTTATCTGTATAACACTAAATTTTACAATTTTACTAATTTCAGAAAACTACTATGCCATTAGTTCTATTTCACATATAACAATTTCATTAAATAGTATCCTTATACATAAATTGTTTTTAAAGAATACTTGACTATAGGAGTCTTACTCATTGTCTAAAGAGCTTGTGCCTCTTGCTGGAGCACAACCTTTTGACTTAAACTGCTGAGGTCTAAAGGTGCAAAAGAAGGATTCAGAATTACTGACTATGTAGGAGGTGTTCATCCATGTTAGGGCTACTGGAAAAAATAATTAAGAATTTTGAATAAGTTTGGAGTTCTTTCAAGCTAATTAAAAATGAAGCTTTAGTCCTTTCAGTAGTATCCAATCAGAAGTTTATTTCCCTAGAGTAGGTCTGCACTAGAGAAACAAAATGCATGGCTCCAGAACCAACAGCACAGACCATTTTAATCACTTAGTAATTGAAACAACAGGTTATCTCCTTAAGAAATGAGTATTTTAATACCTTGATGAACACAGATCTGAATTTTGCGTACACTGAAGTAATTTCATAGTAGGTAAAGGAAAGTTTTATATTGATTTTTAAAACAAACCCAAAAAACCCACCCATTTTTTTTGTCAAAAAAGTGACTTTCAATCAGTAGGCCAGTGAAAAGCTCTCAACATCCACTAATGTGGCTGTCTTAATTTGCATTCTAATTTATTGCTCTTAGGTTTGTCTCACTAAGAAATTTGCCTTTAAACTTTCATTTAAAGGCAGATCACTTTATTATATGAAGTTTGCTCTTGTCTTTTCTGTGCTTCACTGGCAACTTTTCTCATTGATTTGTGCCTTTATTTGCTCAGCTATGGTAAGCTATTGAAAGACCATTATCATAGCATTTCCTCTTGAGATCTTTTTATCCTTACCACATTTGCTATTAATTAATGAACTCCCATTTCACTTGAAGATATTTATGCCATATGGGCCATTTTCTTTTATAATCAAAATGTAAAGGTAAGTTCCAATGTTAAGTGGCCATTCCAAACTTCTCCTGTAGATGAATGATTTCTGCATGTTTTGCAATTACTGTCTTAGAAGAAATGACATCATGATAAAGACATTGCTTAGTAAGACACAAAATGACAGTAAAAGCAAAAAGCTTGAAGGGGAATTTTGCTTTCCTGATCCTTCAATTACTTCCAAAGTGTAAAGTTGAATTTAATACACATTTTAATAAGTAACAGCATGCTGAATAGCAGGGCAAGTTCTACAGGCAGCACAGACTACTCTTTGATTTGAAACCTGCCCTTTTACTCCAAAGGGTTGCACTCTTGTAGTATCCCAAAGTGAACTGGGATTAGAATACTTTAAAAAAAAAACAACAGACACGAAACACAAAAAATGAAAGAATCCAAGCAATGTTGTCCTGTCATGTTGTCCTGTTAGGTATTGGATGGCATTTTGTAAGATGCCAAAGAGAGTATTTCCTAGTTGAGCTGTAGAACAAAGTGATTTACTAGTAGCATCAACCATTGTGTGAGGCATACCAAAATAGAAATCTTCAACCTCTAGGAACCATTTCTCAAAATGGGAAGTACACATTTACAGAAGCTTGCCAAAAGTGTGCAGTAGCTCATTTGATGATTGAGCTGGAGCCATATTGTGTTATCTAACACCAAATTTGCTGGGAAAGACAGTACAATGGCTGTATGACTGAAGTTTACATTTTCAGCAGGATCTTGAACTAAGAACTAGATTGATTAGGGCTGGAAAGCAATGGGACAAAAGACTAAATTACTATTTTGTTTTCCTTTTTTTTGGAAAGACCATAAAGCCGGACTACTTTGACTGTTGAAGAAAGACAGTTGCTTTGAACTATTTAGAAAAAAAAAAGGAGGAAGTCTCCAGATAATGTTGGCCAATATGCAAAGTTCAGTGCAGCAACAACTCAGTTTTGTGAAAAGAACAGGATTGCTAGAAAACCATTAAGGTGCAATAAATGCTTTTATTTCTGAAGCAAGAAATAGTGTCTTTGGATTTAGAAGTGGATTGTGAGTTTTCAAGTGCAGAAAATTTGGTCTGTGATACTGTAGTGTTATGCTTGCTGAGAAGAAAGAAAAGCCAATAAAGGAAAGAATAATAGTACATTGATCAACCCTTTATCACAGCAGGATAACTATATCTTTTGTCACCAAATATATCACCAAATATATCACAGCCACTTGATTAAACTAATGTAATTTGCTGGGATGGATGCAAAAGTATAGCTCTCATCAGCAGCTGTGGGTGAGAGCTGATAAGGAACTGTAAGAGCTTCCAGTCGAAAACTCTCAATTTGCTCCTCAAAGGAGGAGGGTGTTCCACTGTTGTTCTCCATAATGATTGCACAAATTGCTGTCTCTTTGTGTTTTGTAAGGCACTAATACAGCACAGAAGAAACATTGTCAGCCCTATTCAGTTATGGAATCAGTTGGGAGAAAGGATAGGTGTTTTCTATTTAAAAATAAAGGAGAGGGTGGAGAGTTGGAAGCAAGGGAGAACTCCAGGAGGGTGACAGGGTCGTGCAATGCAATCTGAAGTGAGGACAGTGATGGGAGAAGTGTCCCCTTTCAGTACTCGAGACACAGGAGGAGGAGGCTTTCATGCAATATAGCCCACACTGAGTGAGCAGTTATACTAACCCTTGTTTTTCTGTTAAATGTTGAAGAATGAAACTGCACATTGACATGGAGCCTTGAGATGTGATAGGGAGTCCTGCTTACCTCTTAACCAGGCAAACAATTCCTTAGAATACCACCGAGTGGCAAACTGAGGCATGGCTGGCCTGAGGCCACCTGTGCTTGCTGTCGCCCACTGCAGGTCAGCCTTTATGGCATTGGGACGGAGACATTAAAGCTGAGTGCCTTTCCCATGGATCTGCTGGTGAGTGTTCAAATTTCACCTGTGGCTCAGAATATGAGGATAGGATGTTTTTCACAGTGTTTGATTGTGTCCAAATGTAATGGTCTATCCTTTTCTTATGAAGCCTGAACTAGAACTGTTGAAGTGCTGCTTGCTTCCCCCCCTTTGAAGAAATACACAAGCTCTGTTGCACGGTACCACAAGCTTAAATTGCTTGGGCTAATTTGGCCCACAGAGGACAATTTCAGACTTGATCTTGAACAGGGAACCTGCTACAGAAATTTCATATCCATCATGCAAGACAGCAGTTAAGAGAAAGCATTGTTGCTTTTTCATCATAGTGATAGTTTGCCAGGAAATTACTTTATCAGCTTTGTTCTCCTCATCCTATGTGAGCTTTTTGTATTGTGTGCTGTACAAAAGAATTGCACAACTCAACTAGGAAAGTACTTAAATATTTTACTTCTGGATTGATCCCTGCAGGATAAAGTAATGCACCCTGCAATATTTTATTTTTACTCTTATAAATTCAGTTTTAATGAACAGGATTTCCCTTACCAGGGAAATACTGGGCACTGTCTGTGGTGTCTAGATGTCAACAGATCAATTCTTTAAGCTGACAAAACTCTGTGTACTGTTATGTTAATTATGTCCAGCATAGTTGTGTGGAATTGAAGCTGAGATATTGGAGTTTTTTATTCTTTCGTATCTTCAAGACTTAACTACATGACAGAATGCACAACAGAGCTACATCTTTGCTGTGGCTTCACTGTTAGACCAGTGTATGCTCATCAAGTAGCTACTAAGCCAATTTTGGATTGCTTTATTTGAACAGCTGCTATGTGATAAAATTCATTACACTTGGTTGAATTTTCCTATAGAGACTTGTTTAGCAACTTGGTCTGCATAGAGAAAAGGGCTTGATTGTAACTGAGTTAACTTGGGCCACTTGGACTCATACCTCAGAAACTGTTTAGATACCCAGATCTGATTACCAGAGTGAAGAAGGTGCCTCAAGGCTGCACAAAGTCTGTGCATTGCTACCCCATCAATAAGATAATATTCCTTTCATTTTTGAAGGTGGTGTGGGAATACTGTGAAGATGGAGAGAGATGCTATGGGCACTACAAATGTCTCTAAGATTGTAAAGAAGGAACAAGGCTCTATTTGCAGCCTCCTGTTACACATTAAGTTGGTATCTTCAAATACTAATAAATGAATCTATAGAGAGACAGACAAAGTTCTTTCACTGGCTTATGAAAAAATGGATACCTCTAACAAAAGACAGTGATTCTTTATATACAAGCTGTCTTTAATATGTGAGACCCTTTAATATAAGACAACACTTATCCTCATGTGATGCAAAATGATCTGAAAGTAATTTTTTTTTCACTTGGAGACACCAGTAATGTAATTATACCTCTTAGTTCCAGAGAAACCTTAGGTTGCTGCATGTTTTCATAAGATGCATCTGCTAAAGTGAGTTTTATCCTAAGATTGGAAAATAAGGATTTATAATAATAATGTCCATAATGAGAGTACATTTTAATGCCTTTTCATTACATGATGGTCCTCAGATAATATTCTACACATAATAAAATGTTTCATTAATAGCTTGCAAAATGCAAGGAAAGATGGGTAAAAAAGATTTGTATCTTTCTAGCTGAACAGAAACAGTGATGTTAATAACAGTAATGGTATAAATAGCCTAAAATTTAATTAAGAATTAACTTTGCTGCCTCTCCATGGAAAATACAAGGAATTTATCTGAAAACATGCTTGCTATTTTCCTTACTGCACTTACGACCTTTGTAGCAAGGACATATTAAAAAGCTGAAGGAAGACAGAAGACTCAAGAGTTCAGATGTACCAAAGAGCAAACAGTTCCTTTCCACAGTTCTTTTTCTGTAGGCACATTAGGAACTGGAAAGAAAGAGAAAAATACTAAAATTTTCCGATTTAAGAGATTTTCTTAAATTAATTTTTTTAAGCCTGGTTTTCTAAGGTTGTTTTGGTAACAGTCGTAAAATGTGTTCTTAAGTATATTTGTTGGTTTTTGGGGTTGTTTGTGGGTTTTTTTGTAAATTAAGGCTTTTTTTTAAGGTAGATGCCAAGATTCAAGTGTTTTTTTTGTTTGCTCTTTTAAGATAATTCTTTTCAGAGTAAGACTGCAGAAAATGGTAGCCTTTCTGTGATTAACTGTTTGAAGAAGAGAGTAGAAAATATTCTCCTTGGAAGAATATACCTCTGAATAAACCCAGACAAACTCCATAAACTAAATTGAAAGGACATGTAGAATTATGGAAATCTTTTCTGTGGTGAGGACAGAGCAATTGATTGTGCCAACACTATCATTTACCCTATTTCACTTTATCACCAGAGGGTGATATTTTTGGTTCTAGTTAAAAGAGGAAAATATCCTTCTCACTTAAAGTAACACTGGGTGAAGAAATATATGGTTGAATCCTTCAGATCCAGGTTGGTAAACACAATTGAACTGAAGGAGAACAATTCCATCTCTTCTTCTAAGTTCTTGCATTTTCACTTTCACAAGTTATTTTTCATGTTCACATATCTTCTCTTAGTCAGGGCTTTGTGCTTCACAGGCAAATAGAATGGCATCTGTCCCTGGGGAATACTTGTCCTCTAATGCTTGTGTGCCAGGTATGCAGATGCTGGAGATGGTGCAAAAGGACTAAGTTTAATTTAGGCACTTTTGTTTATGTGTTGGAAGTGAACTTTTGTTTGTCAGTAAACCAACCTTTAATGGGCTGCACAGGGAAAACTGGAACCTTCAGATCACTGTAGGAGATGAGGGAAAAGGGTCTTAATAAAATTTATTGTGTTCAGGAAATATATAGGGGACCTCTTAATTTGATTTATCTTAATTGCCTTGTGTTCAAGCATTTCTACCAAATATGACCAGTCATATCTGAGGGGGTGAAACTGTTGATTTGTCTATCTTACACCCTCTAGAACTTGTACTAAAAATAGATAAAACTAGGAAAGATTGAATAAATAAGATCCAGCTATTATTTCTTCCACTACCATTCCTAGTGAAATTAACTACATGGAAGATGGGCTTTTATTAAGCCCTATATTTTTTGTGACTAATATGCAGTTAATTTACCTGTCCTTCTACAATGATATTTTGGAACAAATCAAAAACACCCTCACAGTCAAATAAAAATTAATTTCCTTCAGTTTCTACCTCCACATCTCCAGTTTATTGCCTTCAATAAATAGAAGCTCTTCCCTTGCCTAATTTCACAGCTTTCATATTAAGTGCAGTAAGATCTGAGCCACTCGCTAGCTGTCAGCTGACTGACATTTCATGTCCACTCTTTTAGAACTTCTCTTGAACCAATTTACAGAACACTGCACGTGATGCTGGAAACAGGAGAGACATGCCTCCAGCCAGGCATGAGTCTGTTCTAGATGACTTGGATTGATGGAATGTTCTTCCATCTATTTTGTTCTTCTGCCGTTAAAGCTGGAAGCCTGCAGCTTCAAACAGTTCCATCTTATAATATCAGGGGACATAAATAATCAGAGTATATCTTTAATCTTATTAGAAAATAACATAGAGGAAAGTTTTACTTTGTCTGTATAGCCTGCACAAGTAGTGCATTGCAGCTCTGTAAACAACATGAAATATTTTGGGTCTGTCAATCTAAGCTAGAATGAGTGATTAAAATAGAGTGGCTATAAATTACAGTGCTCTACAACACATTGCATTGGAAGGGTACAGAATACTTGGAGAAATAATTATTCAGGAAAGTCTGAAATGACAGCATTATCACAGAATTCTTGGCTGATGTAACAGCTAAGGCTGAAACAAGCATCTTAAGCATTGTAGAATAATCATGTGGTTGGAAATATCACTCACCCAGTTCTACTTAATATGTTGGTATTATGATGGTAAAATTTCTTACTTTGAATACAAATGTTTATAGCGAGTTTTTCCTCTTTTTTGAGGTATCAGGTGTATATTCCAAAATATTAACTGATGAACATAACTTATGTACCATCATAGCTCTGTAAAGCTAATGCATGTATTTGAGTTGCTAACAAACCCAGGAACACAACAGGAAAAGTGTATTTGTTTGATTATGAAATGACCTATACTTTAAAGCTCAGGCACTGAGTTTTAATAGCAGCTCCTGAACGAACGCGAGGCCCCAGCAAAGCTTCTCACTGCTGCTCCTGATACAGCTGATGCCAGCAGCCTGATGCAAGGCTGCACATGGGAGCTGCTCAAGTCACTCAGGATCTGACAGCCCTAAGTCCTGCAGTTCAGCACTAAGAGTGGGGCTTTGAACTCTTACTACACATGTTGCTAGATATGGCTGAACTTTTGGCTATAGGCAATCAGCTTGCTCTAGTCTTTACACTTTTTTTTTTCTATTTGAGTTTCAAGCCACTCTTAAGTGTAATAAATAGGTCAGTGATAGAGAATTCAGCTAGGATGGAGATTCAGTCCAAAAGAACTACCAGGCTGTCTGGTAGTCTCTGACTTGTTGGGTCAAGGAGAGGATGCAGGTATAAGGCTAGTTAGTGTTGTACTTTACAGTGTAGGCATTCACTTCAAAGGAAAAGGGAGAGAGTTTCAGTCCTTCTGCAGTAAGCATTTAGGCATTATGGAATAAAGGCTGGAGGTTTCAGTGTAACTATGCCAGAGGTGCCTAACTGAAGGGGGGATATAAGGTTGTGAATCACTAATGGCAATAAGTAATCTGCAAAGAGAAGTAGGGCTCAGGACATGTTTTTAACAGTCTTTTGTTCGACAGCTTATGTTGGCTATTCTCTAGCATCCAGGTCTTGTCCGGTGTTACTGAGTCTGGGTGTGTTGCCTACAACAGGCACTGGCAGCCATGTGTTTTGCTGCCTGTTATCTTAGTGCTGTTATTCTGCCACAGTTCTCTGTTTATGGGTGTAGTGGTGAACGCTGCAGGACAGGATGCTATGTGCAGCTGTCCTCTTATTACTGCTTTCTGTCTGGAAAGCCAATTAGGATTTTTTTTTTTAAAGAAGGGCAAAATGGACCATGGAATCACTTGCAGGCTTTTGTGCTCTTCCAGCTATTTTTGGTTCCCTGCTTTTCCCTTCTGAGGAAAATGTGACACGAGGGGAGGAAATATCTGTCCAAGACTTTCAACCGTGAGCTGATTAAAGTGCAAATGTTACTGGGACAGAACAAGCCAGTAAGCTTCAAGGAAGGAGGAGCCTCTAATAAATCTGTTTCGGAGTACTTGTTTGTAGAGCTCAGGGAAAGGTCGGAATATGATTCACTAGGACTAATTTTTATAGATGTAATGGATGCTTATCCCTCAGCACTTTCAGTGTTTATAATTCTGTAAGATTCCCAGGTTCAGTAAAACAGAGCTATGGTTCCATTTGGAGAACCAAAGGGTATTTGGGGGAAACATATTTTGTAGGCAGTTCCTAGAATTATAATTAATTAGTGGGAAAGACATAACTATGGTAGGTGGACCATTCATTGACATGTTAATGAAAACCTACTGACTCCAGTGTGCACTCTGCAAAGCTCTGGTGGAATTAGAACTTCATGATTTTTCTAATTTGAATTATTAGTTTCTAACTTTCTTGACCTCTCAACTAATCCAACTGTTTATTATAGGAAAAGTCTAAGGCAGGACTGAGGTGATGGGTTTGCTGCATAAATGTTTATCTGCCTATCTACAGGAAGCTGGCTATGTTGTGAATGCAGTTAGTTTTCTTTGTGTGTCAACACAAGATTTACCATCAAATCACTTGCCAAACTAGATACTATAGAGTCTCAAATTAAATTGTGAACTAAAGATGTAAGAAGGGGTCAGAAATGTGCTTATCTCAAGCAACACCAGCTTTTCTTTAGTGGATCCCCAAATTTCTCATCCTTTGGTTCTGTTTGGTGGCTTTTAGTTTAGGATTTTCTTCTGTCTTGATGGACTGTTATAATCTTTGTAGAGTTTGAATACTTGGTGCAGCTGTATGAAATGAACTAAACTGAACTGCCCAAATCAAACAGCTTCAAGAAGATAGACAGAAGTGTGACTTATGTTGGGACTGAGATTTGATGTTTTTTAATGCCTTATTTATACTTGGGGGGAGAGGGTCTTGATTTTTTTTTTTTTTTTTTTTTTCCCCCCCTTTGCATACATAAACATATACCAAAACCAAGGGTGTGGTGCAGTCCGGAAGAATGCTTATCAGTGGGTAGAGTATGAAAGCAGCAGCACCTTATGCTGTATTTGCTATATTTGGTGAAGACAGTGTGCTGTACAGAGCAAAGTCCTGTGTTGCTGGAAACTAGTCCTTCCTGACTGTCACTCTGCAGTTAAGAGTCATCCATTTTGTTCTGCAGTTTTCAAGTTCTAAATGTGTATGATGCTTGTTTCCTTGCCCCACTTTTACTGCAGCAGTGCCATAATAACTCAATGAAAAAGTAGGACCCCTGCATCCTATGTAGAGACAGATGGTCCCTGCCCTGAAGAGCTTAGTCTGTTTTCTAAGGATGGGCTGGTATTTCTGAATCACTTAAATGAAATACTTCGTCACGCTATTTAGCAGGCAGTGTCTCCTGCCAGCAGTTCTGCCAGTTCCCCCTATCCAGGGGGCAGGCAGCTGCAGTGGGCTTGCTCAGCTTGCCCAAATCTGCCTCTCTGGCTGGAGCTGTGCCACGAGGAGCAGCTGCCCCCAGCTCTTCCTTGAGCTCTCAGCTGTGCTTCCCTGAACAGCAATGCTCCAAGCACCTGGGATGTCTTGTCTCCCTTGTCCCTTAGGCCAGAGTGGGGAGGAGGGCAGGGTTTGGCTTCAATTCCTGGTTTCAGCAGGAATAAGTTTCTGTGGGCCTTGAAGTCATTTAGTTTGAGGGTATCTAGGCTTTCCTGTTCTAACTAATCCATAATACCAAAACAACAAAAACCTGACTTCTTTCTTTTATGCAAGAAGTACTATGTCTACTTGAAATCATAGGGAATCAAACATCTTTTGAGGCTACAAACTGAAGTGTCTGCATGCCAAATACAATAGGAGGGGGCATTAGGGATCATTTTCTGAAACTTCATTAGAAAGGCATGACAGAAAAACTAGTGAAGGCTATGGGAAGTCTTGGAAGAAGCCAAAATCTTCATCATACAGTTGTACAAATGCCTATATACAGGGCATCAGGTACCAACAATTGATGGGTTTAAAAAGATAATGTTCAGTGGCCAAGCTATTCTAGGTCTTGACAGTACTGGCTTCAGATCTTGCACCTTTTCTGCTGTGATGGCTGAGATTGCCTCCTGGAGGAAAGATGCCTGATCAAGTGGTGTATTTCCTGTTAAAAGGCCTGTTTGCATTAAATACACGCACAGTGGACCGGTGTGTATTTTTAAGTAGTTCATATGAAAAGACATACTGTTTGGATATGTATTTTCTGATCAGATAACTAAGAAAATTTTGCCCTTTAATTTCTTACCTCCTTCCCTTTTTTGTTAAAACTGTAGCACACACTGTCCCATATTCAGCAGTTGCCCACCTTCTCTCTAAAATGTTGCTGTGATTTCTATCTGGATAAGAACTGTGTCAATATGTGGTGGAGGCAAAAAAAGTTTCATTAGGCAGCTGCTAATTGCTAACTTCCCAAGTACTGTTTTGTGGGATGGAGCAGGATGATGCAAGTTTCTCTTGCTCAGACCTCTGTGCTGAAAGACTGTTTCCAGCTCACTGGGGAATGCAGAAAGGAAGTGTGGGAAAATGTCATTGCCTACACCCACCCTGCTGCACCCAGGTATGACAGGCTGCTTAGAGCAGAGAGTTGGCTCTGGTGATGCTTTCTGACCTTCAAATGAAGAACCCAAGCTGGGAGCTAACCCCAGTGGAGGAAGAGCACCACCTCTTTGAAGAATATTAGCAACTCTGCATCTGTTGCTACAGCAACAGAATCTTCTCTGCTATGATTAACTTGGAAAAATTATCTTCCTGTAATGAAAGCTAGACCATCAAGCAAATACCTAAATAGGCTTGTACATTTTTTTTCCCCTCTACTAAAACCATGAAGATTGCTGCAGTAGGTATCAGTGGATAAAGAGCTGTGTTTCTGGGAGACTTAGCAATAGGAGCAGCTACAGTGTCACAGTGCCTCAGAGTTGCTTGGTTTAATTCAGAGCTCTCCAAGTTTCCTGTGTTCCTCAATTTATTAATAAAACTTAAAGCCTTTTAACGAGAAGCTCAATAGGAGCCAGCAATGTGTGCTTGCAGCCCAGAAAGCCAACTGTGTCCTGGGCAGCATCAAAAGATGCGTAGCCAGCAGGTCAAGTGAGGTGATTCTCCCCCTTCAATCAGCTCTCCTGAGACCCCACCTGGAGTACTGCACCCAGTTCTGGAGCTCCCAACAAAAGGACATGGAGCTCCTGGAGAAAGTCCAGAGAAGGGCCATGAGGATGGTCAAAGGGCTGGAGCACCTCTCCTGCAAGGACAGGCTGAGAGAGTTGGGGCTGTTTAGCCTGGAGAAGAGAAGGCTCCGGGGAGACCTTATAGTGGCCTTCCAGTACCTGAAGGGGCTACAGGAAAGCTGGGGAGAGACGTTTTACAAGGGCTTGTAGTGAGAGGACAAGGGATAATGGATTAAAAATGAAAGAGGGGAGATTTAGGTTAGACATTAGGAGGAAATTCTGTAGTGTGAGGGTGGCGAGACACTGGAACAGGTTGCCCAGAGAAGTCATGGATGCTCCATCGCTGGAAGTGTTCAAGGCCAGGTTGGATGAGGCTCTTGAGCAACCTGATCTAGTGGGAGGTGTCCCTGCCCATGCAGGACAGTTGGAACTAGATGATCTTTAAGGTCCCTTCCAACTCAAACCATGCTATGACTCTATGAAAACAAAAAAACTGTTGGCCATGGATGACTTAGTAGAATCTGCATAATATATATGCTGGATCTGGGGTAGTTATTTTTAGGAAACAATGGAGAAAGCCAAGCAAGAGTTGACAATTCTAAGGAAAAGACTGAGAGACATTTTGAAACATTTAATGGCAGCTGCAGACTGGGGGCATGCTGGAGCTGCTTCTAGTGTAGTTAAGTGCCTAAGGCAGAAATTTGTTTGCCTGAAGAAACATCAGTGGATAGCTTGTAGCTTCTTTCTCTAGAAATATATGATGTACTAGAAATGAATATGTCAAACCAGACTTGTAGTGAATCTACTGCGGTGTCTATGATATCTCTTTAGATATGCTTGGTCTTGTCTGTGATAAGAATAAACCTTTTGATGAGTATAATGAAAGCCTGTGAATATGGAAAGGCTTCATGTTGCACAGGAAATGCAGCGACAAGAAATAAATAGCTGTTTCTGCCTGGTGAGATTTAACAGCTTAAGATGCAATCAGCAAAGATATGTCATTCGAACTGGTACCTGTACACATCAAAGCAGGATCCTAGAAGCAAGCCATAGTAGTGGCAGAAGTCAGTGGAAATGATTATACATTTTAAGCCTGAGTATAGGAGCCCTGATTTTCTCAGGGATCCACTGTAATAGCTTCTATATAAATGCAAAACTTCAAGGTACTTTCTGCTGAAAATACCACTTTGTTCATGTTATGAAATAACATACAAATCCAGTTTGTAATGCAGTATGGCTGCTTTTATAATTTTATTTAGCATTTACACTGTGATGGCAAACAGGTTGAGCCCCTCTTTTCCATACAGTTGAAAAACACTGAATTCCATCCCAAGGAGCTTATGGTCTAAGAGTTGTAATAAGAAAGCAAGAAAAGCATGTAATACGGAGTAAACTGCAGGAGGACAGAGTGCAACCAGTTGAAAAGGGTGTCGTGTCAGTGTGTTTTAATGAAAAATGTGGACTGAGTTCTGCACCCTAAATTCACGTGAGCAGTTTGTACAGACAAGCTGGGGAAAGCTGATGTGAAACTCTGATTTCCTGCTGTTCAAATTGTTGTGACCTTTATGCTGCACGTAATGAAGTTTGTTGACATCAACATGAGCAGAATCAGATCTAAAACTTGGACCAGTTTTTGTCAGTAGAATTAGTTAAAAGGAAAGCAAGAACTCTAAAACCCACGTTACTGCAATGCCTATAAAATTTCAGTTTCCTCCAGACAAGATACTAAGTTAGAGAACCACAGTATTATAATACCCATAAACAATTAGAATGAATAAATAAAATATTATCATTTTGGTTTGTTTTAGATTGCTTTATAATTAACTAATATGCTTTCCTGAAACCAGTTTTATGTTGTCCTAATGGCTTTGGCTACAAAATGAGATTATAAACTAAATGATTACCTAACCACAAGGACCTTGAGTGTTCTTTTAGGAAGTGGTGTGTTACCTTAAGACTGAAAAATTTTGCTGCTGTACTATCTGGTAGATAGTAATATTTGCAAATAGTGCTGAATGTTCATATTGCACAAAAATCATTGTAATGAAATTCCACATACAAGTATTAATGTCTCTGTTGTCAGTACTGCATGACAGTTTCAGGAACATTTTTTTAAACTTATTTTTAATAACCTGGTTTAGCAATCTATTGAGAAGGTGTTTAAGTCCCACTGAGGTGTATGCTGAAGCTCTATAGATGTGATTTATATCAACTGAGGATTTGTCCTGATTTGTCTCAGTGGGACTTAAGTTATAGTGATGCGCTTTTCCGAACTGAGACTGCACATCATGAGCATTTCATTAAGGTGGTTGAGTGCATAAAAGGGGGGGGGGTTCAAGTGGGGGTGGGGGATTAGTGATGGTTATTCTTAATTTAGGGGAAAAAATAGAAGCATACATAAATACAGAAACAGACTTAGTCTTCAGAGATAAAACTTTAATTATTAAACTTATACTAATGATCTCAAATGTCTCCTGTGATAAATTTTTCCTCTCTGCTTTCTAATTCAGTGGTCTATAAAGCAATTACAATTCAGAATCATAATTTCATTTAATAGACTGTAGCATGTTGTTGGTTTTTGTTCACTCTGAACAGTGTACTTTTAATTAATCATGCAGTACATTACTGGTTTTTGTTATTTATAACATAAAAGCTTGAGGTCACCGAATGTATTCCATTCTACTGTAATGTGTTTATTTGTTTAAATATACCTGCCCTGCCTTGCTTTCCTCACTAAAACTGGATCCTGACAGCAGTGCATTTACAATATTTCCCTAGCTGACTGAGTTGTTTTATATGGTAGATAATGTAGGAACCTGTTAAGAAAAAAATGCTTTTACAGCTCACAACAACAAAATGTTTCACTTCATTCAGTTTTTGGGAGTACTTTTCATTAGGTCTTGATATTTCTATCAAATTGAGAAGTGAAAACCTCTTTATCAGCTTGTTGGCAAGGGCATGTTTCCTGTTGCCTGTTTGGACTTCAGGGGTTCACTGCCTATCTGCTCTCTCTCTCTCAGAAGAACATAAGCTGGCAAAGATCACCAGTCTTTCCTGTACACCATTCTCATCCCCATGAAGTTAGTGATGTTTGTTTGATCTTGATTTGTTTGGAATTCTTGGAAACTTTTGGTTAGCGTATCAGAACTTGAGAAAAACTGAATTTTGAAGTTTGATCTGTTGTCTTTAGGGAGCAAATAGTATTCCAAATATGACTTTCTTTGTGGTGTAAATTTACATAAGAATGTTACTTCAGAAGTGACTTAAAAGTAATATTCACCAGTCTAAGAAATGAGGAGCTTTCTTTTCATGGAATTCTCCAATTTCTGAGGGTGCTTGGTTGCATAAAGTGGCAGAAATATTTAGCAGACATGTCTATGATCCTGCGAGAACCCCTCTTATCCTCTGTATATTTTGATAAGAACTGAGATTAATTCAGTTGAAAATAGTTTAACTTATAATAAAAATCATGAAACTGTGAGAGGCAATCTGGTAGTGAAAACAATGCCTTTACTCTTACAGTCCTGTAAGGCTCTGTGAACTATTCTTTGAGCAGTATGTTACCTTTCATGTCTGTTGAACAGATGCAGCAAGATGTCTGCATGATTTATAGGCTGCTTGCCTGACAATCCTGGGATAGTTAGTTGGTTTTAGACATTGTGTCATACCATTTTGTGAATATATTATCAGTTGCTGAAGTCTCTGTTCTCTCCTTGGATTTTAATGTGAAGTTTCTGAAAGGATGAAGAGGAATAAAATGCTGAAGGGAGTCAGAGAGTAGCGTTGTCAAAAATGTCAAGCTGACATAGTTCTATTTTCAAAAACAGCTTAGCTTGCCTAGGTGCTGGGAGACAAACAGGTTTCCAAATTCCTGTTCCTGAACTTCTAAATCATTCTTGACAGAGTTTAAAACTTCTGCATTTTGAATGCACTCATGTAAGTCCCCTCCCCCTTCTTGCTTTTAAAGGAAGTCTAGTTCTTTGAACAACTAAACATGTAAAATCTTGTTGACTTCGATAAAACTTATTTTCTTCTGCAATTAGATATGTAAGTAAATATTACAAAGTCTAACATGCCATGTGCAGCACAGGAATCCTTTCTTTGGCTGTGAGATTACCTCATGAATTTTCATAATGGTAACGTTTAATTGTAGTAAATATAAATGTGGTAATATCTGAAGCACACAGTGTTTCTTAAATATAATTGGAGGTTTGACAATCCAACTCTATCCTTTTTAAGGACAAGAGGAGGACTATTATTTTATGTGGTGTTTAGTTACCTCTGAACGTTTGTAAATTGTGGATTACCTATACCACACATACCCTCCCCAGCAGTGTATTAGGCCATTTACAGCACCTTCCAAACACAGCAGCAGTATTGCTCTTAGACCAGCTTGGAGAATGCTGCAGCTACTTTTGCTCTGCAAACAGCCCTTACCATGTTTGTGCTGTAGCAATTTTGTGTAGAGCCGCTTGGGTGGCTCTCCTGCACCCTTCCTAGCCTGATGGAATACTGGAGTGTTTGATATATATGCATAGATAATAGAATTAATCACATGAGACATAAGTGTTCTTAAATTTGAAAGTGGTTATTACAATGGAGATTTTCTTGCTGATATAGTAAATAAAATTAATAATAGAAGTCGCTGAAGGAGGAGTAGGAAATTATGGCAAGCACAAAGCTGCAGTGTTTTGGCTCGACATTTAAAATAAGGGTCAACACATGCATAAGTTATCCTAGCAGTGCAGTGCTTTCTGCAACATAAAAATATTTATGTGAAAGACTTGTTTATACTCAAGTTGACTGAACTGATGTATTTGCATAATGTAAGTAGTATCATTTTAAATTGTATTTAATATTCAACAATAGGATTTTACTTGCATATGTTCTGAATAGCAGAGGCAAGTACAGGCTTATTAGGTAGTGAAAATGGGTGCCCACTGCTAAGGATTTTTTAAGTCCTTAGTTTTTTCCACTGTTCAGTTCTGTTAGCCCCAGGGTTACCCATGAACCTGAAGGCAGCCCCGTGCTTCACAGTGTGCTTTGCAGCAGCCCAAGGCCACCTCCACCCTGAGATAAATCACCTCGCAGCCAGGCTGTGCTGGGTACAGGAGGCAGCTTGGCTGCACGGCTCCATCAGGCAGGGCAGGAGGGCTTGGCACCACATGGGCAGTCTCCTCTGCTCTGGCAGCCAGGCCAGCACTGTCCTCTGGCTCTGCTCTGCCCTGAAAGTATTTGGAGGGAGCACAAGCATGCCACTGGCATCTCCCACGTTTTGCTTAGTAAATGTTCTAATGGAAAAGTAAAACTTGGAGTGTGTGCTGGGGAGAGGAATGAAGGGAAGCAGAGAAAGAAAGAGCGTGTTTGTTTATTTTGTTATGCATGAATTTATACTGAATGTCTTGCTCTCTCCTTGCTGCTGTCAATGTGTCCATACCGGGTGGCAATAAGGAAAGCAGTTTAGTGATTGTACAGCATGGTACTTAAAATTTGATCACTGAAAAGATAAAACTGGGATACATACCTGCTGTTAACCCTCAGTCTCACCTTTAAACCTTCCAGCTGATGTCAAACCTCAGGATGATTCTATATAATTAAAATAGGAAATACAGTACACAAGTTGGTTTTTATTTTTTTTTTGTTTTTAAATTCCATATATACCTTTTTTTCTATTAAGTTTGAAAATGGGAGCATCCTTTCCATACTGCAGTCTGCTGCAACTATACCAATTGCTAACACAAGCAATTGGGCAATGCAAGGAGGCACAGCTGTGCAGGTAAGAATTCAGGTCTGTGTTTAAGACAAAGCCAGTCAGCTCATGATCATAGAAAACTACACAAACAATGCAGAGCAGGGCCTCCATGTTGACTTCATAGTGGGCATGTTTAAGGAAATAAAATTGGTAATATTCTACACTCTACCCTGGCATCCACCTACTTGAAAAATGTTCATGCTACATTTTCTGAGTGTTTTTCTTCTCTCTTGAGAAAGAAATGGTGTCTTGATTTTTATATACATATACACCAGTGTTATCACAGACTATTCCAATTTAAAAGACAAGTCTACAATTTTTTCACAAAAGAAAATAAAAATCACTTCATCTTCAACATCTGGGACATGTCAGATCAATATCCTGTCACATTTCAGAAAAGAAGAATGTATCCGAAATTATGTATACTTTTATTCCAGAAATGATGTTATGCTCACTATTCTAATTTTATTGTAATTCCTCAAAGCATAATAACTCATTGAATAGTGAGCACAAGTCACGTGATACCATATTCGTATCTTCCTTGTATTTCTCATAAGTAATTTACCCCTAATGAATTATAAGTGATGCTATTGTTAGAAGTTGACATTCAAGGGTATACTTGAAACTGAAGTTTGTTTTTTCAGAGTGTTTTGCTCAAGGTCTCAAATGGTTGCAGGGAGGGAGAAGTAAAGGTCACGGATGTATCTTGAAACAAAACAAACTTGCTTTTGAATCTTTGCCAGCGCTTGTGGTGTACGGGCTTTCCTCTTTTTGTCAAGTTGTGCCTGTGGGGATGTCAGAGGAGCAGTGCCCTGCAGCCCGGGCGCTCGCCTCTGCTCCCTGGATGTCACAGCCGTTCCCGTCAGGGCTGCGCACGGGGCGCTGCCCTTAATGGGACTGGATCGCTGCCGTGCCTGCTGGTCTGGCTCTGTCAGGATCAAGTGGAGGGATCTGGAGAAAGGCTGTCAGGGTGGGATATGCCTGCCAAGGGCACAGCACCAAGGTTGAGTCTGCTGTATTTTCTGAAGGAACTGTCCAATATGAGGGCTGTGATTTTTAGAAAAAGATCAAATTTATCAAAGAAGGAAAGAGAGAGGCAAAGACCTATTTCACCTTTTGTGAACCATCCTACCTCACAGAGTATGTAAGTATTCTTACATCTGTGATGTAAAATCAGACCTGTACACTGAGATGCAAAAGAGTTATAAAAAAACCCCTCTGTCTGGGAGGGCAATGGGAGCCTCAAGAAAACCCCAGCTCTGTGAGTAGAGACTGCTGGAACTCAGCACATGGGCACAAGCTACATCTGTCATTTTAATGTACTGTGAGTGGCATTTAGCTCCAGCACTGCCAGTCCTGATCTGATAACTTAGATGGGATCTCCAGGCAAGACAGGAGACTGCTCTGACTTTGTACTTGATCTTTCTCCAAACCGAAAGTGAATTACTCAGATTTGATTGAAGTGTAAAATGTTCTGGTCAGCATTTATCTTGTTTCAAGCATTTCTTTCATGTATTCGAAGCCCTAGTTTAGGTGTCAAGAAAAGATTGACTGATGAGCTCAGGGACTCTTCAGACCTAGTAGGAATAAGATTAATAATCTATAACTAACTGTTAGAAGAGAATGAGTTGTTAAATTGCTCTATCATATCATGTTAAGAAAAAGTTATTTTGAGCAGAAGTAGTTTGAGACCATGAGAAAGTTTTTCAAAGCTGTAAAACTACACGTAGAGTGGAGGACTGACTTACAACAAAAATATATTACAAGGAAAAAAAGACCAAAGACATGAGTTGCATGTGAAAATAGAATGGTAGTTGGATCTTAAGTAAATCTAATGTTTCTGAATAATGAATCTGCAGTCATCTGAATGTCGTTGTGGTCAAGTACATTTTATCTATTAAGAGTGTTGCAGAGTCTGCTATTCTAATAAATATAGAAATTATTAAACAAAAGTAGTTGGAAAGCATGACTGGAGTTTGAAAGTAATATTTTTAATATGCTATTCATAAGAATGAAATGTGAATTGTCATTCCAGTTTTAGACATTGCTCACATTGCTCAGTGTTTGGTTTGTATTCTCTCTTTGTTCATCATCACCTACAGTTGCTTCTGTTTGGAAAAGCACATTAAACTGATTGACAGCATTGCTTTTTACTGTGCTTGATGTATCTAATGATAAATGCTGCTTCACTCTCACTAGATGAAATAGGTTCATGGTCTTTGTTACTTCTAATGTAACCTAAAAGAAGAAATAAGTAAGCAATAAACAATAAAGGCAAATAAATGGGGAGGTTGCAATGGTTTGCCAGACTATTCTAAGTTGTAACCTTTCAGGTATTCTGAACTTAAGGAGAGGATAATAGAAAAAGGATTTCCTGTTTCTCCTGTTTTGAAATCTTTCCAGACCTATGATTGGAGGTTATTTTCAAAACTCAACATGATTTGTGCTGTGTGATCCCAGAGGTCAAAGTTCAGCATTCTTTAATAGGCAAATTTTCCACTGACCTCAAAGAGAGCTTTGTAGGAGAAAACTGAGCTGAATCCCACAGTCCTATTTCTGTTCTTTTTTAATAAGTAAAAGTCTTGGCTGGCTAACACTGCATTCTGCTGAATTACTGTTTCATCATTTACAGGGTAAATGTACTGTTTAATATTAAAGAAATGATTCAGTCTTTTAGTAGCAAAGTTCTTCCAGGTTATTAAACTAGCATTATAATTTCTGTTCTATTGGTGTCACAAATGAAGTTCTGCTGGATGGTTGTGACCAATTAGTAATAAGTTGAGCCTTAAAAAAAGCCTCAGTTTAATCACTTCTTACTATCCAGTTTTTCAGAGCTGAAGGAAGGTTTGACACTGGGCAGATTATCAAATTACTGAGCATTTTTTAGCTTTTCAAAAATGCTACTAATAAGGGTTCTTATTAGTAGTAAGGTATCAATTCTCGATTTCTTATCCCTTAATTTGGTGTTTATATTACATAGAATGTATTTTTTCATCACTGTGTGATGCACAGTGATACATATGGGTGACTCCAGCTGAAACAGGATCCAGTGACATTTGGGAAAGATGTTCTTTTAGAGCAAGTTTGTAATGTAGGTAGATAAGACAGGGCTAAGAATACATCTCTGCACACTGGAGGGTGAATCAACTAAAAAGGAGAGGGTGAATTAAGTTAAATTGATAGCTAACGTTTATTATTAGAATATATTAATATATATTCAATATTCTATGTATTGCTGTGTTTTACTATTTTTTCAAAATACTTGAATTTTATTTTAACAATACTTGTTAAAATAACTTTTCTACAAACTTACATCATAATTAGCAGCAAATGTAGTGGCACATGCCATCCTAAAATTGGGCAGAGAAAAAACAGGTGGGAGGTATCTGTTAGATTTCAAAATGCTATTTGAATTCAGAAGAAAGGACTTGACTGATGTTAAGGGGTGTTTGCAGGGTGAGAAAGACCATTCATCTTGGTTTCTGAATCCAGAAATTAGCCAAGCTCCCTCCTTTTACACCTGTGACAAATGTTTCTTACAGCAACACTAGTGGGAATAACCTATTTACAGATAATGTGAAAAATGAAAGAAGATAAATCATTTTTCATAGTGGAGCTAGAGAAATTTTAAGCCAAATGTGAAAATGGTATTTATGATGGTTCCAAGAAATCTTTTTAATAGCTGTCTGTTCCATTTTCCACCTTCTGTAGAGTATAACTGGTCCTGTAAAAACATGCACATTTTTTTGTGTGCTACAAGTGTCATTCAGAATTAAGAGATTTGTGGATTTGTTAGCAAAAGCATATGCATGGTTATATGGCCAACCAGTGGCTGGAGCCTCCATTTCCTGCAGCCTTTGTCGTTTGGGTGACGTGCTTGATTGTTTTACATGCCATGTGTCTCTGTCTATTAAAGTGATACATTTTTTTGCCCTGTAGAAAACATATTTGTCTCTTTGTAACAGGTTTTCTAAAAATGTTATAAATGTGATACTACTATTTTTTTGTGCATTACATTAAATATTAAGATATAAATAATCCTAGAATAGAACCTCCCTTTTTTTTTTTTAAGGAGGCCAGTAAAAATTTTCCGTGTTTCAGTCTGTAAGCTTGGTTATCTCCCTCCCTAAGGTGTGGTAACAGCCTCCTGTTTGTATTCTGCCCTGGGGAAGTTGCATCTGAGACTTCCACAAAAGTATTATGAGTACAGCTGCTTGGGATGCAACTTCCTCTAAACACTTTTCCTTTTTTCCTGTTTTGTTTGCTAGGGTAGATTGCCTGCAAGGCTTCACTCTGAATCTAGGCCTTTAGCCAAAATATAAGCCAAAGCCATGTCAAAGGACTTGCTCAAAGGATCACCAAATATTACATTTTACTAGAACAGAGACAAGTACTTCTTCTGAAGCCAGAGGCTGGATATGGAAAATACTGCCTAGAAAAGGAGAGGTCTGGAAATCCTGGGAAAAGGTATTTATATTGGAAAAATATAGGTGGTTGCCAAGTTTAAAGGGCATTTTGGCAGCAGTGTGCTCCAGAGAGATTCAGCCATTAAAATTACATTAAAAGAAAATATGCAAAAGGAAGTGGAATTTATATTGTGAATAATCTAAAAGCTGTGGCATTGAGAATAAGGTTTGAGAAGTACAATTGAGATTATTTTGTAGAGCTTGACTGAGAACCAGTTTGGACTTGGAACAGTGAGCTCTCAAAAGAGTTCCTGTAACAGACGTTAAAAGGAAAACAAAAGGAGCAAATGGGCTGTTGGTCTGTTAAACGTGGTGCTTCAGCTGCTCACATGTGTTCTCTGCTGTTGACCCTGGGTGGTACTGGAAGCTTGCAGAGGTGTGATGTGAGCAGGGCAGGGTGTACCTGTCCCAGCCAAGGAGAGGCTTTGAAGCAGTGGTTGTAGCTTGCTGAGAATGCAGCTGGATCAAGGGAAAATGGCATAATCAATAGGAATATGGTGGTGTGCTTTGCCTAGAAATAATCACAGCATCTTAATCTGGTAGCAAAAATGGACATATAGCCTGTCCAGGAGAATTGAGAGAGAGGCATTTGAAGAGTTTAAAATCAGAGACAGTAATAGAAATATTGTTTTTCTTGGGAATTTTCTAGTTTGTGACACTCTCATTGGCTCTGTGACACTCAACACTGTATTAACTATCCAAATACTGAAGAGCCCTTTTTTTTTAGGGGAAGGGGGGCATGTAATATATCCACAATCACTTGGCTCTGTCATTACAAAAATAAATTTCCAGTATCCTGTTGAAGAAGCCTCACTGGTTATATGGTATTATTTTTCAGGGTAGATAAAGGAGGTGGTAAATTTCAGAGGCTCTGGTGTAAGCCAGCACTTGAGCTATACAGTGGTTTGTTTTGTTCAAGGCTGATAAGTTGGTGTCAGGCAGCAAACTGGGATCTGTCAGACTTACTAGCTCTGAGAGATTACTGAACAGCATGAGAGCTTGGAAAAAAATGTGGGTCACAATACTTGAACAATAGATGAACCTCACTGATGAGTCTTGTATGTAATTGGAGTTTTAACAAGCTCAGGATCTGCCCCTTCAAGAGTACACAGGAATTACTCCCTCAAAAATGTTACAAAATGAACCTGCCCACTGATGAGATTCTCTTGATTTTAGTGTCTTTATTGAGCTTTCCTGTCACTTAGTCTTGTAATCTATCTCCTTCTGTGTACAAAATACTACACCAGATCGAACTGTTGACTGCAAACAAATTATCAGGCAAGTCTGTATGAAAAGCAAATACAAAAGGCTGTAATTTCTAACTTACCTAAATATTTGTGAAACACTTTTTCTAATTATATTCCCAGTGCTGGCAGAAATACAAAAGGCTCCTGAAGTTCCTCAGTACATAGTCTTAGATATCTACAGACTCTGCTTATAGCTTTTCTGTTCATCCGTTAATAAAAATTGCTGTTCGTGTCCAGATTTTTTTAGATGTTTTAATTTCATGTCTAAATTTTAATGTTTAATTTTCTCTCTCCTCTGGAGAGTGCAGAGCCCCTGAAATCTTGACAAGCTTCCACACTTTGATATGTGAAGGTATAACGTTTTTCTGCAGTTTTAACAGTATTGAATTTATTAATATGGCTGAGGGGGGACTTAGCACTACATAGCACTATGATGCAGAGAAATAATCTTCCCAAAGACACACAGACTTGCTCTTGTATAGAGTGCTGTCTTTTCTATTGAACTGTTACTAGTGAACTGCAGAATAAGCAACTCTTAGCCATTAATGAATTTATTCAGACAGTGTATTTAGGAGATTAAATGGAAATGAAACTATACTTCATTTATACATTCTGTATTTATAGTATTTCTTTGGAGCCAGTTTTTAAAAATGATAACACAAATGTTTGTATTTACTATTCAATGTGCAGGGAATTAAATTCTGTGCTCTAGCCACAGAGCATATGAGTTTGCTGCAATTCTCAATGCTGCAGAGTTAGGTCTGATACTTTAAACTGTAGATCTGCTTTTTGCTGTTTGTTAAGAGAGGATATGGCACTGTCTTTGGAGAAACAATCCTGCTTAACTCCAGACTTCATGGGGGGACACAGGAAAATAATATTTATATTCCAAATGTGGAACATACTTAGGCATCTTATAATACAGCTGGATGTTGATGCAGTTCTCAAAAGCATCTATTGCTTTAAAGGACTGTTTGAATTTTTTTATTTCTTTATTTTTGGGTCTGCATTCCCTCCTGTGAAATGGGCAGGTGCCTCTGTTGTGCCTCACAGGAACGTTACAGGGGAAAATAGTGTAAGGCCTGTATATGAAATAACTCCTCCACAGGAAATTTGCAAATTCTCAATTTGAAATTTTTCCCTGGGAAAATATTCCTGACATCCCTATTATTCACAGTGAGCAATATTTTTGGTATACAAGGTTAGGAGACAATTCCTTTTCGTGTGCAGGTGCAGATTACAAACCCTTGTTTTAATTCAAGTCTAGGAAGTTGTTGCAGTATATTCTAGGTTAAGAAGAAAACATAAAACGTTAAATTACTTGTGAGAATGGCTCTACCCAGGAGAGCACAGCAATGCTGCACACTGCAAAAGGCCTGTTCTGTTCAGTTCCTGGTGAACACGAGCATTTCTCTCCACAGCAGTTTACTGAGTGCAGTGCCCCTTTGTTCATAAAATTCTCTGTTGAGACCTTGATTTTTCAGATTTAAATGCAGAGCTAAGCAGTCTGCTATGATTAAATAATTATTTTTCCTTAGGGTATTTGTCTTTGGTATTTAAGAAGGATTTAAATATCTCTAACCTGCTAGTAATGCACATGTGGTATCATCATGCTTAAAAATCTATGTTAACAAATCTGTGTTGGATGGAGGTTAGGCTTTTTCAGTCAGCTGTCAAGTGTTTTGGGATATCTTCCATGACTCACTTGTGGTTTTGCATCTTGGACTACGTAGTGTCTCAAATGTGTGCTGTGAATTTTAATTCCATTTTATCTTCTTTCTGTTATGCTTGTGGAAGGAGGAGCAGAGGAGGGAAATAGCAATAAGATGCACTGTAGCATGAAAACATGCTCATGTATAATTTGAATGTAAAACTTGTTCAGATTTTGCAAGATGAATCTTGTGAATATGTTTTCAAAAGCTGTAGAAATTCTTCTTTTCACGTTTGTATTTCACTACTTTGTCATGTTCTTCTGTCGATCTGTACCCATTCATACATACTGATCTGTTGTCGCTATCACAGGCCTTTAACAGGATGATCACTACAATTAATTTCTATACTCTTGTTAAACTATATAGATAATTGAATTTTAGCTTTTGATCTTCAATATTTCGCATGGCTTACCCCCAAAGTCTTCCTCACTGGATTTTAAAAAGTTAAGTGACCTTTCAGCTGGTCTGCTCATAGCCATGTTCACCCAAGCAGTGAAGGACTGCTGCTTTCTAGTAGTACAAGTCCTTGCAATGACCTAAAAGTTTTCACATGCACATGATACCCCAGGGGGTACCGTGGGATGTTGCTCCAATACAGGTGAGGACAGGGAATGACTGAGAATCTCTGTTGCTAACACGCACATTAATAAAATTTGGTAGGGGTCTGGAAAGTGCTGCTGGAAGCTGAGGTGTGCAAACAGAGCTCCTCCACCACTGCTGTACAAGAACATAGCCCATTATGGTTCCTTCACTGCTCTGGGTGTCTTTTCTGAGTGTGTTTTTGTTTCAATTTCTTCTAGCAATGTCAACTTTGTTGTGGCTTTCCTATTCCTCTATGGCTATGCTTGACCTTGTGTTAAGTAGCTTTCACTTCTCCATGTTAGATGTGACATTTCTGTCCCTGTTTTATAGTACAGGAGAATATAAGAAATGGAGGGAGTTGAAGGATCTCAGTGGCCTGTCCTTGCTACTGTTGTGAGTGCATTGGGCAAGATATTAGGATTCCTGTTTAGAAACTGCCCCAAGGAGGTTACATCTATACTTCAGAGGCTTTGTGGGAATGGCCTGAAGTGCACTCAGCACTTCACAGGAAAAGCTATCTCCTTCCCAGCAGTGAGAAAGCAGATGGGAGTCATATCTCACAGGCTACAGGACAGGAAACAAAGCTATTATCAAGTTAATCACGGAGCTCTTCTGTGAAGCTGGTATAACCTGCCCTGTGGTGGTGTGAGAGAGTCTACCAGTGACTGCCCTGAACCTCCTTCCCCCGTTCCCATTGCTGCTGGGGGCAGCCGTTGCCCATTACCTCCTGGTCTGAACTCCCTGATGCTGAGCACCAGTTCTAGCAGCACCAGCACTTTCAAGCCTCGGCAAGAGAGACAACCTGCACCACAAACCAGGTGACTGAAGGAAAAATTTGAAAAGGGCAATTTTTCTGAACAATTACTGTTTCACAGACTTGCCCTCTTCACTTAAAACCATGTGAAAACAAATGATAATGTGGAATTATTGCAGGCCTAATTGAACACACTTGCAAACATTTGCTGTCTTTTGTTCTTTCTAATCTAAATTAAATCTGTGAATAATAATGATTTCATGATGGGAGTTGAAAAAAAGTAACCCTTCTGAGCAGAAGAGGGACTATATGAAGTCTTCCTGATTAGAGTAATACTTAAGTGAGCTCAGTGTTGCCTATAAATGCTGTAAGGGGATACTACTTTACCAGTTCTCCTTATTTATGAGGCTGGCCACACTGTATCAGGGCTTCCTAAACTATGGGGAACTTGCTCTGGCCAAGCCTGCATGCAGCTGTATCCTCCCTCAGACAGTGCAAGAGGTGCAGTGTCATTTGTCGCTTGGAAAAAACTTTGATAATTTTTATCCTTTCGCTCTCTTTTCACCATCATGCTTATGTTCAGTTAAAGAAGCTGTAGAAAGTGTTGAATAGAAATCTTAAACTGTGCTGAGGAGTCACCATTAACAAAGAAAATGAAATGTGTTTTGTGTATGTCTTAGTCAGTTGATTCAAAGGGCTGTGCAAACCTGAGCCCAGAAAAGAGACCCTTGAGATTCCACAAAAATGAATTGCATTTGACATTTGCCTAGCACAAAATTACATTGCATTCCATAAATTGGGAATTGCTGTATGTTACATATTACCTCCCCTCGAAGTGTGTTATATGTGTAATCCTTTATGGCTAGACCTGAGTGAATAATTGTTACAGATGTTGTCTCAAAAATCTGACTAATTCTCAGTACGTTTTCATTTTCTTAATCTTAATTAAATATGTGACTGAAGAAGGCACATGAGAAGAATAAAAAAAAGAATCACCTTGTATAAATCAAAAGCAGTGATATGAAATCCAACAGATCAGGATAAAAGTATGTTTAGTATATAAGCTATTAAGGATCTTCCCCTAACCCCCCTCCCCCCGCCCCGCCTCTTTGTTCAATAAATAGAAGGGACAGAATCGCTGTTCAGTTCCCAAGGCAAACAGAGAGATGGATTCTACAGCTCAGACAGAGGCCTCTTGTGCAGTAAGAGCTGCACTGCATCTGGTCTTCTGAGACATGCACTGTGCTTCCAAAAAGCTTAGTTGTTTTTCTTTCCATCGCTCCTAGTTGAACCACTCTGCTTCCCTCAGTGACTGCCCAGTACAAAAGCAAACCTTTCCTGCTAAGGTTATTTTTAGCTGTAACCTGTTACTTGATGCAACTTGCAGCCCCCCCCCTCCCCGAGTCATCAACACAGTAGGTGTAGAGGCTGAGGAGGAAAATAGCCAGAATGAGGGAAGAGCAAATTCACCTCCAACCAGCCGTGCTGTCAGCCTTTTTGCATGATGCAAAGTCAGTGCATTGCTTAGTAGAGATGCTAGATCAAGACCTGAAAGCACTGCAGTACTTCACCCAATTAAATAAAGCTCTCTTAATGAGCTCAAGTGCAGTATCTAATTGACAAAGTTATGTTTATTTAGTAGTTATGAGTTTATGTGGTGCTGTATGTTTTATACGAGAAATCACAAATAAGTTGCTAATAGTAATGGATTAGGCTCCTGTAGACTTGGTTTTCATAAGAAGATGTGTAAGAGTTTGCAGAAGCTGCTTTTTCTTTAACCAGGTCTTTAGAAAAACTCATGCAACGTTTTTGCATGCTCAGAGCTGTCACTATAAATCTAGCTTGAAACCAATGCAAGAAGGAGAATTTTACACAGTTCTGGGTTTTTGCAAAGTTTTGGGAATTAAGATACAAAGTGGTTTATTATAAATCAATTTGGCTACATGATTTATAATGAATAACAAGCAAAGTTCACTTTATACACATTTAAGTATCAGAAAGGAAACTAATAAAATGAGATGGGATATTTTAGAATTTTATATATATACATTTATATAAAAAAAGTAATTCAGTCAAAATACTGACTTAACCTGTTTTCATGTCCAGAGCCTTTAAAATAGAGATTCAGACCTTGGGGCAGTTTAATAAGTTGTTAATTTAATTTCAGCTTTTGAGGGCTTTGGCTTAAAAAAAAAAGTTCATATCTGCTAATTTTAGCTTATTCACTGCTCAAAGCTTGTTTGGCGGATTTTTACTGTATGATGCTTTTGGCATAATTGGATTGATAAACAACACATACTGGATTGCCCTGTGAAATGAGAAAAACAAAACATTCCTTCAAATAACATCTGGTGCTGTGAAAATGCTGTTTTTCTTAGGTGTCTGACGCCAGTTAAACTTTACCTTTGAGAATTTCAGATGGCCTGCATGCTACCTGGCAAATATTTTGATCAGTATGCTTTCATGCACCTAGAGGAAGACTAATCCTTTTTTATTTTAAACTACTATAGCTAAGTTAACT
Organism: Hemiprocne comata; assembly: GCA_020745705.1. NCBI lineage: Eukaryota > Metazoa > Chordata > Aves > Apodiformes > Apodidae > Hemiprocne > Hemiprocne comata. The sequence goes on from CM036598.1 coordinate 8,796,588, forward strand.
CTTCTCTTCTTGCAGATCTCCTCTATGCAGCCATGTAAGATATGGCAGCAACAGATGCAATCACCATCACTCAGTAATGGTATTACAAATTAAAGGAATTAATGTCTGGAGCATTTTGTTCTCGTGCTATTTTGATGCAGAACATCATATATTTAGTAAATTTGTGAAGATATGAACACAACAAAGTCACTTAAGTTTGAGTTCTCACCTCACCTCAGTTACTGAGCATATACTTGGCTTTGGCAGAACTGTGATTTTCTCTGTTATGATCTAGTGATAGCAGAAATGTGAAAATTTGCTATGGTTTCCTTGTGTTTCTTAGTTTGGCATAGAACTCAGGATATTTTATGAGAACTTGAAAATCTTTCCTTGAACTAAGATGTATTTTAAAGGTATACAAAGTTGTACATATTTTCTTTGGTACTATAAATTAGGAACTTTTTAGTAGGCAGTGTATTATTTGTATGCAAGTTAATGTAGCTGTTGGAGAAATGTTATGCTATGAGGAGAAACTCAGCACATGGCTCTTAAAGACTTATTGAGTTGATGGCAAGCATAGTGTTAGTAGAAAATCATTTTTATTTTGCCACTGAAAGTGCTCTTCTTGGTTAATTGATACCTTTTTTTATTGAAGAAAAATATTTTTCTCCAGGATAACATTTATTAAGAGCATATTTACTCACTTCTATAGACTCTAAATACTGTAAGGAAAAAAGCAGTAGCCCCAGAGATACTGAAGGTAAGAGACCTTTTGTGAATTGCAGTTGCATCTATATAATAGTTGCTGTTTTCAAACAAAAGAAGTTACAAATGCTGCAAGCTCAGGCACAGCCAACTCTGTGCCAAGTGTGATGCAGCAGGGCAATCCTATCTGAATACTTGTCCAACATACTCTTGTCCAGCATTTCCCAGGCAATTGTCTGTGCACACACAACACCTAATAGTAAATTTAGTGTGGTGGTCAGTTCACACCTGGACAGTATTCTGAGGGGGTTTGGGACCAACAGTTGTTTCTCTAGTAACTCCACTTTATGAATTAAACACTGTTTCATAGTGAACTTCATGTAACACCATACCCTGGAGACCTGTGGTGCCAAATTCCAAGAAGTCCTGAATAAATCTAGAAAATCTTTCTATCCCCAGGCACTTACCTAATAAGAAATGGAGATAGGGCAACTGAGGCTATGGGATTTGGTATTGAAAATACCTGCATTGAACACAGTCCTTGGCTAAGAATGAGTGCTATGTATCATTAACTTCTCTCAGCAGCTGAGGAATCGAAGAAAGATTATGTTTTGAAAACCACAACTTTTTGCTTCCTTATAGCATATGACATACAGAATTTCCTTTAAGAAATAAGCCTAAAAATTTTTGATTTAGTTCTAAGTTGGACTAAAGCCAAACGTCAAGCTTTTGAGATTTGCTATGAACAGAGAATTCTGGACAGTTCTATTTCCAGGCAAAGTAATTTCCAGGTGAGATTGCACACCACTGCCATGCTTCCATTACTGTTTGGAGTGATTAACATGCATAGAGGCTTCAGCTAAATAATAAAAAGCTCAAACCTTTTAGCTTTGTAAGAACAGAAGATGACATTCAGTAGAAAAAAATTAATTGCATGGTGCATAAGGAGAAGTAAGCAATGTGGAAAATCTTATTTTACAAACAGTTGAACTTTTGGTGAAGAGAAGTATACTTAAGCTCTGCAGATGATGACTTAATGAGGAAAACACACTTGATCTATCTCTGGGAGCAGACAACTCATGCACAATGAGGCCATCCCACAGATAAGCCAACTGCTAAACAAACTGCATCATTCCAAGATTTGGAAAAACTCTGGGTTTTCAGAAGTAAAATAAGAATGGACATGTGTTATGTGTGAGAACTGACCTTAGTCTCAAATGTTCAAATTGAAATTGAATACAGGATGCTAACAGTTAGAGCCATATGTTCCTGTAAGAACAAGCATCACTTATGAAACCTGTCACTGATGGTATTTCATTAACAGAGCCAGACTGCAGCCAGGATCTATTATTTAAAGATTCCTGGTTTTCCACAACTGGATTTGGTTGTTGGTCATTTAAACAAAGGTGTAAGTGGCTGGCTGGGTAGGTGTGCCCAACAATAACTGCATTGTGTAGTGAATCTCACTGCAGGTTTAGGTAACAGCTCTCCAGGACACTGCTTCCAGCCATGAAAGGTTAGATCCAAGAGTTAGTGAATGTGTGAAATTGTGCTTGATAGACCTGGGAAAACACAAAGGTGTGTTAGTTAGATGAATGTCATAGCCTGATCACTTGGACAGGTTCTGAAAGTCTTCAACTTTTCAGTAGCAAAGAATGAAAAACAGGAACTTTAAAAAGTAAACAGTCATAAATCTAATCTCACAAGTAACGTTTTTAAAGTTTATATGCTGCCAAGGTAGGAGGGTAGCAGTGGGGGGGAAAGGAGAGCCCACTTGAGTTCTCCTTCTGCACTGGAGATTTTTCAGGTGTTCCATTAGGGCAAAAAAGGAATTTTGAGAAAGCAGGGAATCGTGCATGGTTCTTTTTACTGTAGGTGAACTTAGAAAGTAAGAAAACAGAATTCCAAAAATAAATCTTTTAATTGAAATAGCTGATTTTTTTTTTTTGTGAAATTGTGTCCTCTTTAATCTTTTCAGTCTTCTAAATATGAATAAAACAACAACAACAAAAAAGCTGCCTCCCCCCCCCCCCCCACACACACACTTGGATCTGAGACCTTATGTCCCAAAGGCTTCTAATTTCTTAGTTCTTGTGAGCTAGCAGACAAAAGTGCATCAGCAGAAATAAATGTTAATAACCCGGGGAAACAAGACTTGTGAATGCATAACACCATATTGGGCTATAAGTTACTTTGGGGTGCTATTTGAAGAAGAATATTCAGATAGAGGAATTTATTATAGTTTAATAATTTGTGAATTTGTACTAGTTAATATATTAAAACCAAATTACTTTGGTGACATTTCAGGGACCAAATTAAATAAAATGTCTATGGTATGTTAATTTGAGCTCATAAAAGGCTAATTTACATATGTAATTTGGATCAATTAGAAGGAAGTCTTCTCAACTTTAAATAGTGATAATAGAAATGTAAAAATCTGAGTAGCTGTTAGGCTTAATTAAGAGTGATACATCTGGGAAAAGCAAATTAGTGTCTTTTTTAAATGCGAATGAGATTTAAAATTTAAAGCTAATATGCATGCATATATATAAAAAAAACATGAGCAATATCTGCAAAAAAGTGGTGTTGTGTTTTTTTTAGGAAAAGCTCTATAGATAGTGAGTTTTTCATGATTAGTCCTTTGTTTTGCCTGCAAAATAGGCAGACAATAGTAACATTTTTACTCTCAAAGAAAACTTAAGTGTGGGAACTCTGCCAGAAACCAAAGTGGCTTTCATTTTCTTTTGAAAACTTAAGAGTAAAACGTGCAGGCTAGTTTTGGTCCTTTTGAATTGCCACAGTGGAGTTAAACTGGAGTTAAGACAGGATAAATGAGATTAAAATCTGTGCTTGAAATTTTAAGGATATATACGAAATATATAACAGTTCCTTAGGAACAGCAACATACTTATCTTGAACAACAAGAAGTGGATGAAGACTGGTTGGTTGTGCATGTTGTGAGTTCTTTTTGTTTATGGACTGGTCAAGTCTTCTGGTAAGTTTTAGGACAGGCTTTTTTATAAATAATTGTTAGTGAATTATTTTCTGTATAACAGATGCACAGTTGTAATTGTATCGGGTCATCATCACTCCCTCTGCAGTGAGTGGATTCAAACATCAGGCAGGATTTAAAATGTGATTGTCCTTTCTGGATGCCCGTAGTGGTGGTAGTCTGATGTTTCACAGCTGTGTTTCAGTGTGAGCCAAGTTTGTAGAAGTCAGATGCAAACAGAGCCAATGTGGTGCAAAAGCAGGCATGACCAAAATCCAATCTCTTTAGATGCCTGGTGTTTTCAGGGTCTCTATAAAACTGTTTATCTCAAACCATGAAATACCTTTGCATGGCAGCAGGAGCTGAGGTTGCAGTATGGTCCAGTATAGCCTTGCTGGCTTCTCATCTCCCTTCCCCACGTGTCTGTAAACACTTGCTTTGGATGGGCCTGGAAAACCAGCTGGCAGGCAGCTTTCTAGATCCCACTCAACTCCACAGCAAAGTGCCCTACCTCCCTGTTGTTGCTACTGCTAGCAGTTGCAAGGTGGTTAAATTTAGCTGAGGTATGCTCACATAGTTCTTACCCACATTTTTAGTTTGGGTGCACATGCATGTCCTACTGAGATGCTTTTTGGTTAAATTATGTACTCCAGCAATGTCTTGCCAGGATGGTTGGTGCCTGTACCTTTATTTGGGGAAGGAGCTGTATTTTCCTGCCAGCAGTCCAGAATGCTGAGGTTTCAGGCTGCTAAAGGAGCAGTTATCTACTCCGTATGTGGCAAAGTCAGAGTTCTGGAATGTGTCTCTTCAACAGTATTAAAAAAGAAGAGTGGAGAGAACATATTTTCTTATCCTCTATTGAAATGTAAAATCTCAAGTTGTAAATGCCATTAATGAAAACCCAGGGGTGTCTTTGGAACTACAGCATTTTGCATGGCAGTTTTATGCACTGCTGCTATGCCACTAGGCTTATTAAATTATAATTACAATTTAAAGAAAACTATTACAATAGGGTGGAAAATCTACAGAGTTCATTTCAGAAGAGACAAGAGTAATTAAAACCACAGATTATCATAAATGGAATTCAGCCCTATTTAATTTAAATCCACATTGGGTCATTCTTACATACTGCTTTCCAGAAACTACAGGAAAAAACTAATCTTTATGCTGCAGGAAAACGTGATTAAGATCAACCTACCTGAGAAGTTTGTTCTAAATTAAATTGCTGAATGTTTATGCGCAACTTAAACAAAAATGTTTACAGTCTACAGCATGTGCATTAAATGTAGCTATGACTTCAGCTGGCTTCTTGCCCTCAATTTGAAATCATTTCCTTCTAAACCACACATCACGTTAAATCAATCATCTAGTAGAACAAGCCTTATAATATTGAAGTTGCTTTTACCAGTGCAGATCCACAGCAAATGGCACGTACTCATTCTTTTTGTGTAAGCCATATGCTATAGAAAAGATGATGTTGAAAATAGAAAAATAAGTAGTTTTTTTCTTTTGCTAGAGAGGATTTGTGGTAAGAAATGATTCCTGGTTTTAAAAAGCTGCAAATTACAAAACAGTTCTGTTTGGGTTTTTTTTGCTAGTATCAGAACAGGAATGAATTTCCACCGTGGCAAAGCAGGGGTGGTGTTGGCAAGCCTTGCAAATCCCATCTGTGTGTGTGCAGCTGCTGCAGGGGTATTGACACCTATTGTCATCCTCCAGTGTAGCACATCTACCTGTGGGTAGTGTATTTGGAGTGAACATCCTTTTTGCCTTCTTCCTTTTTTTATTTTTGCCACTTTAGTAAGCACAACTTAATGTTGATTCAAATACTTGTTGTCAGTGCCCTTTAGATTGTAGGAATTCTACTGGTTTCACCATCTGCTGTTTTGTGGGACCTATTATTCTGAGGCAATAACCAGCAAATTGTTAGGTTGTTTGTTTAGTGTGTGTGTGCGTGGGGGGGGGGGGGTGTTCCACACAGTATAAGCCTTTCTGGGGTATCCTCCTTTATTGTTCTGTGAATCCAACAACATCAGTCAAATACCTTAATGGCAAGTGATGGTATGGGCTGGGTTCTGTTTGAAAATAGTGTGATCTAAATTAACCACCCTTTGAAAACAATTTGAACATTACCAATAGTAAGAGTTGGACTAGAACATTTAAAACAGTTTCCCTTCAAGCAATTTTTAAGTAGTCATTTTAATGTTATACATATATTAAATAGAACATCCAATTTAGGATTAAATAGGTGGTCTTGTGTGTGCTGACTTTTAATTCTTGTTAGTTCTTCCTAACTGTTTTTAACGTGTATACTTCCCTTGACATTATGTATGTATGCTGGAACTGATTGCTGGTGAAACGTAGCATATTTCATTCCTGTATCATTCTACAAATCACAGCAATCTGCAGTTATTATGAGCTAAATATAGACTTAGTGTCCTATCTTGCTAGTCAGTATAGCTCCTAACAGAGGCAGAGGAGGTAGGGTATGAGGTATTGCTGTCTGCTTTAAGGAAAATAAATTCATGTAACCGTTTGTCTGTAAAAGCTATATTTAATCCTAGCTTTATGGCCAAACTTACAAGATGAATTACTGCTGAAAGAACTAGTTACATCCTAGGAATAAAAAAAATCATGACCTGTGATGCAATAGTATTATGAAACTTAGCTGACAACATAAGAGGATGATGCATTTTATTACGTAGTCTCATTTGTCCATTTACCTTAATATCAACTTAATTCAGTGGAGGGGACTTTCCTGGTCTCAGTATGTTGCTCATGCATAATAGCTAATACAGATTTGATTTTTTTTTTAAAAATCAGATAATACCTAATTTTATGGTAAAGCTTTACTATCTGCTTCATTGATGTTTCCTTGCAGTATGGGAGGCATGCTGGCCAGTGACCAGCCTGCAGTGGGACTCCTGTCAGGAAAGCAGTAAATGCAGGGGTGTCTTTTTATGGACCCAGACATTGGCTGTCAGGTTTACAGCCCTTATGTACTGGTGAGAACTTGGGTGCTCCTCTGACAAACATGGGATGATGCAGCAATGTCATGTTTACATTTTAATTCTGCTTGTAGCCCATCAGAGGGATCAAGAATATATTAGCCCCTGTAATCAAGCTGGCAGCAAAAAAAGGACTATCTTATATAGTCACCCATTAAGAGGTAGCATTAACACAGGGATAAAGTTGTATAAACCCTATTGGAGGAGTAAACTGGTTTTTTTGGAAGTTTCCTAGTTCTGGTGTCCTCATCAAAAAGGTTGGTTGGAGTCTTTTCATCTTAATTTTACTTTCTCAAAAGCAATTAAAATACATTGTTTTAATTCACAGCTTTCCCTTAAATAAATCAGCAAAAGTCCAGAACATTTTTATATTGCAACTATTCATAAGTTCTGATAACTTCATACATGGGCATAAATTTTTTATATGTGATCCTTCTGCATGATGCATTTTGAAGTTATGAGCTGTAGACTTTGGAAGAAAACGTGAGCAGAATCTGAACAAATTCTGTCTGCTCCAGTCACATCACTGTGGCATGGTCTAAAGAGCCATTTTTAGTTACAGATTAAGCAAACATGGAGAGGCGTTACAATCTATGCGTGAAAAGAAGTCTAAAATCTGCAAATCCACACCTACAAGCCTCACAGTTGTTACAATTGTACAGCACTGTGACTAGGAAACAATGTCCTAACTGTTTGGCAGAGATGTTGATGAGCCTAACAAGCAGCAGACATCTGGCCAGAAACTTATGCAATGAAAAAAACTGGGAGGCTAAATAATTGCTGCGGAGTTTGTCAGAAGGCAGTGAACAAGCATTTAACCCATGCACTGAGTTGGGAACACCCTGTAATGCTGGGTTACTGCATGGACTTCATCTCAAAATACTTTATAGGATAGGATCTTTTCACTCTTCCTCTACTGCTCCAGAAACCTGTCACACTGACCATACCTCTATCTTTAGATAAAAAGGTTTTTTCAACTCAGCAAGTTGTGGTTGGTTGAGACAATGAATGGTTTTGGTAGTAGTGAAATAGCCTTGGCACAAATGAAACTCTTTTGCCAAGAATCTTTATCAGAAGTTGGCTTCCATCACAAATTTGCCACCAACTGCAATGCTTTCAAGAAGACCACTTTAGAATTAAGAGGAGTTGCATGTAGGTTAAAACAGAATTCTTTCTTCTCAGCGTGGGTCTACCTAGAGATAAAGATTGGAACCAGAAATCCATACTCTATGAACAGCTATCATAAAGCAGCTTCTCTTTATGATGGTAGTAACATGCTGCCAAGAGCTATTGATATGGTGATCTGAGTATTCCAAAAGTAATAGCAAGATCTCTAAGGATCTCAAGCACAATATAGTTTGTTACAGATTTGAAAGTCAGATGAAACTCCGGTTATATAGTCTGGTGGTTCTTTTATTCTTTACCTGGATGGCTTCAGACCTCACTGAGGTCAAGTCTGGTAGACTGCCAATCTGTTTTCAAGTTAAAAAATACTTGAGCCCATAACATTTTCCAAAAGCTTAAGACATCTCAAGAAGCTAACTTAATAGTCTGAAAATGCTGGCTCAGTCTTTGCCTTCTGAAGCAAGCAGTGCTTGAGAAGGGCACAAGGGTTACAGTGGGTAAGTGTGTTCACCTCAGTGAGCCAGTTCCTCTGCTAGGGTCAGATTCAGTATTTACTGATGACATTTCGGGGACTCCAATAAAAACTAAAACTCAAACCACTATGCCTTTTTATCAGTATTTTCAATCAATTTTAATTGCTGAAAGTGGCAGTTCAGAAGCCAAACTAGGGACTATATCTCAAGTCAATTTTAGAAGTTTGGCATGAAAAGAGGAATTTTAACCTGATGATCTAAAATGATAAAGGTAGATTTAATCATTGCACAAATGTATTCAAACATTAAATTACAATCAATCATTAGTTCATAGATTTTACCAATGGAAAGATACTGAAGATAAATGCCTCTTAAATGCAAGGGGTTAGATCCATTACTGTTGGACGATACCTTACAGATAAGTAAATTATGTAAGTTATTACTTTTTTCCTATCGATGTTAAATAATAAATTACCTTTTATGGTTTAACCTTGGATTCAAAATAATTCTTTGGCAGAGTGCATGTACAAAGGGGAAATAAAGTAGCACCTCGGCCTCGGAGGTGCTTTAATACTTGTGCAATACAGCATCACAACCTAACAGTAAACAGAAGCAATAGAGATTAATTTGTTACAAGTCAGATTAATCAAAAGCCAAAGCTCTAAATTTTTTAAAAAATATGAATATATGTTAAATCTCTCTCTCTATGTAATACTTCTGGGGTAATGGGGAATTAATCAGGATCTGCAGTTCCCATGTCATTGCGTCGTCTGTAGGCTCTCAAGTAAAAGGCTTGAGATTCCAGGAGGAGTTCATGCTACATGTATGGGATGATGAAATTCTAAACAAACTTGACTCTAAGAGCTGTTTTTTTGCAATTTGTTCACCTCCATTTTCTGAGTTTGAAGTCTAAACTGACTAGTCATACAGGACCTGAGGAAGCAGAATTGCATCTCACATTTCTCTGGGTTTATAGAGTTCAAAAGGTTGATTATATGTTTTCAATAGCAATTTTCCAGTCCAGTAGCTTTCAGTATCAATTACTGTACACTGGGAGATGTGCAAGAGTTCCTACTGCACAAATGCACAGCAGATAGAATGTCATAATACAGCAGTTGCACTACTACCTTGGGGTTTTTTCTTGCTTCATCTCTTATTTTCCAGACTTCTGTACCAAGCGTTTGGGCCGTTACATCAGATATGTTAATTGATAATTTGGGTTTTTTACATAAACAATAAAGCAATGAGCATACAAAATATTAGGATAATAAGCATACATTAAAGTAAAATTATATTCAGTGGCAGCAAATTTCTTAACTTTTTTAAAAGAGAAAAGATCATATAGAATTCCTTGGAAGTAGTCTTTGAGGAAAACCTACAAGCCTGTATGGAAAGGAACAAGTTAAGAGGCTGAGATCTAGAATGGTATAAATCTAGAATATAGAATCCTAGGATTTAGATAATCTGATCCAGTTTTCCACAGGCACTGTGCAAAAGTGCCTTAGCTTTAAAGAGTGCACATATACGTACTCCAGCCCTCACCATACACTGCAGTCCACAAAGCTATCTTCCAAGACTCAAACCTAAACTTTTTGGGAAAAGACCAAAAGCCAAACTGTGTGCCGCAGGAGGAGAATAGCTTTGAAGCCTATGTTCTGCTCCTGAAATGGTTGGAAAAATACTAAATAAATATATAGATGACATCAAGATGATGAGTGTCTGCCAAAGCAAAAGCACTTTCCTGGACAATGAAGTGACTAAGTGGATGTTTAAATACAGTGCAGATATGATTTTTATTTATTTATTTATACAGAGGATGCTCTGCACTCTGCTATTCATCAATCTGCACAGACAGGAAGCCTTAATCCTAAGGAAAGCAGGGAAAGAACTCACAGAACAATTTCATGTCCTTGTGTCATCCTATTACTCCCTCAACCTCTTTCTCCATCAATTACCTACAAGTAGACTGAATCTAAATTTTGCTGATTTTTCTGCATAACTACTGTAAGATGCACTAGGAAAAGTTTAGTCTGCAGACCTTTACCATCCCAGATCCTGTAGCTTCTTCTTTAACTTGATGAATCTGGTTTAACAGCCCTCTCCCTATAGCTCCTCAGAATGCTACACGTGTACAGTAAGCAATAATAAAAAGAAGCATATTGTTTGCTTTTGTAATATATGTCATAATTTACATGAACTTGTAATTAACTGAGCATAAAGGATGTGTAGAGAAGTTTTGTGCTGTTCTACCTGTCCTTTACTCAGTAATTAAGAGTGCACTGGTAGAGATGTATTGTAGGCAGATACTATCCAAGTCCTGACAAAGAACCAAAATTATTCATCTAATCTATCATCATGGCTACCTTGAATACTAACTAGAGCACTTCTTGATCAGAATTGTCAAAAGACACTTCCACTGCTCTGCTACCAGGGAACATCTCTTCTGACAGATGCTGTCTTTTACCTGAACTACAAAGAATCTCTCCAGTTACATTTTCCATTTTTCTGGCCATGAATAAACATAGCAATAAACGTGTCTGTCTTTCTTACTTTCTCTGCCGAATACATTTTCATAGAAGAGTCTTTCATGACTTTGTTAACATGCTTTTCTTGTCAGTAAACTCCTTAAAGCTGACATTTTATTTTTTTTAAATACATAGAATTGTATTAGTCTTTCACTTCTACTCATGTGGTAGAGGCCTAGATTGGAGGGCCTAGTCTTGTTCTTAATGGTTAGAGTTCTGATTTCACTGACTTCAAATGAGTTTCTGTGGATGTAACGGCAGACTCAGGCTTTATGATAATAGACAAGAATGTGGTAGTTTTACATAGCTTAAAACTCAGTTTCACTCTGGGATGTGTGTGTAAGTTCCCATTAACATTGTACACACCATGAGCATCCAGGAGGTGAGATGGTTTGACCCTGAACTGGAGAAATTATTCAAACTACCACAGCTACTTTTCTCTTTTATGGGAAATTTTATCACACCTGAGGGGTATGCAGCTTGTCATTTGGGAGCTGTGTGCTTTGTAACCTCAGAGAGACATGAGAATGTATAAACTTGGCAAGAGTTTCCAGTATTTCTGCCAACCCTTGTTCATTAATCAGGGGGCAGGATCTGATGCGTATTTCAGGAGTACTTGCAGAGTGATTTACTTGAGGCTCAATTAGTTGGTCTTAAATTCCTGTAGTCCTGCTCTAATCTCTGGTGATAACTCAAGATACTGTTTTGTTTCGATATTAAATTTTTATAAATTAGTGCTCAAGTTGTAGTAGTTGTTGTATTGATTTAGAAATTACAGTAATTGTGAATATTCCTGATTCTCATGTATTTTGAATGCTATGAAGGTAAAAGCTGAGGAATCAGAGGCTTATGATTTGACTACATTTGGGAGAATTTCTGAGTGACAAAATGATTGCCCAGAAACCAGGGTATCACTTGTAGCCAAAATTCAAGCCCTTGCTAAAGGTCACAGGTATACTGGACTTGAACATCTCAACAGAAAAGCTGTGAGCATTTTTATCATACATTGTCCTGGGTTGAGCCAGGTTTAAGCTAAGTTTCCTTTTACTGTTGTTTTGTTTTGGTTTTTTTTTTCTTCACTAAGCTTTCTTTTAACTAGCAGCAAGTGTTCCAGCTAGTGGACTGATAACACTGGAATGTTTCTGTTTCTGCTGAGACTCTAAGGTCACTTCTTAGCTCTGCTGCTACAGAGGCTACTGGGGCTGGAGAATTGTATCTGTGACCCCCCCATAGGGGAGCTGGACTAGACAGACAGCAGAACTGACCAAAGCTATTCCATTCCATGTATCTACATAAGATCTGAGGAAGGTCAGAGATCACAGAAGACAACTTCCTTCCTGCTTCTTCTTCTCTTCTGTCCATGGCCAGCATCCGGGGAGGACTCCATCCATCCATCACCATTGACCCCAGGCTCAGCCCTGACCCTCATAACTCTCCCCACAGCCCTGTCTGCTCTGCTGTTATCTCAGACAGCAGGCTGAGAGTGTTCGGGACTGCTCACAGCTCAGGAGAGTGCTGGGAGAGTTGCTGGGGGTGGGGGGAGGCAAGAGGCTTTTGCACATTCCCGAATATACTTGTATATAATTGTACATATAATTAAAGCTGTCTAATTTAGTTTTCAATCCAGTCTCTCTCCTAATTCTCTCTCTCCTTCCCTACCTGGGTGCGAGGGGGAGGGGATCGAGAGCTTGTTGTCTCTGGTTTAATTGCCGATCCTGAGTCAAACCTTGACATACATAAAGAATGTATTTCTTGACTAAAATAACTTCAGAAGTTTTTCAAAATTCCTACCTGAAGTTCTTTAGAAAGCAAAGACTGCAGCAGACACCCAAGGTAGAAACCTTCAGCCTGCCAAAGATGTAGACTATATAGTGTTGGGTCACACGTTGGCATGACTCAAGCTTCTCAAAGTCTAGGTAGCACTACAACATCTATCTAAACTGAATATAAAAATTATTCCTCTTCTAGAAGTTAAAACTGGCAAATCTACACACATTTTTAAAATAATATAGATAAAGTTTTAATGCCTTCTAATCTATCAAATATGTAATTCTGGGATGATGGTCCAAGGTGTCAGACATGAAACTATGGGAGATGCTTCCCCATCAAAGGTGTCTGGGCTCATTTGCTGACTCTTTGGGCAGTTATCCAGGCAGCTTGAACTTGCCTTTAGGTCATTAGTGTGGATAGGTTGCTAATAAGCTTTCTGGGCTGTGTTATTTTCCTGACACAATTTTTAACTTACTTTGTTCTCTGAAGAACCAATGCATTTTAATTCTGTTTGTGTATAAGGCCTTGAATAAATTCATTGATGAGATTTCTTCCTAGATCTTCTCTTGGATTCTAAAAGCACAATTGCTCTTGTTGTAAGTTATGTTTTCAGAATACTAAATATGTATATGTTTTAAAGTAACCCGAGATCTATTTTCTTTTGATTTTTGAAGAAACAAGAAAGTTTCTAATTTATAGCAGTGTATTCTTATGTGCAAGCCTTTCACTGTAATAAGTCCTGCTAAAATGTGTAAATCCTCAATGTGTGCTATGTTGAATTTGCTTTGACTAATGAATACACATCAAATTTCTTTTTATCCTTTGAATGCCTGTAATTTTTGTTTTGTTCTGTCACTTTTAGTCTTTTTATTTGATATCACTTTTAAATCCAGGTGTGCTGAGAAATCAGGTCCTGGCAATGATGCATGCAATGGTGTCTTGACACCTCGTGAGAGCTTTAAGATGTGGAAGGTTGAGTCAACCAACATCCCCTGTGGTTTAAGATAATGCAGTTCTGTCTATGGTGCTTTACAGTAACACCTTTTTAGGGTTTGTGCAATTCTTGTAAGAGTTTAAAAATACCAATAAAATATTAATGACAAAATCCTGACATTACTTTAAATAGATAAATCAATAGGAGTAATGTTACGGTGCTCAGGAAAGGTTTCAGTTCAGCAGAAGTGTGATTTTATTTTTTCTGTAAATGATTATGCATGAGTGATGCCAGACATGAGCCTGCTGGGCAAAAGAGGGATGATGGCACCAGTATATCTGAGGCACTGGGGGGCCTGCACTGCAGCGCCATGGGCACTCCTGGCACTTCCAGCTATCTCTAATCCTGTTCTGTATATGGAGCAACCACTGGAGCCTGTGAGCCATCTTAGATTTTAATTTTCTGTGGTATATACCTAGCTGGTTCATTTAATCTTTTTCTGTGCACCAGGAATTGTAGACTTTGACCAGCTCTAGCAGCAGGGCTCAGTTCCTTCAGCTGTCAGTAAGCAACTGGCGATTCAGAGACAAGGGTCACCCATATATTATTACTGTAAAGGATTTTTACACTGTAAAGCATTTGGATTTGATTCTTAAATTTTCAGCAAGAAGTGTAGTGTGTAGTCCCTAACCAGAGCTGCCAGAGTGAGTCTGTACCTCGTTTTGTTCAGAAGGTGCAGTTCCAGCTCCCTCACCTACTCTGAGAGTTTCTTACCAGGCTGCTCTCTGGACGAGCTGTGGTTGGCAGTACTTGCTGCTTTGTTTCTCAGACTTTCTGTGAGTATTGGAGCTGGCATTTAATCTTGAGTGTTCCCAGCAGCATGTAAACTGGCAAAAGCTGTTCTCAGAGGCATTTCTTGTTGCTTTTTACTGCCTTGATTACAAGCCATGCACTATGAAAAGCAGGATGGCTTTTGCAGAGTTCCTTTGTGAGTTTGACCCTGCTTAGAAGATCAGATTTAAAAAAAAAATCTGCAGAACTTGTGTAGAACTCTGAGTAGTCATGCAATTAGAAATTGGGTGATAACTACAAAAAGTGGTATCTATAATTAAGGCATGGGAAATGCTTATGTTCTTTCCTTGTCCTTTAATTAGGATAAAGGCCTGTTTTTCTACACAGGTTGTTAGGAGAGACCATGGGGGTCACCTGAATACATGTGAGAGAGGATGAGTTTTTCTTAAAAATAAAGTGAGCTGATGAGTGTGGTGCACTCAAGGACTCAGGAGTTCAGGGAGACATGACTAAATTGCTGTAATAGCATGTGTACTGCAGAAGAAAGTAAGTTGAATGAGTGATGAGTAAGTAATAATGGTAGTCCCTTTGCTTGAGCCCTTTTCCCTCTGTTTTCCTTTGCAAATCATTAATATTCAGAAATCTGCATGGACTACATGCTCTGCAATGCCATGCTTAACCTCTGTTTGCTCTCATGGCAACATGGATAATAAAGGCCTTACTCAGATGTTCAAAAGGTGAAGTTAACTGTTGATTTCACATACTACTCAGCTAACTCTATACACAGAATGCTCCAGTAACTCGTTCAGCAACTGTGACTTCCATTGTATTCCCATAACCATCTCTTGAGATTAGTGTGAGGCTGTATCAGTCATTAGCCAGCTGAAGTTTTTAGTTTTGGGTTTTTTTTAAATGCTTCAAACGATGTCTGGATTATAATTTGCCATATCCCATAATTTTAACTTTCCATTTTGTTTAGGCAGCTATTATGTTGGTGGTGTCTTTAACAAAACTCGTTGTGTAATTTGTGCTGTAAGGTGGATGCAGAATTTAGGACAGGAAGGACTTTCTTTGCTGCTCCTGCTGTTGCCCTGGGCTGATCTAGTGTCTGAGCTGAGCTTTGACATAACCATGAGTAGGTGTTAAGGCTCAGCACCATAGCCAGTTACTGAAGTGTGGGGTTAGGGAGCCAGTTTAGAGTGCTAAGGTTCTGGTTATGAAAACTGAATCTGGATCTAGCAAACTGTCAATGTACTGGTGATATAGGGTTGGAAGATGGAGAAATTAAGAAAATGTATCTATTTGCTAGTTCTTCAGTGACTCAGGGTAGGGGTAAGTGACAAAGCTTTTAGTGTATTCACAAGTTACTTTAAAATGCTGGCATTGCAAATCTCACTTGGCTGCCTTTATAATGACTTTATTTTTCATTACTGGAATTATGAAAAGGTTCTAATGCATGTATCTGTCAGGTCTTGAGTTGTCTGCAACTTGCAGGGAAAGAGAATATCTTGTGGCTCACATAAAGCCACAATCTTATTAGAATTGTCTAGAAATAGCTTATCTGCTATTCCTGACTACTAGCTGCAGACAATGTAAAAATAGTTGTACTGCTGCTGCAGGTGTCCATGAACTAATTGCCTGCTGTAAATTATTAGGAATACCATATCTATATTAATCTGATACTATATTTTGCAAATAATACTTTTTCAGAAAGAAAAAGGAAGATCTAGAATATGTTTGACAAATTTCCCCTTTATGTTTTTAGTTGCTGTTGTAATTCATGTGGGAGAAATCATGACAAATGGAGGGCAGGGGAAAAGCTAACCCCAAAGACCTGTATTAGACTATTAACAGTTGCCTCAGATAGGAATAGATAAGAAGGATAAAAATGAGGTGGAAAAAACCCACACAGTGCCAAAGAGATAAAAGGCTGTGTCTTCTTGTTGCACTCTTGTCCCTTCCTTGTAGGCTTGCACAGATTCTTCTCAAGACTTGCACATTTGCAGTGATGTTACTCAGGTGCTGGGTGGTCAGGACTGTTGTGCTGTCTTCAAGATCTCATCACATTTGGTCTTGGCTTAGATTGTTGGTTTTTTAAAAACTAACTGTTGTTGCTTAACTTATATAAAAGTAGTCCAAAGCCATGTTTTTTGTGAACCCATCTGAAATACATACCTGGTATATTACATATTGACCATGACATGGGGGAAAAGTACTATGTACTTTCTGGTCTTCTGTTCCACATTTCTGTGCTGTCTTTGTCTGCAGATTGTTACTGCTTGTATGGAGGTTGTGGTTAGTTTTCCCTTATTTTCTTTTTCCTGGGCAGTTCATAATTTACACCAACACAGGGATTTTGTTAGCCACCTACCTTCTTCAGTGAAGTGGAACGTTTGATTCTATTGTCTGCTTCAGCTTTGACTGTAGATAATTGTTGTTCAAAATAATTAGGTTACGACTGCTGGTATCTAATGCTGTGAGGACACCACTTGCAATTGTGAAAATACTGAAGTCTCAAAAGCTGTTGTTTCCAGAGGTTTATTTTCTTTTGCATTTAGAAGAAAAATAGAACTTCTCAGATGATCTCAGACTAATAGTTTTCTTTTGGTAGATAAGCATTGGAAACGAGATGTTGCAATAAAGAATGATGCCCCACTTAATTCAGTTTTAGGTGGTATTCAGCTCCATAAAAATGAAGGAATTGGTCCCACCTGGTTGTTTAATAGCAAAATATCTTGAAATTCATTGTCATTCTGCTTACAAACTCTTCTGCTTTGGAGTATTGCAGCATTTATTTTTGCTGCATCTTCCCTGTTTTAGCTGATACCAAGCAGGAGACAATGCTAGGGGTAGTGCTGAATTTTAACTTCTTCCTCAGTCAGGGATGATCTGGTGTTGTGCAACAGTCTTAGCAGGTTTGATTGCACAAGGAGGGCCATATATCACAAATGAAAGTCTGAGGGAAACTTTAAAATCATTGTCTCTTGATTGCTGGCTTGGAATTTTGTTACCTCTTCTTGTGAATGGGTTCAGCTAAGTTTGATATCAATCTTTTCTTATTCAGATCATGTTAATCTTTTCTGTAAAGAAAGACTGGTGGGATATACTGAAAAAAAATATACAGGTAAGTAGGATTAACCCGAGCAAGCCACTTTTTTTCTTGTGATTTACCACTGAGATTTTACCTCACCATTTCATCATGTAAATTTTGATTAAAGCTTCTGTACAGCCTTGTTATTTAATTGCTTAAAAAGCTTTAATTGTCACTGCTGTCTATGACTAGAGTGCCTGTCTGGCACTGAAGTCTCAAGGGATGTGATGGACAGAAATCTTTGCAAATATCTTGGGAGCAAATACAGAGATTTGGTATCCTCCTCAGAAATAGAAAAAAAATAAAATAAAAAAAACTTTCTTTTGGCAATTCTACTGTGATTGTTATTTATGATAGCAAGTAATAGATTCCAGCTATATTTAAAAAAAAATCTTCTGTTGTTGTTGTTCACATTGTCTATATCACACAAAGGACTGCCCATTCCAAGGGTCTTTCTATGCTGATTGAGTTTTGATGTGATGTTTTCCTAAGAAAACTCAAATGAAACCTGGGGAGTGGCCTATCACTTCAGCTCAAAATTCTGAAAATTTTGATTTTTTTTTTCTCTTTTAATTTGAGCAAATTAAAATGAAAGTATGGAATTGCTCCTGAATTTAACTCTGTCCAGCTGTAGCATCTATTGTTCGTGTATTAGAGAAGCCATGATTCCCTGTTCATGAATTCTAATACAAAGTACATTTGCAAATGGTTTTATCCATTTATTCAGCTGAAGTAGAATCTAAGATTATGATGTTGTAGTAAGTGGAGAGTCCTTGGACTTCTTACAGCCATTGGGAATTTGTATGTGGATGCTAGAGGAAGGATCTGTGGCCATCATGAGTATGAAAGGACAGTACTAACACTTGTTTCTTGGTGGTTCAGAGGGTGGAAGGGTGAGAGCTGGTATTATAACTGATACAAAAATGATGTTTTCATTGTCCTGCCTCTCTGCTTCCCACGTTCAGAGGTAGAGACTTTGTCACTGTGAATAAGGTCCCTGAGTCCAATCAAACTGTACCAGCAGTTGAAACTGGAATCAGTGATTAATACACAATTGCAGACTCGGTTCTGTGACATGTATATTTAAGTTATTTGGGTTCTTGGGAACTTTACAGCATTACTCACAACAGTCTCTGCAGTTGTGCTGTCCATTTGAAAGTGCTTCCAGGGTAATACATATTCTTTTAAACTGAATTTTTAGATCAGAAGAGTTAGGGAATAGCTTTTAAACTAAACAAACAAAAACACAAAACAAAACACACAAAAACCCAACAAACAAACTACAAAAAAACCCAACAAAGAATGGTGAAGGAAATATGGTGCTTTGAAAATGTGAAAATAAACATCCTGCAGACTCTGGATATGAAGTTGTCGAGAGCACTGTATGTAAGCAGCTTTGTCACTGAAGAAGTAAAGCCTAATAATTTTTAATAGGCCTATAAATCTCTCATGATATGCAGCTACTGTAAACACTTATTCCATATTTTTCTAAGCATTTATGCAGTGTTAAGTGTTATTAAAGAGACATGATTGCCAGAGCTAACCCTCTTCCTCTGAAGGAGTTGCCAGCTTACTAGGGGGTGGGTAGAAGGAGTGGGAGAGTGGACAGGGCAGGAAAAGAAAAGTAAACTCCCAGATGGAAGTAGCCAGTGGATACTTTTATGAAATCTGTAGGTAAGCATGCAGTTATATATGCTAGTTTGACTCTATGTGAAGAACTGGGAGACCTGAGGGCAGAAGGGATGCATGTGACAGATGAAAAACCACATTCTGATTCTTCTTGCTACCAAGTGGCCCCATAAGCAGAAGGTAGTTGTTTCTGGAGCTGTGCTAGCACTGTTCCAAAGGGATGCACAAGTGCTGAGGCTGCAGGGCTGTGCTGTGACAAGACTTGTGGGATCCTTCCTGTGCAAGAGTAGAGAGATAAATATGAGCTTTGATTGGAAACAATGCATTAAATAGATTGGTAAACCCACACTAAGTTTTTTATATACAACCTAATCCTAAGAAAGAATATGATGAGGTTAGTCTAGAGATGCAACACAGCAATAACATTCCTTCCACCTATTGCCCTTCTGCTACTTAGTGTGAGTCCAGCTTAGCTAGTCAGTGATGAATCTTGCAGGGATAGATGCTGAGCCTGTGGCAGAAATATAAGGCTAAGTACAGAATCCATTATTTCCTTCCTTAGAAACCAAATAGGTCTAATGTTTTGTGAACTGAGGATTCCCAGTTTCTGTACTGGAAGCTGGGATTGGGCACTGTATTGCTGCTCCTTATGTGTGCTGTCCAGTGGGTGTGTCTTTGCCTGTGCAAAGGATTCAGGTATTTTGCAGATGTGTTAACTTTCTTACAATGCTGCTTTTCTGTGGTGTGGAGTGAAGGATGGAAAAATGAGGATTTCTGGGAAGATCCCAGGGAACTGCAATCACAGCCATCTGAGTCCTGCAGGCTGTGTGCTACTGGAATGTGATGGAGAAAGTCCATGTGGCTGCTCGTCATTCATACTGTGGCCACATTCAGCCCTAGCTTAGACAAATTCCTACTTCACCCAAATTGTATGATCTCTATATAACAGGACTTGAGTTTCAGAAAACTCAAACTGCAAAACTGAAGTATGTAACAGATCTATAGCAGAGTGCTGTAATAGGGCACTTACTGTGAATGCCTTGTAGCCTTGGGAGGATGTGGTGCTCTGGTAGAGTGGCTGTCAAACCAGTTAATCAGCTGGTCAAGACCCAGCTGTGAAAGGTGAAGATGTGCTATCTTCTTTCTAAGCACACTTTGACCTTCTTGCCATACACATTTTGTAGAGAGAGCTATGAGCTGATGGTGGTTGTAGTGCTGGTGTGTATGAACTGTGCAGACCCACACTGGAGAAAAATGACATCAGCTGTACAAATGTGGTTTTATATGTTTTCCAGCCAACACATAATGCTGGTTTTGGAATGAAACACAGGTAATGCAGGGCAGGGCAGGCCCTGGGTGTCTGAAATGGTAACAGGTCTAAAGTGAAGCCTGTGTAAGCATATAAAAATAATAATAAATAAAGATTTTTTTCTTTGTGAAAAATACAGTAAGATTTCACTTTTCTATACTCCTATTACTTTGTAAAGAAATCAGTCCACTCTAATGTTCTCTATATCCTGACATGTTACAGGAGTTTGAAATGAATTATGTAAATTATTTTATTTTACATTCAGAAGCAAAACTCTGGCCCTATACCAAGGCAGTAACATTGTTTCACCTGAGAGCTTTGTATTTTCTGAAGGCTGCATTGCTGACAATCTAGAATTAAATGCTGTAACTTGAACTACAGTCTTTAAGGACTTATCCTACATGGGCTTTAAAATTCACATCCAGAATTAGGAAAGTTGTATAATTAAGTACAGCTTAGCAAAAAAGATAACAAAGCTCTAAATACGAAAGAAAATTAAATTATTCAATTCTCCTTAAAACATAATTAATCTTCCACATTTTTGTTAGTCACTCAACTCTATTTCACCTGCTGCCAAGATTATTTCTCTCTTATTTAGAGTTTCAGTTTTATATTATGCTTAGTTGTTTTCTGTTGTAGTTTTGGTTGGTCTTTGGGGTACAGTCTGCTAAAGTCCATCTGTCTGCTAAAAAACTAGCTGCATCTGCATTTAATTGCTACTGTAAATTAAATAACTTCAGTTTTCTAGTGCAAAGGGAAAGGAATTTCAACTCAGACATGAGACAATCAGAAGCAAGTAGGAAATAATTCCCTTGTTCAGTTTTCACATGAAACAGTTTTCAGGCTGCTTTAGGTAAGTGGGTGCTGCTGCAGGCCTGAAGATGCAGGCAGGGGGAGCTTAAGGATCACAATCTAGTTCTGCGTGTTGCATCACTTCCACTTCTCTAGATTGTTGCATTAGGTAGAGTCTGGGGCTGCAGCTGTTATGCGAGTCACACAGTAGTTACTAGTACAGCTATGACCCATTTCCTCCTAGTTTCATTGCTTAAATTTCCCTAGAAGCTATTAGGAGTAGAAAAAAGATGAGCAGGGATGGTGGCACTGGGGTATGACTTCCCAGGTTCAGCTCTCCAGGTAGTGTGCATCCAACTCTTCTGCTAAGGTTGCAGCATCATGTGGGTGTTTTTGCATTCCTCAAGCAGTTGGTAGGAATGGTGGCTTCCTTCTACTCTTCTCTCCTCAGCAGAGTGTCTGGGTGAAAGCAGTGCCATGAGATGGCTGTCGGAGGCTGTGCTGCAACCAGCAAAGTGGCTACTTGCCACCATCCACGGGCATTAATATAAGCAGGAGGGACCCCCCCTCACACTCAGCATCACTCCTAGAAAGCATGTGTTGAAGTTTTTGGTTGGAAATTCTCCTATTTTGGCTTTTGTCTGATTTTTCTCGTAGTTTTATAAAGTGCAGATATGGGTTGAGAATACCTGCTTTCCCCCCTTCAAGCAGTTCATAATTGTGCTGTTTTTTAACATCAACTAGCTAAACATCTGACACTTTCAGCCCAAACACAGGCACTTCTCACGCTTCAAACAAATATATTTGTGGTGAAAACATGGAGCATGAGGCTTTCTCTGGATTTCATTCTGCCAAGTTGTGTTTGTAAGAGAGAGTGAGCACAAACAGAGGGAGTTGGGTGAGCTAGTGATGGAGTGAGTGTGGATCCCAGGAATGGAATGTGTGGGTGAGGAATTGTGGGATTGCCATGGGGAAGACCATGGACTTCAGAGGCTGGGACAGGACATCTATTGCCTCCATAGCTAAAGAGTGATTAATTAGGGAAGTATTTGGCATTGTCACAGCTCCTCTTCCAAATGGAAGCAATCTTTGAACTTCTTTTTCCCCAGTGGAACAAAAGACACAATGCAAGCTAAACCTATTTCAGGCACTTTGACTAGGATCACAATTGCCAGTCTTCTTTATTATAATAATTTATGCTGCAATGTAATTCCTAAAGTAACAGTAATAAGTAATAATAAATAAACAGTGACAGACTTTTAATTAAAATAATTATAGAAGACTTCAGCTTTTAAAAGCTTCACTCTTCCTACTATCAATACATATTGGAGTGCAACAGTTTGCTAAGATGAATTAAAAAAAATCTGGTGACACCTATGAGAGCTGAACACACCCTGGTGCTCCCCAGGAGCATGCACAGAGCTAACTAGGAAAACAGTGTTTTTATCAAGTTTTTGCCATGATTTTTACTGATTTTAAGGACATCTTTAAAGTATGGGAACAGCTAATAACAAAAAAATTAACATAAAGCAACTGTCTGATCTACATCCTGGAAGATTAACTTCTAGAACAGTACTGAAAATAATGAAGAGCAGAAGGGGAAACAGGCAAGTGTGAAAAACTTCAAGAGGGACTGCAGTTGGCTCTTAGCCAAAGTCATAATAAAGATACCAACACAATTCAAGTCTAGACTGACTTCTGGAAGAGGTGTAAACTCTCTCGTAATTGGAAGCAGCATCTCATTTGGTGGGTGGTATAGGAAGGAAACCTGCCTCTGTAAATGGTTACCCACCATTTCCTAGTGTAGAGGATTTTGTTCCCTTCTAGGACACAGTAAGAAAAAGGATGAAATGGACCATCAGCTTGACTTGCATGGCAATTCCCATTTGCCTTTGTAAATTAGGAATTGAAGCAGTCATGTGAACAATTTCAGTCCACTTAGGCAGCAAGTTCCTTGTTGCTTTATTTTATTGTGAAATTCATTTCAGACACAAGCAAACTGATAAACAGATGATGATGAATAATGAGTTAATCCGAGAAAGCTCTGGGGCTACGTCAATCACAGTAGATGTAAAAACAAATGCATACAAATCCCTTCCTGTATCAGGGTGGATTATCTAATTAATTCAACCTTCTGAGGCATCTGTTTGCTGAAGTCTGCTATAGGTGGGACTTCCTGTGGGAAAGAGATGCTTTCATTAATTTCGTTGACAGAGATGTGAAGCAATGTAGCACAAAGTGTGTTATATAAAGACATAGATCTTTAGTAGTAGGAATCACTTTTAAAACTGATGGAAAGACCGAGTAAAATAGATGTTTTCTCAAGCATGTAAAGATACAGACTTTGTTATAATCCAAGCGTGTGCAGTAACACAGATGAAAGATGTGCCATGTGGCCTTGTCTTCAATTCATGGTAATGGTATCATGAAAGAAAAAAAAAAGCTTATTTGCTCCTTTCTGGGATAGTCAACCAAGGTCAAAATAAAAGTTTAGCACGTTGGGAGGGAAGGATCTTTTCATCCCTTTATTTTCCCTTCTTTAGGAAAAGTTTAAATATACACTTTTAATAGGAAACTTGAAGAGCAGAATTGCTTCTGGTGCTCAAGATGCATATGACCTTAGAAATTACCATGTTTGAGCTATTCTCCACACAGGAAAAGCTTTGCCCATCACTGTAGTATTAGGTATGTGGTGTTCATAAATAATAACAAAGATAAGAGGGAGATGTACATAAATAATGTTCCTCAATCTTCAAAGATATCAAGGGGGTGTCTCTTTTGTATTTAAGTCCTCATTTATACATGTAGTTTAGTTTCTGTGGGATTCAGAGAAAAACTTATGTTCAAGTAGTAGTTTCTGTGAAATGAGAGTTTAGATTAAAAAACCCAACTTTACTGCAATAAGTAAGAATTAGGATGATGCTACAAGTAGTTCAGATTCAAATATTTTTGCATCCTTCATGGTACTTAATGTGTTTTCTGAAGTTAACTGTTAAAACAGAGTGGTACGTCTAGCTGTGTGAGGCCTTTTTTGCAATTCAGGCAGGTACAAAATGTTTCTAGGTAACTTTTAGCTCACTGATATGCAAACAGACAACATTCTTTTCAAGCTGACATCAAACCTAACACTATATCAAAAATGTTTAATGAAAAAAATCATGGGTAAGCTATTAACCATGCAACAATGTGGTCAGTGTCTAGCAAAGTTAAAGGACAGATAAGATTCATATGCTAATGTGAAGCTGTTTACTTGAGGGGAATATAAAACTATCAAATTGTCTGAAGTTGCTATTAAAGTTCATGAATTCTTTTCGAAGATGAGACATTCCTATTTGAATGTAGATAAATATTCATGGGAGGATTTCATTTGGGAGGAGAAACTTGCTATTAATAACAGATCTGTTCAAGATATAACAGGCTGCTACTCCTATATTGCAATAGAGGTGATTTGCATCATGTGAAAAAGTGAATATTCACAGGTGTGAAGCAGTGCATTTTTATCTGCATAGTAGGGATTATATTCTGGAAACCTCTACCCCTGAAATGAGGTAAGGGAATCTTCACCTCCAGGAATCTATCTGTAACAAACTTAGAGATGGGTGTGTGTAGATGGCCTGAGGACCCCTGCCAATTAATACATTGGAGAAGAGGACTAGGAGGCTTGAAGGTGCCAGGAACCCTCTGCAGGACAGCATGTCTGCGGAGAGCAATCCTGTGAAGCTGAGGTATCAGTCTTCCTTGATTGTATTCCTCATATCCAAGTGTGTTGCACAGGGGTTTTTTAATCAGTAATCAAATAAAGAGGAGCATCTTGTTTTCTTTCTTAGGTATGATCTAGCCCTAAGTTTTCATCACAGGTGCACAGCTACTAGACTAGTATTGCACCAACATTATTTCCAAATAATTGAAAAAAACCCAGAAATCTATATATTGCAGAAGCAGGTAAAAGATACCTGATGGTAGAATAGGCTGATTTTCTCTAATCAGATAGCAAAAAGAGCTCATTAACTCTGTTGCAGTTGAATATTGTGCACAGGTTTCATTGGATTTCCTCCAGGCTTTTTGGTGAGAGACTATACTGCAGTATAGTGTGTATATATATATATTTGCAGTATATACTGCAAATTCTGAGGTTGTCTGCTCAAAGGAGGAGCACAACAGAATTCACCTTTTATGGTTTTATAACAAATCTACTCCCTTTTAGCAGCCAACATGTTAAAAGTTTTATCTCATTCAGAGCCAAAATACTGAGTGCATGTTACGGATGGTGATATGCATGCTTCTGGAAAGATGATTAATGCTTCCAGCCCTAGCTGCCAGTGGCTAATTATTAACTAATCTTGTACAGTGAGTTCTTGACTAAGACATAGTAGAAATTTACAGAATTAGCTTTGGTGAATGTTTTTATTTGAGAAACAATAGCTATTAAGGTAGAATTCATTCAGTGGAGGAAATTCACCTCTACCTGCAGACCAACCACAGAATCTATGCTCCATGTGAGCTGCCTTCAAAAAAATGGTTAAATACTGAAGGGGAATTGTGGGTGATACCATCTGTCTGTGGACATGTCTGAAATTCGCTTCTAAGGTGAAAATCTTGACGTGTTTGTGCATGTGATTTAAAACTGCCAGCTCCTGTGCTTTGGCCAGGCAGGCTCTTGCATCAAGCCAGATCATTCTGCAGGACACCAAACTAGTGGCAGAAAAGGGAAAATTGAAACAGTAAGCAAAGACCCTGTGCTGCAGGCTAATCTGGAGATCAACCAGCTGTATTTATTCTTGGTGAAGAATTTGTAGGCTGCTTTCTGAAATATCAAGGCTGCCTCCTGTGAAAGTGTGTTGGGTGTTCACATACTGTTGCAGACACTAAGGGCTTGCTTTCATTTGCTGAAAGTGTATTTTATTAGTCTGGTTGCTTTTCTTAATGGAAACAAATATTTTGAAGTGGTTAATTTACAAGAATAAATATTATTCAGCAGGTTCCTAAACTCCCCAAGGTAAATAACACAGACATGGTAAAGGCTAGCTCTTTTATAGTAATAATTGATGTTTGGCTTCCTCCTAGCTCAACTGTAATCTATTCATTATGCTTTGTAAAAGTGCAATTAGATCTGAATTATAGTAATCAATAGAGCACCAGCATTTAGAACCAAGGAACATAAATAGAGTGAAATTTTGTACATAGGAAGTTTTTTTGAGGCATATTGCAAAAACTATCTTAATTGAATGGAATTCTAAATGGTTGCAAAGGAGATTAAATTATCATTGATACAGATATTTTCAGAGGTTCTCTTCTTAACCAAAACCAAGTCATAACAATTTGATTGAAATGATTTCCTTTCTTTTCACTTGTCATGTCTCCCAGACAGCCCGTATACTAATTATATGACTGGAAAAATGCTGTTTTCTTGTGCTTGTCCAAACATCTACACCATTTGGGGGCAGGTGAAAGGAACAGAGGGGTATGTACTGGGAGTTGGAAGACTGAGTGGCAGATGTGAGAAGCTGTAAAAATGAGTAGTGTTAAAGGACAACTTGGAGAGGAACAGAGGAAAACTCACATGTGCTCTAGCCAAGGGAGTCTGGTGGGGGTGGGGGAAGAAAAAAAACAAACCCCAAGATACTCTAAGAAGTTTTTCGTTAATGATCTCAAATGTAGAGACTGTTATAGAGAGAAATCTAGTGCCCAGACTTCAGTGTAGAAAAAAGAAATAGAGAAAGAAAGGCCTTTCAAACACTGTATTTCAGGTAATGAAAATAAAGGAGCTACAGTACTGAGATAGGTGGCTACAAGCCCAGTGGTACAGTCCTGTAAGGCTTGTTTGTATGTTGAAGCTCACACACAAATACATCTTTGAGTATCTCTGTAGCTTAGACTCTGTGTGGGTTTTTTGTGGCCTTGGGACTTCAGAATCTTAAACAGAAACTGGGTAATATTCTCCACCCTTTGTCTCTTCCTGCTTCCTTTCGTGCCAATGTGTTTGGAATAGGCTTCCAGAGTATTCAGCAAACATTCTGAACCACATGTGGCCTGGCAAGAACAGCTCAAATTAGGTTTATTTCTGCATTTCAGTGTTCAGTTGTGTTAAATCAGACGCAAAGCCTGTGGTGCAGTGTTACCTACTGCTAATATTTAATTTACTCAAGATTAAGAACTCCCTGGAACTGAGCTGAGGCTTGACTCTGGTGCTGGGTCTTGCCAAAATCTAGCCTCAGTCCCCACTGCTGGAGAGAAGCTGCTTTGGCAGCACAGGACACTGGACATAGTGGAGAGGAGAGCTCCCCCTGCAGAGGAGCTCTACAGGGGGACAAGCTTCCAGGAGAGGTTGAGTTGCAGGGTGTGGTGAGCTGGTCCAGAGCTGGTGGGAGTCACTGGGAGATTGTCAATGTACAAGTGATTGTTAATATTAATAATCACCATCATAATTTCATTCTCTAGAGCGTTGTGATGTTTGAGGTGAAACTAAGTGCTTTCAGTCATCTAGAAGTGTGTAATGGCTCAATGTATTCCGTGTTGTGGCTTTTGGACTTTATGCAATGGCAATAAAAGTATAAAATGTGTTTAATTAAAGGAAGAGGCTGATTTTATTGAGCAAATGTACCAAATAAATAATGAAACGTAGGACTATGAACATGTTGGTCCAATTTTTCAGACAATTTTAATTTCACTATAGAAATTTAAAACCAAACCCTCTTAATTAATGCAATTAATATTTTGTTAATGCCACTAGTGTTTTGTTTTTTCTCTGGTGGCAATAGAGTAATAAATAGGAGCTACCAACTAAATAGGAGAAAGGTGTTATTCAAACTGATAGAGAGGGAGAAGCTTTCTTGGCTAGAGCTTTGTACACTTGAACAAGGAAATGAAATAATTAAAGCTCTGTTTAAAACACTATTTTCCCAGGAAGCATTAGGTTGTCACTGTGTAATGTATGCATCCCTGTGAATGTGCATTATGTTTTAATAATGCCTCCATCTTCCTCATGAGGCATGTTGTCTTCTAATGCAACCCTCTCTAATAAGCCTGTCCAGCCAGTTGTCATGTAATACTGATTGCTTTTGGTGAGTAGCATATCCTGTAATTATTTTCCTCTCCTATTAAGGTATAATATACCTTAGATTCTCTGTACATAGAAATGCACCTTCCTATAGTATTATGATGTGCATTGGTTTGTCTCTTTTTTTTTTTCTTTTTTTCTCAGCATAATGAAATGATCCCCTTCCACGTCATGGAGTAGCATAATGCTTATTGATTTATTGCTGTACATGTTTATACTGCCATATCAGAAAGGTGCTTCCAATGCATTGGCAAACCCCTGAAGTGCTTCTGGTAATAGGAAAAAATGCCTGCGTGGCTGTAAGTGTAGGAAGGAAGGCTTACAGTTTTATAAAACAGCAGAAAATTCCACTTATGCTAAGATAGTATTGTGCTCAGGCAGGCTATCTTGCAGCTAACCTTCTCCGCAGGACAACTGTCTGCAGGAGAATTGAGTTTCTCTTTGGCCCTGGCCTGCTGCCTTTGGCAGCATTTCCCAAATGTAGGCAGCAGTGCCCTCATTTTCTCATTTTGTTTACCCTGCATTGAAACAATTTCTGTTAATATGAAGAGGCAGAAGCTGCTAGATATTAATCTTACCTGCAAAACGAGAATTGGACACTGCAGTTCAGCATCAGTTAAAGACTTTGCCAGAAGCTACATCAATTTATGTTTAGAAAACCATTAAAATGTTGCAGCCCACCTACATACCTCCATGTATGTGCTGTCTGGGAGGAGGGGAGTCAAGCAAATCGACAAACAAGTCATTCCTACAATAAATCTCTTCTGATTGAACTTGAGCACAGCACAGTATGCTATAGAAGCATGAATAAACTGATGATAATAACAGAAGCTGATTAGATTTTGATGGGCAATAGTAGGAAATAGGCCTTATCTTGCACTGTGAAATAGAAACTTATGGCCAAACAAATAAGTCTAGGTTCCCAAAGAGAGCATTTTCAGCAGGCTATGGGCAATGACCCTCAAAATTGTGTATTCAAAAAAATAATTATTTTCAGAAGTGCAGCCTTATCCCTTAGTGTTGCTGAGAATAAGGTATTTGTGTTGCTCAATTGCACATGCAACCTATCAACAAATTTTCATCCCACTGAGAAGTGCTGGTATTCACAACTGGGTGCTGATCAGGACCTGGGCATGTATTAGCATGTATGCTTTCTGCTCTTGCTTTTACCATTTATTCTTCTTTCTTCCTTTTCATTCAGACAAATAATTACTTTTTATAACCAAGACGAGAATTTTAAACCATTGAAAATGCACCAGAGGTTTAACCCTTTAAGGACTTGCATGAATAAGCTTAACTCCCATAGTTATACCCCAGTAGGTGTGCACTTCGTTTGCTTTGGAACATGGAGGATAGAGAATGAGCTGATTTTGCTTTTTCACACAATCCCCACATTTTGACATGCATGCACACTTTTCTACCACTGGGAATAAAGAAATATCTTGACGAATACTTATTCTTTTAGAAATACAAATGTATGTGTAAAAACCCAAGATGGTAACAATTCTGAGCTCCCCATACACATTATTTCAGCCTGAGTCAATTAAGCACTTGGGCAGGTACTTCACTTTCAGTAATGTTTAGATTATACTGAATTGTTAGTTTACTGGTTGTCTGAATTTGGTGAGGTCTAGTAATCTTGAATTTAAAGAGGCATAAGTCTGCTCTTAAAATTAAACATATTTTGCATGTCTTTCTGATGGGGGATTAATATCTATCATAATGCTGACTATATTTGTTCTGGAAGAGCTTTAAAACTTACCTTTTTTGTGTATTCTATTAAGAAGTATGAAATTTGTTTGCTTTATGCTTTTCATGTCCTTTAACACAATCTCACTGAGCTTTCAGGAATGCAATTTATGCTGAGTACTTTTTTCCACTTATGTAGGACAATTGGTCATTAAACTCATTGTTCTCTTTAATACAAGCAAAAATGCCAGAACAGAGCAGGTGGATCATGCTTCAGTATGCTTGTGATCCATCAAGAAGGCATTCCCTGTGTGTGTTGGTGGGCTAAGCATCCTTAGAGCACAATGAATGTCACACACAAATGCAAAGTAAAATGGGTAGCTGTAGTACTACATTGGCTGCTGAGAGGCTGGTAGACTGTAGGACAGCTAAGATGGATATAAAGCTCAGGAGAATGATGAGGTTCTGGCTCCCTTCCTCCATGTGCTACTGACTGGGCACATTGTACCCTCACGTCCTCCCCTGGGCTGGAGTTGCTCAAACTGACAAAAGAGACTGCAGCAAGTTCAGCTGGAGGAGTATGGGAATCCAAGGGAGAGAAGCTCTCCTAGACCCTGTATTCAATAAGAATCAATCCAGCAAATGATCAGCATCTGTTAATTTCCAGACAGAAAAATAATTCCATAAATATAAGCAAGTATTATCCTTGTTATCTATAGAGATTTCACTAAAAGCATTTCAGCTAAGAAATTGTGAAATAATTCATTTTCTAGGTAAAATTATGCAATCAACAGTAGAACAGTTCAGCTGGGATGTTCCTTCCCCAGTTTGTACTACATGCTGAAAAACTACCCTAAATTACAAGATTATTATCCATTGGTAACTGAAGAAATGAAATAATTTATTCTAGTTGAGTATAATTTTCTTGAAAAGATATTTTAAAAAAATTAAATAACTGCCAAGAATTTTAAAAAACCCTATCAGAAGAAAACATCAAAGAGCAGTAATTCCAGTATTATGCTTGCATAAATCAATGTGAAATACTAATACTGCAATGCATTTTTGTATCCTTTAAAAGTAATATAAAATATTACCAAGAAAAAAAGTAAAATCTGCACCCAACCATATTGTTACAGCAATAATAATAATTACTGATGGCTGTTAAAGGTTCCTTTTCGCTTTAAAATCTCAAGTAAAATCTTTCTCCATGTTAAGAGTTTTAGTAAATAATTGTTGTTGGACTGCCAGCTTTCTTTGTACCCTTAAAGCTCATAGGAATCTCCCTCTTATTAAAGATGTTACAATCATTACTTTTTAGCAGTGCATACTTACCTTTTTAACCACAGATTTAGTAGGTGGTGTTTTTGTTTACCCAGTGAGAGAGGCTGAAACGGGCACTTGCAGGCTCAGTCATGAAATAACCACACGGAGTGCCTTAGGACTTTTAAAACTGGGAGCAGGGGTTCTGTCTTAAGTTTTGATTTGACTTCATGCACTGACCTTTCTCTGAAACTCAAACTCAAAAACCAGTTGAGCTAGTTTCCAACTAACTATGTTTTATATGGTGCAGTTTTGGAGCACTCCTTTATGTTTACTTAAAGGGGAAAAAGAAGGGAGTGATCTTGTGAAATCTGAGGTAAAGTGAGTCTGGCCTCAGTGCTGAGTTTTGCTGTCTTGCTCTTGTGCAGCTGCATTTTGTAATCTTAGTTCCTGTTTGTGAAAGCTGATCATCATCCTTCAGTTTTTCCATGTTAATTTGTTTAGAACTGCCTTCTTCCAAGAAAACCCTATCTTATTTGTATTTTAGGAAAATGGGATACAGAAGAACTATTGGAGAGAAAATGACATTTGATATGCACATGGAGTTGCCAGTTTATTAATTACATCTTATTGTGTGTACTAGTAAATATATAAAAAATTAAATACCTTAAGATATGCAGAAATATATGGAGTTTTAAAATGTAAAGCTGCATGATAAAATTCTAAGCAGTACGTACTTATCACAAAGCAATTAAATATCTTGGTTTGTTTATTCCAAAATTAACTTGGTACATTAATTTAACATGAAAAGAATGATTTAATGAAATCTTCAGAGAATTAGTATCTGCCCTTTGAATAAGTTATCTAAAATGCCCATTTTATTATGCAAAGCTATGTAAAATAAATTGCATTCAAGCAGTGATTCAGAAAGTAGCTTATCATAACCTGATGTTCATGAAGAAATGACAAAAGATCCGGGGATCACTACTTTGCTTTAAAGATGGGAAAAATTAAGCAGAAATAGTTTTTCATTTGAAAATAGCTTATTTGACATGGAGATAATTATCTTTGTACTTTGAAATGTGATTAACTCTAATTATAGCCAGAAAAAAAACAAAACAACTATGGGGAACAATGAAAACAAAATGTAAATGTGGAAGCAAGAGTGTGAACTGTCACGTGTGTGATTCATGTGACATAGCAGGTCTGATTTTCTTCTCAAGAGGATAGCAATCCTCTTGAAAAAAAGATGTAAACCATGTCCTTAAATTGAAATTCGTATTTGCAAATTAAATTCCTGTTTGTACACATTCACCCATCAGTATGCAAGTAACATGAGCAGTGCTTGTGTTAAATGACTTATTTCTCTGACTGTATGTATACGTGTGCATAAACAGGCACACGAAGGCACACACACAAATTATAGTTGGCACCCAACTTAATGTAAATCCAGGATATTCTTGTTTTGTCCATGGATAATCATATTGTCCTTCTGGCAAGATCAGTGTGTTAGTTCCAATAAAGGAATGCAGAAAGGCTGCCCAGGCAAGATACTCAGTGGACATTTTTTCTTTTGCCAAATAAAGAAAAACACTCTTTTCACAATTTCATTTGGTAATTAGTTTGAAATATGAGGACTTGTAGCACTGAATAGCTAGTATTATTCTACATAGATGGAAGTTGTCTTCAGTTTTTGGCTTCCTTTTAACTAAATTTAATAAATTACTCCCTTCATTTCATTTTTCTGGCAGTGACATCCACAAGCAATTCCTATGTTGTGCTGCGTTTTGGTTTTATTTTTTTAAGCATTTCCCAGTATTTCTCATAAACCATAGATTTAAACCAGGGATCTGTTTCCTCAGGTGTGATGACAGGTAGATGCAAAAGTATGCACAAAAAAGAGGAACCAGTGTGGATTATTTATTACTTTTCATACTGAAGGCAGGTCCCCAGAACAGATCAGGGAGGGGAAGTCTGACTGTCATTATCTGCTTATGCATAGCTCACAAAGGTGTGTGTGGCTTTCCACTGAAGCAAATGCTCTCATATTCTTGTTTCATGGAAAATAGTAAATAGGATTAGGTTTTATAGTTAGTGCTTTATACAAAGCTCTCTACTTTTTTTGAAAGGATCTTACCATTCTAACTGTTCATTATACAGTATTTTGTTATTGTCAGTTTAGCATTCCTATCAAACTGGCTTTTGATCAGGCAATGGTGTGCTTTCTCTTCCATTTTAGCCTATTATCTCAAAATTGCACACTGAGATTGGTTTTGTTGAATAGTTGCATTCTTCAAGTTATTTATCAGTTTGTTGTTTTGTTGTAGTTTGTTTTTTTTTTTAATTGAGTTGGTTAAGGCTTTTTTCCTTTTTTGTTTGTTTCATAATTTACTGACTGATGTCTTTGTACATGATAACGTAGAATATTGATTCCAGGCTCTGACCAGCTTGGCTTAGCTCTGTACTCTATTCCAATCTGATGGAGCTAATGGGGAGCCAGGAAGTTTAAACCATTGCACTGGGAAGCAAATAATGGCTGAGTTTGGATTCAAGGCTCACAGCTTTGTGATAACGGATGCCTTAATATTTGGAGCTTAAGCCAACTTCTCACAGGAACTTGGCTTTCTTGTATGATGTTTCCAGACATCTTACACTCCCAGCCTGCTATATGGCAGTTTAGAAACCTTGGATTCCCCACCAGCTGAGTCTCTATCTGCAGCAATTCATAATCACAGGTATGTTCCCATGTTGATGAATATCCATTTGTTTCAATCGAAAACCAGCAAGAGACTAAAGCTCCTGAAATATGGTCTTGCAGGCACTCTCACATGCTGCATGATACCATGAGCTCTGTCATACAGCCCTAAGGAGGCAGCAGAGGAGGGAGGTCTGGAAGGGAAAGCACCATAATTGGAGTGAAGGGAGATGAAGGCTTAAGTGGAGAAAGAAAATCCTGTAAGCCCTTAGAGATCAGATCAGGAGTTTTCTTTGTAAGGGCGGGAAAGAAAAAAAATTCATCAGAGAAATGAATAGGAGGGATGATGACATTGGCCAGGCTGAGGAAGAGGACAGTGTGATGCACCATGCTGCCACTGTGCATAGAAACTGTCATGCACCTACAAAAAGCACCAAGCCCCTCAGTTACACCCTTGTAATTAATATTCTGTCTGTGAACTAGAGAAGAGGATGCTGTGGTTCTAACCTACTTTGTTATTCTCTTCAGTAGGTCTAATATTTGCAGAAATGCTCCATTAGAGATAAAACTTTCCTAATTCCTTTGAATTTCATTGTAATAGTATTAATCACGATGAATTCTTTCAGTATTTAAGAAAATCAATTGTCAATTAGCTTTTATGAGGAATTACACATTGTGGTTAGTCATCAGTTGGGCATTATGGCTTTATTTGACAACTATGTTATTAAAACATAGAGTAATTTGTTTTTATTATGATTATCTAAAAGCCAACACAAGTTTAAAAAATAACGGGAGCTTTGCAATTATAATTAGTCCATGTTCTATTAGGAATTGTTTTATAATGCAGTGTTACTGTTCAGAATTAATTGTTTTGTGTGGAGAAAATGTAATTAATATATTATTTACAGGAGCCAGATAGCTTACCTATTTTTTTTATAAAGACTTGGAAAATAATAACTGCATTAACAAGATTTAAATAAGTAGATAATAATTCAAAGGTGTAAATATGCTTGATTAAACATTAAAAAAAACCTTTATTTTTAAAACCCTGGACCATTTCCTACAAATTTATATTAACATAAGAAATCTTGTTTCTGCTTAATCTGGAGGTTGATGCTGTATTGCAGGATTAGTCCAAAGTTTATTCAATCAGTTTCATAAGCAGCTTCTATAATAGGTTGCTCTACCTAATTCTGTAATGAAATGGTACATCAGGAGGTAACAGCAACAAATGTTATTAAGCAAATGAGTTGTGTTATTTTCTAGCTACTTTGATTAAGGCAACATGTTGGCTATAGTTGCGACAGCCCCTGTTTAAAAAGGAGTACTGTGAAGACAACTAAACTATGATTGGTACAAGCTGATCTCATTGCTGCAGTTAAAATTTGGAATAAATTCAGAAAAGTTTGGGATATTTTGGATACTCCTATCTGTGGTACTTGGGGTAGCAGGAGTCAGAACACTATCCAAAGAGCATAGTAAAAATGAAGAATTGATGCAAGCCCAAATAGTATTCTATGCTGAGATACTTTTCCTAGCTGTTTGGGATATCAAAGATCATCCTTATCTTGCCCAGAAATATTTATTGACCACAGCTTTCATTACAGAGCAACCAAGTACCAATAATCTAAAATATATGCAAGTTTTAAAAGTCTATCTTCAAGTTTTAAACCTTTTTGCTTATGACGAATGTTCGTACTGGCCTTTTCCTGTCTCATTTGGGAGATGAAATGTGAGCTATATATTTGCTCTGGAATTGGCTTGGCTCTAAGGGAGCCATTACAGTTGCTATTCAAACCTCTGGATTCAGTGTATCTTAGAATTATTGTGTTCTTTTATTCAGAGGAGTATTTTAGTGTAGGCAGTGCAATGTGAAATCAGTCTGTATAAACCTTGGCTCTATAAACATTTTTACGCTGAAATCTTCTCTACAGTAATAATAATAACAATAATATTGCTGGTAACTGTCACCCACTATATATAGGGTACTTTATTCAAAGAGCTCTAAATAAATCTGTAGAAGTCTGTTGCTTCATCACAGCATAAAAAGCAGGGCTGATTATTGCCACTGAGAAAGACAATTACCAGTGCCACTGAGCTCCTTGCTCCCCTCAGAGCTTAAGAAATAACTTGTGTGGGGTCACAGCTGGCTCGCTCTATCTACAGCAGCAACCAGTAGCAAGTACTTTTGGAAAGAGCACAAGAAACATGCAAGACCAGAGTTGTCCTCCCTCTGAATTTGCAGTCCTAGTTTCTAGCAGTTATCTGCTGTAGGCTTCTCTTGAACCAGAGACTGAGCCTGGAGCATTGTGTTCAAAAGCCACAGATCGACCTTTCTCTGTGAATTTTCTGTTCCGCTTGTTAAACTACCTGTATTTTTCTGCCTGGCTTGCATTCTGAAGCAGTGATATTGTGCGTAATTAATATTTCCTTTATTTTGCTTTACATTTGTTGTTTGAAGATTATCTGTATGCTTTTTATTGCTTCTTTGCTATTTGTTGTTGATTTTAGAGATAATCTAAATGGTGCATTGGAAAGGTTTAACCAGTAGCTGAACTGTGTCTGTGTTATGACAGATGTGCTTAATCCTGAAACCAGCAAATTCTACTCTGCTGCTTTAAATATGTCTTTAAAAGAGCAGTCTTTTCAGCAGTCTTAGGTTCCTGAGCATCTTCCCACTCACTTTCTCCTCTGTGTGTGGAGACTCATCCAATTACAATTTATAAATGAGAGAGCGGATGGTGTTAAATCCTATGCCAGCAGAAGATGTAGCCTCCTAACGTATGTCCTTAAGATTTCTGTCAGTTACTCTTCTTGCTCTACTCTTCTCCTCCAATTTGTGCTGTGTGACAGATGAGTTTAAAAGAATTTAAATTCAGGTCAACCATTGATCAAACATACTGGCCCAGGGGGAGGCTAGTGCAAGTCTGTGAAGAATCTGCAGAGTGTATGAACCACTGTAACCTGTGTGTTGAGCTGGGTAGTGGTGGAATCCCTCACTTTAATCAGTTTTTCAAGCTGCCCATGCTGTTCTGTAAGTAATTGTATTCTGACTATTGCCATTCCTTGTCAGACAGTGTCATTCTGCTGGGGTTAAAATGGCCATGGGGGAAAGGACCAGAACTTCTCTACAGTACCTAGCATCATACCTACATAGTAGATGTGTCATACCTAAATTACCTTTCACAGCTGAAAGAAAATGTGACTTTAAACCAAGATGTCTGGAAAATACGTACAATGATTTGGCAGAATGAGTTGGATATAGCAAAGATTAGTGCAGAAATATAACAGAAATAAATTGTGCTGCATATACAGGAGTTTCTGTGGTTACACTGAAGGACATTACTGGGGAGTAAGAGATTGAAGAGGAGTGAGTGACAAGCTAATCTTGGCCTAAATAAAATGAACCAAGAATAATGAAAACACTGAGACTTATGTTCTCATAGAGTGACTTGGAAGAGTTTTATCACAAACTACAGCTAGTTGTCAAAAACATCCCTAAGCCACGACTTTTTTGTGTAGCTTGAAGACTTGAAAGCAGTGTGTCATTCAGGAATACACACTGCAGTGCAACTGGGATACAGCTTAGAAGATAATGGTAATAGCTGTCTTTAAGATTCTTAGATGAAAGTGTTTTTATAAACATTAGTTAAATGAGTTGCTAAAGATAATTCTAGTCAAGGACTTCAGTATTATTTAATTGCTGTGATTTATTTCAGAACATAAATATCAAGAGATAGATGTAGATGTTTCTGAAAGCTGCACAGGAAATAAGAAAAGCTTTGCAACGAAGTCTAAAGAATATAAGATAGAAACCATGTGCAATGTTTGAATTTTTTTTCTTCCATGAAGAACACACTGATACTGATAAAACTAATTACAGCAGAAAGTGGAGAAAACTGTATTTTATTGGCCAAACTAATACAAATCAGCTAAAAAACATTCCCTTAAAGACAGCAAAAGCAGCACATGTAAAGCTGCCAAAAATGTTAGTAGATTGTATCTCACCTGGGAGAAACATACTGATGATAGGCTACGGATGAATGAGACAGTTAAAAAACACACAGTGTGGCAATTTCTGCTGCCTCTGAGCTTTGTGGGAGATAAAATGGCTTAAGTATCATGAACATGGGGAGAAGTGCACTCAGAAACTGAAGAGATTTTTCTTCATAGGTTGCTACATCTTCTCCACTGAAGCTACAGAGGCTGTGACTCTGGCCCTGCTGCATGCAGGGGGCCTTTGGTGATCCAGAAATTGTAATTCATTACTGCTCATGGCTGCAGGTATTTTGCCACTGAAGATTGAACCATTCAGTTTAGTACAAAAAATGAGACAGCTTTAGGCTACCATTGTACCGATGACATACCCACTCCTGTGTGCTTTGGTTGCAACAACCTGTTTCATGCTGACTATAGATGCCTTTGAAGATATTTATGCTTCCTTTTTAGAAAAGCACTGGATTAATTAAGACCATAACTATTCATAGACTGATACGTTCTAGACATAAACCCTGCCTAATCTATAACCACAAGCTAGGCCATGACTCCATGATTGTACCACTAATTTTCCAGACTTCTTTTAACCTTCCCAGTTGATAAATGTGTTTTTCACTGGGGTTATTTATGAGTGCAACTGAAGTGAAGGGCCCAGAGTTTGTAAGTGTGCTCAGACTCTGGAGCATCACTCCTGTCTACAAGAGGAGCTGATGGATGTGATACCTACTGCAGAGTAAGTGCATGCTGGCATATGTGGAAGTATGTTTGCATGGGAAATGAATACAAACTGGGAAGGTAGAGAGAAGAAAAAACTTGGAAGATAAATAGCAGAGGCAATGGAAACCTTTAGTGACCTCTGCAGAGCAGCCTAGAGATGACAATAAATTCAGGCTGAAGAAGGTTGATGATTTATAGACTGTTTGTGAGAATGGCCCATATCTATTGATATGAGTTATAAATAAGGACAGATTATCTGTCAAAATAGGGAACTGTCTTCAAAAACAAATATTTCTGAAAAATAATTGGCACAAGGTGAGAAGATTTTTGTCACGTTCAATGAAATGAAATGATCATGAACAACTCTTCCAGTAGGTTAAGAAAAGTGAGCAGAACAAGCTGAGTGGCACTGTGACTGTGGCCTGAAAAGAATTATTGGATGAATGTCCAGTCTTCCAAAAAGATACAGAAAACATCCTAGTAAAGATTAAATTATTACATTCTAAGAGTTTGACATATACTCATTTGCATGCACAAGTATGTGTGTATAATTATGTATAGGTAGGTCTTTTCTTCATGAACCATAATGCAAGGGTTGGTCTGCCAGATATGCAATGTCAGATATGCCTTAGGAGCTAATAGCAATGTTTTAGTTAGAAGCAACACAAATTTTTGAAGCATCTATTCATCTTTCTAATCAGTGTCAAGTAGAGTGGCTAGGAGAGAGATATCTTTATTTTGTACTGGAGTCTGAAGCAGAGGTATTAAAAGAACTGGAGAGAAGAGTAAATAGTAGGTTCTGCTTGTGGAAACTTTAAGTCCAAATAAAAACAACTAAATCAAAGCATACTACAAGTGTAAAAAGAAAATCATACTGACTTAAATATGCACTCTTTTTATCAGGCTGTCAAAATTGATGTTGTTATAGTGAAAGAATAATTGCTAGGTCAGAATTTGTCATGCCACTGTAGGTACTTCAGTGGGAAATCTGGGAATCACATCTTGTGTGTATTAAATTCTAGCTTGAGCAAAACCTTTATGTGCTTCAGACCTTTGGGATATGTTAAATTCTAGGCAAACTGCTAAAAAGCTACTGAATTTTCTGATAATTTTAGTACTTACTTCGAAATTACAGTTCTGTTGGAACTGAAAACAAAGGGAAAAACCCAGCTATAGCCTGTCACAGGTTGTTCTGTATGTAGGGGTGGCATCCTCCAGGTGACATTTCAGACTCAAATCTGAAATGCTTGTCACACTAGTTGCAATCCAAATGCAGAGTTCTTTTTTTTTTTTTTTTTCTAAATAGCAATGTTACCCAAAGGGTGCTGTCATCAGTGGCCAACTATACAGGAGTTATGCATGACATCTATGGTTACAAAATAAACTGGTTGGTACTCTCCTCCTCCTGGTCTGAATTATATGACTGCTCACAGGGAAAAATGGGGAGTTCTGTTACCATGTTACATGGTGGAAGTAAACCAGTTTTGCCCAACAGTGCTATTAGATTGCTTGTGCAAAATTATGCAAAGGCATCTGCATATTGGTGATTTTTACTATGTAATTTTTTACTAAAGATAACTGAAAGACTCATGCTAAGTCCTGAAGCTAGACCAACTATCATTTTTACTGCCTTCTGATCCCAGCTCTGCTTTTAGGTGCATAACTTACGTTTGGTATGGGAGAGGATGAAGTCATAGTATAGTTCCCAATTCTGTATCTAGGTGACAAAAGACACTGGCCATTGGTACTACATAATACTGTTAAAAGTGGAAGTTATCTTCCCCCAGTAATGCTACTGCTGTTCATAGACAGAAAAGACCATCTCCACTGTCTCACGTTTCTAGCTCCTGTAAAAGCCAGGTAAAGCCAAGTAACATATGAATCTCTAATGTGGTTTAATTCCAGAACTGTTTATTCTAAATTTCTAATGCTGAAAAAAATATGTGCAAGTAGTAAATAAAATGGTACATTGCATGTTGACTATGCATTGCTAGAACAAGGCAATGTCATAATTGATGTCTTGAGGTTATTAAAATGCTATAATGCTGAATGGGTGATGAAGAAAATGTATCACAGTTGCAACACAAACTGGCTGCTAATTGTCTTAGGACAATAAATGCCAACAGCTCTGTGTTTTCTTTAAGCAGGCCAAGTTATAAACTGTTATTTCTCTCTTGCATTTCATTAAGTGCTAGTCAAAGTTGGTGCAGGATGTTAAACAATGTAAGAACAACCCTCATGTGTCAGATGAAAAGCCCATACAGCTCAGTATCCTTCCTCTCATAGTGACTGTAAGCAGATACTAAGGACAGAATGTGAGAATAGGCCATGCATTCAGTTATATTTCTGTTTTTCTCCTTATTTAGCAAATTACTGATCAGAGGAAGGTTTTGTAATAATTTTCTTTCTTCCATTGATTTTTCCAGTCCCTCAGCATAAGAATTTCCCAGGTTACCTTATTCCTGTATCAAGAATCCCATTCATTTCAACATTATATTTTAACCCCACAGATTTGAATCTTCAAAGATAAAATAAGATGCATTTAAAATGTTACAGAACATCCATTATTTTATTTTTATAGAGTCACAGAAGTTTACAGCTGGAAGCCACCTGGGAAGGTCTCCAAAGCCCCCATCAGTTATGCCTGAGTTGCTACCAATGGCTGTTCTCCCCAATTTCCAGTGCGAACGTTCCACGTCTCTTTTCAGGTATCTCATCTTGAACTATTCTTAACTATTACATATTCTAGAGTTGGAAATAGTTGGAAGAAGGAAAGGGGAGTAAAAGCATGAAATTAATGGAATGGTTGCACCACCAGTGCCAAACATCCACGCTAACCATCTACTCAAACTTGGCTTCCACAGTAGTCAACAAAAGACTTCCTCCTGGGGGGTTTTATTTCCAAGCCAGACTTAGAATCTCAGTGTCTTTCTGTAAGGGTTGGCCTTTAAATTCATCTGGCAAAATCGGGTGCCTCAGCTGAACAATACACACATTCCAACATCGTGAGTCTGTTGTAATATGGGCAACATTTTTTGTGTGTGTGTGTCTTTGACCACTTACTTCAACTACAGGAACTTTGTGCTGTCTGAATCCATTTGAAAAAGAAAGGGAGAAAGCAATCTAATAGTTTTCTTCTTTCATGGGGCACAAAGAATATTCATTAGGATTAATATTTGCATGCACATAGGATGTGGGTTGTTCACAAAACAGGCTGGACACAATGGTTTTAAATTGTCACTGGCTGCTGCTTGCATAAATTGAGACAGAATGAAATGAATGACACTTTTATTGGAAAGCTGGTGTCAAACAGAATTCTGGTTCAATATATCCAGATATCAGCATTATGTCAGGCAACATTGTAGTCTCTGGTTAATTCTGCTTAATTCTAGAAATCTGAGTTCTTTATCTTACTTTCTTATTAGTGAATAAGCTTATACTACTTGCAGCTTGAATTTTTTCTGTTGGACTTCTCTGTAGTTCTGTAGGAACCAAAGTTGGGAAGGTTTGTAAGGCTCTAGTTTAGCACTGAAGATCTTGGGGCCTGGTGGCAGCTTGAATTGCGATAACTGAATGACAAGGTATTCTGCAGCCTGAAGATTTCAGAAATACCAGATTCAGGATGTGCCCAATGCCCCTGTGGCTCTGGTTCAGCTTGTCTGAACCTGGCAGACTCATCTGACAGGCAGGAATGGAAAACAAATCCAGCAGGCTGTAAAGGTGAGCTTGCTTGGTTCCAGTTGTATGTGCTCAGGGAGTACGTACAGTATGTGCTTCCTGGTGCAC
This sequence comes from Hemiprocne comata, assembly GCA_020745705.1. NCBI lineage: Eukaryota > Metazoa > Chordata > Aves > Apodiformes > Apodidae > Hemiprocne > Hemiprocne comata. The sequence continues at coordinate 8,838,912 of CM036598.1, forward strand.
TCTATTTTGTTTTGCCTCTTTGATTCCCTGGAGGAGTATGGGAATGCAGAAAGTGTCATTTTATCTTGGGAGTTGATCCCAACTTTGCAAGCAGAACATATATGTGTTCTGTTTGTTTTTCTGTAGAAGCACAATGTAGTGATATAATTTGAAAAGTTGAAATCACAGCTGAGATCTCTTAAAGCTTTTGAAATGTGGAGGACAGTATTTCCCTGTAGGTGTTACATGACATTTTGTGTCCATGTTATGCTAAAGCCTTTTAATTACACAGATCTGTTCTTCTTCTGCTTTTAGTGCATAAACATGCCTGTATTTTCCTTTAAAAAAAAATCCTCTTAAATATTTTCTGCAAGAATAAAGGCTGTTATAAACGATATTGTTACAGTAGTTTTAAAAAGTTATAATTATGCTAAATGACTCGTCAAGTGGTTTTGGAGATTCGAGGCTGTGAACTGTTCATTTCCCAAATTCCAGTAAATCCTGATTCTCTTCTAAGGCACATGTGGCCCAATATGAATGATTTTTTTTGCCATTTTAAAAGTACAAAGCCTTTAATTGAAGAGAGGATGGAGACTATTACATCTGCACTGCCTAGGAATCAATACTTCAGCTTCTTCAACTGTTACATCATCAGTCTGGTGAAAAAAGGCTGCTGTTTCAAAGCTGCTGTTTGTTCCTAAACATGTTCAATGTCATGGTGCTGCATTAGTTGTAGATTGGTAAGATTTGATCAAGTCAGTTTAATATAATTTAAGTAGCAACTTATTCTGTGCAAGTAATTATATGCACAGTCCTTTAAGCCCAGCCATGACAACTATTCCAGCTTTCACTGTGCTCACTTACCAACTCAGAAACTGCCCTGGCAATTCCCTGCTTTACAGGGTGCAAATTTACTGGTACTGCAGTTACTTAGTGGTTATGTAAACAAAGGTTAGGAGTAAATAATGCACCTGTGGGCTAAAAAACATTTTTAGGATGAGGTAAGAGTAGCCCCTTGAAAGCAGATGAGCAATGATCTAATGCTGCTTCAGGAGTTACTATGCTGCTTTTCCTGAAATACAAAATTTTAGGAAAGATCAACCCTGTAATATAAGGCATGTGCATTAATCCAAATTATTTATATACAAGTTTGGAAACATCTCATGTTCTTGAGAACGCATTTTTGGACATGGTGTAAAGAAGGTGTAAAGCTCAATTTTATGGAATGATGTAAAAAGTATACCTAAGAACTTTTGTAATCGTCTCTTTTTCACTGAATTGTCTAAGAACAGGTGAGCTACATTCATCAATGTTCTGAGTAATCCCATTTAAAACTTCAGCTTTAACCTTGCTGTCATCACAGCTTGACATGAGGCACATGTGAGGCTAAATATTCCAGACCCAGGGAATTCTGAGGATTGTTATTTTCCGTTTTGCAACCGGAGCACATTAAATGCAGTGCAAGACAGAAATGTTCACAGAACAGCAATAAATAATGGGAACCAAACAGGAATATAGCTTGGTGGTGGGGTGTTGTTTTTTTTTCTTCTGGAAACAGCACACCTTGTCCTTATGTACCACAGGCAATTAATTGCTAGCTTTCTTTTGTGCTGGAAATACCAAAACTAGTTAAAAGATCAGGCTGCATTTGTTTCTCCGTGCCTTCAGAGTCAGAATCAAGGTAAGAGGTTTCAGTTTTGGCCTGCACGGAGCTTAGCCTATACTCAATACAAAATGGTAACTTCCACACGCATGAAAGTCTTAAAATATCTCTGGCAACATAATCTTCTGCTATCTCTCACGTTAGGGAGTAGTTCAGACTCAGTGGTTCTTATGATTTATTTTTCACTCTCTGAAAAACTTGGATTTCCTTTTTTACTTCCTTCTCAACTTCTTTTGGAAGTGTCACACATCTTCCAGTGTCTGAAGCACCTGACCTGATGTTTAGATATCTGTAAGATAGTCTCATCTGTAAGTAAAAAAAATAATTTTGTAATGCTAACATTGACCTGCTTGTTTTTGTCCACATAATCATAACATTACATTGCTACCATTCTAGGTAAACAATTTTGAGCTGCCTCTAAACAATGTAAAAGTTTTCTAGGTATGTTTTTATTTACTTTTTCCTTGGCTTCCTTTGGAAACAAACCAAACAAAAATACACAGGGAGGAAAAAGATTACATCTCATCCTACCCTATATTGAAACTTACTCCAAACACTGTTAGAAGTTCATATCAGGATCTTTTTTAGATCTCTTTTCTTCCAGTAAAGTGAAAAAACCCCCAAACCTAAACAGCGAAAATATGTATTTAGGAAACAATAGCTATGTAGTTCAGTGTCTAGCTGGAATCAGCAGCCCTTCAGGAGGGCTTCATAAATGTTTCCTGGGTCTGCTGTAGTATCTCATTGACTAGACACACTAGAAGTCACTACACAAATAAATACACATTGTTGTAAGTCAGGAACAAGTGCTCACTCCAAGTTTTTATTAAAATTCAGTACAAGGAAGTATTTGACCATACTTCTGTTTGTGAATCAATCCAGACAGTTAATATGTTTTCAGGATCATCTGGTTTTACAGTATTCCAGAATCTCAGTCAACCCTTTTGTGTGTACATTCACAGGAACATGGAAGTGAGCAACCACCTCGTTATTCAGCCAACAACCACTACATCATCACCGAGAAACTGGTAAGTTGGAACCTCAAGGTTAAGGGGAGCAGGACCCTTCCTGATTCTGCCAGAGGCATCGTAATGGGACCCATGGCAAGGGCAGTAATAACCACCAAAATCTCCAGAGTTAGCAATGGGTACACAACCAAGATGAGTGCAGACACCTACTAATATGACCCACTCTGGTTTCTTTACTCTGTCTAAGTCATGCTGCGGATCCCTCAGTTTAGACAAATCAACTTCTGCTTCCTGTTTAATCTCTGCCTGGGTTCTGTGACGCACAAAAAGGGGCTTCCCTCTCCATTTGAAAGCCATGTTCTTGCCTTCTGGAATGTCAGATAACTTGATCTCAATCTTTGACAATGCTAGCACATCAGCAGAGGCACTCAAGCTGGAAACAAACTGGGTGACCACATTCTTAGCAGCATATGCAGTTGCTACACATGTTGTTGCAGTCACCAGGTAGGAAAACCCTTTTCTAGCTTCACTGCTGCTCTGAGAGGAAGCGGTGGCATCTAGCACGTCTTGACGGCGATAGGCAGAGAAGTCAGGTACTGCAACGTCATTATGAACACAACGAACACTGGCAGGTGCTGCAAGGGAAAGAATATGGAATTTCAAAAAAAGAAAACAGTGATGGTTTTGACATAGTGAATTGACAGTCAGAGCTGTTTTTCTGGAAGAGTAAAATGCACCATGTATTCTAAAGTGCACATCTCTGCTTTCATGCCCCTCAGCTAACTACCTTATTGAACAAAACAGAATTTTCCTGCATCGTCTTAACTACAAAATAAAATCTACATCAGTGTTGTCAAAAAGAAGCTGGCTTTTAAGTGCCCTAAACTTTGTAGTCATAAACTCATGCTACCATAATGATAACAGTGTTCCAGTACTTAAAGGGTTGCTACCAAGAAGATGGAGACTCCCTATTTACAAGGAGTCACATGGAAAAGACAAGGGCTAACAGGCACAAGTTGCTCCTGGGGAGATTCCAATTGGATGAAAGAGGTAAATTTTTCACCACGAGGACAGTCAAACACTGGAATAGTCTCCCAAGGGAAGTAGTAGATTCCCCCACATTGGACAGTTTTAAGTCTCGGCTTGACAGGGTGCTGAGCCGTCTCCTATAAACTACAGTATTAACTAAAAAGGTTCGACCAGATGATCCTTGAGGCCCCTTCCAACCTGGCATTCTGATTCTATTCAAATAACGCATCAAATATTTGAAAAAAACAAACAAAAAGTATTAAAAGCCAAAACCTCTCAACTAACTCAGGACTCTTCTTCCCCCAGCCGGACAGGCCGCATCTCGAGCTCGGAGGACACCCTCGCCAACCGCTGCGGTGAGTTTCCCTTTTTTCCCCGCCGGGTATCGGTCGAGCGGTGACCGAGGGGGCTGAGGGAGGCGGCAGCGCTCCCGGCCCGCGGCCGTGCGGTGCCCCGGCACCTGCTGCCTAGGGTGGTGGCCGCTCCCCTGGGCCTAGCTCCCGTCCGCCGAGGCCAGGGGGACACAGGACGGAACGCGGCCGCTGCCCGCCCCCTCCCCGAGCGGCTTCCCCCGCTCTTCCCCAGGGGTAGGCCCGCGGCGTCCCGACCCCCGCCCCGCACCGTTGAGGCTGGCGCCGGCGACGAGTCCCGCCCGGGCTGACCGGCCGTTCATCGACTCCTGGCAGAGCAGAGGCCGTTTCAGGTCCAGCGGAACCTTGTCGGCCCGACGCGCCACCGCCGGCGCCAGCGGCTTCAGCGGGCCGGGCACGGCGTGCGCCGCGGCCGACAGGTAGGGCGCGAAGGGCCCGGAACGGGCGGCCACGGACAGCATGATGGCGGCGGCTGGGCCGGTCACCGCTGCGACCTTCCCGGCGACGGGAGATTGCGTACGCGGGTGACGTCACGGCAGCACGCTGTCGCGCGGTGGTAGCGTCATAGACCGTTGAGGGCACGTCACGGCGCAGCGGGTGACCCGGATCCGCCTACCGTGCCCTGCGGAAAAGTCGCAGCGGTCGCTGCGTTCGGTGCTGGCGTTCCCGTTCGCGGGGGCGTCTCGGTCCGGCTGCCCGGCCGGGAGAGGGAGCCTGGTGGAAACGGCGGCTGTGGGAGAGAGCTCCCCGGCTGGAGCAGCCCTTGAACCGCTGGGCTGCCAGTGGGAAACACCTCAATAAAGTGCTGTGCTGCGGGAGGGGTGTTATGGTCCAAGCCTGTTGCAACCTGGCCTTGAGCACTTTGGAGGGCTTAGCACGTTCTCCTCTCTTGCTACTCTTAAGACGTTATTTGAAAGTATGTAAATGCTATTTAGAAACATTTTTTGGACGTGGAAGAAATGCCTTTTGTGGGATAGTACATGCCCCTTTATTATTTTTGCCCTTTTTTATTTGTTTCTCTTACCAATTTTTTAATCTTTGTTCTGTTGGATCACTTGTAAAGTGGAAAAAAGCTTCGATTTTTTCAGCTTGTAGTAAGTTGGCAAGTGATAGATTTTTGTATCAGGTCTGAAAAATACAAAGCATGCTTTACATTTGTTCTGCTCATAACCACATTTCTGTGGGCAGCTTCCAGCTGCCACAGCCTCACTGCTTCCCATTGTTGATCAGCACACTCAGTCGGGTGCTCAGAATGTTGGGGAAGTCGGATAGTTTGCCAGAAACTCACTCTAATCACCAGTGATTAGGAGAGTGAGGGAACACAGCAGTTGTCCTTGTTGCTGAAAATGTATTTCTTCCATTGTTAATCACAAACACGAGCTGAGGTGCAAACACTTGAATCCAGTTTTAATCTCCACTCCGGGGGGTTCTGTTCAGCTATGTGAGTACTATGGGAGGCCTGCACAGTGTTGCACCTTTAGATCTGTGCAGTTAGTGTAAAACAAACCCATCCTCTTACCTCCCCCACACCTTAAATGCTTTTCCATTAAGGGAAGGAATTTCAGTACTCTGCATATCTTTGAGGTATTTTTTATGATTGATGAAAAATGTACAAAGTTGCTTTCCTGAAGATAAATTATCTTCCAAAAATTCCTGCTGCTTTTTTTTAGTAGTAGAAAGCTAAAAGCTCTGTTTCTAGGATATATTTTTTTTCTGGCCACACATACCGCTTGTCCCTCTGTGGATATAGGCAAATCAAAGTATTTGAAAGTACTAAATTAATACCAATGTATACTTTGGTAGATTTAAATATTTCTTCTGCTTAGTATACTTTACATCTGGTCTGATAGCAACAGATTTGGCTTGACCTGCCAGGGTAGTCCTAAAATAATTGGTGGCACTACTCTGCAGAGCTTCTCAAAGGCACATGAAATTGTTTTTTTTGTTTTTAAAGTACATTTCTCTGGTGATAAGTCAGCAGCATGAAGACAGAAATACCAATTGATTAGTATGTTTGGTTTCTCTAATTAGATAATATGTGTGATTTTATCATTTTGACTGCACTGGAAAATAATGTGATGCAAAACAATGCTGCTGCCAGCTCCTTCCCCTATGGAAGAAGCAGCAAATGACATCCTCCAGGCCGACTGTTCTGGAAGTGGTAGTTCAGTTCATGAACTGAATCTTGTCAGATACAGACCATTCACACTGAGAAAGGGCATCACTTTTAAGAGACAAGAAGGCAGAATGCCCTGGCAGTCTTTCCTCCCTTTGCAACAGGGAAGCTGCTGGCTGCTTCCACAGAGCTGCATCCTGAACAAACAGGCAGGCTCCTGGTCAGACAGCAGCACTGTGAAACAGGAGTGTCTTGGACTCTTGTTGGAAGAACCAGCCCAGCTTCTAACAAAGACCTTCTTCTGGGCAAGGTTCCAGTTCTCTGTAGTAACCACTCAATTTAGGATGATGTTCTCATCCAAAAGTTATATTTGCATTAATTGCAAGGATAAGAGGACAATAGCTATAACATGGATGAATCCTAGACTGAAGGAAAAGTTTATTCTTCCACTGATAACTAGGGTGAACAAAAAAATATCTGTGGTTTGGGTTTTTTTGTGTTTTTTTTTTCCCCAAATCTAATACTTTATAGCATCAGTTTCATCCTTGACTTATCACAGCATCCAGTAGTAAGACTTAGTTTGATACTAGTGGGATGTCTTAGTAGGTGTGTACCTGCTCTGGTCAAGCCTTTTCAGTAGTTCAGGCTTCTCAGATTTTCCCAAAATGCAGGATAAACTTGGTACAGAGGTATGTTGTAAAAACAGTTGAGCTGAGCTGACTTCTAGAAACCTAACTACAATTTCTTAGGTAGTCAACCTAGACTATTCATGCAAGGCTGTGAAGCTTCATTGTTTCATATTGGCTGTATAAGGAGATATTGCTTTGAAATGCAGCTGTTGCTAATGATGTTACTACTAAATTATTTTTTTATTGTACATTAGAATAAAACCCTGTCTCTGTAGGGTGCTAGTTTAGGAACTGGCCTTATTTATATAAGGTGTTGAGTTTTTCATGTGAGTAATTCTCTGAGTCTTTTAACCTCTTGTCTGCAATGTACTGAAATATGGGAGTTCTAATTAGGTGGGATGGATTGTTCCAGTTCCAGTAGTATTGATCTTGAATATATTTATTTCCCAGATGGTTTGTGACATCTAAGCCTGGGTAGATAATGATTTACCCAACTGAGCACGCTGTATTGTAACTGTAGTTAGTAGAGATGTAGTAATTACATAATCACATCTGGAGGCAAGATAATTTGAAGAAACTGCTGGGGCTGTGAATCCATGTTTGGGTGGAAATAATGTTCAAGCAGGAAACTACGAAGACCCATAAGGCTGCCTTTTTTAACAGCACATGTTTTAAAAACGTTATTTCATTTAAGAGGAAAGAACTATAAAAGCATGATTTTGTTTTTTTCATGATCTTATTCTCTAACACATTATGAAATTCTCATAATTGTGGTAAAGATCTGATCAGAACCAAACAAGAAGAGGTTTTACTAAGGCCATCAGATATTGGTGTACTGTAGATATTTGGTGTTTCACCTGAGGATCTGAGCTAGTTTTTGGAGAAGGTTTTGTTACCAGTCGTGGGTTTGGGGGATTGTTGTAGTTTAATGGGGTTTTTGGTTGTGTTTTTTTTTTAAGGATTCTGAGTTTTTACAGTGATGTAAATTTTGAATTTGCCAACACAGCTCAGCTCTTTGGAATGGGGTAGATGTGGCCACATCCCAAATGACATATTTTTCTGGCTGGGTGCTATTCCAAGAGTTGTCTGGAAAAATGTGGTTGCTGATTCTAGAGACTCTTGACTAAATGAGGTAGTCATTAACTTTTTTTTTTAAAAAACATGGATGCAGGTTGTTTTTAAAGACACAAGACTGACTTCAAGTTATAACATTGTCAGAAGACGATAAAAACATGAAAATATCTCACCAAAAATAAAAGGCTGATAACATTCTGTTATCAGAGCCTAAAAAAGAGTAATTCCAATTTCAAAATGACTAAGGGCATTTGTCAGTGTGTAGGTGTTTCTTTGAGACTTGCTGTTAGACTTATTTTCCTTATCATCCACATTGAGCAAGTGTTTTGCAGCCAAATCTGAAATTTAAGTGCCAATACAGTGTTATGTGAACCATCTAAACAGATCCCTGCAATTGCTTTTGTGCGTTTGCAAGAGTGTTAGCCTCATGAAAATTTATACTGCTTAATGTTTCTGTCATTTTAAAGTAAGTTAAAAGTTTATTTGCATTAATACAAATGGTATGATATTCCAGGTTTGCAGCAATATAAAATGGTTGCAGCTTATCATTGTAATGATTGTGGGCATGTGCAGTGGTGCTTCAGTGCCTTTATTTACATAATACTTTATTCTTGTATTTGTTTTCTTCAGATACTAGCTGCAGAATAAGAGTATTCAGAAAGAAAACAACAACAAAAACTTTTCAAAACAGGGAATGTATCTTTAATGCAGCGATGTGTGTCGGGGTCTACAGCCTGCAGGCATTTGAGGCCCTCCACTTGGGTGACTTTTTAGAGAAGAGCACCTTACTGTTAGTGACTCCAAATGCCTGCAGTTAGTTCCTTTGCAGAATTAGTATTTGTTACAGTGATTTCTGGGAAAGTTGTTAAATAAATTTGAAGGTAGATTTGTGTATGCAGTTACAGTTTGTTTAAGGTTAAAATTGTGGAGACCTTTTGATATTTAGACATTGTTCTTTGAAATTGGCCTTTCACTTTGAAAAGTCACAAGGTATGATCAAAAGGAACTGTTATGAAAGGTGAGAACTCAAAAATCAACAGGAAAAATGAGAGAAAAAAAAATCTACAAACATTAGGTTGGACAAACATTCCTCTCTTGCTCCCCAAAGTAGTTGAAATTATGGTACCTCACTGCTACTGTCTGATCTAAATTCAGCTTTTTTCCAGTCAAGGTAGAAATATATTAAAGTATCATTAGCAAAGAAGAAATCTGATGACAGCTTTTTAGTACTCTTTTTATTAATGCAGGAATAATAGGTAGGAGTTCACAGCTTTAGCAGTCATCTTATTCTAAATCTCTTATATCTGTGCTTGATAAGGCTAGGATATCTTTCCTTGAGCAGAGGGGCATGAAATATCTGGCTCTGGCAGACATGCATCCAGTGTTTTGAGTATGAAATGAGATAAATACAAAGAAAGCCTATGTCTTCTCCCCACACAAAAAATAATAAAACAATCACAGCAGATGAGGCATTCCACCAGCAGAAAGAATGGGATTTTCTGAATCAGTTATAAAGAAGAAAATAAAACTATTGAAGTGAATTAAATAAAAATGAAAAAACCAAGCCTAAGATTACATCAAAGATGTGCATGATTGTCCAGATAGACAAAAATAGTCGTATATGTGTGAAATTGATAAGATCTGATCCCACAGATCAGAAATGGCAACAAAAGGTGAGCAACCAAGCAGAAGCCAAAGGTCAGATGATAATTGTCAGGGGCAGCATCAAAAGCTTCTCAGGAAGGCAGCAGCCAAAGGCTAAATGAAGTTACCTGTAGCATCATCAAGGACAGTTAGAACAAACGTCCGTTTGAAGGAAAATATTCTCTCCCTTTCTCTTGCTTTCTCCATGTTTCCTGACACTTCTGCCTTTTGAAGAGCATGTGTTTGACTCACAGCTGCTCTCCACTACTACATAGTCTTTGCTTTTAATGATACCTGCAGATAGAAGGAAAACCAAACTGTGTTCACTTGGTGATCACCTTTGACTAAAAATCAAAAAGCTTTACAATAGAGAATCCAAACTTCCTTTGCTTTGCTTACATATTTATTACAGTTGATCTGTCTGAAGAACTCCATCTTGTCTCTGATGCCCAGCTGACAATGTTTGTATGGGGTTGAGGGAGAAATTCTCCCCAGGGCTGTATATAGGGAGAGGCTTGGAGTGACCATCCCTTCTCCAGTCTGCTGAATGGCACTGCATCTATTGGTCAAAACCCAGGTGTTGTTTCAAGCCTTAGCTGTACATTCTGGAACAACTCTTCTGTCATGGCTAACAAAACTGAGTTGCACAATTAAGCATAAACATTACAAAAACAGAGCAGGGTTTATGGAAATGCATGCATATAATTTTATCCATGTTATATGGAGCCTGCACTATTGTGAGTGGTAACCATGTGTATCTTACAGAGATACGAATTATTAGCATTAAACACTAATTGTACTAGCTAGAACAAAGAGGCCTGGTTCTGGCTTTCTGCTCATGTTCTTTTTGTCTACTGCTACAGTCTCTTTAATTTTTCTTTCTTTTGACACAGGTTTAGTTCACACAATCACAGAATCAGTGATTCTGTGATGATAGTTACTGCAGTTATGCTGAACAGGGCCAATTGTGCCACGGCATTGTGATGAAAACACACGCTTCCTAAGGAGAGAAGAAATCTGAAATTTTCACTTGTGTTCTGAAGTCCAAAAAGACAAAAGGCAATGCTTTATAAAAGGGCCTAGTTTCCAACATATCCTTTCACCGAGGCACGTCACTAATTCGTGCGAAAAGTTGCTGGATTTCTTAAAACAAGCCTGATGCACTGGGAAGCTGCCTTGCTTAGTAAAATGGCTAATCTGACATGAGAAAAATGTTAGTAATTGATCATGAGCCCGTTTTTCAGGAGTTTTATGTAGGGTAAGGAGAGGAGTTGCTGCTGTAGCAAGGGTATCTTGAAAAGTAGATGGTGTCATGTTTCCAAAGGAGTATATTACTACCTGTCCTGAAATAAACAGTATAAAGAGCTGTCAAAGGAGCAGGTGAAATGTTGACAGGCAGCTTCCAGTCCAGAATGGAAGCAGTGCAGGGTTAGAGCAATCAGTTCGGCTGATCCCGAATGGATAGGTCCCTTTACCATCATTAGTTTGTGTGGGCCACCTTCATGTCCCCCATAGAAAATTTAAAAAAATAGCACTACCTTCTTTAGCATCATGAATAGCATGAAAAGAACAGCATGAATATAGTGTGGCAGGACTAGCAATAATGTATCCCTTATCTAGATGGAAAATAATACTTTAGAGGAAAAAAGTCATGTTGCACTCTGTCTAGGCTTACTTTAGCCAATGTTTTGCTGGACATGGGAAGTGTGTGCAAGGATGTAGGTTACAATGAAAACAGGGGATTCTAAAATACTCCTTTATATTTTCAGAATTTCACTCTGGGAACACTGTAAGCAGAAAAGCTTTTAAAAGTGTGAACAGGGTGATGCTGTTTGGTTCTTGAACAGCAGCAAGAGCCTCATTTTTCTCAGTTTTGTTTTTGCAGGTATTCCACAGTGCCATACTGGAATACCTCCCCAGTGTAAGCTACAGCTCCTGGTGGTCACATTAGTGCTGTCTTTGTCAGCCACTCTGAGGACAGTTCTGAAACTCAGCCTTTTGGGACAAATTGACTTCTGTCCACAAGGTCGGGTCTGTGAGACAGAAACTCTTTGATAAAAGAGGAAATCAGTTCAGCTGACTGTGTAGACTCATTCGGTAATAAAAATTACTTTAGTCTGGAGTAACAAATAAATGAGTCAATAACATAAAGATCATCAGTGGCACAAAGATAACGTGTGGTACTTAGGAGATGAGCCATTTTTTGCAGTGTTTTTTTCTGGTTGCTTCCTTTGTGTGGACTTAGGGTAAACTTATTTACTGACTGTTTCTTTTTTCCTTTGTCTCCTTTTAGCAGCTGAACTGACATACTACTCCCTAACATCTTCAGAAGAATGACCTGCTTGTCATTCCCAGAGAAGCAGGACTCCAGTTGACTTTCCTTTTCTGGTCTGTGGTCTCACTTCCTGCTTTCAGCTCTTGGGAAGATCTTACACAGATCAGCGATGCTGTTGTAGCTTATGATTTCATCTTTCTCTGTTTCTCTCATCTAGGTTTCTGGCCGTATCCCCTTTCTTTCCTAGTACTGCCTGTAGCAAGGAGTAGGTCACAGGAGTATTAGTACAGGCCTTAAACCCATGGGTTTCCCAGGGTGGTTCATATGCAGATATTTGTTCATACAGCAATGAAGGTTCATGAGTGACATTTTCTAAGGAAGGGACTGTCTGTTAGTAGACAAACAGCTGTTAGAACAGGGGGAAAAAAATAGTCTGAAGGGGACAGAAGATATGCTGAGGAACTGGAATTAAAACCATAGATCCTGTAGAATGTACTTGACTAGATTTCTGGAAAAAATAAGAAGATAGGATTTGTCCAGTTGAAAACTGCCTATGGCATCAAACTGACTGAAATGGAAAGAAAAGGAAAATAAAGCATAGAGAAGCATGTTCTGGCAAGCTCTTGAATGGCAGGAAAATAACTTCACAAGAGAGAACGTGATTATGGTGGTTGAATTATTAAAATGGTGTCACTCTGATTCCTTAACAGTGTTGTCCTTGGTTCAGACAAATTTTCGTTTAAAAAATACAATAGATCAAGAAATAATAATAGGCAGATGAGGGGTGACAAATCTTAGGATTCTGGGGGTTGGGTCTGAATCAGATCTTGGGGAAATGGAAGTGATGGGAAAGGGTTGGAGCTCAGCAGCATATCCCAGGATGACAAGTGGCTGCATTTCTAGGTTTGATGCTGCACTTCAAAGTACACTGCAAGTGTGACCTGGGGGACTCCTCGCATGGCACATGCACAGTGGCTACACTCAGAGTTTACTGATGTTATCCTGTCTGGTTTTGAACATTAATTATGCAAAGTTAGAATTTGTTAGGAGAGTTTAATTCCCAACTGTTATTTGTTATACTAATTTTTATTTATTTTTTTGTAGAAAAAGGTGAACTTTATTCTCTGAGAGAAAGTTCAGTGGCAATGTGATACAGTATTATGTCCAAATTTACTTTTCCAAATACAGGATAAAAAGACAAAAGTAATATTATCAGAGTTAAAACCTAGTTTGATGCTTCACATAAAATGTAGTGAGTGATAACTGAATCACATTTTCAAGGCAGTTCTGGACTGGCTTTTTTCAATACACTGCTTCTTAGCAGAAGAGGCTATAAATCAGTTTATGGGTGTTTATGAGCTCTCCCCTATGATCAATGTAATAAAAATGTAGGATTGAGAAGCAGTGGGCTTTTTCCAGGGTTTTTAAATGTACTTTTAAAATATTTTTCCAGTTAAAATGCAGGAAATAATGAAGGGTGCATTTACTTGCATCTACTGAAATCTATAGATGATACAATTTATTCTGCTGGGTTTAGGATCCTGGTATTTCTATGAATAAATTAATTTATTAGCTTAGAGGGGATGGACAGCTGGATTTGGATTAACTGGAGTTTAATATTTGGAAGAGCTGGCTATGGACTTTGTTTTCAAGTACATCAAGTACATCTTTGTGTAACTTTGCAGATTGTTCTTTTCCCTTCTCTCTCTTTTTTTTTAATTTTAAGTGGGGGTAAAAGAAATAAAGATAAAAAACAAGGACCTCAATAGCTCTAAGGAGTAAGACATTCATCTCCCTGTATTTTAATTTCCTAGGAGAACTTCTACTGGGAAAGTATGATCTGGTATGAATTCATTTGCTCAAGAGCACTTGAGTCCTTAAGATGCTTCTTGTTTTCTTTTTTTTTACATTCAGTTAATGCTGATTAATAATTGATCTCTCTATCTACCATTACTTCCCTTTCCAGGAGAAAAAAAGTGATTTGACATATGTTTTTAAAAAGCTGAAATTAATGAACACAGTAAATGTAGGCACACTGGTAAGCAGCATCATGACCTAAAGAAGCAATTAAAAATAAATCACCCATCTCCAAGAAAGATGAAAATAATACTCAGTGAGAGTTGTTTCTGCAGCTTGAAAGCAAGAATAAATTTCTTAAAGCAAAATGAATGTTATAACCCCTCACTTTTGTGAAAGCAAAAAAGAGCCTAAAAATACTTAATGCACTAAAGGAACAAGAGCAAAGGCTGAAATAGCATAATCCCTTCCAAAATATGGAAACTGGAAAAAACAGGGTAGCAAAATAGACCCTTTAAATATTGAATTGTCTTATCTTGAATGAGTTGCTCTGAAACAGCACATTGGTAGCATTAATGCTGTCAGGAGAGTGTGTCTGTGGGAGCATAGAGTGAAAATTATCTGAATAAATCGTAAAGATCATTTGTCCACATAGAGTGCCCATCAAATTTACATGGAAGGACATGAACAGTGCTATGGTTGTCCTTATGCCTTCCAGGACAGTGACCTACCTTGATTCTTATGAATGTCTGAGCTGAAATCTGTGTTCCCTTTCTATTGTAAGCACTGTGTGACCATGTTGCATGATTTTAAGGCCCGACCCAGCTCTCACTGAACTCTTTTTTTTTACTTTTAATAGGGGGTGAATCGGGCCAGCCATAGTTACTTATGATCCCTGTCAAAAAAAAATATCCATTTCAGTTACTAGTTATGTCCTTTGAGCTTGTAAAATGATTTGGCACTGTAGTGGAGCCTATAAATACCCAATTGGATTGCTGTGGTGATGGGAGAATAAATTTATTTTTTTTTTTTTTTTTTTATGCCTAAAAGAATGGGGTCAGCCTCAGAGCCACAGCTAGCTTGGAAATGAAGTGGCACCTGAGCTAGTCAGGGAGAAAGGAACAGACTGCTTAGAAGCACTAGAGGATGGAGATCAAGGCAATATGTCAGAGCTGACATAGCAGCACTGTTGAGCTCATTGAGTTGTACGTTGACTTCATTGGAGGCAGAATTTCACTGGAGATGTCCCTGAAGAAAGGAAATTCTTTGAACAGTTGGCATGTGTCCACCCTCTCGTCATCTCTCCCTTATTCTTCTCCCTCCTCCTTGCATTTCAATATTATAAATTGTTGGATAATTTATCCATTCATTTTGAAGCATGAGGAAACTTGGCAGAGAGTACAAAGTTGGGAGTAACTCATTCTGTAACAGTTTCAGATCCATGTTAATCATTAATTTTGAGTAATGGTGATTTTCTTTTCAAAGGCTGTCTCTCCATGTGACTAATAGGACTTCAGGGACATGGCAAGCCTCTGGGGAGCCCTCAGGGAAAAGAGCAGCCTCATTCCAAGTTGTTCAGGCACCCAGGGCAGTCTGATGACTCTACAACTACTTGTGTAGGAGCTTTGTTGCTTTGTTTGTCTGATTGCAAGATAACCTGTGAAAGTGTCACAGAATCTGAGGTATTTACTTGCTCCAACAGGTCCCATCCCTTGCAAAGGAAATCTGACAAGTAGTGGGGGACAATGTATGACTTACAGACCAGTTCCATGTAGATTTGCTTGAACTGCTAGAGAATTCTAGATTGGAGTGTAGTCAAAGACAACTGTCAGTTACATTTTCTCAATATTCATATTGAAGATTTTAAGTGGTTCACAAAATGCTTTTTACATTTTTTAGACTGCTTCTTAAGTGCGGATCAATCAGCAAAATATAGCAGTAATGAGTTCATTTTAATAGCAAAGAGCTCACTAATTACCATGCTGATTATATAAACCACGTTTTTAGCCAACAAAAAAAACTTCCTGCAGGCAGTATCCTTCCACCTGCTGGGGGGCAGGCAATTCTAATTAAAAAGGAAGAGGGAATAATTTTTCTTTCTAGTCTTTTTCAAATCCTAGGATAAAAAGTGTGCTCACTCGCTGGCTGTGTGTGACATCCTCTGAAATGAGTAGATGCTTCCACACATACCACAAGCAAAGTGTAACAAATAGCTTACCACAAAGACTGTCTTTTTTTCTATTCCAAAGGAAGGTTTTCCAGGTGTGAGGTTTAATCTGCCAGTGAGCAGATGTTTGCCACTGATTTCATTTTGGCCAGGATACATTTTCTGATCCCTGTCACTCTGCCAGACCCTGTTTGGCAGCAGGGGGATGAGTGCTGTGCAATGAGACCCAGTGGGGAGGCTCTGGCTGTCCACAGCACGTTATCAGTGGTCTTTGGAGAGCTGTCATCAGCTGAGTTCATCAGCAGAAGATCCCCACACTCACATAAGATGAGTTCTCTTGTAGGCAGTATTAGCTATGCTAAAATGAAACAAAATGAACATTTGAAAAACGCCCTGGGTTCTTAGCTGTTGCAAAGCCAGGTCATGGCCTGTTGGTTATGGCATTAGGCTGGAGTTTGAGAAAACCTGTGGGCTTGTGGGCAGCTTGAGCTAATTGCTTTGCCTCTGTGTCTCATCTGAAATGTACCTTGTTAATACATGAGGAATCATGAGGTGCTTAGAGGCTGGGGCTAAATAAGTTAATCAGGTAGACTCGAGGTGGAAAGGAGCACAGGAAGGCCAAGTCTGACAGCTTTTCTTATTTTTGTTCTGTATTCTCTGTCTTTCCTTTTTTCAAAGGAAAAATGAATTCTGGGGGATGCATAAACCCTTTTCCCTTTAGGTAAGTTGGAGGAAGAGGGAGGAAACAGTGAAACTGTTGGAATCTCTTGGAGCCCACTGCCTGATCTAGAGCTAGTGAGTGCATGCCATTCACTAATGCAAACTTATTACTTCCTAAATTAATTCCTGCTGGATTTATGGCCATCACACAGATTGGATTGTTGATGCTATGAAAATGGCAGTTGTCAAAAAGCTCATTTTCACAATTAGTTTATCTGACTAAGGAATTTCTAATGCAATTTGAACTTACTCTGAATCAAGATGCATTTGCTGTTGTTTTTCCTGTGGGTCAGGTGTGGAAGGTTCGTAACACATAGTTCAGAATCTCTAAGCAAGGATGTTGGAGGTGATGCCAAACACTTAACAATAGGAACTGATGTAAATCCCACTTTTATCTAGCACGATCACAGATGACCCTGTTACTGAATTTCAGTAATTTTAACTGTGTGTGTGTGGGCTCAGCCTGGCTTCTTGTGGACAACTCATACCAGAAATTCAAATCAATGGGTGTTTCAAGCAAAGACCAGGACGTGTACAGACTACTTGCTCCCAAAAATACCACATTGATGATAGAAATGTGTGTGTGAAACAACACGGTGTTTTTTCCCCAGTTGATTTCTTTTGTTTGGTGGGTAAAGAAAGAAGTTCACCTTTCCATCCTAGAAAACCAGTATTTTTTCTAAGTGGTACAGTTCTTTAAAATGTAAATGAGCCTTCCTTTTCTCTGTGGGAAAATAGATTATTACTTTTTTTCTTGAAATAATGTAATAAAAAAATCTGAATTTTTAATCAATAAAGAAAAAAAAAATTGAAAATACAGATATTTCATTTTAGTGGGATAAACTTGTTTATTTGAATGGCAGACACAAAATATTAATGTTTTTGCACAGAAAAAATATGTACGAATTATATTATTGTACATTTTATTTAATTTATTCTGCCTGCAGGTACTAATTTAATTCATTTTCCTTGATTTGAGGAATGCATTTGAGCGGAAATAGTATGCTTAAAGGCATCACTAAGTCATATAGCAGGATGGTACCTGAAGTTCAGAATGAAAAGATAAAAGGAAAAGAAACTGTTATTCCTAAGAAGAATTAAAAAGGAGGGGAGGAAAGCCCTTTTTAATAATGGTTCATTTTCTTCCTCTTCAGTACAAAGTGATAAAAGGAAATAAATTCATGTTCCAGGCCTCAGATATAGTGTAAGGTCATTTATGAGGATATTATCTTAATGGGAGAAGAAAAGTTTGTCAGAAGTTGTTAATGTTGGAAGTATGAAAAGTGGATTAAAATATCAACGGGAAAAAAACAGATTGTCAAGGTGGCAGAATGAACCTGTATACCTGTTTTCCAATTTTCATCTCAACATGAAAACACAGCATGATACTATGTTTCAGTGGGAAGAAACAGAATATATTGCTCAGCAGCTTGGTAAGAGGGAAATCCTATTTTTATAAAGCAGGTATTTGGTTTAATAAAACATATTCCTAAATGAGTGGTTATGTTCTCTGTTGGAAGAACTGGTTTTGGACAACATCAATTTTTTTTACTTTGGCGGTAAGAAAAGTCCTAGAAAACCTCTTTTCCAACTAGATTCACTATACAGATTTCTGGTAATGGGGGTTTTCAAGTAAGTTTTGAGAAAGGCCGTTGTACCATTTCTGTTGGGTAAGTAGTTTATTGAAATAGAAGGGCCAGCGAGCGGGTAGGTGGCTGTGTAACCAGGCTGTGCAATGGGCTGCACAGCTTGAAGAGCAGTGTGTGAAGTAGATAATAGGTTCAGTTGCATGTATCTGCATGGATCCAGTGAAAAGGATGGGATATTGGAGCAGTAATGCAAACACAGTTTGAAGATGAGATGCAGACAGGGGCCAGATTCGGTGGGCAGAAGGAGTGCTTCTGATGGAGCTCTCCAGGTGTGTCAGCAGGGCTGGTGGTGAGAGAAAATATCTGTAGCTATCCATCTTAAGACAGAATACCTTGCTTGAGAAACTGAAGAGGAGGAAGGTAGAACTCTGTAACTGGTATTTCACTGGAGTATGTTTGTCAACCATTTCATACATAAGGGGGTTTGAACCTCCACTTCTGGATGACCCTTTATCCCTCTAGTTAAGGGCAGTTTGACTCTCCATTTCAGATATATTATAAAAATGCAGCTTTTTTCCTACTGTTGCTCTCGTTTCTTGCACTGACTGCAGGTATCCTACAGTTTGACTTACACATCGTTTCCCTGAGAAAATGATGTTCTTTTTCTCAAACAAAAGGGAGTGTCTCAGCTGTCAGTCTGGTTTACCAAGTATTGCCATGAGATGGATGAGCCTTCTGATGGCAAATGTGGAAAAGGAAAAAAAGTTACGTTTTCACTGAAAAATATAGATTTTTGTATTTGTAGTGTGACAACTTCCTTATTATGTACAAATTAGGACAATTTCTCCTGATATTTTCTGGTTAACTATGTATTTTCTGTTTGGCTTTGAGAATATTCTCCTCAGCAAATCTATTTGAAATCATGGCACAGTACTTTGGTTATGCAATAATATAAATCCATTCAAGAAGCTGTCTTGGTTTGAAGCATGACTTGCTTTTTACCTACTTGTTGCAATTTCTTTTGATTTCCTTTCTTTGCCTTTCATCCCTTCTCATAAGCCATTTTCCTATTTCAATGAGGGAAGAAATGACAAATGTAAAATTTGAGAGAGAAGAATGTTAGTGGATGTATGTGACAGTTGAAATGCATTTGAATTATTGTTTTTATCTTTTGTCACTAGTAGTGCTTAACACCGAATTCTCCAGAGCTGTAAGATTAATACTGTTTTCATTTTCATTCCTGTGAGAGAGAAGTATTTTCCTCTACTGAGTTTTCCTTCTTTTTATTTGCATAATTGTTTGCTTTGAAAGTAAACACAACAGAAAGACCTGCTAAAGGCATCGTCTCTCTGTGCATGGCCCCTACTGCATATATTCAGCATCATTAGGATTTTATTTTTTTTAATTTGCAGCAGTCATTTGAAATAGCTTTTTTTGGATGAAATACAGGGTGGTAAAATAATAACTACACCTTCTCTCTTTCTCCATGTGTCCTGTTTTGTTCTTTTGCCTTTCTTTGTTGTTTTGGGGGTTTTTTAGGGGTTTTTTGGTGGTTGTTTTTGTGTTTCCCCTACTTAAATTCTTTTGCTCATGACACTCTTACTTGACTCAGATATTTTGGGGTGAAGGGAGCTGGTTACCCAGAGTTGCATTTTGTTAACATCTGATGTGTAAATTCTGTTACGTGCTCTGTGTCAGCAAGTCCATAATTTCCAAGTATTTGTTTAAAAGGGCCTATTTTTCTCTATGGTAAGAATTTGCAAGGCTTCTCAGCAATCTCCTGAACTGATTCCCTTCTTCCTTTGGGAAGGGAGTTGGGTTTTCCTTGAGGCAGGAGGGAGCACTACTCTTAAGTTTCTGGCTCTGGAATTCTCTCCCTTTTTTTCCTTGGTCAAAGAGCATCCCAAAAAGATGTTTTGGGTAGTGCAAACAAAGCTAGATTCTTACTGGGTTTTTTTGTGGTGTGTTTTGGTGCATTGTGCTTCTGTGTGTGGAGAAAAGAAATGTAATTTGGATTTTAAGCTGAGAGTTTTGGTTGTATTTTCAATGGCTGTGGAAACACTTGGACTAAAAGTGTGTTTATTGATCTCCAAGTAAATAATAGAATGTGAGCATTTTCTATCCTCCCAAAGAACTATGTGGTGAATGCATCATTCTTCTCTTTTCATGAGTTCAGGAATTGAAGGAAAATGAACTTTTAAAAAAATCAGAATACTAGGGAGGAATTAAGCAATATAGTTCCATCAGCTTGAAAATCATGGAGATACATTTATGCAGATGAAGTTTCCTCTTGTTCTCACTAGTATTGATGGACCTTTGTAGTTTGTGCTGTGATCAGCTCTATGTAGTTTTTAATGATACCCTTTGGCACTAAGCTGCTATGCTAATGGAGCCTATAGCAGTTACTCAGGTACTCTGAAAGACTAGCTGCTTTAGTTCTGTATTTCACTTTCAGAACACTTTCTCTGTTTCCCACAAGGAACATCCTTAGGTGGATGGTGGTAACTTTCTCCATTTTCTGAATAATCCTAGGATTTTGTTATGATTTATAATAACTTGCTGTTTATATCTTTCTGATATCACAAATGTTTGCAGAGACCCATTTTGACAGATAATACCTGATTTTAAAAGTCTACATCGAGTACAAAAGATTTATGAGTACTAAGCAAAACATCTTGACAAAAGGTGAGCAGACTTTGCAAGGGTGAGGTAGTCTGCATGTTTCAATGTCTCTTTTAGTGAAATCACTTATTTACTTTCTGTTTCCTCTTTAATGTAACATACATTCTGTAAATATTGTTGGTACTGACAAGAACATCAATTTGTGTTACTCGTAAAGAGACATTCACTATTTGAGCAATGAATAGCAAGCAGCAGGAACAATTGCTTGCATTTTTATTTCTTCACATACATCCCTCTTCTAAAAAAAGGAAGCAGAGTCAATTTACACTTATCAAACACATACTGCTTTTTGGGAAAAGGGCTGATTTTTACCAGAAAGCCACATGCAAGGGAAGGGAGGTAAATTTCTTAAAGTGTATTTATTTCTTTCATGTTTTAGAAATTGTTTGCTAAATAAAAGTGATTGGGGGACTGAGATATCTTTGCAAGAAAAGTTAGTGGTTGCGAAGGAATCATTTTAACAGACACTGCATTGAATAGTTTTGCTCAGAGTAATTGGTGTAAGAGGTGTGGATGTGGATGTTCCTGTGGACAAAAATCTAGTTAAGTTTAGTCACCATCAGCAAAGCAGTCCTAAGTATGATTGTATGGCAGTATCCAGTAAACATACTTTGCATTCAGTCTTAGTCCTTACCCTGCACTTACCTGTATCTGCTTTACTTCAAATCAAGTGGGTGCACAGGTTTGCTGAATTGGAGTCTTATTCAATATAGTCATCAATGTGAGTAAACAGTAATTTCAGTAGAACTTAGGGGCTACAGTGGAGCGGTGTTGAGCCTATTAGAACTGCAAATCCAAAGCCAAGGGTTTGGGATGTGGGTAGAAAGTAACAGAATGACATAATCTTGGAGTATACTTAGTTGTTGTGGGCAGAATGCTATGGAAAGAAGATGCTGAGTATAAACCTGTACTTCCTATTTCAGTGTCACCCTGCCCTGCCACTCTGTTTGCCTAGGTCTGGCCAGAGCTGCATGTCTCAAAAGTGGAAAATGCTTTTTAAAATGCGGGAGAATAAATGCAAAGGAAAAGCTATTATAATCTTTAGAGTGTGGAGTAAGCTTGTGATCTCAGGGCTGGAACAGAAGAGTTACTGAATCCTTCTCACTATCTAATAATTATACATAGTAGGTGCTTGTCATGTCTGATGATTTAAGTTAAAATCAGGAAAAAAATGGGTCATTCTGATAGTGCAAATTGCCAAGGAAGCGTAGGCAAGAGTTACAGCTACATTAAACAGCTTAGTGTGTGGTGTGATGTTCAGCTTTTTTCAGCTGGAGAAATTGCTTTGCCGTGGAAAGCAGTGACCACCAAAACCAGAAATCTTTGAGTCATGTGTATACACCAAGAGACACTTGGAGAGGGTCAATGGGCTGTGAAGAAGGCCCTGCTTCTACCTAGATAGCTCTGGAATATGGGGCTCTGTTCCTTTTTCAATGCCCAGAAATGCCTTCCCTGAAAGGGATAAAAGTTGCATTCATTTCTGCAGTTACCATTCTGTGTGCACACATGTGCATGTAATTTTCATGCAGAATGTGTAAGGAAGAAGGTGTTCTGCTTTACAATTCATTTTAATCTGGCACA
Organism: Hemiprocne comata; assembly: GCA_020745705.1. NCBI lineage: Eukaryota > Metazoa > Chordata > Aves > Apodiformes > Apodidae > Hemiprocne > Hemiprocne comata. The sequence goes on from CM036598.1 coordinate 8,861,196, forward strand.
CATTATTTGAAGAATAATAGCTAGTAGCGTTGACAATGCATAAATACTCTGTGGCATGACTGCAGCAGTGACATTGTAGTTCTGCTGTTCCCCATTGTTACTTTCAAAGACTGGTAGCAGAGTGAACAAACAATATTAACTGAACATTTCCCTTTTTATTTTCTATTCAACTGTGCTGTAAAAATAACTTTTTTCATCATTAAGGATCCATATGGACAGAAGGGCGTTTTCAAAATAAGTACCCAAGAGTTCTCCTTAATGATACTCAGTGAAGCCACAGGGCACTTTGAAAGCTGCAGTCAGAAGGACACACAGTTCATAATTTTTATCGGGGGTTTGTATCACTGACAAGAAAAGTTGTTCTCCCGCTCTTATTTTTGTGTGAGTGTATGAGGTTGCTGGTCGTGGGCAGTTTTAAGTCCTTCTAAATATGCATTTCCTTTAATTCATTAAGAGACTTTCGTGTTCCAACATATCCATTACAATGACAAACTGACGCTGTAAAATTAAAAAGCCTGCAATTACTCACTTGGTTTGTGTTTTAATCAAAGGTATTGTAATATGACTCTAGGGAACCATAAATGGCAAAACAAAGAGTTTTGGATTTATGTGGGACCACTGTATACAGAATATCTAAGTAGAAGGAGCTGAGGAAGAACAAAAAATCTGGGTTTCTTTCCTGCATCCAGGAAGGATGGTTTCAAATGTACTTTGAGCAGAGCCTAAAACAAGTCTCTGGCCAGCATGGGATCAGAGATCCCAACAAACATGTCTTCCATCTTTGTTTGGGCTTTTGGACATTGAGACCATCCAAGGAAACCATGTTGGGCCCATACTGTATTTTTATGAATCATCATTCAATGAAAGACCTTAAGGAAGTAAAGCAATATAGAAAACATTTCTGCATGCATTGTGGTTGTTAGGCAGAAATTGTATCATTTACTTATCATATATAATAAAGTGGGCATGTGTATAGGTGCTTGTTTGTGTGTAGGCAGGAGAGGAGACAAGTGTACTGCTCATGATTTGTGGTTTGTGATATTAAGAGTAATTTTCTCATTTTGTGTAGAGCAAGTTTGATTCATTGCCTGAAGCTACAGAGCTCTGACATCAAAAAGTGAGCAGCAGTGAGTGTAGCAACAGAGTAAAGCTGCTTCATACAGTCCTGCGAGGAGAAAGTGTTTCTACTGCTCTCTTAGTGGAATTGCACCTCCTCTACTCGCTCAAGATGCACACTTCATGTGTCCTTCCCTGTGAAGTAGCAGGGACAGCCCATGTGTCACAAAGCAATTATCTTGGAATTTGTATAGGACGTTTAACGTTTTTCTACAAAATTTATAAAAGACTGTAGAAGTCTGAAGGAAGTTTAATGAACACAGTAGCTCTGAAGCTGGTATAGCAGCTGTGCCTTAACTTCTCTTTTGTCTGCGGGGTTCACATGGACACTACTGTGGATTTAATAAGTATTTGTCACTTGCATGGCAAAGATATGAAAAGGCATTCTCATTTTGACCCAAATCTGTCTTTACAAAAGGTGGAATAGAAAATTGTCATACAGCCAGCATTTTTGAGTGGCTTTTCTTTTATGAAGTTCCCCTGATCTGATTGTGATGGCCCAAGGTCATCTGCGTACACAGTAACTAGCCAGGCTTTCTTTGTGAGCAGCTGGGATTTGTATCTCCTCCTCAAAGAGTTTGCAAAACCCCCTGGTACGAGAAGTCTAAGAGCTTCACTTTAGAATTTAACAAATGCAACACTCAGTTAACCCGTTTCTTGTATTGTTCTTCTCATCTTGTCACCTGATGCATTCACCACCTTGTCAATATTTAAGATATCATGAGTGAAATGGGCTTCCTATGTCTCTGAGCAGTTGCAGGTACAAAGTTGGCCAGAGCCCAAGTATAACAGTTTGTATGAACTAGGAGTTGTTTGGAGTATTTCACAGACTACTTCTTGTGCAGGTGGTCATTGCCTTTTCTCATTCAGGCATTTTCTCATGTTCAGAGCATTTTCTCTTTGTCAGCACAACAGTCTTCTCAGTTGTGTGACTGAGGGTGGGGCTAGTAAATATGATGAAGAAAAGGAGTCTGGCACATAATCCAGATAGCTAAAAATGCTAAATGTGTGACACTGATACTCAGAGTGACAATTCACCCAAAAGCAAGAATGGAAATATTTTTCTAATTTCTCTCTGAGCCAGTTCCCTGATTCCTTGCAGGAAGCAGGATAGCCTCTCTAGCTACCATGGTCCCAGTGGAGAGGCTTTCCCCTTCCTGGGCAACCAGTGGTGGTGCTTTGTCTGCAGAGATTTCACCCATCTGCCATCTTCATTCGAACTCATCGTTCACACTAGATGGCACTGTAATAACACTTGTTACATCACCCCATTTATTTACCAAAACCCCCACCTGAACCACTGGGGTTATATTGAAGTGTGCAGTAAAGCTAGTGTTTTCATTCATTTGCACTTTCTGAACATTAGTGCTTTATTGACAATTAAGTGCTCTTATACATATGGATATGTTGTTATTAAGTCTGCATGTGACCAGTAGTCCAGAACACACAACTGTATCTGTGATGCATCTGCTCAGACTGGCTCGCAGGTTACTCTTTGAATCATTATTAGATTATACAGTGCTCTTTTAAAGCTCTCTAATTTTGCAATGTCTATTGTAATTGCTAGCTTATAGTGTTGGTAGAGCTTCAGTGTTTAAGTATCTTTTAAAATATTTTTTCTCAGCTGGAACCTCATACCCCCCCATTTATAAATTCTTATGATCAGCACATCCGTTGTGTCTGAGTATCCTTTCAACAACTCACCTCAGGTGCATTACACAGGGATTTCTTTTTAAGCCTTAAAAGCCTAACCTTAAGTTAAAAGTCTTTGCAACCAGGTTCTCAGAATACAACCTTTCAGTTTTGTCTGCTTTTGTTCAGCCACCCCTTCTAATTTCTAAATGAATTTTACATCTCTCTGGCATTAGGAGCTGGTTTTGGTCTGATTAAGTCTTGCATTTCTGTGATGATTCTCATTCCAGTAGATCCCCTTGTGCTTTATAAACTTTATTAACTGGTGGAACGTACTACCTATCCTTTGTCCTTGATCAAATTAATAAACCTTTAGAGTGAAAGACAGTAAATGATTCTGCTGAAGGTGGAAGGTGGAAATTGCGTATGAACTTCCAGGCTTCAGGATTCTTCCACATGAATATGACAAGTGAACTATCTCATCAGTGTTATATAGATTAAAGCAGTGTCAAAATTATTACGTGAACTAATTCAAGGCCTGTGGCTTTTTCTTTGAAGCTCTAAAACAGCTCATGCCAACACCTAAAAAGGAACATCAGCTGTCCTAGATCTTACTTGTTGAGAACAGTGATAGTATATGTAGCCTTGGCTTTATACTGCAAGGAGAAACAGCCTCCAAAATCCATCCATGAGTGTTTACTAAGAAGTATTGCCCTGTGAGAACGTTGCTGGCACTTCATGTTGTTATATATAGAGGCTTTGACTGACATAATGTAAATAGATGCATATTCAAGACAACTGTTCTTCAACATCCCTGAGCAAAGCAATTACTGCAACAGAGAACTGCATGCTCCTGTTACAGAACATGGCATAAGGAAAGATGGACCTACCCTTCAGTCTCAATCCTGACATGACAACCCTGTTAATAACTTTATGCTTTCTGAGACTCCCAGAGATGTTCAAAGTCCTCAGTGAACAGGAACTACAATTACATGTGAAAGAAAACAGAAAAATACTTACACAGAAAAAGCTGTGGCACTAGAACGCAGTGTGAGGGAGGTTTGTCAGCTACTTAAATGTGGTTTTTATTTACTACATCTGCTAGGTGTTTTGCTTAATAACTGTAGCTAGAGTGGGACCATCACGCTTTTCTCAACAGTTTTTCATTGACATTGAGGTAGATAATAGTATGAAATTAATTGAATCAATTTTAAAAGCTTTATTATATATGATTCACAAAATGTAACAAAATTTTTCATGATAATTGCTATTGTAAAGTGTGTTTATTTTGGAATCTCAAAATCTGGTATCATCTTCAAAGTATCTTGAACAGTTCTGCCTCTGACTCCGAACCTGCCACACTGTGATAGAGAGTTATCTGTTGGCATCTGTGGGAATTTTGCATTAAGCTTCAAAACACGATATATTTTTTAATCTCTTTCAATTTGTCTCTTTTTAGCATTTCCTAAATGCTACCCAGCAGTGTGTTTCAACACAATACATCCTCTATAATTGGGAGGTATTGCAATAAGCATTTTCCTCTCTCTCATCTGTAAGGTTTACTGTCTCTAGCATAGTTATGACCCAATGAATTATTTTCACTGCAACTGAAATCCAGTCTTTAGTTAAGTGATAAGAATGGTTTTAATTTAAGTGGCAAAATGAAATGATTTAATTTCTCAAGCAGTTGCATACAATTCCCTAGTAAGATAGATAAGAGCACAGGACGGGAAACAATCAGAACAATGGTATTGGAGGGGCAGTGTCCTTTCCCCAAGAGCAGCAAGCACCAGCTGCTTCACAGGATGGTGCAAGAAGTCTAGTGAAAGCCAAGTGGGGTAACTTGACAGTGCCTGTTTGCTTTGGTTTTAATTTAACTCTGACTATTGAAGGATTTGTATAAACATAACATAAGCATAACATAACATAAACCATTGCAGATGTTTGTTTTTCTATCTTAGGTAGTGTAATAAGGAAGTTCTTACTAACAGCATCAATTATTAATTTTTTTCTAAATCATAATCTGATGGATAAATTTGCAAGGCTGAATCCCTAACCAGGCTATTGTATGAGGTGTGTTAAAGGTATAGGATTCCACGTTGTTTATTTTTAGTATTTTTGGTTCGCATGTCTGATGAAAAGGGGGATTTTGCTACTTGTGGTAGTGTTTTCATTGGAAAAATAAGTAACAGCTGAACACTGAACAAAGGAATCTAAGTGAAAGAAATGTGAACCTCAGTCAGAGCTGGTTGTGAGCCTAAAAGACTACTGTTCTCTATTCTTAGGTATCACAAGTCACAGGTATTAAAAATGTTATTGTTTGTGTGGCAGAACAGATATGATTTGAAAAGCTATGGAGAACATTTTTTTCTTCATTGATTGTCAGGTTCATTTGCTGGCAATTTTTTCAAGTGCCATAAAATTATTTTGTCTATTTGTTAAGGAGATTTAAATCATAGTATGTTTTAAAAAAAACCAGGAAACAGCTGTTTAAATTCCTCTGGAGTGTAGAGAGCATTTGATTTGTGACTGTTATGTTACTGTTTAATCCTGTCCTGTTTGCTTTTTTTCATTGAAGCTTACTTTGACAATCCGTAGATCTTAGTTTGCAATGTAAATCAAAGCCATGCTCAAAAAGAAATGAGGAATGTGAGATTAAGTAAGGCAATAATTCATTTTGTAAGGAAGTGTTCAATTCGAATAACAATATTTTAAAAATTAAATATAACTTTATATAATTATTTTGTGCATGTGACACATTTAGCAAATATTGCTGTCCGTTTTAGCCATATGCATAGTCTGGCTTATTTTTCATAGTACAGTATCACAAAGTCTAGAAGGTGTATGATGAAAAATGCAGCATCTAAACAACTTGAAAGGCTCTTAAATTTATCAATTCACTATCTGAATTTGCTTGAAAAAACATAATGTTTTCTGGCATCTTTTAAAATAGATTGATCTTCAGTGTTCTTTCCTACTAAGAGGAATAAACTTTATGGTATTTGACTATAACACACTTCCAATGTTTAGTACTATCCCTGAATTACTACTTTGTTGTATTGTAATTTTTGTTTACAAGGATTAGGAAGATTTCACCTGTATCAGTGGAAGTTCCAGAAGCCCTGCTGGTAGAAATACTAATGCCTGATTTTATGGGCCTGCAGTGTACAGCATGCAAGTTATTTAAATCTGAATGGTGGACACTGAAGGACCCGAGTTAATTAACAGGCTTGTGAATGAAGCTCCTGAGGAAGGCCAGTGAGAAATTGATGGGCTACTTATAGCTTTACTCACAGCACAGTGATTATATATTGAGCCACACTGTAAATCAATTAAATGCTCTTACTAGAATCACATTATTAACTTTATGTGGTCTGATAATTTTGTTTTGGCTTTATATCCATGCTGTTGCTGGTTCTACACAAATGATAGATTGCATTTTCAAGTTAAAATTGCTTTTTTATTTTTTAAAATGTTAAAAGTCAGATACTGCAGTCAGTCTATTTTGCTGTCTGAACTGCACATGAAAAACAAATGAGTGGGCTGGGTCTTGGACATAGGAATGGGCCAACACAAAGGCCAACAGACCTTTACAAAAACTTGAATTTGAGTCTATAAAACGTTATGTCAAGATATATTAAGCAAATATTAGTTGTCCTGAATCTAAATGTTCAGGGCAGCTCTGAACTTCAGAGACTTCCAAACCAAACTTTATGCTTGGAACTGCTCTTGTATAGAGAGGCAACCTAGGGAATTAGAGGAGCAAAAAATGCTTAAAATGTGGATGATTCAGGTGAAAACGCAATTTCATTGTGTCAGCTAAAACACCCACACTACAAGAGCCACCCCCAGCAGAACTGTGAGATATTCTCTGGTAAATGAAAACCCAGTATGTTTGGCATTTGCAGTATTAAATAAGAATCTGTAGCTGAAGGCAGTATTTCCACCCCAGAAATACCAAAAATACCTAACTGTCTTGTCCTAGTGTCCATCTCTTTTGGGGTCAGTGAGCTTAGAGCGGTTCAAGAAGCAAATTCTGCTTTGTACCACTTTGCTTGCTCAAGTCTTGGGGTCCTTCTAAAAAACTGAAATTGGAACTACCAGCTTATGGGGTGACTGTGCAGTTTAACTGCCTGCTCTGTCTTCACATCCTCCAATAAGCATCCTACTTTCCTTTGGCATCCTAATTTCGCAATAATAGTCTCTATATGTGGGAGCTATACCATGACCCATGCAGTACTGTGCAGATTTAAGGTATTCCCTGTCTTGATGAGTGTAGGCCAGTATGCTTATTATTATTATTATGGTTTTATTATTTTCATTATAACCTACTTTCTCACATGTTTGTTTTTTTTTTTAAATTTCATCCTGCTTCTCAACCCCCCAAGTTTTGTTTGTTTGGTTTTTTCCCTGAGGTGAAATAAATTCGTGTTTTACAGCTTGAATTTAATTTTAATATACTAAATTTATGGACACATTCAGTAAGGTGTATTGGTTTCTTCCTTTTTTGTTCTCCATACAGCTCAATGGCATTGAATACTACTAGTAATCACAAATCTGTAAAGAACTTTCAATTTTTTTTTAAGATATATAGTTGGGAATCTCATTTTCAGGAAGGAAAAACAGGTGAATATTTCCTCTGTTGTAAAAATGCATAATACTAATTGTCATCTTTAATGAAAAAATAATTAAATCATCTTTAATTAAAAAATACTGCATGCACAATGGTGAAACTGGTGCCATATAATGTAAAAGATACGAATTACCAAGCAGATAAGTATTACCAAGTCTTGTGTGTAGTTTATTAAATATTACATAATCTTTCAAGCATTTTGAAAAAAATGGAAGTAAAAGTTTGGTTTCTGTGTGTTTAAATCCATTTTGCTAACACCCAGGCAGTTTAGAGCTGTGCAAATAGTTCTAGGGGTGTGAGAATGCTACAAGTGTTTTATTATCAGAATTATTTATGTAGCTGTACTTGCAGACACTGAAGCAGAGTCTTTTGAATCTGGATTTTGCCATATTTTCTTACTGCTGCAGTAGGATCCGTGGTGTAATACTCAGTGTGTTTTGAGTGCTGAATTTGCTTGGCCACTGCTTTTTAGGTGTTCAGGATTACTTATTAGATTGTTTGATCTTCAGATGTGCTCATTTGTCTGTTTCTTGGATCCATTACTTTTAGAAAGATGGAGAAATTGAAGAGTGTGCCAATTTGGGAAGCTAACCATATGAGAGACAGGCATGAATGTCACCAGCTCTCTGTATGTCTGGACTGGCAGTGTTCCTGTGGCCAGTGGTGGCTGTGGTGGAAGGTGGCAGGACTGGGCACAGCACCTGCAGTGGCATTGAGCTCCCAGGGGTGTAGTGAGCAGGGTGAAGGAGGGCTGTGAGGCTGGCTTCCCACCCTCCCATCCCAGGGCTGTTCGTTGGGGCTTTTCCTCACGCTTTTCCTCACGCTTTTCCTCACGCTTTTCCTCACGCTTTTCCTCACGCTTTTCCTCACGCTTTTCCTCACACTTTTCCTCACACTTTTCCTCACACTTTTCCTCACACTTTTCCTCACACACAGAATTTTGCCATTTCTCAAATACGTTTCCACAGAGGGTGCCATCAGTGTGGTCTGGGGGCTCTGGGGCACCTGCAGGCGCTGGAGCACGTGACCCCTGGTGCTGCGGCAGCTGCAGAACCAGCCAGAACCAGCTGGAACCGGCTGTGTCCAGTGCAGGGCAGCCCTCTCCTCACAGAGACCTCCTGCCAGCACCTGGGCACAGACGCCCAGAATTTAGAGTGAGGGTGTCTTGAGATGTGAGCAAGTGAAATGCTTTGGTGCCTGTGCTCAAGTGATGCCATATAAATCGTAGTTATTGCTGGTGACATACTCAAGATTAATGCATTCTTATTAAGTGCCTTTGAAGTAACCCATCCTACATGGTGATGTCTCAGCAAGGATGGCAGGAGAGTTTTGTTGCACAAGGAGACAGTTTGTTGGTCCTCCCTGTTCTGACTGAACTCAGGTGGCTGCTGGGGAGGGGAGCTGGCGGTGCCCTGGGGAAGGCCCTGCTGCTGGCCTGCCATCCTGCCACCGAGGGCACGAGAGCCTCACAGCTTTCCAGGAAAGACACAGCGGCCACCTGGCTTTGTACAAGTAGCCTGGTGAGTACTGGGACCAGGTACACATACAGTTCCTATCTAATGAATGCCGCCCCACTGAATCATTAATAGCATTTGTCATTCATTTTTGGTTCAATACAAGGCTTTTGGGGTAAACGAAAATAAATTTTACTTACTTTTCTATTACCAAAAAGACCAAGACATTTGTGGTGATGAAAATCTGTCCTCTAGTGCCTTCTGCTTTTCCCTGGCAGTAGGATTGTGTCATGCTACACCTTTCCCTCCATGGGCGTTCTGCCTTGTGACTCTTCTGCCTGATTTTGAGTCGATGGAAACCTGTTCAACCTAGGTTAGATCATGACCTATTTTTGTGAATTTGCGTGTTGCTAAAATAGATGCAGTACTCACCAAATCAGCATGGCCTCGGTGCTCTGGTTTGATATGCCTTGAATTTCTAAACCGGTCTCCTGTTGTGTACAGCTGTTCTGATGGAGGAGATGTTTTTTAGAGGTAAATATGGAGAGGTGAAGAAGTGGTTGGAGAGATCTCACAAACCACCTGCTTGCCTCAGGCAAGTAATTTTCTTGTCAGCATGCTTAGAGATTTTTTTCAAAGATTGCTCTGTGTTAACCTACATTAGTTGCTCCCTGTCCCCTGATGTAGGTGGAATAGATCTTATCTCACTCTGCACCTTCCAGAGATGTGCTGTGGCCTTTAGCATACTAGAATGGGGATTATTGTGTTCTTGCTCATTAGACAAGAGAGAAAGAAAGGTGCTGGCTTGGTAGTGTAGTGGTAAGGTATTTATATGTGTAAGTGGTAATCTGTTTAAACCCTATCACTTTGTACAATTTAAAAGAATTTTGCAACTTTGTTTTCAGAGGAAGAAATTTTCTGTGGCTTGGTGTTAGCATGAGATTGATTTGTGCTTTAGTACAGATTGCCTGTATTACCGAGTTCACTTGGCCTCCTGTCCTGTAAAATGGGTTGCTAGCAGTTCCATGTGTTGCAGATATATCACATTAGCTCACAATAATACCTTAAATTTGTGAAACAATTACATTGGTAGTGAGGGAGATGTTAGTACCATAAAATTGTTATAGCTCATTTTAGAATGCAGTACCATGACCTTAATGCAGATATATATGTGTTGTTTTTTAAATCTGCAGACTGCTCTTTTATTGGTGAAATGCACTATCATTATCTGATAACAGTATCACAAACAAAACTGCCAGTGGATTTATCCTGGATGCCTGGAAGTGGAGTGTGTGTGGTGTTTGGGATATGGGTGGAAGGCTTTTCTCTCCTCTTATCAGAATTTTCTGTTATGACTGTGTCTAAATACATCTGTGGTAGTTTCAGTTATGGGGGGAAAGGAAGAAACAAGTAAATGCAAGTTGAGGTCCTGTCTTTCTTTTAGCACAAACCATTGGAAAAAGAAAAGGAACTGTGAAAGTAGTGTAGTTGTATTTTTCCTTTTATGGCAATGCTTAACTAACACAACTGGAATTTTAAGGAATCTCAAATTGTGCTAGGTGACACAGTAAATTTGACCAGCTGTAGCTGAGTTGGCCATGTGTGAACACCAATTAGTACGGTACATGGTAATATAATTAGAAGAATCAAGATGAAATTAAGAAAAAGGGAAAGGTAAGCTGAATATCACATACTTTGTTACTCTCAGGGGCTTTTAAAACCAAAAACTAAACTACAGAAGCCATAGGCAGATGCTGTGTAAGAAACAATTTTATTCTGAAAATGCCTGGACTGGCTCTTTTTTATCTGTAAATTCTACAGTTCTGTGCCCAGTGAAGCATTCTCTAGATAGCCCCCAACAGCTGGTGTGAGTGGGATATGTTGACTTCTCTGCTAATGATCCAAACCAAACAAAACATTAGTTATTGTGTGCTGCCCTATGGAAGCTGTGCTTCTGTCTTGCAGCAAGTAGCAGCACTGTACAGCTCTGATTTGTGCAATGTCCCTGTGATGTCCCAGACTCTCTCCTCACTTTCATCAAATACCATCCAGATGCTTACAGATTGCACTGCTATCTACAGAAGAGCATGGGGAATCCTCTAAAATTCTTGTGGGAAGCGTATATTTATGCTTCATTTACTGAGTAACATGCAACGAACAAGCAATGAATTTAAAGTGGACAGTAGTCCATGTTTCTCCCCCCTGGTTCTCTGCCTAGTGATATTGTGATATTAGTAAAGGAGGAGGTGGATGTCAGAAAAGAGAAATGTTATTGCAGAAGGGTGAGGAGTATATATGCCTTATATAAGCCATCTGGCACGTCAGGCCTATGTTTGTCTGTGGCTCTGAAGATATGAAATCCTTTTTCCAGCTGGTTGGGTTTTGCAAAGGATTTAAGTCCCAGAGAAGTTTTGGGGTAATATATGAAGTGACAGCAAAATGAGTTTTCAAACTCAAAGTAGTATGTCAAATTGTTGCAAAGAAACTTTAAGGTCAGCAGAATTCCCTTCTAGGTTAAACTTGAGTGCAGAGAAATAGCTTCAGTGAACTATGGTTAGAGAGACTGGTTGCGTGTATAAGGATTTAGGATTGTATGCTGGACTCTTGATTTTCAGGTCAATTAAGTGCACGGTATCAGAGTTTATATTCTGCCCAAGTACTGGTTTCAAGCTCTCTGAATTTTTGTTGCCAGGAATTAGGACACAGAAATACTTGGCAGTGCTTAATTACTGCCCCTAGACAATAAATACATCAGTAAATTCTTGTAATAAAATTCACAACTCCCTTTACATCACTGTTAATCTCAGTGATGCACAACTTTAACAGCATTTGGAGTCTGTCCAAGAAAAGAAAGTTTTTTAGATTGGGAAGTCAAAAGGTTTTTATAAGAATATATTTTTTTAAATCCTGGTTTGGAAATCACTGAGAAGGAAACCAATGTTTTGAATCTTTTAAACTGCATTTCCTTTTTAAAGTTCTGTAGATAGTATCTGTCTGAATACAGTTAAAGTAAGAATTATAAAAATAACAGGATTATGATTATTGGTCAAATTTTTCTCATTTGTTTCTACAGAATATCTTTACTAAGGTATTATAGAGAAAATAACTTTTCCCCGTAATGCAAATTGTATCTTTTTTAAGCAAAATCTGACATAGCTGATTTCCATTAAGCTGATGACAATGTTCCTGATATATTTTATAAGAATAAGGAAGTTTAATGTCATATTTACATATACTTGTCAGAAGATGAATGCCATCATCTTTGACTATAGGATTTTATATCTTGTTCTATAAGTTACTTATCTGACTATGTGTTGTTTTATACCTTTAAACTTCTTTGTGTCTCCAGCATTATGAATGGGCTTCTCCTCAGAAATCTATAATTCTGTGGATATGACAAGTGGTCAAATGAGAATGCCAAGCGTGTGAAAGTTTTCTGCTCTACACATAAGCAGTTCTACCATGCTTCTATACTTAATATATTTGAAAACAAAAACCAAAACCCAAAAGCCTACTCTCTCCCCCCACCCAAAAAAAAAAAAAAAAAAAAAAAGTGCCCCTAAACCCCAAGAGAGGATAGAGTCACTAAAAAGGCATTCCAACAAGTCATAAAGCAGGAACAAGGAGTGACAGGTCAGTAATATTTTTAAGACTTCTGTTTGAATGGACAATCCATCCAAGACCCTTTTGATCTATTGTACTTTCTGGGCAGAAAGAGTTGTGCAAAGGCAAAGTCATTCCGTTCTTGTCATACTGGACACACTTCATGTTCCGTTGGCATTGGGAAAAGGGCATCAAGAAACAATATACAGATTAATCCAACTACAATGTACAGTCTTGGGATTGTATCTTCGAAATCATTGCAATATTTGTTGAGATTCCAGTTACAGAAATAACATTAAAGAAGATGCTTAGCTACTGTATCTAAGAACAGTATCTAATAGAGGTGGGAGGGAAATAGTTTCCAGTCTCTTTCCTCTGTTCTGTTTTTTCTTGGATCAGTAGGATAGAATTTAGATTATGGTTTTGGAAATGCAATCTGTAGAGGGGAAAAAAAAAATCTTCTTTAAGAAAAATAAAAATGTCTCATTTTGGTAATTTGGAAACACTTCAGTCCTTTTTGAAAACAGATTACTACAAATTAAGTTATATCTCAAAATGTAGTTTGCTCTGGCTGAATGCTAGGGATGTTTTTCATCTCTGACTGCAGGTGAACTGTTTTCCTCCAAGCAGCTGAGGAGGGACAGGGGTATTTGCTAATTTTGTACCCATTTCAAAAGCTTTCTTCTGATGTTTTATGATAGATTATACTTCAGAAGTGGGGACCTAAACCTTTCTGTTACTTCTGATAATTACTTAGTGGCACACATGACTCTGGAATACTATTAAAGTAGTACTCAATAATTATCAGCAGACAAGTAGGATGGAAAGAGATGTTTTCTTCTCATTTATTGATATACTGTTGGGAGTTCAGACCATTTGATAAGAGGAGCATACCAGAATATTACAGATACCAACAGTATTTTGTCTGATTAAGTATGGCATATTTATAATACTAAAAAGCAGTAAGTTTTTACTAACATGAAAAATGTGTAAGTTTTTAAGCCTTACTGTGCAGTGACTTGAACATTGAATGTTATCCCAAGGTTTATTTTGAGATCTTAGTCATATACAAAGTCTAAACCAAATACCTGAGCTGTTGTATGAATAAGCAAATTCTGTATAATTTAATTAGGTTGTATTTGCATTAGATAAGTTTCTTCATTGGTGTTTGACAGCTCGAACAGAAGTATCCATTTTGTATTGTTGTGTTGGTATAATGGAGGTTGGAAATGTCATTAACTCCAGCGAGGATCACAGCTGGTCATAGTAATGTGCCTTAGGCCTGACAATGTGATCCTGTTTCTTTCCTAGAAGAGGAGCTGCTTGATTAAGAGGTGAGAGCTCTGAAAGTAAGTTTAACAGTTTACTGTACTTGCTAGTGGTGTGCATTGGAATCTGTGCCAGTACATCTAACTTTTGAGGTTAGTATTAGCTTTGAATGGGTAACAAACACAGCATTAAAAACACTGCACTACCAGTGCAGCCTTTGGCAATGCCTAGGCCCCTACTCTGGGGACCTTAAGTAAGCTAGGCAAGGAAGGAAACAGGTAAGTGAATTACCACTATGGCTAAACGAGTAAGAAGCTGTTGGTTTGCATGCACAAGGTCTGCTATTTTAAAACTATACACTGTGACACATGCGCGAAAGAGAAATTAGCATCAGTCTTTGTGTGTAGCTGCTGTGAGATACTAAAATCTGTGAATGCAGAGCTGAGGCATTTATTGTGTGTGGCCAGAGGGATCTTAAGCAGCAGATCTCCAGCTTGCCAAAGGGAGAGGACTGGTCTTTTCTGTGACTCTGTTTTGTCAGTTAGGAGCTGCACCTGCAATAGAAAGGAAATGGGGAATTCTGTGGCACATCAAATACATGGTGTGGAATCTGCTTCTGCATAGAAGCTTTTCAATTATATCTTTCTAGCTGATATCTTCTGGAGGAAGATATAAATACATCAGTCAACAGAAGATCACATCACTAACCAAAGATGATTTTACCATTTTTTTTTTACTATTTTTCCTTTTGCTACATCTTTACCTACTTTTTTCCTGTGCTGATGATGAACAAACCAGATGGCTAGGACTTTCCTTCCTTTTGAAAAATTAGATGCATTTTTAATATGTCCTTCATATTTGACCTTTTCAAAAACTTATCTGCTTCACAAATATATTGGTTTGCCTAGGGCTCAGCCAAATAACCTGTTTGTAAAGAAAGAGTACAAATTAAAAACTCTTTTCCCCATATTTAATATGTGGAAATAGAATAATCCATCCAAGAAAGTTTGCTGGCTTTACCATAAATACCTTTTTTATGACTGTGAAGGTGGCTGTATATAATTTTTATGTGTAAAGACATTGTAAAGGTACATAAACTGAGCATTACTCTAAAAGATGCCCACGCTCTATAAATTATACAGTAGGCCTTTCACATCTATAAAAGATGGGTATCTTTTGTGAGTATTACCCTTTGCTAGAATGCTCTGTTTCATGGAAATAAACAGTGCTATTCCATTTCAGTAACTCTCATTAATATATTCACTAGTCTTTTAAAGGTGCTTATCAGCCTTACTCATCTTGAAACATCTTTCAAGATAATTTTACATGAACTTTTGTATACTCCAGTTAAAGAACAATTGTAATTTTACTGGGAGGATGGTTTAAAATGGTACTAGGATTTCCCCATTTGCTGTGTTCTCTGGGGAACATAGATTGCCAAAATCCCTTAGGCTGGGTTTAGGCTGATCCATGTCATCACCTCCAGGGTCCTGGTTCCCTAAAAACATGCCCATGCATACTTGTAGAAAACCCAGTGTTCAGGCCTAGCCTGTGCATTAGTCTTGTCCTGATACAGTGTCAAGGGGCACACACTGCAGCTTGGCAGCTAGAAGCCCTCACAGGTACAGCAATCTATTTTGTTTGATGCTAATCTGCTATATAATCCTTAAGAAATATTACTTTATCCAGTTGGTGGAGTTTTCATAAGTGGCAAGTATTTGCCACTCTGCTTTTTTCATTGGTCACACTGCATCACTTTTTCAGCGTGATTACAGATTCTAAAAAAACTTGAAATTATCTAAATTGAGTTTATAATCTCATTTTATGTCCATGATACAACTTTGTCAGCATGGGTTTTCACCAGTTGACTGCTGTCACTGTTTATGTTCCTCCTAAGGATTTATATGCTCTGTTATTGTTTAAGAAGGACTTCATGTTTATCTGCCATTGGCATTTTCATTTAACACTTGAATTTTTGTTCCATTTCCCTGATAGCTGATGCTTATGGAATATACAGAGGTTCTCTAACAGAATATTTTTTCACCACACTGTTAAAAGCTTATTCATCTATTTTGTTCTTTCTTAATCTGTTTTTAAACCCAGGACTTTATCTTCTGGTTACCTACTTTGCCATATACTACACCAAGTAGTATTATATCACCCAGACATCAGATTTCTTGGAGGTTTGTCTTGAGAGTAAACTGAAAGCGTGAATGTATTGACAGCAGCTAGCTAGCGTAGATAATAAAAGTGATGAAAATGGAATGACAGATGATCAAGTACAGATGAAGAAGCAGAATATATCTTTAGCCCTTGCATAGCTGTTTGGCAGTCTGGGAGTCAGTTCCCTCTGCATGTCTTCAGTAATTCTTGTACCTGGAGTTAACTGAAGATAATTAGCCAACTTAATCAGCATATGCAGCACAGTTGTGTCTCAGTGGCTCTGCAGGTATACTGTAAACAACATGTGTTTTTGTTCAATGAAGAAAATCTACTGAGGAGACGTATATGCTGGACAGCTGTATGATCAACACTGAGGCAAAGAAACCATTTTATTCTCTGCCATCTCCTCATTTTATGTTATTGCTCTCTTTTATTTTTTTGCTAATACTGCATCAGTTTGTGACTTGAGAAATTTCACAGAGATAGTAAATCAACTAGGTAATTCTTTACACTATTTTAGATACATCGAGTATTTGTACTACAATTATTTAACAATGGAAATAAAACTGAGTGGGATTAATCAGTTTCTTTGCTGCCATTGCATTTTAAGATTCTGCTCTCTTCCGATTCAGAACAAAAGGCTCAACCTTGATTCTTTCTTTGTCAGCCTGTGAACAAGCTTCCAAATGCCATTGATGGTGTTCAAGAATATGTAACTTTGTTCCTAGGTTTGGTGGGACCAATAGCTGAGACCAGGAACATGGTTTCACCAACTACCAATTCATATCAGGACAAAAAATCTGCAGGATAGACTTAAAAAAAAAAAAAGTTAAAGAATATCCCATAGCAAAGCAAGATTGAGTTGGGCTCACATTACATCTGCATGATCAAGACAGTCCTTTAAACTTTAGTCTTCTTCTGAAACTCAGGCTAATACTTAACTGACAGGTACTAAGACTTTCATTTTCAGATCCAATTCAGTTGTATAACTTCATATTGCCTGAAAGACTGATATGGCATTCTTTTTATCAGCAATAGCATGGCAATGTAGAAATAACTTGAAGCTGTTAAAACACTTCCTTAGTTTTCTAGATCTTTATCTGACATTACCTCCTGAATTTCGTGTAACCTGTGAAGGATGGTAGATGAATACTAAGCTGTCATTTGGACAACTGCAGCAACTGGTGAGCTGAATACTTAAATTTTTTATAATTCCATTAATAGTTTCATTCAAAGGAGGAGTAACTGTATGAATTAGAATACCTTCATGACCTCATTATGATTGTTACTTAACTCCTTTCTTTCAGGCTAGCTGAAATCTGTGTGCTGGACACTTGCATAAAAAGGTATTTTAGAATCTGTCCACAAGGCCATGTAGCTGAACAAATGGCTTAGATTTCTGACAGAATATAAAATCTGAATTGACACTTGAAAATGCAAAACTTAAGGCTTCCTAGGTGAAAAATCACGTTTTCAATTTAAAAACATGTCCCAAACCCTTCAGTAGCAGTGTGTAGTTTAATCCCAGTTGTATTATACCATATAATGCAATAGTAACCTTTTCAAATTCTGCCATTAAGTGGATGGATACCTCTGTTCTATTTAAGTAAAATAGGTGATGTATCCATTGCTGAATTTACATTGTGGTCCTTTCCATTAATGGCACTGAACACTTTACATGCTATCATTTTAAAGGATGTCCATTCTGACTTGGCAAACTTGTTCTGGATTTAGAATTATATGACAAGAGTGCTGCGGTGTGAGCTCCGTCCCCTGCAACCCATGCATCTAGACATTCTTGAGCTGGGATGAAGGATTACTCCTGCCTGATTCATGTAAACCTGTAGCAGAGGGGAACCTGGAAAATGTGTTGCCCAGGGAGAAGGGTGTGAAAATTTTCATTCTAGCCTTTCTCCTGAATACACGAACAGACACACTGTGTAGCATACCTCATTAATAATCTACCTTTTGAAGATAAGCAAGAGCTGAGTATTCTGAAAATTATTCTAACCTTTGCTAGATGCCAACATATCCTGTAGCAGCGGCCAGGTATGAGAATTGGGGCTTTACCCATTCCCTCAGGGAGCTGCTTTGATTACCAGCCATCTATTCTGCTTTGTCAACGAGATCTTTGTCCAGGTAGCACTGAGATCAGCTCAGGACTAAGAAATGGTTGTTCTTTGGAGGACTAAACTGCTCCTGTGTTTGCTTCCTTCTGACTTGGTTGGGTAGAGACAAAGCTGATTCAAACAGGAGTCTGCAGCTTTTCTCTGTTAATTGCACTACTTTCAGCAATTTTGTTGCCAGTGTGCCTGAGGGAAATTTCTGGTTTCTTAGTACCCTAGTGGTGCAAGTTTTAACTTGCTGTTCAGTGAGAGTCAAACAGATGAATGGCAAAAGGCTCGTGCGTTTAGAGACACTTGTTCAATAGCAAAGAGCACGACTAAGTATGCTATTAATATGAATATGATAAGCCCTTATGCTCTCAGTGCCATGATTTAAAAGGTGGGACTTGATAACTACACAGAGAAATATCAAAAAATATTGCTGGTGCTGTGAGCTCTTTCTCTTAAGCTGTGCTGGGTGGGATGGTAAAGCTTAGCTCAGCAAAGTCCTGCTCAGGACCGAGATGCAAACCTCTCTTGTGGGGGGGGAATTTCAGCATTTGCTTTCTGCTGCCAGTCATGGTGTTCATGTTGATCACCATGTCACTGAACAGCTATTGGATGCCTTGTTCTCATCTAGCTACCTCGTACAGGACTTGAATTTTTTTAACAGACCTTAAGCTTCTTAGACAGTTATAGCCACCTTCTTGTCCTTTTTCTGGGATCCCTTCCATGACATTTGAGTGCTATGTCATCTTTTCTTCCGAGGGTAGAACTCAGCTATTCTAGCATTGTCAGTGTCTGTGTGGGCAGCCCATCCTCTTAAGGAATACCAGTTTTTTCACTTTGATTTTTGATATTTTTTTTTGGTGGGTTTTTATTTTCTTTTCTTTTTTTTTTTTTTTTTTTTTTTTTGGTAATGGCTTGCATCCAGTTCTGGGGTGTCCAGCAAAAGCATGAAGGGAACTGTTAGTTTGTATCTTCTGTGACTATTTACAGAGAGTATTATCCATCAAGCCTGAACCCAGGACCAACTAATGAGTGAAAGTGTTTGAAAACAGTACCCTTTGTACAGGCCAAGATTAGACGTGAGTAGAAACACTGCTCCCACCAGCAGTGATCATGTAGAACTTGTTCCTGTGGATAATCTGGATGCAAATTTTACCTTTAACACACTTGCTTATTATTTGGATAATATCTTATTAGCTGGATATTTGCATTTGTTTCACCAGCACTGTTGAGTGATGAAGAACCATTTGGCAACAAAAAAGGCATTATGGAAAATGGCTGAAAGCACTGGGAAAAAACTGACATGTGTCTGGGTTTCTATAATGTGAGGGTGGGTGAAGTTGTATGACAAAGATTAAAAGAAAAAAGACTTTTCCTTGTTATTCCTCCTCCCTGCCTTGTGTTCATTCTAATATTAAATTAATTTTAAATGATTCAGCCAATTAACCCAGCAAAAGTAAAGTTTTCTTGCTTTCTAAATTCAATCCAAGTGAACAGAAGAGCTAGTGCAAGAGAATGGATGGGTCTGTCTGGCCAAGAGAGGGAAGAATGAGGGAGCGTGACTGGATGGTCTGTTCCTTCTCACTGCTTGGGTTTGCCATTAGATTTTATGATGGATTATACAAATAAGCAGACTCAAACACTGTTGGGTTTTTGTGGGTTTTTGTTTTTCTTCTTTTTTTTTCTTTTTTTTTTAAAAAACAAGTCCTGAAGCTCAAGAGGTGCAACCTGGTATCCACTTATCCTGTGTTTGCATAGAAGTTCTCCTATTCTAAAGCTCCTGTCTCTATGATTGATACCTTGCAGTCTTTGCTAGAGAGCCCTGATGTTGAGTTTTCCTTTGCTTGCATTCATATTAAGCAAATCAACCAACCAGGCAATTTGGAAGCCAAATTCCAAGAGGTTGGCTCCATTGTCCAGAGTTTAGAATTGTGTTTACCTTAGGCTCACAAGAGTGACAGCATTGTTCTTTAAGGATTTCTCACTTGGCTGAAGACTTGGGCTGCCACTGGGATTCGTCTGTAGCATCATCGAAAACTCTGCTGGCAGTTTTCAGTAGGGAAAATTAACTAATATCAAGCTGTGGCCTGACAGTGTTAGACTGATGGTATATCTAAACCTGTTTGTAAATGACTGTGATGCCTCTGTGCTGCACTGCTGTTGCTTCTGTAAAGTGACAGATGATAGTTTGGAACGCATTCAGTCCTGACAGCGTGCAGTGAGAGGCCCCAGCGTGGAGGCACTGGCTGTGACATTGCCAGACTGGGCTGTGGGATGTGCAGTTGGAGTTGCAGAACTGCAATTGGTCAGCACATATTTGTACATATCTCACAGGATCTTGCCTTTCTCTGCAGTGGAAATTCCCAGCTTTTAGTCTCGCCGTGTTTGTCCTTTGTTTCTAGACCAGAACCTTTTTTGTGACCATCCAATGTTTTTTACTTCTCAGGGATCCTGCTCTATTAGTTGGCTGATTTGATGAGCTCAACTGATATTTCAGTTGAGGCTGAAATACTTTGGAAATATTGGGACTTCTTTTTCAGAATTAGAATCTGGCAGATCTCTTAATGTTTGTGTAGGCAAGAGCTAATACAAGTGTGATGCTTAACAATAAGGCAGTGAATTACTAACTCTTCATCAGAAATCCTTGCTTTAAATTATTTGTTGAAACCAAAGAAAAAACTCATGGGGTTTTATTTCAAAACAGTAAAGAATCAATAGCTGGGGTTTTATTTTGTATTTTGGTAGAAAAAGTAAATAAACATTAATAAGAAATTTCTGTGAAAATCGATTTAAATGTACTGTAAAGGAAAAACAGCTAATATATCTTTTTTGGGGTGAGAAAGGAGAATAAATTAATTGTTATTTGTGAACATAAGCTTTCCATGCTTAGAAGCGGTGAGTACAGACAATACATTATATTCTTGTCACTTGGAAGCAAAAAGCAAATACTGACTTACTGGGACATTTCATCAGCTCTGGAAAGGAATCTGAATATTATAGTTGCAGCTGCTGGTGCAGTCTCTTGTGATAAGCTCAGTGTAGCAGAAATGGAAAAAATCAGTACCCACATGAATGAGGTAGAGGTTGATTCTTGGTTGTGCAATCCATTTTAATGAACACCGTGCTTTCCATTTGCTCCCCTTTCACACCAAACAATGGGCTTCCCCCTGAAGCACCTGCCAAGTAATAGTCTCCCACAGCAAATAACAGAGTTCACCAATAGTCCAAAACATTTCTGTCAATAAATGCATTAAGGTTTACATGAAGGACATCACGTGTTAGATGAATTGAAGGGAGGGGGAAGAAAAAGGGGATAGGTTGTAGTTTAATAGAGGGCGATGCTTGCTCTCAAAAATTAATGACCCATAACACTGGAATATGAAGGTTTGTGTTTGTTTTTTCCCCTCTCGCAAGTTCAGTGCAGGCATGTATAACAGCTTTCTACATATTTATGCAGATTAATGATCATGACCTTCCTACAACAAATGAACCATTTTTTCTTCTGATGCAAAATAGTTAACCCTGTATTGGGGTGCCCCACTACTTTTTGGGAGAAGGTTTCGTAAATGCTGCATGATATTGTTCTGCAAAATTAATTTCTTCAAACGGATATTTGGAATTTAATAGATTTATTAATTTTTTTTCTTCTTCTATTAGAAATAAATGTGGGAATTATGAGAATGTATGTAAGTGGCTGAGCATAACATCCCAATATTTTTTTAATAATATTAAATATTGATTATTTTACTGCATCATTGCCAAAATTAGTATTTTCATACTGGCACACACTTGTAGCAGCTACTAAAGTGTATTGCTGTTGAACCTCTTTTTACCTATAGGATTTCATAACAGCATCTGTTAAATGCAGATTGCTGCCCCGCTGTGACTCCAAACAAAAAGAGAAAAGACCAGTAGAAGGGGCCATCCTCCGGAGCCTCTCAAGGTACCTCTGGATGGCATCCTTTCCCTCCAGCATGTCTACTGCACCACACAGCTTAGTGTCGTTGGCAAACTTGCTGGGGGTGTAATAATTGGTGGTGGTTTTGAGATGAAAAAATAATAGGACCCACTAGAATACAGTCTTCTGTAGGAAGAAACACTGAAAGAGTACCCCAGAATTATTCTACCTTGCTGCTGTGAAGAAGAGACTTATACACTGTCTTTCTAGCTTTAGTATTAGATGTGTACTAGAGCTAGATGGAGAAAAGCCAATTACTTTCACTTTAAGATTTAGTTGATGTTTTAAAACAGGTTTTCAGAAGTGCTTGGCTAGGATCAGAGCTCATTTACAGAGGTATCTTTCTTATAAAGAAACTCTTGCTTTCTTTTCTTGCTATTAGGAAAGAAAACATATGGCAAGTTTGGGATATACTTGTTTGCTCCAAGATGCTCTGTTATCTAAAATTCTCTGTCATGAGAAAACCCTGTCATCTTAGTTGTTTGTGCAAAACGTGTTGGATGGTTTGGAAAAGAACATAAAGGCACTTTCTGAAATGATGCAAAAATCAGGAATGGTACCATGAATCATTAAGTGATAAAACCACATTTTAATTCAGACTCTAATTAGGGAGGACTATAGGCTTGCAAAAACTGTTTCTGTGATACTTGCCAGACCAAGCTGAAATGTTTTGCCAGATGAAGTAACATCACAGTAGGATTTTTTTTTTCCATTATAGTTTGAAATCTGAACAAAGTGGAAATTGTTAGCTGAAAAGGTAATATCTCACTTGCATTTCATTTTCTAAGTGATGTGATCCAGACTTCATGGATTGATCTGGAGTGGAGAGTATTAATCCACCTGCATTCTAAACTGATTTAACATCAAAGATACTGTTTCAGGTTTCTAACTTGTAACCATTGTGTTTAGGAATACAATTTATTGCATGTCAGCTTCTTACAGTGTTTCTTGTTTACAGGTAGTAACTCATGACAACATGGTAGTTCTTTCTCCCTCTGGTGCCCAGCCACATGGAGCTGTGGGTCTGCTACAGTGTTTGAGTCACCAGATCTGCATAATTTAGTTCAGATCTTGTGTTTAGTCCTTGCTGCCAGCAATCTCCTCCAAAAATACTGTTTTAACCTATGTATGGTTGATGTGCTTAAAAATGTGGTCTACCTAGAATATCAGCCTGGCTTGGTGGTAACACAGCTGTATCTAGTAATTTTTGCAGTATTCTGTGACCTCTTGCAGTGACTGGATCCCAATGATATGGCTAGAAAAGTTGCTCTTTCTTGGCTTGGCCTATCTCACTCTGTCTGGTAAAACTGCTCCAACATCCAGTACAAACTTACTGGCAGTGATATGTAGTGTGTGCATAGAGGACTGTGGAGTGCTTTTAGGCATCTGCTCAGTCCCCTGCCTGTCTTGTGTATTTGGTAAGCCACCTGAAATGGATTTTTGTCTCTATCATTGCCTCATATCCCAGCACACAAGAGGTTAAGGTTGATGCTGAAGACATCTCTCATATAGGAGCACTGAATAATCCTTCTGTGTCCCAGTTCAGATGGCATGTAATTCTGTGGACATATCCCCCCCTTACAGTTAATCATGCCAAATGTAACATTGAGGAAATCCAGAGAGAGAGATTGATAGTGTAAAGAATTAAATCCAAGGTCTTCCAAGATTAGGAGTTTCACTGACCATAATTATGTCTTAGATTTCAGCAGATAACTGTCTTGGCAGAATGAACGTTCTCATGGCTTGCTACAGATCCAAAGAATTTCAGGGCTATGAAGTATTTGCTTGGTCATAATTAAAAGGGTTGAAAGCAATTCTTTCTTAATATCCTTTCTTTTTTATTAATGATTCAAGAGCAATTTTTTCCCCTGTCAAATGCCAATTTATCTTGAAAGTATTTTCTTGATTGCACTTAATATCTGAAGAAAATATTAGAGGAAATAATTTAGTGTACTCTATGTATAGCTCTGTATTAATCTTTACGTAGGTAGTCAGTAACCATGTTGCACATACAAAGATTTTAAGTGAGCAGTTAACAGATGAACATAAGTATGTATTGAAGTTCAAATATTATGCCTCATAATTTTTGGCAGACCTAGTAAACAAACAAAATAAACTGAAACTCCTAGCAGTTACTTAACAACTGCCTTTGATGGTAATCTGAATGTAAATAGTGTCTGAAGGAGATTTCCACATGGATGAAGGCTGGCTGAGCAAGGCCATTGACAGAATGCTAATAGCACCTGGGCTAAATGGCAGTGAGGGTTGCTGATCTCCTGAGTGGAGAAGATGTCAGACACATGCAACGTTTGAATGGTCTTCTTCAGTGCTTGAGGAAGGGCTGCACCATGTGCACTTTTTCCTCCATTGGGTATTGCTTTTAAGACCTTTGCATAGGAGATATGGAGGTTGCCACGGTGTTCCAGGTCATGAGATTGGAGTGCTGCAAGATGCTCCACTGGGGACAGCTCCTGTACCTGAGGGCCACTGGGAGAACCCAAATGGGGCAACTGTGATAACTTTCTTGTTAGGCAGCATGTCTTGCAAGGAATCAGCTTCACACATGCTTTGTGATTCAGATTTCTGTTGCCTCCTATTACTTTTCAAGTACACCATAAAGGACTTGATTTTGATATATATTTATTTTATTAATAATTCATATGAAATATGGCTTTCATTATTTTTAAAAAAACTACTGTATATAAGAGTGGATGTGATGACTGATCAGGTATTACTTCTGGCTTATCTTAGTACTTCTGTTAGAGAGGGCAGATGGCTGGCCATTCTAACAAAAGACCCCTGGTATATCTTCATTCTGATGGGGCAGCAAAGTCTGGTAGCATTTAGATTAGGTTTGTTAGCTTTTGGATTGAATTGCAAGGCCATTTTTTTTCAAAAAAAATTTGATAGATGCATCTGGGAAAAGAAGTGGTCAGAAAGAAGGATTTCGTCTCAGTTTGGCCTGAGGATTTTCTTACAGATTTTTTTTTTTTTTTTAATGTTGCTTTAATAGAATGATGCCATAGCTTCTGGACAGTAATGATGAAGCCAGTACCTGAAGTGTAACAGCAAAGTCTGTATTTCCCTGAAGATTTTCGAGCAGTTTG
This sequence comes from Hemiprocne comata, assembly GCA_020745705.1. Classification (NCBI taxonomy): domain Eukaryota; kingdom Metazoa; phylum Chordata; class Aves; order Apodiformes; family Apodidae; genus Hemiprocne; species Hemiprocne comata. Next base: position 8,886,245 of record CM036598.1, read on the forward strand.
TTTAATTAAAGAGAACAGACTCCCATGTTACCGCTTGGTTTTACCACCTCGTTATTCCTCTGAGAGCCATTGCAAATGTAGTCACTTTCTGCCTAATACTCCTGTGGTGTACACTGCAATATGCTGAATCTGCTGATTGCATTAGAGGGAAACCCATAAGTGCAGCTGACTGCAAAGTTTTCTACACTAAGTTGTTGGATTTGAGGGTTCTTTTCAGTGATGATGTTGGTTTTGGTGCTGGATCAGACTGGATGTCACTTGCAGATAAGGTGCACATTATGCAGGTAAGATTTGGGGTTGTGCTATGCATGGTCAAACACTCTCTCCTCCTAGACTTGAATAATAGGCTCCAGTCCTCCTCAATATGTGTGAGCCTTCAAAGCAGAACGTTTAAATGTCTTTATCCTTTGTAATCCCCTTAAAATTTTCCCTGGCAATGATAGCAACGATTTTTACTTTGTTGTTTTGTCTGCACCAGACAGCCCTCTCCAACTGCCCCTGGTTTGTGTGTTGTATCAGTCTGCCTTGTGGTAGCTGGCATTACTGAGTGGTGTTGACCCGCAAGAACTCTGCAGGCTTCTGAGAATGGGGGAAGATAACACTTGGACTTTGGTAATCCTTGCAGGGCTATCTTCTGCCTGGAGAAGAGGTGGCCAGTGTCTGTTCCTTATGCTCTAAATGCTGTCTGTACCTCAGGAAATGGTATAGTTTTTAATTATGATCTCAGAGATGTTAATCTATTACCTTCTTACCCAGCTAGTTAAACAAATATATGGTACTTTTACTTACAGTGCAGATGCTTTCAGCAGAAGAGTGCCAGTTTTTCCAAAGTCTTTAATTGTGTAGCTCCTTTCTCTAATGCACATACACGCATTCCTTACACCAATAAAAAGAGCTTTTCAACTATAGATCTCTGGAGAGAGTCACATCCTGTTGCTAATTAGATAAGTGACAGGTGTTTGTTCCCTTCTTGTTTGTCAAAGGCATATCTCATTGCTTTTTCTGTTGCATATATCCATTCTTGGAATTCATATAGAGCAGGAGTTATAACATAGACACACAAATATTTTCCTTGGCTAATCTGTATGCTTCTGGCTCTCACCATTGTGTTAGACTTATTCTCTGCAAGAAGACAGTGACACTTTTCATTAGTACCTGCAGGAAGGGATGCAAACATAGTCTGCATGCATTCCTACTGATGACAAAGGCTGGAGCCTAGTGTGGCCCTGCAATGATACCTGTGTTTGGAATAGGTTGCCACTTCTTACTCTGTCACGCAAGACAGAGAGCCCACTGTTAGAGCTACCTGGACTGTGGCCCCAGGGACAGTGCAGGTCACTAGGCAGAGACAGAAACTGGCTCAAACTGTCATTCTGTCTTCCTAAATGTCAGCTGGATTTATGAAGGGAAGAAAAAAACAAAAAAAAACCTGCTTGCCATCGTGCTGGGGATCAACTGGATCCCTTGAAGCCTGAGCTGCATCACAGGTACTCAGCCTTTCAAAAGGAGAGACATATATTGCAGAGAGAGAAAAGGTACATAAATGCAGTGTTGTTCCCCTGTTGTTTGTATTCTTTGCTTATTTGACTATTCTCCTATTTAGTAGGACAATATGCTTGTGCAATTGCAGTAATTTTTTGCATAATTGGGAGAAAAGTGAAATGGACATCTTCTCCATGCATGTGTGCTAGAAGCATTTGGAGACTTGCTCTCAACGAGGCATCATTAGTTCCCAGAGTTAACTCCCTATTGAGATTGATACAGTAATTCACATGTCAAATACCTTAAAGCAGTAGCTCAGCCAGGAGAAACTTCTCTTATTTTAGAACATTTATTTCAGGAGCTATCAAGATGGAAAATTAACTCCTAGTTTTTAAAGGCAAAGTTCTATCATGCACAGTTGGCCTTGGCCAGGAAAGTAAAAAAAATGTATCAAATTAGTATAGAGACTAATGACTCTCCTTTCGGCTCCCATCCACATCTAAGGTTAAGCTAAGAAGCAAAATAATAAAAGGAAATTGCTTCCTTTTAATAATTTTTTGCCAGATCGTTTTCAGCATTTTTAAAAAACTATTAATCATTGAATTTTGGTAAAACTGGTGCTTTCTTGCAATCTTACCACATCATTCTAGAGAAGTGGATCCCAGAAGTTAGCAAATGCCAATCATGGGTGCTATGTTGCCTCATAAAAAAAAAAGCCTCAGCTATGGAGGCTTTTTACTTACATCTGACTGAATATGTCAAGTTATGATGACAGCTAACAAGCCCCATCAGCATTCTGACAGTTAAAGATACCAAACATTATTGGTTTATTTCTTGGAGGATTTATTGTATGTAGTTTCCTTCTGCAAAGCTTAAATAAAACACAAGTTGACCAGAAAAACTTCACGTAAGGGAAGGTAGGGCCTTACGCTCCTGTAATAATACTTTTTGCACCTAATATTATGTGGTGGGTTGACTTTGGTCAGCTGCCAGATGCCCACCCAGCTGCTGTCTCAGTCCCTCAACAGGATCAGGGAGAATTAAGCTGGAAGAGCTCATGAAGCAAGGCAAAGACAGGGAGATCACTTGCTAGGTACCGTCATGGGCAAAACAGACTTGAGCAAAATTAGTTAAATTTATTGCCAATTAAAATAGATTTGGATAATGAGAAACAAAGACAAATTGCAACACCACCATTTCCCCACCCTCTTTTTTTCGCAGGTTCAAATCTATGTCTTTAGTCCCAACTCCTCCCCACTGAGTGGCATAGTGGGGATGGGGAATGGTGGGCTGTGGTCAGTCCTTAATAGTTTCTGTCTGCTGCTCCTTCTTCATACTTTTTCCTGCTCCAGCTTGGATCTTTCCCATGGGCTGCAGTCCCTCAGGACAAGCCTGCTCTGGCATGGGGCCCTCCATGGGCTGCAGCTGATTTTGGAGGCAAAGTTAAGAGGGCGTGCCTGCTGCTGGGTTTATTTACTCTTTACTGCAGTTATTTCCATCTGTCGTCCCTATAAACCTTTTTCTGTCTGTGAACATGTGGCATATTAACAGAAGTAGCTAAATTTAGCAGTTTGCTGTGAGAATTTAGCTCTTCTTCGGCTTTTTAATGTGCATGATCACATAGCAAACTTGGCAAGCAGGGAAGGAAAAGAAAGCAGGACTATTTTTCACTGAGCTAAAATGTAAGGAGTTGCATTTCTCTTCACTCCATCCCTACTGAACTCCTTCAGTGTCAAGTGAGCAAGGCAGCCTCTTTACGTGGAGAGGCACCTACGCCTCAGTGGCATTTCCCTTGCTGGCTTCTGTAACCAGCGTAGTTACAGTCACGTTCACTGCGATTGTTTGACTCAAACCTCGCTGTATGGGAATTGCCAGGCTTTTCTTTCACTTGTACTGACTGGGTGCTTTTATCCCCCCCTATTATAGCCATCTGAATGGAAGTTATTTTCTGTGATTTTGGGATGGGAGGTTTTTTTTCCCATGAAGAGAAAAAAATTGCATTTTCTTTGATGCTGATTTCAATGCAAGTTAAATATTTATGTCAATTATAACTTGATTGACTTACTTTGGTAATCAGATTGATCTGGGAACTTTGCAATGCCTAGAAAAATGTATTCTGTCCTTACAAGGTGGGAATTTTGCTTATGTGAACCCATTTGATTTGGAAAACTCTTTTATAGATCTGTATCTGCTGTGATAAATTGGATTTAATGATCAGCAAGGGGGTGTCCAGCTTAATCCTTTTACTATAACCAAATTACATTGTATCAAGTTTACTTCTTAAGGGACTATGTGAGTCTTCTGTGCAGTGAGCAAAAGAAACTTGGCACATCCTGTGCTTACATACAGATACATGCAGATTATGCAGATTAGTGTCTGTTGTACTGTGTTTAATCTTGGTTTGCTTAGTCTATGATATGCCACTCAAATGTGGCTGTATTTTTTCACTATACTTCCAAACCTGTAATCCTACAGAACAGTAATATTTTACATTTCTGTAATTTCTAATTTTAATGTAGCCCAATGTGTAAGTAACTTTTTCATGTTGCTAATTCTGGAATGAAATGGAGGAGCTGGCTAGAAATCCAGTGACATTACATAGCACTCTGAGATGGGGAGCAGAGTGGTGTCCAGTGAGGGAGCAGTGGAGAGGCCGTTTGGCAATCAAACTGTAATTAACCAGGACAGAATGTGGTGTGATACAGTAACACTGTGTGCCAGGCACTATAGAGGGAGATATGTTTAGGCTCAAATTTTTATGCAGAGGTTGTCACTTCAGTATGCTGCTGGAAGATGTCTGCCACTGGAAGCATTTAATTTAGACCAAACTCTAATGAATAGAAAAGCCTGAGAAGGTGCATGGTATCATTATTACACTCCACTCGATGAAGGGCAGTTTAAGTGTGCTAACCCTTATCTGTCACAAGAGCAAAAATGAAATCTTGAAACACTATTTGAGTGCTGTGTGTCTGATGCAAGCAGTTCTTCAAACGTCTTCCATACAATACTGATTTCACATCCTGCTGACTTGCCATGTGTAGCAGGATGGGTAATACACAGGGTAAATTGGCTATAACTTAAAATGGTATTTATTTCTTATACTGTATTAAAGTTGTGTTATAATACATGACACCTAGAAGCTCACTGGGAACCTCAAGACTGTGGTTATACAGATATAAGATGAGGTTCCATTTTTTATTTGTGTATGGAAGTGGATTTACACCAATAGGATCAGCTTTTAGAGATTTTTCTTTCACAAAGAGCTGGCAGAATAGCTTTGGCTAAAGATAGACCATGTGCATTGTGAAGACCTAATAAAGGCATATAATATGATTATTAGCAGACTAAATCGCTTCAGTTCTGCAAAAGGAGACCAATTCTGTGTGTGTGTCACTTGAGTTGATGGTGAAGATTTTGACTAAGTTTTTTTGCTTGCCACGTCATGTAAATTCTTGTGCAAAAGAACATTTTTTATTTTTAGGCATAGTCACAAGATCAAATATATCAGTGTTGAGAAATTAAGCTGAAATGTAGGAACTGTAAGATAAATTTTAAAATATATGTGCTGTGTATGAGTATGTCTGTAGAGGTGAATCTATATATGCATGCACACATCTGATTAATGAATTTTGAGAGTCTTTTCTGTTATCAATTTCTCTTTGTCCTTTATGAGATTGATAATATGGGTAACACACTAAGACTTTTCCAGACTGATATACCCTGTTTTTAAAAAGTGCTTTCTTTAAGGCTGTATCCAAAAGGTCACCACTCTGGTACAGAGGAGAAAAATAATACAGAGCTCTTGCAGTCAGAGACAAATAGTTTTCTACCATAGTACACACCTCTGCTACTAGAAGTGGACTGCAGCAAGGAAATCCATTTACAGTTTTTCTTCTACATAACAATAGCAATGCCCTTAAGAGCCCCTGGTTGTTTCCATATTCTGCTCTTCAGTTGTCCTGCAGTATAGCTGCAATAAAAAGTCCTTTTACAGGGAACGGGTACTGTTCTGTGAAGTGTTTCTCAGCAAACATTACAGATCAAAAGCATGTATTTGACAGGTTTGAAAGCAATCTCAATAATACAGGGTTTCGTACTTTTTAATTCTTTATCTAAGTGGAGGTACCTTTTAAATTTTGTTTTTTATCAGTCCTACTGTAAGCATAGCTGTGAAGCTAAAAAGCAAGTGTGGATGGACTGGCCTTGTAATTGCCATATGCCTGATTGGCCATAATCTATGTCTGGGGTACCTGCTTAAACCTATGCTGAATCTCTTCACTGCTGAGTGATGGACAGCACCTGCACTCACATGCCCCGGTGTAATGGATTATTAGGCTATTCTTCTGTGTATTAGCTCCGTTTTTTTTACACCCTCACCTTTAAACCTTTTTTTTTTTCCTTCTACCTATGTATCCAATGACCAGATTTTTGCTTACAAAAACAATCTCATTTCATATCCTGTGCTTAGAAGGACTTTGTTCAGTTTTGCTGACTCTAAGTCTTTCCCCTTGCTCTGCTTCGACTCTACACCAAATAGAAGCTTGTTTAGTATCTTCTGCATATTAACCCATGTTCTCCCGACATACCTGTTGATGCAGCTAGAGGGAACTAGAGAAGCAGCAAAAGAGGCTAAGAGTCTTGCAACACCTGCTGTCTTTATAGTCCTCTCTCAAGGCATCCTTTGGCTGAATGCTCTTTAAAGATATGATAGACCTCAGTCTTCTATTCATCTCCACCTCTTTTGTACCTGTCCCTGACCAGAACTCAGAAACACATGCCTCGTGCTTATGTTTGCTTCTGATTTTGGTGGAAGTATGTCCTTGTAGATTTTTAAAAATAAAGAACAGTGTGTAAATATACCAGTTTTAGGGAAGCTTTGGTGCCACCTCTGAAAACATGTAATTCCCATTGAAATCAGAATATTTAAGTAAAGGTTGTTCTGTTTTTATATAAACAGACTGAGTGGCTACAAATTTACTGAGAAAAGTGACAACAAGTTACCAGTCTTGTAGAAGCAAGAGATATTTTTCTGATATTAAGTTTAATTTTCATATGTTTTGGATGTGGGGTATAGACAACTTTTCTGTTAGGGAGAGCAGGCAAAAGGCAGAATTTCAGGTGGCATCCATTACAGCTGAAGAGGCTTTCATAACTCACACCAGCTGTGAGGCTGTTCCCAGTATTCTAATCAAGGAAAAGCAACTGTGTCTAGTGAGCTCTTTTGATAAAGCAGAGAACCTAGATTGTTCTCTGAAGCCAGAATGAAGGATGGGGGTAAGCTAAACTTTTTGGTGTTGCTCCTATGATACTGAGAATATCTAGGTCTTTTTTCTGCTTGTCAGGATCTTCTGAGCTTTGCTATGCTGTTATGATTGCTGTCTCACCAACTTTGCTGATGGAGTCAAGAATACATTTGAAAATATAGGAGGTCATAATGACCTGTGGATGAGAGGCTCTTTCACAAGTGCTTTTGAGGAATGAAATCAGAACTCAAAATTATCTTAAAGTGGAGAACTGGACTCAAGCATAAAATGGGTAAGTGCAAGAAGGAAAACCCTCAGATAAAAGAGAACATTTGGCCTGACAGCTGGTCAGCAAAAACAGAGAACTGGTGGTTGTAGCATATTGTAAACTGAATATATGGAATATGTGACCGATATGCAGTGCTGCTTACCAAAAAGGAAAGTTGGGATGTCTTAACTAGCCTTTTGTATCTAACATGAGTGAGGACATGGCTTTGTCTTTTCTGGGATTTTTGAGCCTTCAGCCAGAACATGGGTGCAATCCTGAGCTTCATTTATTCAGACAGATTTACAAAAATGAGAGAAATATGAATGGCAAAAAAAAAAATATAGGAGAAGTTCAGCAAATTTAACCTCTGAGGGAAGCTTGAGGAAGTTAGGCAAAGGAGACCACAGTAACAAATACCTAGTCTGTAAAAGATGCTATAAAGAAAATAGTGTTGTTTTTGTTTTCTGTATTTTCTGGGGAAAGAACCAGGAGTAATAAGCTTTAATTGTAGGGAAGAAGATATAATGCATGTATTTAAAAAATCCCACAACTTTTCCACTGTAAAAATAGTGGAGCAGTAGAAACAGGCACCTAGGTATGTGGGAGGACATCCTTAGAGTTTTTCTTATGGGTGTATTAAGAAAACATCTGTTAAGGGTTGTGTTGGATATTTTTGATTTTTTTTCCCCATGGCACAGGAGATGAAGCAGGTGTTTTATCATGATTTTCTTCAGACTATTTGTGTGTTTGTTGCCATAGACTGTAGCCTCTCATTTTTACTGTTTTTGATTGCTATGATACAAAATTGAAATAGTTCCCTCTTCCAAGGGCTGCAATAAGATCTCACAAAGAGAAGTGTGGTGGATATTGCAGGAGATTATTATGTGCCATAGAGCAGGTGTATTTTGGTTTTTTTAAGTCCAGCCTGAATATATTTTTATACTTGGAAACACAGACATGCTTTTGCCATTTCAGGTTATTCCCTCTATTCACCTTATCCTATTTCTCTCTATAAAGGGTGAGAGGCAGAGTAGACAAAACAAGAAACAAAACAACTCTTAATTCAAAAAGCTAACAGTCAGAGTTTTCTATTATTATTATTTTTAAATTTTGTTGATACCAAAAGGAACCATTTAGATTCTCTGATCTGACCTTGACTTGCTTTAATTTAACATCAATACTGGAGGCAAAATGGTTTCTGATTCTGACATAGAAACATGGTCATGTTCATGAGCTAGTTTATCTTCACATACCATTAAAACATATTCATATTGATGCATTTATTTGCATCAGTGAAATATTGTGTCTACTATATCATTAACAAATTTATGCCATTTGCACAGCTCTCATCCTTTCTGAGCATGTGTTTATAGGAATATGTGTTTCTGAGAGACAAAACTTTCAGATTGTGTTTACAAGTCTATGGTCAATTTTCCAAACATAATGGTCCAATAATTGTTTCAATACAGGTGGTCTTGCCATTTGATAGAATAAATAATATTTTAAAAGTATTGGTTTAGATTTATCTTAAAGTAGGTTTCCACACCATTTAAACTCCATGAATGTGGAATTTTGTGGGCAGTTTATTTTTAACATGTTTCACCTGTGGATAAATTATAGTTTTAGTTGTGATGGTAATATGTTTCTCATTAATTAGGAAATGCTTACTATAGAGACTGAGAAATAAGTTATTGGAGCAGTCACTGCTGATTGCCATGTAATAGAAAAACAATTTTTAAAAAAGTGTGGGGTTTTTTAAGGAGACTAAGTTGGTCCAGCTAATCACAAAGTTTCTTCTTATTTTCTTGTTCTTAAGTATTTTTGTATTTGTCATTTATTGTAAAGGGAACTGGAAGCACCTACTTGTTTTGCAGTTGTGTAAACTTAGCACGATGTATACTGGCTGAGACTAATGGATGAGTTCTAATGCAAGTGAAAATTATTCTTAGGACTTAGCGGTATACTTAAGTGCGTGCTTCGCTTTGGGTAGGTGCTCGAATTTTAAGTTCATTATAAACCAAATTAAAGTGCTGAGCAGAAGTAAATGGAGGCAAATCCTTCAGGGTTTAAAAAAAATATTTAATACGCATCAATCAAAAGACATTTCCCCTCGAAGTTCCCAATTTATTTTGAAGTATTTTTAACAAAGGTTCTAGTCCTGAGCCTGACTTCACAGGAGCCATGTGGAGTTTGCAGACTCAAGGCATGAATCATGACACTGTTATGTCGCAAACTAGGTTGTTATCAGTGTTTCTCATCTGTTCAGGAGTTCATTGTTTTCAACAACTAAAAATTGGCTAATTATCACAGAGAAACACAATGAGATCACTCATGAATTGAAGGAGTTCTTGCTGTGCTGTGTGAGCCTTCCTAGCACAAGTAAGGTTTTTTTCTGAATTGATGTATTATGCCTTTGTAGTTAAGACTGGAGTGTTTAGAGTAGAGAGCTGTTAAAGAGGTTTGAAATGAGGCATGATGAGTCAAATCCTGTATGGGTTTTACAAAGATCAACAAACACCATCCTACAGGGCTCTGTGCAGTCTACATCCTTGTCTGTTACTGGAGAGTAGGTGATGGGATGGTGGTCTTTGTCTGTTGGAGTAGGATTATTTTGGCTGTTTTAAGCAAAACAAAAAAAAGCCCAGAACAGAATATGTTGTGTTCCTCTTTCTGTGCTTTAGAGTTAAAACATGATGTTACATGAATGCATTAAGCTGAGTCTAAGGAAGGGACTGAGCAGGGAAAATAATTTTTCTAATTCAGGACTTGTTATTTTCGTGGCTCAGCAATGCATCACTCTTACTGTGCATGGGCCATTGGAAATTCTAGAGAAAAAGAAAAAAGGAGAGGGGGAAAAAAAAGAAATTGCTCTGGAGTGAGAGCACACCATAAAAACATTGTGCGCTTGATTTCAGTGAACCTGCGTTCTGATGTGGCTGGCTGTGTTCTGTGGTGGCTACATATACATCCAAGGCTTGCTTCTGAGCAAAGGTCTGGTTAGGAAGGATTCACTGTGATCTCATGGACTTGCACCTTCTCCATTGTAAAAGGCTGCAGAAGTATATATATCATTATAGATGTTGCTCGTTGTTGCCAGCTGAAGCATTTCTCTGCTGGTAAACTTTGAATCTGAAAGTGACAACTGCCTGAGACACATCTCTTCACTGTTATGAAAATAGGAAAAAAGGTTGGTTGTGTGAACAATCCAAGAGATTATAAAGTCTGAAGTAGATGGAAAAGCAAAGCTGGTATACTACTGCTGTTAATCAGGAGAGAACGGACTTTTTTTAAAAAATTATTTCTAAAGAAAAGACAAATTTGACCATCAGGACACCTGTTTTTTTTTTTAATGCAAGTATCCCGTTGAGTTCAGTAGGGATTTCATACAAATAGAAATGTGCTGTTGTGGCAAAAATGGCATATTTTTCTACCAGAACAACTCTGCTGATACTTCACTTATGAAAATGGGATATAAATGGCTTTACTGCCAGGGCTACAAGTTTTCCAGCAGAGCTAAAAAAACTTTTCATTTTCATTGCTGCAGAATTAGTGCTCCAAGTTTATCACTGTAAACTCACTCATTTTGAGGACTTAGACACTATAGATATGAACTCCATAAAACTGAAGTTCATGGATTTGAGTTAGTCCTTTTAAAAACAAAAAAAAACCAACAGTTGTCTTACCTAAGAACCAGAGAGGCCTGATACTTCCTCCTGTTTAGCTTTGGAGATTTAGTTCAACAGTCCTTTCTTATCAGTGTTACTTCTGGCTTTATCTGGGTAAAGAATACTTTTATTCTTTGTTGCAACCTGTTAGGAATTGGGTATTGCTTGGTTAAAAAATAGTTTAAAATATGACCTTGCTCCTGTAGTTCCTCCTTTATCTGCCTTATCCTGACTCTAGAGCAGTTCCACATCCTGCTTGTCTTGTAGTTAAGAGAGAGAACCCAGAAAACCACTGTGCATTAGTTCTGCTTAAGGAGAAGGTTGTACTGGCCACTTTCATCAGTCGAAGAGGAGATGCTTATGTTAAAAGCCTGTGTGAGTTGAGGTGGTTTTCTGTGGTGGTGTTGTTATAGGAGATTGTGTCAGGTATATTTGAAGTGTGTTTAGACTGAGAGCTGCGTACCACTTGAAACTGTGCAGTTTGCTGCACTTTCCCATTTGGGGAAGCTCCAGAATCCTGAGATGTGCCCTTCAGTATGCTCACTCTTTAGTGTTGAGCTCCATTCCTCTTGCTTTCCACAAAATTGATGTGTGGCCCTTGGATATGTTTTTACAGTTAGCTTAAGCAGCTGCCAAAGAGAAAACAGTCCCTCATCATTTTCTGGTTCATGGACCATTCTGCTACTATACACAAAGTAGTTGTGATGCAGCAGTATGCTGTAGTAAGACAACTCACTCCAAGTACTGTTACCAATTAACAAGTTGCTCAATTATATTATATGACACCATATCTAGCAATTAATATTTTTTCCCTAAAGCTTCCTCTAGCCTCTGTTATATTTCTGCTTTTCTGTTCTTAATGTGGAAATAAAATGTGATTTGTGTGTTTGTGCCTTGTTTCTTCTTGTTCTCTGGTACTTTTCACTAGAGTAGCTCTTTAAAACAAGTGACCGTCTCTGGTTTCATGTGCAGTGCTTTCTCCAGCCCCTGGTTTCTTTCATTCAAACGTTTTTTTTTTAGGCCATGTGTATCCTAATTTTACTGGACTAAAATTGTTTATTAGACATTAGTCCAAATTAAAGAGGAAGCTGATGTATTTATTTTAGAACTCGTAAACATGATTTAATATAATGATTACTTAGAGCTTATTTCTGCACTCAGCAATACTGAATTATTCTACACATCTGGCCAAATCCTTTCAAGATAGAGCAGAAGAGCAGAGGGTAATTTATATGTTGTTCTGTGGTAAAATCGGATGTTTTTGTCAATTCTTCCTTCCAGGATTTTACAGATCTGTAAATTAAGTGCTATAGATGTTGTTGTTGCCTGGCTGCTTTTGACAAGAAAGTCAGAGTTGATAGACATTGATTCACCACTGGGACCAAAACCATTAATTGAAGCTGTGGTAACTAATCCATTACTCGGCTCTGCTTTGTGGATCCTACCTTAACAGTTGTCACTATTATCAAAAATTTATTCATGCAAATGCACCTAATGTGATCAAAGTAATCAATTTTTCTAGTTTGTAGGTGGCAGACTCAGAATTCTAGAAATGTATCCATGTATCACTGCATTGCCAAAATGAGCTGACTGCTCCCAGGGTGGGGAGTGTGTTTGTGTGTGCTGGGGGGATAGGACACCGAAGAAAACCTGAACATAAAGAGTTATTAATGCTACCAGCTCTAACAGTGATTGGATAGATCTAGTTTATAACCACTCTAAATTGAAGCTGCAGAGGGTTTTTTTGGTTTTTTTTGGTTGTTTTTTTTTTTGGTTGGTTTTTTATTTTTTTGTATTTGCAATTTTGGGCTCGAAAATATGGGGTTTTTTTCATCTATTACTACTTGTGATGGAGGGGAAGAGCATTTACTCAAAAAGTTTGAAGGAGAGGCTTTTAATCTATTTCATATAAACTGCAATGAAACATTACTAATGGAAACCTCATGAATACATGTACTTTTATTAGTTGATATTTGGAGATTGTTCTGAGCATCCCAATAGTAAATCACTTTATCACTTATTGATAGAGCTTTCATTGATGTAAATAAAAAATTTCTGTGCTGTCTTGTTCACAGTGGCCTAATTGGGATTAGCAAATAGCAGTTTCCATCTCCCCAGTTCCTGTATGTGAATAAATATACAATTTTAATGCTACATTAACTGACAAGTGCATGAGATTTTTTCGTTTTCTGCTGCCTTTTCTTAGCCTTAATATACTGAGGTATCGCAAAAGCTTGGGATTTTATAGGATGTTGGAAGCTGTAGGTTTTTTGTCACTTTCAGATTCTTTTAAGTCTGGATCAGTGTAAATGTAACATGCAAAGGTGAAATATTAAGAGGATACTATTACTTGGGGAGGAGGAATGACATGTACCTTGATTTTTCAGAAAAGACTGTAGAGGTAAAACCTACTTGTTAATGTCTTCAGAGGAAATAGTATCTTCTGATTATACCTGGTGTGCGACTCTTTAGTCTCTTTTTTAACACCTCTTCATAAAATAAAATAATTTGCATTAGGGAGCTCTAAGGGAAAATAATCCTGCATTCATCTGTGGAGAATGCTGTTTACAAGAGTTTTGCCTGTGGGAGCTGAGGGTGTGATATTCAGAGAGTCCTGACTCTTGGACTCCAGCTTCTGTGGGTTATGGGGTAAATATTTGTTGAAAATTTTCAGGACATTTTTCTGGTTTTATGACATGACAGAGTTCCATGTAGGTTAACACAGATAAGGTCTGAGCAGTCAGCCCACATTCGATGTTGAGATCCTAAACTGACTGCTTTTGGGAGGCATCAGGGTAGAAATGTTTATTCTTGGTCCTCTTTTCCACTTAATTTGTTGCCTTGCAAATATCCTATAGTTTTAATGAAAGTTCAGTCAAGCTGCTATTAGGGTTTAAAGCATCATTAAGCTTGGGTGAAAGGGTTTTATTTATGGATGAAAGGGAATTAGAGGAGAAAAGCTATAGTCCTTATTATGTAGGTGAACTCTGCATTAAATATATACCCTAAAATTTCATAATTAGTGAAACTTCTCATAATTTCTCCTCATTAAGGGACAGTCCAACACCATTGATATTTTCTCAAATACGATTCTAAAATCATATTACTAGTTTGTTATTCATAATTGGGGTTAGAAAAGTGCCATAAAATATCTAGGCTGGCATAAGGTCCTATTTATGATGTAGGATATCTTGTGTAAGGGCAGGATTTTGATTTAATTTTTTAGCTTAATAATAATTAACATACACAAAATAAACTTACATGTCCTTGGTTAAGACCAACAGGAGTGTTAAATACTAAAATGACAACAGTATGTGCTTAATTTCTCAGCATTCCTTTCAGAATAAATTTCTAATCCTTTTGTACTCTAATTAGCAAAGCAATATTACTTTGCTGAAATGAAGTCACAATTCGCATTTAATTGCCTTCACTATAAAGTCTACATAATTGCCTATCATTGCCTATATATAGGTGTGTGTACAAATGATAGAGCACTAGCTAGAGGAGAGGAAAAGATACCCTCTGTGTGAGGAAGTTATTGAACCATGTTAAACAATTGTGAGAATAACTCTCATTTTCATGACTTCTGCACATGTAACTTTGAGCCGTGAAAGCATTCAGAGAGATTTGTCTGTTTTAATACACCAGCACTGTAACCTTGTTAAGGTCAGTTGCAGAAGACTTTTGCCTTTTTGCTAGCTGCCTTGGAGGGGGATGCTTTTGTTTTCATTTGGCTTTGTCAAGTTACAGAATTTTTTTCTGGTTTAATGTTAGCATCAGGAATGTCATATCTGGTGGATTTATTTTTTTTTTCCCTGAATGACATAAAATATATTGCTTTGAGGTCTCAGATGTTAGTTGGAATGGAAGAAGTATTGCTTTATTAAAATGGTTCAGGGAATTCCAAAGGTTAAACAAATCAGTGTGTTACAGAGATGCTAATAACAGGCCAGTTTAAGAAATTAAGAAATCCTGAAAATGGCATATCTGAGACTTGTTGATGGTAAAATTTTTACCCCGTTTATTTTTAAAATGGGTGTTTAAAGGAGAGCTTTGTAGACCTAGACCTATGCTTGGGGTGTAGTTCTTCTAGTCCCTAGAGAAGCAGCAGGAATGTTTATTTTGGTGAGAGTCTGTGCTGCCCTCCAGAAAGTTCTCTACCTGTGTGCATGCACCTCCACTGGCAATGCCAGAAACTGGCCTCGGTCACACTGTGGGAGCTGGAGCTCTGCCTTCCCAGGGGGAGCGGCTGCCTCATGGGCCCCACTCTGCTGCGTGTTTGCAGCATGTTTGGGTCAGACCTGCTCCAGCCCCAAGGACATCTCCTACTGCTCTGACAGCTAACAGAACTGAGAAGACTTCTCTGATGCAGTGCTGTTAGACTAGCATTCAGATCTTTATGGACAAAATAAAAGGATCTTGACTTTCTGCAGGAATTTGCTATTGCCCTGAGGTCTCCTTTCATGCTTCACACTACCATTTGTTGTCAAAGACATTTTGTAGATGTTTTGTGTATGTGTATATATATATATTTTTATATATATATCTAAAAGAGAATGAATTACAAATATTTTTATGCTTGATCAGAAGGTTAATTTGAAGAAGAAAGTTACAATGAATATGGCTAAAAATATGCTACACAGCTGTTATTTTCATCTAGAATGTTTTTAGGTTAAGTGTTTGCGTTAAAGGAAAGTGGATTAAGAAAGCATTGGTTAATCTACAAGTTGGTAGTTAAAAATGTACAAATACTAGTGTTTGTGTATGTAACAAGCCCTAAGAACATGGTTCTTGTGTAGTTTATCCTAAAGTAATACTAATATAGTCTGTTATACATAGTTTTTATTAACGGGGAAGGGGTTTTTTTCCTCCAATAATTTAACTGTGTACCCAGCTATGTCTGCCTTCATTAATTGTTCCATCAGTGTTAGAAGATTTGTTTAAATCAGTTGTTTTGTGGCATAATTGTCACCCTGAGCTGCAAGCCATGGGCTGAGCAGTATCTAAACAAGTTTCTTGTATAGTAGGCATTTCCCAAGTGCCCAAGTGTTCTTGCTCATCTCAGTGTATCATCAGTGAACTTTGTTTATTTTTGCTCTTCCAGTGGTAGTACCACTTTGCTAACCTTAATTCACAACTTCCCTGTATAAAAAGTATGAACGATTGAGTTTCTGTATTTTAGGTTTGTAATCTTAAACCCTTTTCTCTCTTTCGAGTGACACCGTGGTAATCTAGTGTCTGAATGTGCAAGCTCCCTCCCTTAAAGCCCTCTGCAAAATGAAAGCCTGTTTTATCAGTTCCCCATTAGGGTCCTGTCATTCAGGTTGCTGATACACTTGACTCTGCTGAAGGTTGTGACCATTAAGGCCTTTGCAAGAAGCTCTTTGGAAGAGCTGGTAGGTTTTTCAGTATTAACTTCTGGTGAGAGTATTTTTAATAAGTAGCAGCATACTCACTGAGTAAGTTGAGTATGGGGAAGAAAAACTTCATTAAGTGTTTCTTCTGACTAATATATCACAGAATATGTATATAATATATAATAGAATATAATAGAATCAATGTAATCAGAAAGAAAACACAAGTTTGGGAGGAGGGCAGTTCTAGTAGGGATTTGCCCTTGAAATTCTATTCCTTGACCTGCATTTATGAGAAACGGGTTTGTGGTCCCTCTCCTAAGGAGTTAAGCTATTGCAGTCAGGAACCGTTCTTCTTTGTTAGGGTGGTTGTTCTTGATTTTTAGGCATCCTGTGTGGATTGTATAGTGTATGTGGAAAAAGGGAAAATCAGGGTACTACAGGAGTGTGATTGTAGATTGTGGAATTCCCTAGAGCTAGTATTGTAAAGTTCCTACAGCAATCAAACTTTTGTATGTACACTATGTGTATTAATTTTTTTAATTCACATTGAAACGAAGCAGTTTTCATAAAGCCATTGAAATCAATGTATGAAATTAATTTCTGTAAATAGTGTCTGACTTGCTCTCTTCTTTATTTAATATTTATATTGTGTGTGCAATAAAAACTATTTAGTGCTTTCCAGGAACTTCAGCATCTGGCCTGCTTCCAGCATGTTTTTCTCTAGTCAGTGTTCTGAAATAGGTGGTGATTATATATCTATATAAGTGATTAAACACATTCACATTACAAGTGAAGCTTAACAGAGTTTTTCCTTATGGTCTAGGACAACGTGTTCTTCATCAGTGCTCTTTAATAACTTATCTATTTCTTCTACTCTTCCATTTCATTTCTGTTCAGGACATTTTCTGACTCTGCTGACCACTTTAATCTTCAATCATGCCTGAGGGATTTTGCTTGTCTGCTCCTTTGCCATAGTCCTAAATTAGCTCCATTCACATTTCTTCAGTATATAGCACTGTATTTAATAGGACAATCTCTGTTCTTCTGTTGGATAATTAGTATTCCAAGATAGTATTTTCTGTGACTGGTGATTTCAAGTCAGAACATTTGTTGGCTTGATATTAGTTTTTTCTTCCTTGCTACTAATACATGGCACACTTTGTCAGCAAAGCCAGACTCTGCTTTTCCTGTACTGGCAGATTGTGTGGTAGATAGATAGAAATTTTAGATTCGATTTTCTTCAGTAAAGCTCAAAAAAACAGAATCATGCAATTTCCATATTGATGCCAGGACACTTCCACATTTTATCCAGGCTGGGCAGATGTAACACTTTAAATTTAGCTCAGTAGGGCTGGTTTTGTTTGTTTTGATTTTGCTTTTTTTCCTTCCCAATGAACTCTTCTGAACATCTCATTTAGGAGATCACAATGGTTACTTATCGCTTTAAAAATAAAACTCCACCACAGTAGGTTATTCAGGCATTCTTGTCCTACTTGTCATACCTGCTGACTGCCATTCCTCAGCTCCTGGAAAAAAACTCTGGGTGGCCAAATATGCAAGGACGTGCTTGCTCGCTCAGGTTGGTTGGTGATTTATTGAGCTGCTGTCCTGTACATCTCTTAATTGTAATAAATTTTATTTAATGTTAATATACTTCACCCATAGCTTTCCTTTGCTTACTGTTCCTCTTCTTTCCCATCCCACAATAATGTCATGATCCAATAACTACCAAGAAGACTCTGGAATATTGAAAGGAAAAAAAAAGGTTAATCTGCCTGTATGAAATAAATGTCTGTGGTGTCTACCTGTAGGGAGGTGGCTTTGGAATGCAATATGTCATAGATTCAAAAATTTTCTGTTCAGGTTGGAAATGACCTGGATGAAGAATAGGAAAAGCCCAGTGGATTTTGGTTAAAAATGGGAAGACTGGAAGGGAAGTTTTAGAGGTCTCTAGCAATCTGCTGCAACAGCTGGTTGGGAGAACCAGCAGCTATAGACACTTCTATCTTTCATGGCTCTGTAAAGCTATCATTAACCCACTGCAGTAGCAATGCATCCCACTGAGACTGTGGGTGAGTGCCACAGTGGATTGCACCAGTCATCCCAGTACAAATTAAAACATTGACTGCTTCAAATGAAGCTTCTTCCTGTGGGAAGAGAGCACATATGTTACAGATGGCAAGGCAAGAGCCAGGAGAGGAGAGAAAGGAGGCAGAATAGCAGGAAGGCACATAGAGCCACTGACATATTGTTGTCCTACTACACAGGGCTTCCTATGAGGTCTTTTCAGCCTTTGTAATTCTTTAATCTGCTTCTTAGTGCAATGCTAGCCTTGGAATATTGCTTTACAATGTACACATTACTACGCTTAGCATGACATTTTTCCAGTTTCTGATCTCTTTTTCTTACTACCCTGTCCCTTTTCAGTATCCCTGTGCAATCTGAAGCAATTTATGTGTTCTGCACTCAATTATCTTCCTGTTGAATCATTGGTTTCCCTAATCTTGTCCTTCACTGAAGGCTGTATATTTCCATGGGGTTTTCTTTTTCTGCCCCTCCCCAGGAAAAGAGAATTAGGCTTCAAAAAGTAACAAAAAGTAAGAACTGCATATCCTCATGACTGCTAATCAAATCTGAGTAAAAAAAAAAATCTAAAGTACTTTTTATATATATTCAAGTATTAAAGGTGTGGTTATAAAATAGGATTTTTTTTCTCATTCTACTCAGAGTACACTTTCTGATTAAAAAAAAAAAGTATTAACCTTACAGAATACTTGTGCTTAATTGACACACTTATTTAGTATATGTTTTGGTGATCATGAGTTCTGGTCACAGGTCATTCCCCACTGGGAGTAAAAGAGTTTTCTGGTTTCAATTGTTTAGAAACCTGCTAGAATTTATTTTTTCATAGTGGAACCATCCATGTCCTGGTTTCAGGTTGAGGTTGATTTTTTCCTTCTTCTGGAAAGATTCATAAAAGATGGTATGATTTGTTTTCAAAATTACAGGCATTTGCTGTTTTTTGCCTGTATTGTGTTTCTTCTATTCCTGAAAACCTTTATCTCCTAATTACATTGGAGGAGATGTGGGAAATTTGGTAAGAAGGTCTCGGTTCTATTTGGCACATGCTTTATTGAAAAAAACAAAACATTCTTAATCTGACCAACTTGCAAGCCACTAAAGGTTTCAGTTTTGCTGCACTTCCTAAAATAATCATTGTGGCTGGATATGGGGAGATGAATTTAGAATGCTGTGGCTAAAGGCCAATGTTAACCACTAAAGCAACTTTTAAATACTAGGTTTTGGATCATTACTGAAGATGCTTGTGGTATGAGGACTCCCACAGTTTTTCTTCCAGAGAGTGCCAACAAGGATTTTTTTGAGACAGTGGGTTGTGGTGTCAATTTTTATGCAATGGTACTCTGGAACATACTCTGGAGTATATGGGAGGCCTTGGGCTTTCCCTAACTCCATTTGGAAACAAGTTGTGAAGTAAGTTAGATGTGCAAAAACTTTTTGGTGTTTAGATAGAGATGTTTTTTGAGAAGGGAAATAATTGTAGTCTTTGTTTCTGTAACAGGACCAATGCATGTATGTAAGCAGAATATATAAGAATCTGGATTAGTGATTTCTGGCAAGGATCACATATCTGCTACCAGTTAGCAGCAGCTGATGTCAGTATCAGAAATCCCTTGTTGAAAGGTAGGACAACTGTTTTTTGAAAGTACTTCCAATTTTTTAGCAGCTGCACTTGTACATTCTCTGTGATGGTGCTGGGTAGTTTTGTGGTTTAGTTAGGTTTCATTTCACAGAACATGTGGAGACAGACCCTGCAGGCAAGTTGAAATGCAGGTTTCTCTCAGCACGACCATTTCTCCTATAAGAAAAATTCAAATGGTCAGAACTACCAAATATTTGGTACTTTTAAGTCTTAGACCAAGGGCTAATCCTCATTAGACTGCTCAGACTGTAGATGCATTTGTGCTCTCTCTGTCTTTATTTCCTTGTGTGAAGATTTGCTGGCAGAAATGTACAAACTTAAAGAAAGGTGCAGTAACTATTCTGAGCTGCTCAGTCATGTTCTCCTACTTTTGGAAAGTCCCATTGACTTTTGTAAAGTCCTATGGTCTCCATGTGAGAATGAAGAGCTTTTTAATGCAACAATGAATACTTGTATTTTCAATGTTACTTTCAACTCTAGTCTCTCATTCACAGAGTAAGAGAGAACCAAAACTAGAAAACAAAAGCTAATTAATCTAAGCACACTGGATGCTTGTTAAAATTCACCTGTCCTGGAATGTCTATTTATCATGATTATGACTGAACAACCAAGATAAGAAAGGTGCTGCTTCTTCATTTGATGCAAAATGATGATTTATTACCTTGTTTTTTAGTAATGGTTAAATCTAATAGACGTTTCTGCATGACAAATCATTCATCTTCAGAGTAAAATTAGACATGTTATTCTTTCATGTAGAACATTTCACAGCAATTCATGGAATACAGAAATCTTATATCACGAAACAACTGCCACTGGCTGCGTATATAAATTTAAAGAACACTTGTCCATATTAATTTTTGAATTTTATATAGTCTGCTCATAAAATTATGTAAATATTTTAATTTTACCTAATCAGTTTGCAAACAGCATTTTTCTGCATGCTTGTGTATTCCATGTTACAGATCTAAAAAGCAAAAATCATGATGAATAATTATGTTCTTCCATTCATTGTATGTACATATATAGGAGTAACAAGGTGCACTTATACCACAGGGAGAAGGGCAGTAGAGCATGTACTCAAGGGCATCTGCTACATTGTTAGATTACATGGGCCTTATATACATGCTCGATCTTTAATTAGTGGATTCTATAGATAGTAATAGAACTTCCACCTGAAGAAACTCCTGGAGTGAGTTTCAGTTTAGGAACTCAGCCTGGTACACATTTTGTGATCTGGAGTGCAGTGGAATGAAGATTTGCAAGGCATGTACTTTGACTTCAATAAAATTATGTAAAAAAAAAAAAGTGTTTTGTTTTTTTAGCTTTTGGTTTGTTGTTTGGGGTTTTTTTTAGTTAGTTTTTTGGTTGTTTTGTTTTTTTAAGAGATATTTTAGTATTACAACTAGTAATTTGCTTCCAGACTAGAAAGATAGGTGAAAAGTAGGTGAAGTAGCTCACAGGTACAAACAGTATCTCAGCATAACAAGTAATTACTACTGAAAGCAATCCTTTATGTGCAAGGAAAGGTAAAATAATAATTACTAATAGTTGTTACAGAATCTCTCATGGTTTGGACATAAGTGTGATTTTACTGTTTGCCAGTAACACTGTTGCATCTGTTACAGAGGGGTCTCTACCTGAGACCTGGTGACACACACTGCCTCTGGGGCCAACCTCTTTCTGAATGCCTCATTGCTTTTTCAACAAATGTTTTTGGACAAAATTCTTTCTTCCCAAAGCTCTTTTTTTTTTTTTTCTTCTTATTTTTCTTTCCTATCCAGGATGTAATCTGGTGTTTCATCTTAATTAAACCGTTGTTTCATTTCTTTGCAGATAGAAATATCTTTGTTAGATGAGGTATTGTCATCTGTGGTAGCCTACTTTAAAACTCTGTCCTCTAGCAGAAAAAGCCTGCTCTGTTCCTTACCCCTTGGTATGATGTAGTGCATGTTTCAGTATGAATTGGTTTTTTTCATCCACTGAACTTTGATATTTTATACCACAAAACATACTGATACAGGGGCAGAATACCCAACTTTTGCTATCTGCAGTAGGGAAGATGCTGCTCTACCCTAAGTTCATTCTTTTTAGAATAGTGAAAAATATGGCAGGATGGATATACTCGGCATCACCTGAGAGAGGCTGAACTTTAGTTATGTGTTCTTACTCTCCAATGCATGGAATATGAAGAGAAAACAGCTAGTGCTTCTGGAGCTGTTCTGTGCCTTTTGCAGAGACAGGCAAATTTCCCCGTTTGGTGCATTTCAGGAAGGTGGAATAATGTGGAGATCAACAGATCATTAGAAGTTTGATTGGAAAAAGCTAATGAACAGTTTGAAGGGGTTTACTAGACTCAGTAGATGAGTATTTAGCTGTGTAAATTGCAGGAGGCTATTTGGTCCCAACTTTGCAAATGGTGCAGTCCAAGAAATCTATCTGACTGGGGTTACTGTTGTCAGAGAGTTTGCCAGCATCTCTGGGCACAGTGATCTAACTTTCTAATAAATATGATATTGCTTACCACTAATACCAGGACTTGCATGTTCTAGAATGAGCTATTGTAATTTAAAGCAAATAAAAATAAACAAAATCCAAAACCTTACAGGTTTTTTAAAAAATAACCTGTTGTTTAGTTGTTCTTAATGTTTGCTCTCTAATAGAACACTGCTTGAGAAATACCTTGTTGCCCTCGGCAGTGATTTTTACATGTGATGACTTGAATTCACAGGCAAGATGTAGAAGGCACAGTATGAAGGAAAGAATCTATACTTTGTGACAGATCACTGAGCAAACATGGTACTAGAAGAGATTTGAAAGGCTTTGTGTAATCTCTATGGCAACAATCAAGTGTATGTACTTACCTTCTTTTTGGTCCTTGGATGAGCTGTTGAAGCATTCATTTTGCTTTATAACTTACTCTCCATGGACATTTCTGTTATAACACACATACAGATGTTTTCTGTAGTGGTTTCTTTGTCAGTAGTGGTGGGATGTACACAGTAGTACAGGTCTGTATTTATGTTACTGAAGGTATTTTTGCCTTTTTAACTGAAGGTAATTTCTGTATGTGTCCATAATATTTATACAGCTGTATATAATTGCATTTGGGATGTTTTTTTCAGGACTTGCTGAATTTCTAACCTTGAGTCAGTTCTAGGTATTTTTCAGCACAAACCATACGTAGCAAATGATCTTATACTTTGTACAACTAGGAAAATTTGGAATTCATAGTGTCCTGATAAGTATCCAGTGCAGGACTGTTGAAATCTGCCTGCCCTTCAAAAGAACCATGTTGGCTTTTTGTCAGAGAGCTATGTGGCTACTTTGCAGACAGTTTTCTGAACAAAAATGGGAAAACACTGCAACCTACATTTTACAGATGCTCAGCGTGTGAGACCATGCTCATGCATGTTGACACTTCATTTTCAAACTATGGAGATGAATGCCCCTTGGATTCGCCCATGGGAGGGAAAATTTTATAGTTTCTTGTAAAAGTTATATAGACACCACACTCAGTTATGAACTCCAAAGAAGGAAATGTGTGTTTATTACAGAAACTGGAAGAAAACACAGTAAAGCACAAGGTTTTGTTTTTGACTGTTAGTTGCATCAACAGAAATAAAATAAAATTAAATCTATATTTTGGAGGCTTTGATCAACAAGTTATCAGAGTTGATAAAAGATTTCCAGACAAAAGAAGGTTTCTTGCTTGTCTGTAAAATGAAGTGTTGGGTAATAGTACTGAGAAGTGGTAGCCTGCCTGTCTGTTTCCTACCTGCTTTTGCTAGACTAAAAAAGGATGTGGAGTTCGCAAATGGATTCCAGAGGACCTCCGATTGTTTGTCTTAGCCCTCTCCTTTGCTTTTGAAGGGAAATGCTGTGTGTTTGCCATGCTTATGCAGACTTTCTGATTTTAATTTCAACACTTTTAACACATTTTTACTAAACAGGTGTTACCTGAAATAGAAAGAGAAGCATCACTGCTAGTAGATCAGGGGCATTTCAAGTAGAAATAGTCCCTTAAGTGAAAAACAGGCAACAGAAAGATTAGTCAGAAATTTCTCCAAAACAAAGTAATCCACCAGAATCCTCCCTGTTCTTTAAGAGCCCACCCTACTAATTTACCAAAATATTTTCTCCCTTAAGCAGGCTCTAATCTCTATATTTTAAGGAATTTAGACCCTCTTTCCCTCTCCCTTAGTGCCGTTTGACTTTGAATAATGTTTGCAAACTTTGAAAGGGACAAAGTATCACTTTTCAGAATTTTGATGCATGATGGTCAGTAGACCAATGCCCAAAAAGCATGTATCAAAATCCCAAATATACTGAAGAAAATATACTGAATGTATTGTGTGTGCGCTCATGTAAAAGAATAAACTCTTCTGAAACCCATAGTGTGTCTGGGAGGGGGGGGGGATATGAGGCAGTGGGAGAAAAATCAGGCTAAGCTGTGTCTTAAAGCTGACTTATGTACCTTGATACATGTCAGAAACTAGTCTTAACTTTTATGTGGTGTTTTATCAGAACTCTGAATTTGGTGTTCACAGAGCTCCCTAGCTTGTAGAGGAATTTATCTAAGAGGATTTGCAAGTTGCAATTCATGCCTAAAGCTATGCTTGTTCATCAGTAGACTGTGTGTAGCTCTGTACTTATCATTCTGCAGTTAATTAGCTGTGGTTTTTATAGGTTCAGGAGTTCTTCTGCTGTTTTCATTGCTGTTCCTACTTAAATTTAATAAAATGTTGTAACAAAACTTTAGAGCTAGTAATTTTTTGATAAATGGATGACATTAGTATTTGAAACAGCAATATTAATTTGTATGTTTCCTATTTCCTGAACATTTGGATTAAAACTTTGTCTCACAGTCATTTAATATGCTGAATTTTAGACATTCACAGCTCAATTCTCTCTCCTGACCCTGAGGTTGCCAACATTATATTTTTCCAAATTGAGTTCTGTATGTTTCTAGTTTAATGATACTGTTCCTTGATCTCTGATCTGATGCAGTTTTACAGATTTCATCCACTGATATGCTGTAAAATAGCATTTATTGACATATATTGATGCTGCATACTTCACTTCTAGAGACTTGTCTGTCTTTCCATCTATGCCTTTCTCTCCTCTGTCTTTTTCCTTTGGAATAATTATATTTGGACCTGTTTTCATTCAAGCTGCCAGAAAAGAAGTAAAAGAAAACAGTACTGAAAGGGGCTGAGAAGAAAGTATGGTAGAAAGACAGATATACTCCTTGCCCTTCTGTAAGTCTATTCTTGGAAGTATTGTATCCAGACTGGTGATGCGGGTTACATACACACTTCTCTGAGTCTGACCTTTTCCCTGAAGTCATGTAATACAAACAAGTATTGCTTAGAAAAAAATAGTCCACTCCACTGTGGTACATATACTATCTCTTGGTTATTCTTTTTCCTTCCTTCCACCAGGCAGTGTGACTGAATTGTAAATCCACAGTTGCTCTTATTTTAACTAGAAAACAGATGGGTCTTATGGTGCTGATTAATGTTATACCAAAGGTTCTTTCAGAATTTGGCAGCTGAAATTTTGGGACTTCTAATCTGACCCTTCTGTCAGGTATGTTTAAAATTTGGGTCTGAACAAGTATAGAAGGCTTATTGAAGCAGTACTGATAATAGACCACATTTGGGAAGAATTATTTCTCTCTATGCTATTTTGTATTGTTTGCTCTGGAAACATTATTAAAGGAATGCTTCAGACTTGATTACTCTTCTGTTTGGCTGCTCACCTGACTCATGCATGCAACGTGCCTAGGGAAATCATACACAGTGGTTTGGAAGCTTTGTCAGTGTTTAAAAATATTATTTTGTGAGGAGTATAATTACTAAAATATAAGGCTAAAAGCATTTAAATAAAACTATGCCATTGTTCCTGATTAACATTGGGTTTTTTCCTTACTTTATTGTTCCCAATTCCAGCTAATTTTTTCTTCTTTTTAATCAACGGAGAACTAACCAAAACAGAAAAACTAGTTCAACAGGTCATCAAGAATTTTCACACATTGGTCTACCTGTTGCAAGAATATTCTAAATTGAAAGAAATTATTATGCAAAATTTTAGAAGTGTTGCGTGGTATCCTTCATTTCTAATTTATTAACCAGGCATTGATTGAATATATGACAAGAGTGACTTAGGAGGGTATGGGCAACTGAACTGCACAGCTGAGTACTGCTCACTGAGATGCAGAAACTTAATCTGTGGTGGTAGAGTTGTGCTTTGTTGAAGTCCACTTCAGAAGTAAGTATGCAGCAACAAGTTTAGGACAAAGGATCAGATGTCCAGGTTGAAATTACAGTATTTTCAGCCCTTTGGATTGTAAAAAAAACATTCTGGGCAGATTGTCCCAAGCATTCTCTCAGCATGTTGATAATTCTGGTGTTTGCTTAGGTTTGCAACTTTCATGGCTAAGTACTTTTTGAAGAGAGAGAGGATGCTGAGCATAGCTTATAGAGGCAGACTTAGTTCCTCTCCTTTTTATCTTCATTATTAACCCTTCTCCACTAATTATTCACAAGTGTATTAAAACACACTCATCCAAACCTGGTACATAACCATCAAAAAATGAGACATAAATGAAATTTCTCAAAACTATATATAGTAAGCAAGCAAATAATTTGGTTAACAATATGTCACGGCCGCTGGCAGCCGTAGCAGGCCGCCGGCAGTCAGGATGCTGCTGTGACTTCCACACAAAGTATATGTTGTTTTACCATTTGGCCTTAGAAGCTGTGATGTGGGAGAGCTTTCATTTACTAATCTTAGTTGCTTTCTCATTGATGTTCCATTTAACTGAATTTTTCCTAGTGAGAAAAAAAGGGATAATGGAACATTATGCTTTAGTCTTACAATTTATCTGTGTATGATAAGGGAAGGGGAGCAAGTCCTAAATGCAAATAGCCACGGACCTTGCCTTGAAGGAGACTACTTTTTATTAGATTAATAAGATTCAAAGCAATAAAGTAGAAGGCTTATTGCAATTCTAAGCATTGTTTCTATTCTTATTTTACATTAGTTGGCAAAATGGGCTTTTCCTAATATAGCACCAAGAACCTTGTGGTGGTGTACTCTTTGCCTGGGTGAAGTATTGTCATTGCAAGTGGTCTGGCTGTTTATTTTCCCTCTCTGAGTTGAATAGCATTGCTGAGGATCCCTTTATTTCCATCTTCTCTCCTCTACTACTACTACTTTTAACTGGATCAATGGATGGAAACTTTTAATTTTACGACAGAAGGAACCTCAGAATGGGATCTCATTTTAAGGCTCAGAATAGTGGGGAGACAGTATTTGTGCTGCTTTTTGTGTCCTTTCCTCAGGGTGTTGGAGGTCAGAACTGTCAGACTCATGGTTTAAGGTTGAGTATTATGCAGTGGGGCTGTAGATAGTGGTGTGCAGAGGAACTAGAAGCACTGTGCTGCAAAAGAAATTAATACGTTTGAGAGAACAGGAGTTGTGAGAGTAGGAATGCAATGGGGAACCATTAACAGGTGAAACTCCTGTTAGATCAACTTTGCCTTTGAGTTTCTGGCACACAAAAAGATCAAAAAGAGCAAATGTCTACACTTCTCTGGACTTCCTGAATAAAGTTTAGATTAAAAATACAGTGATGTAGTATTAACATGGTAATTCCTCTCTCTGATGGTCTCTGTTGGGGCTGCAGTTATTTTGCAACTCATGGAATCTGTACTATTGCTGAAGAAATAAAACAATATTTTTTCACTTCTTGTTATGTGGCATATGCTTGATCATGGCATAATCCATTGTCTGAGTCTGTGCAGGTAATGAATAATAATGAAACACTCCTCACAAATTAGCTCAGTGGCTATTTTGTTAAAAAGTCAGTATTAACCTGCATTCAACCTGTGCTGTAACAGGCTGCAAGAAAGGGATTTTGCAGGTCCTTCTGCTTTAATTACACCAAGAATTAAACTGCAGCTCAAAAGAGAGATTCTTATGAAACAGAAAACTCAGGAGTATTATGATTTGCAAGTGTCAATATTGCATCCCCCAACTATGCTAAGGTTTTCTCTTGTGTTTTCCAGAAGTTGTGCCATATGATTTTTTTTCTGATGCGAAATCAAGACAGACAAACACCCAATTTCCATGAATCACAAATTAATTCCTGACACAAACTTAATTAATCATAGTAAATACACCTGAAAAAAATCCCATTGGTCTTGTAACATTTTTATCTTCAGCTCCTTTTACACCAAAGAGTGACTTCAGATTGATAGCCCCATAATTTGATACATTATTATTATTATTATTATTGCCAAGCAGTATTGATTGAAGTATTTGATACTGGAATATTTTGCTAAGGTATGCAACTGTGGATTTCATTTTTATTTTTTAATATTACAAAACAAATAACTATATCCAGACACTGAAACTGCTTGGATTGAATCAGAATTGACTATTACTCTTCTAGTCTTCAAATATATTTTGATAAATGATCTATGTCAGCAAGAGAGACTCCTTAAGGCACTGTCGAAAACAAAACCCAAAGAAACAAAGTAGAAAGTACACAAGTAACAATAAACATCTCACATTTTATATTGCAGACTAAGAAGTCCACCTGGTCTATATCTGGTAATATTTTAGGCTATATTGAGTTCAGTTGGCAGGGTTTGGGGTTTTTTTTGTTTTTTTCTGACCATGGGAGTGCTTTCACAAAACTGGACAAATGCATTCTGTGTATTTACTAACTGGGAGCTCTAGCACAAGGCTTATGTCTAAATGACACAAGATGAGCAGAGCATTTAGCAGAATATTGGTCCTCTGGTTACCAGTCATTTGATCCCTGTATAATACAAGACAGGGACATGAAGGTTCCCTTTTACAAGTCCTTTCTCACTGTCTTGGGCATGCAAAGGTGTGTGCAGGCCTCATCTAGGATATAGTCATGATAGTGCTTCATTCTATTCTTATTAATGCTTGTTGAGCTCTTCTAAGGTCTTCTTTCCCATGTATTAAACATGAATATATATTTTATGAGAAGCTTATTTATCCTACCTGATGAATGCAGAAGTGTTGCTATGTGGGGTCTTCTGCTCTCACAGCTTTGTCTGCTTGGGCCAGCTTCCAGCACAGCAAACATAGCACTCTGCAAACTTTGCATTCATCTGGGAAATGAGTAAATGCACTAATCCAGAAAATGGCAACACTGATCTTTGCAAAAAGTTCTGAGTTCCATGAATGCAAAGCTGTTGCATGTGTAGTTCACATTTTGGTTTTTAGATTTTAAATAGATAGTTGAGTGGGTTTCTGAAAATCATTGAGGTGTTCTCTCTTTTTAGTATTCATTGAAATGTGTTAATCACTGTTCCTCAGGGAACCTTAGTGTGTTTAGACATTTCCTATTCCCTTCCTTCAGGGGTTACAACTATACAATATAATTATATACTTGCTGAATGGCACAAAGTTTCAGTGGGGTAAGACTTTGCTGGCAAGAGTAAGGCTATGTTGTTTACTTACAGAAATTAGACTGTTGACACTCTTAATAGTGTTTAAAGTAGAGATGCCACTGTTCGTGTAGAAATGTTTTCTAATTAATTGGAAGTACACTTGATGAAAGCTAAGTTGATAGGATCATAACCATAAGGCTGGTTTGTTCTACTGATTGGCACATGGTCTGTCTAATTGTTTGTTGATCTGGCATGGCTCACAGATGCATTAAATGTTTCCCACTTGGATTGCCTTGGTTTGCATTGATCTTCCCTAACACATGGGAGGATGAGATGTGAGGGATGTGGTTTAATTAGGCTACAGCTTTATTAATGCAGCTCATCTGGGAGCTCTTCAGCAATAACTTATACAGGTCACGATGTCTTGAGTTCCCGCCAGCTGGTAAAAGTTAGAGTGTGCCTCCCCTGCTTTTGCTGGGCACCTGCTACATCCCCATCATGTGAGGATTAAAGTGCTTGAGGTGTCTTAACGTGGTAGTAAGTGTTACACTATGACCTTATTCCTCCATTTCTAGTTCTTTCTCAAAGTGGAACCAGGTCTCTCTTGATGAGTGACCTGCACTATGCAATTGCTAGAAGGGTCCCCATTATTGACTAGCTTATTTGTCCTGCTCACAGTTTCTGGATTGCTAGTAGTCGATAGCTTTTACCAAGTTCCCTGAGCAGAGGGAATATCCCACTTGCTCTGAAATGGCTCAAATAAGACATGATTATGGTAAGTAATCAGTAGTCACTTATTTTTATTGTTGCTTTTCCTGTCCATAATTTACACATTTTCTGGTTTTTTAACCCTGTAAAGGGCTGACATAATTTCTTCTCTGCAGTATTTCAGACCAGTTTAGAGTCAGTATTGCAGAAAGGGCCCATTTGTACAAGATCTCATACAATATTGTCACCCAGCTATCTAAATCATCTGGCTGTTTCTCACTACTGGAAATTTAAAAAAGGGCAGAACTGGCCACAGTGCAAAACTCTTGGGTCGTTCTTCTGCTTTAACTGCGGTAAAGTGGACTTAGGCCCGTGGGCCCTCTGTACCCAGGCATAACTGCTCAGCGCTGATGCGACCTTGTAAGAAGTCCCCGTGGTTCAGGAGAAAAAGATAAGCAGAAGAAGGCATGTGCAGACAGCAAGTGCTTAGTTTCTCTGGCCTAGAAGAAGCACTCCTAGCTGGGAGGGATCACCAGATTTAAGGGTTTAGATGGAGGTTTAGGCTGATAAATGAGACCCGAAATTGTTATTTATATTACTGATTTGTCTCCCCCATAGAACTCTGTCTTTGGTTGCATTTGGATTTATTGATGATGAGATGGTGTTCCTTGGGATAATTGTGTTGTGGTGCTAACCATGCCATGTGGATTGCTTTGTTTTACCAGCAGAACTTTTAGCATTGCAATGTAGTTATGCATGTCCAGTATAGTTGTAGCATGTAACATGTCCATTTTTTTGCAGTTATTTTTTTGCTTTGAAGAATAACCCAAACATTAAAGAAATTAAGCATGATTTCTGATTGTCCTCTATTTCTTTAGGACTCATGCTCAGTACTGACATACAGGGTGTCAGA
The DNA here is from genome assembly GCA_020745705.1 of Hemiprocne comata. Taxonomy (NCBI): domain Eukaryota; kingdom Metazoa; phylum Chordata; class Aves; order Apodiformes; family Apodidae; genus Hemiprocne; species Hemiprocne comata. The sequence continues at coordinate 8,917,036 of CM036598.1, forward strand.
TCTTTGCTGCTCCCTCCCTGTGGCAAGCAGTCATATTGCAAAACCTGTAATAAATCTTTCCATGCAAGTTTCTGTTCAGCTTGATGGTTATGACCCCTCCTGTAGCATCACAAGTTACTTCCTGGTGCTGAAGTAGTTTGGATTGTTGATCTGGGCAGGAGGGAATGGCTCAAGCTGAAGGTTATAAGGGTTACATACCACTATGGGATGCAGAAGAGTCAGTGATTGCTGAGCACTGCTGCCTGCTTACTGCCCTCATCCTCTGCAGCTGTTCTTGTCATCCCAACAAAGGGAATAATTAAATCCTACTCAGTTTTTCCTGTTAATGCAGATATAGGCCGTAGCCCTGCCCTTGAGGTAAAAAGAGTGCATTTTAGGATCTGTTTTCAATATGTTGTGGCATTCTATTTATCTGCATGCAGAGCAGTATGTACATATTTAATTTCAGGAAGACACTATGTTTTTCACATGCTATTCTAAAGTATTACATATTTCCACTAAGTGCAGCAATTCCTATTTGTTTCATTTCTTGTAGTATGAATACTGTTAGTGGCTGAAATAATTCTTACTGAACTATAAAGCATAACCTTGTATATGAAAAAATATTTAAAAAAAACTTCCATGTTTGTTTCAGAGGCAGGTCTTGTTATGTGAGCATGGGAATCAGTCTGGATGAAAAGTACGCCTGGTATCTGATTACATCTATAAAGCACATGAAAGCTTGTGGAAATAGATGTTTATTTCTTTATAAGCACAAAACCTTTGCCATTCATTTTTTATTTGCCAAAAGCAACAGGGTAGACTGGTTCTAATAATTATGTGCTGTTATTACACAAATGTTTAATAAAACAAATTGGATTACCTAATTATGAAGAGAGTTTAAAAAAGTCTTGCTTCTTGTTCAATGCTTTCGAATTCAATTGTCTCTGTAGCATTGCCTTGATAAAGAATAATTTGCATGTTAACTTGTTTAGTGCAGGGATGCAGCTTGTTGGAGTATGTATGGCTAATTAGGAATCTGAATTGCATGCAGCTCATGCCTTGTTTGTTCTTAGCTGGCCTGTGCTTGCATAAACTGTTAGAAAATGCTACACTAGCAGAATTCCTTTGGAATTAGGTTATAGTTAAATTGCAAATAATTTAGTCTTTTAGCCTTTTTGAGATAAAGAACTTCAGCTGTGAATTTGCTGGCTGACAAGTCTCCCGTTGGAGAGGAGTGAGTTCCCTTTCTGTGATTAATTTAAATTACAGATAAATTAATGCTATGGAAAATAATCATAAGGAAAATCTACACTCTTTTAACCTTGCTTTTGTTCTTTGCTACTTGTATTCTTAAAAGGTTTTGCTTTGTAATAACTTAGAGTGATGAAGCTATGACTGTTAGTGTATATGTTTGCACCGTGTCTAAATATCTCTGGAGTTAATTTTTTCAGAGCACCAATATTATTACCAATTGTGGGGAAACACTGGGACATGATCTCTTACAAAGAATTAACTCTTTTGCTGTATTGCAGTTTTCCCATTTAATGGTGTAACAGTCTAGTGACTGGCTTAGTGCACTAAATAGCAGTATATATTTTACCTTTAAACCTCTTTGCTCCTCTGCGGCCTTTCTTAGCTTTGGGTTTTGGTGGGGTTTTTTGTTTTGCTTTGTTTTTTTTTTTTTTTGTTCTGCTGCAAGTATAGACTAAGTCATTACTAGCTAAAGTAGCAGTGTCCCAGTGTGTTTGATTCTGTTTTGCCTTGCTCTGGGAATCTTTTTTTGTTTTGTTTGTTTTCCATGTATTTGTAAGCATCAGTGCCTCGGGTAACTCTTACAGTCTGTCAAGGATTTTAATTCATTAACTATAAAAAGCAAATAACTTTTTCATTATGAAAGTATCTTGAAGGAAAGCAATTCTGCCTTTCACAGAAAGAGGGATGAGGGGCTAGAGAGAATGTGGAGCCAGACTCTTCTCAGAGATGTGTAGTAAAAGAAGAGATAAAAGAGACGAGTTTCAGCTTAGGCAATTTCCATTAGGTATCAAGAAAAAGCTCTTCACACTGAGGATGGCCAAACACGCGAGCCAAGGGCCCCAGGAGGTGTGCAGCCTCTGCATTCTTAGTGTGTTGGACAAAGACCCTGGCCTTATGCCATTTCAGAGCTCGTCCTTCTCCAAGTGTCCCCTAGAGGTCCCTTCCTGCTGAAGTTAGGATACTTAAGACAGAAGAGGCAACCTCACCTCTATCATGTTATGAGGATATATCACACACACAGATAATCCACTTGAAATGTGTGAAGTTGGAATCAGCCCCATCTGTGCTGCATACAGAGTTCTCTATTGCCTTAGTGCTGCTGTGCAAGACCTCAGGGGAGAGGATTTGATGACAACAGGTTTTTTTGAAACATAGATTGTCTTAGCCAATTTATGGTACTGCCAGTGTATAATCGTAATGTTGAAATGCGAGCAGTCTCCTCTCATTTTGAACTGATGCCTCAGAACTATTAATAGACTTCCAGCTAATCTTTTATTCAATAAGCTAGCCTAGGAGACAATTGTAAGATACAACTAAAACATCTCACAATTAACCTTCATTGTACCACACTGCACACTCCTCTCTATAGTAGCTCATTTAAATTTTTTTCAAAGAAAATATGAGACTTAAAAATGGATTTTCCACTTTAAGCACTGATGTCCTATCTAGAGGTTCGCATTGCTGTGGAGGGGAAAAATGTGAATTTTCTTTTCTTAGCTGACTTTGTGGTGGTTTGGAGGTATTTTTAATTGAAATGGAAATTTTGTTGTCAGAGAGCCTGAAGCATTTGAATTCTCAAGCCTTATTCCTAATAGAAATATTTACAGTGAGGAATATTTTTGAATAGTGGGATTTTTCAAAAGTACCTGAAGAATAATTTTAGAATATTTGCCTTTTAGGATTATAGAATATACCATTTAAAAGGGCACTAAGAATGCTTTTTGTCCATCTCCATTAAATTCCTAGCAAGTCTGTGCTTTTATTGATGGGCTTCTAATGTAAAAATAGTCTTGAGGCTAGCAAATGTAAATGAATGGAAATATACCTTAATCTCTAAGGACTTTGAAGTATTTAACATGTGTGGGAGTGTTTCTATTAAAATTAAGAGCTTTTATACCAATAAGAGCTGTCTTGATGTTGAAAAGTTACCTTGATGTTGAAAGAGATGTTTGCACATCATAAATATTGAAAATACCTGTGTGTTGAAAACATGGATGCTGATTTTTGCAACTGGATAAGTACATGTAGAAACTTGCTCTTATTCTGACCCTATTGGAAAGCAGTGGGGCTTAGTGCAGGCACATTAGCATGCATGAAAGAGATGAAAGAGTCCAGACCCAGATTTTTAGCTGTCTGGAGACCAAGGACAAAAGTCTCATCATTACCTTAAATCTAAAGTGGTAACAAAAATAGAACAAATTGGTTCAGGAGACGGAGGGAGATGTATGTCTGGCTAAGGGACAGAATGAAGGGAATTACAGAAGGGCCCATGAGAACATACTTAAAACAAGCTTGGGAAACTGGAACAGGCATTATTTGCTCTCCAGCTGTACACACTACATGACTGAGCAATTAACTATGATTCACTGACTTGCAGATTTGAAGTAAAGCAGGATATATTTTTTCTAAAAAACAGCAGGATTTTTGAGAGTAGCAGCAGACAGACTGCATGTGTGTAAGCATATTTTAGAAAAATCCATATTTCAGAAAATTGAAGCAATTGTCTTAGCTTAGTGTAGCCTAGCTTTTAGTATACCTAAGTATCTTCTGCTTACATGCCTTGGAATAATCTAATCCAAAATTTAGACTCAGTTAAAAAGGATAAAAACAGTCTAACAGCAACATTTTGGCAGTGTTGTAGCAAAATGTCCTCTCTTAAGGTGGTCTTTGCTTGTCCATGCTGAAAGCTAGACTTGATCTTTACCAGTAAAGTCATCCCCTTGTTTAGACTTTCAGCTTCTTGACAGTCTCAGGTGCTGCTAATGAGGCTCTGTATTGAAAGTCAAACTTTTATCTTTAAAGACTGGGGATTTAATTCAAGCCTAACCCTATGGAAAACTGTCAAGCCTCTCCAGAGCTGTGTGACCGCCGCAGGACAACTGTGTAGCAAGACAGGCAACAAAACCATGTCATGGAAATATGAATAATAAATAAACCTAATATGTTTCAGAGTTAGTAATGTTTTACAGTTGTAATTTGTACTTCCATGTTACAGAGCTCAAGAAGCCATACAGTTGTATTAAATAATGTGAGTTTTCTCCTTTGGAAGGATTTGTAGGAAGAAATTCTTTAATTATTAAAATCAGCTCAGAAGATTTACTCCAAGATTTAATTAGTAATTAAATGTGGCAACTTGGATTCGAATTTCAAATCTAATCTGCAGAAGGTTTTGATAACACAATAAAATTGTTCTTGAAAAATATGTAACTAAAAATGTTATTTTTGCCCTTCATACAATATTTCACAACAGTGTTCCCCTTCATTCAGGTGCTGTTTGTTTATAGTATGGTCTCTGAATAGTAGATATTTATTATGGTGCAATTCTTTTGTACATGTACAGAAAGAATATCTAAAAATGCCAAGAATCTGTTCTTTGCATTTACTCTGCCCCAGGAGAGATCCTACTTTAATCCTGTGTGTCACTGTTTATCCTGCCATTTGCTTATGCTGCAGGTAACTTCTATTACCAAGTTCTACTAAGTTCAGTTCAAATACTTCTTGCTCAGCTCCAATAAAAAGCCATAATCAGCACCTTAAAGTGTGGCCTCAGCTTGTATCTTGAAGTAAATGGGAGGCTGGTGGTGAATGGAGGAGATCCAGATCTCTTCTGTAGCTGATCTGTGGAGTGGGGGTGGTGTAGAAAGGCTGGTTGGTAGTACTGGATGGGAATGGGTGGTAGAGAATTTCCTAGTTTTGGAGAGATGGATAGTTGATATTTCCAGCAGTGCTGAATTCTGAGTGGGAAAATTTATATCAGATAATTCAGCTCTTTCCTAAAATGGTAGCACCTCATTCTGGTATTTTAACTTTCTGGTAAAAAAAAAAAAAGTACGGATGTACAAAATCCAATTGAAAATAGAAACACTTAGGACCTGGGTATGTGAGTATTTGTGGGAGAGGTTTCACAAGGCAGCAGCCAGCTCCAGCTCTGCCATGTCAGGAGGCAACAGGGCAAGAAAGCATAGGCCTGGGACACGGGCTCTGACTGGCATTTAACCAAGAATGTAATGAAGCTGTGTTTGGGGAAAAGATGGATAACATTAGGAAGGGATCTTCCCATTTGTGCAGGTATTTGAGGTCATGATTGGACCTTTTTGCTTGTGATATGAGAATACTTATGTAAGGAGGGAGAGCATGGCTGATCTACCTGAAGTTAAATAGTATGGGTTATCTAGTAAGGAGGCTGGTCCCAAAGGGCTTGGAGAGGAACACTTCCATCTGTATGTTTCCAAGGCCTCTGTTACTACCTGGAAGGCTCCCAAGGGACTGATTTTTTTTTTTTTGTTCCTTTTTTTTGGTAACTCAGCCCAGGAAAGGGAGCGGGCAGGGCAGCTGTTTGTCTGTTGCTGCCAGCTCTTCAGGCTGCATTTCATCTTAAAATCAATGGTAATAATATACCAGCTTTTCAACAAAAAATAATTTTAAAATCCAAAAGGTCTTGTCTCCTGCCTGAAGACTGAGTTTCTTTCCACTGTCTAAGTGTTTTTGTATGGTAAAACTGTTGAAACCTTGTCGAACTATCGAATTAGCACCTGGGCCAAGAAAGGAGTGTAACTGGTGCAACTCATAGGCTGAAGCTCTGGACTGGCCCTGCCAGCAGTCCATTCCAGCTGGTGGTGCAAACAGTTGACACCTTCATTTTTGTGCCTTTTTTCTGCTTTTGAAAGAGATGAATTGCATGTTGGAAGAGATGAGAGGTTAACTTACCACTTGCTGTAAAATTTAAAATCTTTGCAAGGAGCTGTCATAGACCTCACAAGGGATATTTTATTGAGAATAATTAAATATAAAACAGCTCTAAGGAAATAAGTAATGGTTTTGTTGTTAAATTAGTTTTAATCATTTAGTATCCAATATTTACAATGATTTAAAATAGCTAAACTGATTTGGGACCCTAAGATTTGAGTATTTTTAAATGTTCATCTGTCAGACTGGTGTATTAGCCTGAGACTGATTTCAAAGCAATGTGCTGGAACACTTTATTTGCAGTGACTAGATGTGTGCTCTATACATTCTTTCTAGCAGCACACCAGTAGTCTAAACTGCAAAGCTGCACTGCTTTTACCTTCTTCGCAAATACAGCTTTAAAAACTGGACATTTTCTGTTGTATACCTTCTTTATTGGAATGCAATCAGATATTGAGTTGCTTAGGTTTTAAGGAGTGTTGGCAGCAGACATAGATGTAACTTCATGACAGATTAAATATTAGTGTGTAAATGAATACAGAGAAGATGAATGTTGTCATTTAATGTTAGTCACTTTTGTGGTTACCTAAGCTACCAAAAGGCAAGAAAACTTCTTTCCCCAGAAAAGGAAACCCTGGGGTAGTAATGAGATTAAAAACAGTGATCGATGAGCTGGTGCTGCTGGGGTGGAAGATACTGTGCTGCAATGGCTTCCTTGGCATCTGGCAATAGTAGCATTGATGACTGCTCTGTCCTGGGTTTTCAGTTTGCATCAGTGCTTTTGCTTATTGTAGCTCAAAATATTCTTACACGGATTCTTCTGCCATGGTACGCTGTGACAAGAATTTTGCTTCTGAAATTGTTGTGACATGCTAATGAAGCAGAGGAGAGTACAAGTAGATTGAAATACACATATAATGCCTTAATGCAGAAATAAAGTGGATTCAAGGCCATTTTAGAATTTCTGCATAGATGGGTGTATTTCTAAAGGATTCTGTCATGCAGACAAGATGATAAAAGGTGAAGCTGTTTTTAAATAATAAGTATGTATTCTTTTCCAATGCTGCAATAAACACAGTAGGGAGCAATACCATACAGACTATTAGCCTCAGACCTTCCGGAGAAACCTGGCAGCTTGAACAGTAATTTTAAAACAGTAACATGTAGAGGAAATTATAAGGTTAAGTGTCTATTCTTGCTAGTTTTAGGAGGCTTTAGTTATGTTGGCTTGATTAATATTTTGAGGGGATGTATAGTGTCTCTGGGGCTAACTGCTGTTTCCCTTCAAGCTGTAGTTGAGAAGCTTTAATATCCTAGTTGAGTTTCAACCTTGTGTGTTTAGTGTGTGTTAATCCTTCACTTTCCCCTGTGGTTTTGTTACACTACACTAGAAATTCTGGTTGTCTGACAGTTTCCCTCACGATGAAAAAGATAAAAAAAGTCTGAACACTTGTCTTTTTTAGTGGTAAGCCTATATTTGTCCAGTTTGTTTCTGGAGAAACTGGAGCACTTATTTGCATGTGATGAATTAGAAGAAGAATTGAAGAATTGGAATAATAGAAATTAGTGGAAACATGTTATAAATTGTGCTATTTGGAGATTCCTGAGAAAGCATGATCTGATGCCACAAGAAATTTGGAGTCCAAATGGACAGAATCGAGGGGAGAGTCATAGAAATAATCAGAAGTCTGGAAAAAAATAATTGACAAAGAAACACTGAGAGTCACAGTTCTATCCCCTCATTCTGCTCTTTCTAGCTTTTGTAAATGTGCCAAAGTGGTTACACAGAGAAGGGATACGTTTCTGTCTCCCTTCTTCAGACACAGGAGATAAAGTAGGCTTAACTGTGGTGCACTAGGAAAAATTCCCTGAGATAGAGTGGAGCCCTTGCCTGTCTGGAAGTTTTGAAGACTTTAGTTAGACAAGGATGTATCAGGGATGCACCAGACTTGATGCTGCTGTGCTAGTCACTGCCTTCTGGTCACTCACGTTCAAAACAAATGAATGAAAACTGTAAGGGGGTGGGAAAGGGCTGTCAGGCACGTTGGGCATGGTGATGAAAACTGGACAGTCTAGAGCTAGCGATGGCAGGCTGGTTACCACCACAGGGATATGTTGCCCAAGGCATGCCTCCTGCTTGCATATTCCTTGGGGAAGAAGACATAGGTGGGAAAAATGCCCAAAGTGCCCTTGTTGGGCTGGCTGGAGGTTTGGGCTGCTGTGGAAATCAGGAGATACAAAACTTTAAACAATATCTGGGGTTTTAAATTAAGGTCACTACTTAGCCTCACTCTTTAAACAGTACTGCAGTAGTATTGTGGGTTTTTTTTATTTTGGTGTTTTGTTTTTTGGTTTTTTTTTTGTGGGGGGGGTTTAATACATACAGAAATTCCTCACTTTCAACCAAATCTTTTGTTTGCTTGGGTAATCTTTTTTTCTTTCCTGAAATGTGGGACTGTAGAACCAGAATGCAAACATTGCTTTGTTTGTAATGGTAAAACATGAAAATTTCTCTAGTATGCCTTTAACTAGAGTCAACTTTTAAAGGCCCCAGCCTGCTCTTTCTGATTTTGCACAATGGAATTCACTTTATAGAATAGTTGAGTGGGTTTTGGTGGTTTGTTGTTTGGGGTTTTTTTATTATTATTAATTTATTGATGTTTTGGTTTGTTTCTTGCTTACTTCTCCTGGGCAGTAAATTGATCCTAGTGCCTTATATGCTGAAATGCAGAAAAGGGGTTGGGGGCTAGAAATCCTTTTTAGTTAAAAGATGTGAAAATACTGTAACCTGTGAAAGACAGAGCAATAAAAGCTGATATTTACATCAGCAACAGCAGCACAGAAGTATTTTGTTATATACTAGCATTTATTCTTGCCCATCGATGTCTGTGTTGTAAAATCATGTAAGAATTCATCAACTTGCTTTCTGTCAGCTTGATTTGCTACTTTTTAACCTGAGCTGTGTGGTTGAAATTGTAGTGCTTGAATTACAGCCTCAAAGACTGCAGACTAAATCATAGGCATTTTCTGAAATGTATGAGAAAAGCATTGCATATTTTTCATACAGCTTAATTGTTTTAAACTTGGGTAATTCAAAGCTATGTTTATTTTCTCTGGTGAAAGTCTAAAATGCAGTGTGTTCAGGTTGGGGTTTTTTGTGATGGTGGTGTTGATTACCTTTAAATATGGAAACAAACCCAGTGCCAAAATACTCTTTTTAAGTGTAGTTGTGTGTGTGTGGTAAAAATGCTTTCCATAGTAGATGTTTATTATAAATCAAGGATTTGAGGCAGAATTTGCCCAATTCTTCCTATTTCTTCTACTAAGGGAAAAATTACTAAGAATTAAATTAAAATGCTCAAGAAAAAAACAAGGGGGGAAAAGAAGCCAAAAAGGTGCTTAATTATTGCAGCCCATTATCATCTTAGATTTTTAAATTGAGACTGTCAAATATTTTCTTAGCAGTGCCAATGTGTTGGGATTTTTTTTTTTTCTGAAGTGGGACACATTGATTTAATGTGAACTTATGGAGTAATGAAAAAAAGGCAAGCTTTCATATATTGATTAACATGAAGATATTAATATGTATTGAGTAGTTACTTTGTTTACTATCTTTGTGAAGTGAATGTGATTTGCCTGTTCAATAATTCACCAAACCAATGATGCATGTTGATGGGAAATGTATGAGGTTCCCTTAGACCATTTATCATCAGGAGAGAAAAGAATAAGCATTCAGTGAATAAATAGTAACAAATTCATGACAGCATCCAGACAGCTGCTGTTGGGCTTCTGGTCTTCTCTAAATGTAAGAAAGTATTGTAAGCAAGCATTCTTCTCATTCATAATTATTCATGTAAGTACAAATTAGTTGCAATAAGTATCTGCTGTAAAACTGACTATAAATATTGCCAAATAATGGAACAAATCTTTCAGAAAGCAAAGCTCTGAACTGGAACCAAAGCTAGCCTAATTTTTTTTGTCAGATGTTGGTCTTGCTTACAGTAGTGAGAGCTACTGAACCACTGAAGTTGATGAAGTTAATATGAGGCTGACTAGTATCAGAAATTAGTTATGCAAATTTAGCTGGTAATATTATTTTAGTCTTTATTTTAAGCCAGTCATTGATAAGGAAACAGTTGAGCTTTGCTCGAGATCTTTTAGGCAAATGATTCTCAAGCAAAAAAATAGAACATTAAATGAACGCTTCAACAAAATGCCCAACTTTCCCAAGGTTTTGGAAACTAATAGAATGTTTTTGTTAACTGGAGTGACTCTTGACAACTGCCTATATTGTTTTTTATTTCTAAGTCTTTTGAACTTTTGGTTTTCACAGCATCGTGTTAGTCTTCTCCTCAGGGGAGTTTAAGTCTGGTTGTAATGGTGTTTCTTGTTGTGGGGTTGATTCAGATTGTCCTAGGCACTTCTTTCATAGGCAAGTGAAGAGACCACAAGTCAAATCAACCTCTTGTGAATGTGAATGGTTTAATTAAAATCCCAAACTAACGAACCAAAAACCCTGCAAAAACAAACACTTCAATTATACCCTGTCCTGGTGCTCTTGTTGATGCTGTCCATTAAATTTGCTGCTTACATCAAGGGTGAAGTATGGGTCTGGAAAACTTGCTATGCAAGAATAGCAGACTCTTGTAGTTACTTTCAGGTAACGTGCTTTTTCTAGACTCCTGTCTTACTAAGACAATGATCTGTCATAAAGTCATAATTTTCCTCTTTTGAATGTTGTTTCTTGAGTATATTTTGTCTGTTTGCATGGATACACACCTATACATTGACATGACAAGTACCTGTCCTGTTCCGAAGACCACAAAAGTCATTGGGAATATTCTTGTATTGCAAATGTTCAGTGCTGATGAAAAGGAATAAGGTAAGGAGGGATAATTACTTTAGGTGGTGCTGGCCAGGCTGAGTAGTGATGCCTTTGATTCTTGAAGTTTGAGTGTCAAAATGTCTGAATGCAGGCCAAGACTGCACAAAGCTGGGAAAGCAAGGATGTAAAGTATCGGTGTGGAAATAGAAAAGCTAATCTTATAGAAGACTTGGCTAAAACCCATTTCTGCACGATGAGAGCAAGCAGGTTGAAATGCACTGTGCAGCACTCTTCCTGTCTGCCAAGTCATTTCAATTTCTCTCCAAGACTTGATTTCTTTGAATTAGTATTACAGATGTAAGGTTAGGTTGTTTGGTTTTTTTTTATTCTTGTGGGTTCTTCAATAGCACAAACCCATTTCTAAATTAAATGTCTAGGATTGATGATTAAGGTATTTTAGGTTTTGTTTTTGCATGCTTTCCAGTTTTTAGCTTTTTAGTGTTTGCCTTAAAGGCATCTTTAGAAAGCCTGCTGCGCTTTCTATAATAGAAAAGGTTATTGCATTGAAGATGATGTCTGGTAGTGTTTAATTGCTGCAGAATCTTGAGCAGATTTTCTGATAAAACTCTCATACTTTATATCTGAGCTTCCTGCATCAGATGTCTGCTTTGTCAGGTCTCAGTAGGCTCATCTTAGCTTCTCTGACAACCAGCAAATGAACAGAGAAATGAGGCTTAAGTCAGAAATCTGGAGCAAGTTGCACCATGAACTGAACACAAGCCTGGGTTCAGCTGAGGGCTGAATTGTTTCCTGACATAATTTCCAGGTAAACATATAATACAAGGCTGGAAGAAGCCTGCCTGAACTCAGGAGCAATTACCTGGTGTTGTCTTTAACAGGTACTTACCCAGTGTCTCAAAAACTTGTAACCTTGAAACCTCCCAGCCCATCTATTCCTATGCTTACTTGAAGCTTTATTATGCAGAACATAACTCATCTTTGCGTTTGTTTCATTTTCCTTTCCCAGTAGTGGTATTAGAAAACAGTTTTCTTCCCTTTTCTCTGCACCAATCCTTTATGTATTTGAAGAATAATACACGTGTCCTCTCTGCGTTCAGCATTTTCCCTCTTTCCTTTGATTCATGCTTTCAGCTTGCTCATCTTATTGCTTGCTTCTGGATTTTTTTTTAGCTGGTTTCTGTCTTTAGCCTTTTTCCAGAAACTGAACTTTGAGCTGATTGGTTCCTCCTTTTGTTGAACATGACTTCTACAGGTAATTGGGACACCAGTGTCACTACAGGACAGGGATGTTTCTGACCCTTTGAGTTACTTGTGTTGTGAACATTATTTCTGTCTTAGTGTGGGTGTAAATGGATTAATCTGTTACTAATTTCAAATTTCTGAAGTTTTCACCAGTTTGTTTTTGGTTTGTTGTTTTTTTGGTTTTAAATAATAATCTCTATATATTAATCAAATGCAAATTAGTGAAAAACCAAGAGCTAAAATTTGATATGCTTATTGCTAATAAGATAACCCTTTTGCAAATTATTTCTTTTAAACTACAGTGGGAGATTTTATGATAAAACTTCCACCAAGAAACTCTATGACATGAAAGTCCAATTATTTTGAAGTTGTAATTGAAAAAAAAATCTTTCTTTAAATGCCCAGAACAGCACTTTTGTTTTGTGTCTCTATTAGTTTTTTGGCATTATAAAAAAACAGTGGAAAAACTTCTCAGATATTCACTCATTGGCTTAACAAGGTCAGAGCATAGTGTATAGTCAAAGCCAAATTCTGTTTCAGTGCAGGCTGCAGCTGAAATTTATGGGTGCATTATGTAGAACTTAGTGACAGAAATGTAGGAGATAACCTCTTTCTGTTAACAACATTGCATTTACTCCGCACCCGTAAATTGGTACCTTGCCTTTTAATAATGCTCAGACTTGTAGCTGCTGCTTCTTGGAGAGGTTCTCTGAGAGAAAACTACGTGTGGGTCAGTTGGACTACCAAAAGAAACATGTTGACGGATGTCATTCATATTCACCAACACTTTCTGGAAACCTAAGAGTGCACAAGTCTTCCTTGAAATGGTACACAGCATAGACAGTCTTTTGGCAATGATACAATGAGATATTAAAGGGAATTATTGTACCTCAGGTGTGGAAATTTATGGTATCCCTTTGTACAGGCAATCTAAATGTTAATTGGTAACTATAACAGTTTCCATTTTTAAGATCTTCAAGCTTTACTTGCTTTGTGGTTTTAGTTACTTTGGTTTATGATTAAATATCCTGAATGTGAAGTTCCACAGTATCTTAGTCTCTTCAAGCACAAAAGCAATAAACTTGTCAAAGCATCCACTAAACCCAGTGCAAACACACAGCATAACATTATCCATCATTTGTAATACCTGAAAATAGCTATTTGTCCAAAGCTTCCAGGTGCACTAATTTTAAGACCCAAACTAAATGCCACAAGTCTGGAGCCTTTTAGATTATTTTTCTCCTTCACACCTTCATCTCTTAATTGCTCTTAGTTTCTTTCAAATTGCCTCTGCAGGACATAATTACAGCCTCTCAAGTATGATACAGCCTCTGAGCCTCTCATGTTGGAGACAATGACTGGTCCCAGACCAGCAGTTAGAGCCAGTCTGTGTGACATTACAGTCTAGTTACAGAGACAGCCTGAGAGGCCTTAGGGTGATGCAGCGTTGTATTTCAGGGGAAGGCAGGAGAACAGATGAATTGGAGATGAACAGGGCAAGGCAAGGATGTTAAGGGTAGTAAGTCAATTAGTAATAAATGTTTGAAGGGCCCTTTTTTTTTTTTTTTCAAATCCCATATTAAAATCAGGTCAGCTTGCATTTCCCAGAGAATAGGATGATGCAGTATTTGAGATATTAAATGAGAACATCATAAGCATTTTGCTAGCAAAGAAAGAAGAGAGAGACTTTCTCAGAGGTGTTACAGAAGTTAGATATAGTGGAGGTGTGAGGGGCATGGAAAGTTGCTTGTGTCAGAGGCTGGAATGTCAGAGAGCTGATGATGATCTTGGGAAGCCAGACAAGAATCTGCTGAATGAGGGAGATAGCAAAGATAGAGTAAACATGTTTAGGCTTAGTAATAGCTTATACTGAGTGAAGAGGAAGATTAATTACTTAAATTTGGAATGAGAATGGTGTGAGATTGGGAGGGACTGTAGAAGGAGATGTAGAAGCCAGTTTTGGCAAGTTGCTTTGGGAAGGAATTGGAGGTAAGGTCAAAAGGTGCTTAAAATCTAAGTGAAGAGTTTGACTCCTTTATGCTAATTGTCTTAGTGACAGGAGAATCTTTCATTAACTGCAGAACTATTACCAATCCATGAGTGTTGTCCCAGAGTTGATAACCAGCAGCACAGCAGTGATCAGTGAGCTGGCAGACCTACCCTGCCTTTGCTGGCTTTGTGACATTGGTTGTTGGGGGCCTGTTGATTTCTTACCATGCCACTATTCGATCTCTGGCCATTAGAGAAAACTGTAACTGATTGTGTCACTCCACACTCATGTCCATCTCCTCTCTGTTCTGTCGAGCACAAGCTCTCTCTCAGGAATGTGTTCTCACATAAATGGTGCTGTGTACAGGCAGCAGTTACTGTCCCCAGGACTGAGCCCAGGTGCGTGCTGTGCTGTGGCATGGGTATCTCCATGCCTGGAAGTAATCCAATTTCTTTAGCTGAGTTGTCAGCAGCTGGAAGAGATGGGGGAATGCAATGAGAGGTCAGCATCAGAGAGCCAGCATGAGAAACTGGTGGGACCTTCTGCAGGAAAACTCGAGTTGCAGGTTTCTCTTTGTAAATCCTAAAAAATCTTTTTCATGGAGTTGCCCAGTGTTTTTGAAGAGTGGCAGTGAGTGCCATCTCCCAGGGAGAAGCCTCTTTCATAGATATAAAATTCAGTCAATCTCAAGCAATAAAACCATAGAAAAACTTCATCAGTGTGCCAGCTTTCATAACTCCAGTTTGTTGGGGTTTTTTAAGCAATGCACTGTCCAATTACAGGCGTGTGTCCCCACTTAAACTAAAATTAAAAGTTTTGGGGTTTTCTATTAAGTTTAAGCACTGCAAAGCTCTGTGTGCAAGATAGGTGGCTGCATGCAGTTTGAGGATAAGTGTGTTTCCCTGAGTGGCTATTTCAGTAACTATTTATGTATAAGGGATGTCTAAACAGAGAGAGAAGGCAGATAGTTGACTAGAATTAATTACTTGAGGACTCAGAAACTATCTAATTTAAATTCATGTCACTGAAACAAAAAGAAACATAAACCAGAGCCTGACGTGATATTATTTATGTCAAATTTCATCTGGAGTCTGGACTTGGAATACAAGCTATTACAGCTGACTCGCTGCTTCCAAGGGGGGATGCAAAATCTTATCAGTTGTTAGGATCCTTGAAACGTTTCATTAACAATTTATTTTTTTTCCGTAAGTGTCATCTCTTTCCAGTTTAGATTTTGTGAAAACTAGATTGAGAGTTTCCAGAACTAACTTAGTGGAAGATTTTTCCTGACTTGGAGCAAAAAGGATTATAAACCCATAGCCATTATGGAGGTGAAGACTTTCTGGTGGAGCCACAGATGGTTCAGTTTTGGGAGATGGGTGAACTAAGTAGGAAGGGAGAGGAGGACAAGGTCTCGCTTTTGAAATTTTATCCTAGATCTGGGAAATGAATTCAGTCATAGTTCCTGACAAGTCAACATTTTCTGAAAATTGAGTATCAGTTCAGTGTGAGGTTCTAGGTGGCACGTTCAAGGTAAAATTGTTGCTGTTACAGAATAAATTCTCTTTCCTCTGTTTGTTTGTTTGCTGTAGTACAAGTCAAATTTGCACAAAAATTGGATCTTCTGTTTCTTTATACTTCAGTTAATCCTCAGCATAATGTTTATAATATTTGTGTCAAGTGGTTGCTGTGGAAATTAGCATATGGTAGTTCAGAAAGAGTATATGGACTCCAAAAACACCTAGACAGGATCATTTTTATTTTTTTATGTAAATGTTTGTGTTAATCAAAATTGAGGAAAGGAAAAGGGAGACTGAACACACTCCATTTTTAAATTTATTTTTTTGCTTTCTAAAAGTGGGAGTGTTTCCATTGGGGTATCTTCTGTTCTTTAGGCTGTGAACATGAGTGAATATAACCTGTGTAGTCGTCATATTCAGAGACATGTTTTAGTTTCCTTTCTACCTGTTTGCATCACATTTTCTTTTCTCTTTTTATGCAAATAGGAATGGGAAAAGCGTTTAGCATTCAGTATTCACCGTGTGAGTATCTTGACTTCAGTCCCAGAGCACTCTTCATAGATGTAACTTCTAAAACTAGGAGTGGTATCACATACTGGATTGAATCTGAGACAGTCAAGTAATAATGTTTTAAATTGAAGTCAGTTGCTGCTGTTTTGATATAAAGTAGTTTCTGTATGAATGGTAACTTTGTTCAGTGCCCTGTCTGTTCTCTTTGCATTATATTTTGCATGTATGAAAGTATAGGGTTCTAATGATATAGCAGTTATACCACAAATAAATAATTATAAATAAATATGCACTGACCAGACATGGTTTGCATTTAATTGCTCTTCAGAAAGGGTAATTGCATATTAAAAACACACATTTATATGGCCTGCAGAAGCATTTATGAATGCCTTCTGCTTGCTTTCAGCTTAGCCACAGAATGGACACCTATTTTCTTCCAGTCTTAGAAGTTTTAAATCTGTAACTTAAATATGAGCATCATTTTATATCCACCTGTTCATTGGTTCCCAAAAATTTAATGCCAAATTGTTTAAAATGGATCCTTGGAGAAATTTAGAATTTTTAAGGCAAGCTTATACAGAATAATCATGAGTTGTACACATTTTCTAAATACTCAACTGTTCATGCTGCACTTCTGCATCTATATGTTCTGTGGAGAATTTTTTGTGTGGTTGTCTTGATCCTTCAGGTAGATTTGAGGTGTTACGAAAAATGTATGGTGATCTTGTGACTGTTCTCAGATGCTAGTGGTACCTTTTCTCTTCTGACATATCAGCTACTCTCCTTCTTTGGACTTGAGGACTGGATAAGGGTTTTGTAGTTTGTCTACAATGCTAATGAAGCCTGGTTTTTGCCAGGTCATTTTAAGAAACCACAGGAAATGATACCACCCTGAGGGCAGAATTTTTTTCTGATGTTTGTTGTTGTTGCTTACATTTGCTACTTAGGGCATGCATCTTTATAGCAGTTAGAGGAACTCAGTCAAAGCCTATTACCTCCTACTTTTTTGTGAAACATCTGCACAGAGCACTGATTAGGGACATGACAGTAACTGTTTTAAAAGAAGAGCCGGGGGGAGAAGGTGTGGTGTGTATCCAAGAAATCATCTAAAGAAAGGTCTGGAGAAGAAATACTTCAAAATGATCTCATCATGCAGGCCTCCCTGTTTTTTGGGTTATGGTTTTGGTTTTTTTGGTGGGAAGTGAAAGAGAAGCCAATACTTTCATATGTTGTCAAGGTTCACAAAACCAGACTTCCAGTAGAGTATATTTGACTTCAATCAGAAGTTGCAGTGTTTGTAGGCTGTAAATTGCAGAAGTAATCTTTGAACTGCCTTCAGAGGTTCTGAGTCAAAGAGGCAGACCATCTACAGGGATACTTTTGTCTGCTACAGAGAGGGCAAAACAGTGTCTGAAAGTACCTAGAAAAACATTTCAGACACAGATGTATTGTCAATTTGGAACAGAACTTGTCATTTTGGCTGGGGACTTGCATTATTTAAAAGGGGGAAGGAATGACATTTCATATTTCCAGCTTTAGCCTTGTGCAATTTCGAATGGCAAAGTTATCAGCCCCTCGAAAAGTGCTTTTTATAATAGTAATACCTACAGACCTTAAACTATACTGACACTGCTGAGCTATGCAGTAATAACATAACATGTAGGGCTGTCAGACTTAATGCCACTAAACTGTATCTGGATGGTAAAGACGATGGATGAATGTCCTGGTTGGCAGGAACAGGTCTTCAGTCCAAAAGACCATAAGCCCCCCAAAATAACTGCAGGCAGACTAAGGGGACCTTCAATAAGCTAAGCCATGGGACCTTTCTCATTGGGGCTTGTCAAAACTAAAAACAATTACAGAAATACAGTACTGAAATACAAACCAGCTGGGATACCTTGTGCCCTACTGCAGCAAGCAAAAATCTGCAGGATTCAGAGATGCAGTGGAATTTTTTCAGCCTTGGGTTTCCTGGCCCAGTAGAAAGAACTTTGAGGAGGCCTCAAGGTACAGGTGGTCTACTGACCAAAGCATCAATACAGCTGCATCTTGCTTTTCAAAGTGGCTGAATGCTGAGGCTTACTGCACAAAGCAGAGATGTCTGTGGGAAAACAAAACCCAGAGTTTAAATCTCATGCCTATCTCACTTGTCAGTTAACATGAGGATGTAACTTCAGTGTGGAGTGGGGACCTCTGTGTATCAGGTGCAGAGAAGCTGGCACATGTGTAGCTGATGGAGGCTGTGCAGTGTTTTAGCAGCATATAATGAATTGCTTAACCACGTGAGTAGCAGCCTCAGCTAGAGGTGATCATTCCAGGGAAGTGTGTTTCAAAAACTGCATCATAGAAAATGATAAATACTTCCTGCAGGATTTACAAGAACATCTGTAATAGTAACAATGTTGAACATATTAATATTTTATTAAAATAGTTTCCTCATTTTTCTGCATATTATTCAGAAAAGTTTAATACCTTTTTTCTTTCTTTCTTTTATTTTATTGGAGACAGGATTAGCCACTGTTGAGGCAGTCCAGAAAAAAATGTATATGTTCAGGAAAAACATTTCATATATAAATAGAGTATTGCTTTCCTCTCTATTGCTAATATGTCTATATGCATATTCATTCTAAGGAGAACAATTAAAAGAAAAAGGTGAACCAGGTTTTACAGCCTTTTAAAGAAGACCTTGTATGTCCTTACATAAGCCATGTACCTGATCTCTCTTGTGCTTCTAAATCCAGTAAGTACAAGTAGAAAAAGCAGTATGTTGTTTTTGTCATAGTGCCTGGACAAGCAAATGGCCTACATGACCAGCACTTAATGTGGGAGAAGTCACAGTTACAAAGATAGTTTTATGTCATCTTTGCAGTACATATGGGAGAAATATACACCTGATATATGGTTACTCATTGCTCCATGTTTTAAATGTTTAGTCAGATTCCATAATGGTACCCTTTATGAATCCAGTATGTTTCAGTCTGTTTCCTTTTCAAAATTCTGTGTGCCCCCTGAGATGGTGTGAATCACGGTAGAGATTCTTTTAATACTCATCTGCATATAAACCATGATCCCAATAGTAAGCTGTGCACCTTCTACTCTTTTTAGAGCTCATTCTTGCCCTAGAAGAACTAATGAACCAAAACAAATATAGTAACTGACTCTACTGATGCTCTCCAGCTACAAAGAGACTGGTGGTTTACCTTTAGCAGGCATAGAGGTTGCATCTAGTGTCAGCCTTTCCATATATTTTTTTTACTCTTTGTCAGTAATTCCTTGATGGCATGATGAAAATAGCTGTGCTTTAGGAGTCTGGCAGTACATGGCTTATGTTAATGATATTACTGAACCTAAACACAGGTCATGGCAGGGTTGGATTCAGAAAGGAGGTTGTGTGTAAGGGAAAAAGAGGTCCATGTTTGCATTGAAGTTTGATGAAAATTAGTGGCCTTTTTGGAAAGCTTTTGTGTAAGTTGTGTTTTGCAATTTTCTTCAGTGAATAAATATATCACAAAGATGTTTAGCATATGTGCCTTCCTGTAGGTTGAACAAATTCTGTTCTCTGTCTACTCAGAGCATGACTCTTTTTTTAATTTGTATTTTCAAAGGCTGTAATCCTTAAAAACGGTGAATATACTGTTTTTTCTACATTCATTAGAATACTGTCAGGTCCAAATCTAGTTTCACCTTTTTTACATTGATACATTATTTTTTCTATTTAAATTTGACATGATTGACTGAGAGGCGACATTGAAGCCCCTCTCTCTTCCAGTTTCCCTAAAAATAAGAGAATTAGCTGCTGAAGATTTCTCCTAGTATACAGAGACCTCTTAATTCCACTGGCAATGCATAATGATGGAAGTAAAATGCTATAGCCAGTGAATCCTTGTTGTAGATAAAAATAGATTGAGAAATTTTTTTTTTTGTTTTCAAACAGAAGAACCTGCTTCTGAAAAGACTTCCTTCTAAATCCTAGAAACTTAGCTTTGCCAGAAGTGTCAAGACTGGCTGGAGGTTGTGTATAGGACACGGCTTCCACAAATTTGACTTCTTGCTTTTAATAAGCAAAGCTGCATCAATAAGGATCTCCAAATGAGTGCTCAGAGATCCATGGCACTGCTAATGCTTTGTGAAAATGAAGTAGACTGTTCTAAACAGATTACAGGTGTTCATCCAGAGTGGTGTCAAACTTGGTTATTGAGGGATAATGAGCTTCCCAATGTAAATGACAGTGGCACAGGGAACACACTTTCCATTTTAATTACAGACAGCATGTAAAGCTCTATGCCTGCAAAAAAATTAAGCTGGCTATTGTGGTTGAGATTTCTCAAAGCCAAAGTTCACCAGTGCAATAACTGTCATGTCTTTGTCAATAAATACTGAATAATTTGTGTGTCACCCTGAAAAATCATTTAATTCATAAATGGAAATTTGTGTTTGCTTCAGATGTAACCAGAGAGAACAATGATTAGTCCACTGAAAAGGAAAACGGGGACTGTGGTCCTCGTATTAGTAAAGATCACTTACCTGAGATAAACAATCCGGCTTGAAGTAAGGAAAAAGAAAGAATATGTACATAATACAGATTACAGCAGTAAAACAGGATCAATTACTCATGCTCCAGGGAACAGAGAACAGTGCAAGCATATTTCCAACACATGCAGATGAGAGGATGCCTAATAGCAAGCCAAAAATACCTATAAATGTTCGCCAGCAGTCTTTAATCAACACCATGGATGACATCAACCATTCAATAGGAAGTTAATTTTTCAATATATGACTCTCTATCTCTCTCTCTGCTTTCTGGGCAAACATGTTATGAACAGCATCATAAAGATCATTTTAAGGCCACCAGAACCTCAGAGTGGGGGATTACAGTAGAATACAATTCCACCTCTCTCTTTGTTCTCTGTGAAAGATGAAGAACATGAAATTTTTGAGACGCCTGTGTACCTTTCATGTGCTTCTGTTCAAAATACACCAGTGCCTCCATCTCTGCAGGTGTCAAATTAGCTTTTGCTTTTGAGTTGGCTCTAAAATAATTTCAGAAATTACATCCTTCTAAGCTTTCTTTCTCATATTTCCTCTGCTCCTACCTTAGGAACTTGAAATAGCAGAAAGATGTGTAAAAGATGTAGAAAACTTCTCTCTTTGGTGGTTTCCAATGTATAATTTTGACTCAGTGAAAATTACTACAGTCTCTAACTTTATTGGTAGCTGTAAAAGCAATCACATGAGCTAAAAGCAACAACCATTAACCATTAAGAAACTATAATGTCTGGTAGACCCATGGTTCAGTACACCTAAGCAAAATTGTTGCTGCTTTCCTGTTCACAGAAAAATGCTTTAATGATTATCTATAATGTAATTCAGAGTTGGTTTTTTGCCCTCTTTTTGCTTTTGGAGTGGAGCAGAGCATCAAACACAAGAAAAAATGGCCAACATAATGGCTTCAGAGAGAGAGAGGGCCAAAACTACTGAGATTGTTAACTATTTGCCAAAAAAAAATCATGCTGATACAGTAAACTTGAAGTTCCTTTCTGTCTCCCACTGGACTGTATTTTTCCGCCCTTATTTTAGGTTAGCCTGAAGTTGGATGTGGTTAAAATGTCTTAAAGTTAGTTACATGTAATGGATGTGGTTCATAAATACAAACAACAAAACTGCTGGGTTCATTTGCCGTATGTCTGCTGTTGCATTTTGAGGTGCTATTCTCCCCACTGAATTTCTCCCCTTTGCTGTGTTTTAGTGACCTCAGCAGACTATTATATTGCTGATAAAATTAGCTTACCTGTGATCAGTTGAATGGCATGATGTAAACTTTGAAATGTAGAATTTGTTTCCAGAAGTCAAATTTTATTCTTTATATAAATTGTTCCTTTCAAATACTGCTGATCAGGTGTTGATAAAACAAAGGTAAAAGTTGGTTTATTCAGAATGATAACACAGTATCTAAAGGTATAAAAATTGATAAAATAGTACAAACACAGATACTGCAATATAATTAAAAAGCAAAAGCTATTAAAATGAAGGTAATGAGTGGAGTTTATAGAAATAAGTACATTATTATTATTGTTATTATTACTATTATTATTATTGCTACTACTATTATTATTATTCAGCCTCAGAGGTATTCTAATGCTCCTTTTTCTTGGGATAAAAATTACTAGTTTATATGCTAGAAGCTGAATCTATGGAAAAGTGTCACTTGGTTCTATACAAAATAAATGTGGGTTGTGTGTGTCTCTGGAGCTTGCCCAGCTTGGTGATGATCTGTATCTGATGGTGGGAAGCATGAAAGTCTTAATTTATAGTCTGCTTTTTAAACTTAAAGGGGTTTCTGTGCACTATATATCTTTTTAAGGCACAAAATACCTTGGAGGAGTATCTGTGGCTCTACAGTTCACTTCTGAATGTTTAATAACACCAAACAATGAAATTTCTGTAGTAATGGTGAAACAGAGGAACAGAAATTCCTGAGGGGGTTGAGTTCTGATACATTTACTGAGCTGAAGTTGCAGGAAATAAGTAGCAACGAAATATGAGTAAAAATATTCTGTCTAAATAAATGTACAAATTGTTTCAATCTCTAACTTTCTTTGGGCTGTTAAGAGAGCTTCAAATCCCTCAGGATCTTAGATTTCAGATGAAAATGGATTAGCAAGAGCCAATTCTTATGAATAATTGTTATGGGGAAAAAAAAAGTCACTGTCTTCCAGACATTTATCTGAAACAACTTTTATATTTGGTCCTTTTGCTATTGGAAAATTTTCCCAAGAGGGGCGCAAGTGGCAGGGTGCAGCATTGCACTCGGTAGTTCTAAGACACTGGCAAGCAGAGATCCCCACTCCTGTTGCACAAAGCAGCGTTCCTGCTGCAGTCTGTGTACTTTCTCCTGAAGAATGTTTGATTATTGCTTATTTTATAGCTGACATTTATAGCTTAATAGACTTTTCATATGTCTCTGATAACTCATCTGGGTTCAGAAATATTGAATGTGATGGTCAAAAATTTCTATGCAAAAGTTCTCAAATGTAGACTGTAGAGTAATTGAATTGTGTTTATCCAGAAAACAAGAACTGTGAAAAGTAGTAAGGTTTGTAATAGGTAATAAGGTTTGGGATCTTTGAACAAGGACAAATAGGGCATTTGAAAATACTTTATGAAAAATGGGGAAGATTTTGAAATAATTAGTAACTAGAGGTAGCGGTAATGAACATTGAATGATTTACATACTGTGGGACTAGAGACTGATGGGAAGACATGGACTTAGTGGCCAGGACACTTACCCAGGATGTGGAAGGTCTGAACTAATATGCTTGCTTCATGTTTCTTGACTAGCAATTCTCATCCTGAATTTGTAATTGATTTCTGGCAAAAGCTTTTTCCCAAGGACAAGAAGTTGCTGTAATAAAGTTCTGGTTTTACCAATTAACATTTTGTAATTGAGGAAAAAGTGTTTAATTGCATCAGCTCTGATATGGACACAGGGAAGTCTTTTAGAAAAAGACTACAAACTGATACAAGGCTGTCAGCAGTAACACCAAGTAGGAGAGCAGAAATCTGAGTAAGTCTCAAACTTCCACAGAAGTTGTCACGTGAGCCTTTTGAGTATTTTACTGTTGGCTTTCTACCCTGCCCTATTACCTGGGTAATTTGAGACCTTTACTCTTTATAGATTCTGGTCAAGAATTTTCATAAAAATTGACTAAAATTTTTCATGCAGATAAATATGAATGGATAGTTTTAGTTTAAAAATTCTTCAAAAAATCAAGTGTGCACATTAAGAAAACAAAATAGAATGGGCATTCAGAAAGCCAAACCTCCAAAGATCTCTCTTCTATGCAATAAAATACACTTCCATAATGCTGCTGGAAGGACTGAATAAATGAGAGCCTATTTTGTTATCATTTTATTTGGCCTGTTCAAAGATAAAATTGCTGATGTGTGTCAGTTTTGCATAATTAATTAAATACTTGTTTTCCTAAATGTCTGCACTGTCTCCTCCCTCGTAAAAGTTATCCTGATGCCAAAAATGTATTTTGCCTTATTTGTGTTGAGCTACATAATTTCATTTGTCATTGGTGATGCTCTGGTCTCCAGGAATGTTTTGGAAGATAAATTTCATGCCTTCTTTCTTGCTGCAGTGGGTCTAAATTTGAACTTGGTCACAGGGTGGTGCGCAAGGGCCCCAGTGCTGCTACCAAAGCAGAATTTGGTGATCATGTCACTTTTTAAAAATTATTTTTATTTTTTTAATCTGTCAAGGTGTTGCCATGAGGAAGCCAAAAGCAAGCACACTCCTCATTTTGATTTTTCGTTTCTGGGTTGGAGACAAAGGCAGGATATCAAAATGGAGATGGAAAAAAAAAATCTGCTGCAGAATAATTGAATTCTCTAATTCCATGTAAAAGGGTGGAAAGAGAAAGCTGTTGCCTCACTGCCTGGCTTGTGGCCCTGCTGACAAGGCAGCACATTGCCAGGGGAGTCAGGCCACTTACCTAGGAGCTGGAGGGGAATTGGGTCAGGGCAGAGATTCTTGATGCTGCTTCCCATAATATGTCTGTAAGGAATTATTTTACTCAAATCACTGTTGTAGGCAGAGATGAATGGAAACTTAAAGGAAATAAATCGGACATTGAACTTAAGCAGTGTTGGGTCTCACAGAATTGTCATGGTTGGAAAGGACCTCTGAGATCACTGACTCTCCATTGCTTCTGTTTCACATGACATGAATATGCACTGTCAGCTGAAACAGGAGATATTCCAAACCATGCTGAGGGTTAAACATTTACAACCTGAAGATATTTCCTGAGCTGACCCTTATCTGCGCTTTTGGAGAGAAAGGAATTGTTTGGCCAACGCTTTCTCCATTTGCCATTAAACATACTGGCAGCTCTCCAGCGAGCACTCTATCAGCAGGAATATTTAGCAGCACAAAACAACACACTGACCCAGGCTGTTGCCAGATGGAGCAGAGGACTGTTTAGTGAAACTAAATCTACAAATATTTTTGTAAGCAAAGGAAACCACTTCTGATATTGGGTGGGAGTGTGATATGTGGATAAGGAAAGAAACACAGGTTTCTTAACTCTTTTCAGTGTTTTTCTACCCTTTTGTTTTCCTTTGTCTATTGGTTTTCATCTTAGCTTGAAAATGAGACTACAAAGCTGCTTTTAAACTCTATTATCTTTCCTTTTATGCCAAACTATGAAGTGGCATACAGCAGATCTGCTTGTTCATACCAGCAGCTGGGAGGCCTGCTTTGAGCCCAGAAAACGGGGGAAGAGTTGGGAAAAACTGCAGGTCTCCACAGCTGTTGTTGGCAATTCTGCCTGGTACTGGTTCCAGTAATGCTACTGGGGAAAGGGAACTGCTGGGCTGGCCCAAGCAGTCCACTGCTGTACTTGTTTCTTGCTCTCCATCTCACAGCAAGGTTCAGCATGGTCCTTGTGATGTGCTGATGACAGAAGTGCAAAGGTAGTTTATGAATCAACTTTTCAATTCCATTCTCCAGTAAATGAGCCTCATGCAGTATTTGTTATGTTGACAGCTGACATTTAGCTTTGATTATTTATGTTTCAGAATATTTTGGAGCTTGGATTTGATGGCATAGGTTTTAAAAGTAATGAAAACTTCAAAATAATGAGACCTCAGCGTTTGGCTGCTAATGCTGTAGTGAGAGATGGGGGAGGGAGAGGAGGACCTGCTAGTTAGTCTCTACAGACTGCATGCTGTGTCTGGATGGCAAAAAACTATATGAGAGTTTCTTCAAGAAGTTGTCTTTTTGTTGCTAAAACTAAAATAAATGTAGACAGTTCTTGGTTGCAGAAAGATTTCTACACTTCTGTTTGTAGTAATTATTTGTTTAACCTGATTAAAATAATCATCCATTCAAGAATTTCTTTGGGATGCTTAAAGATTTTCTGGTTTGGGGAGAGGTTTTCCTCATCCAGTTTTAAAATAACAGTTCTATGTAACTCCTGTGTAGAAACTGATTTTAAAGTTGTAAGTCACAGAAAATAGTATACATTACCTTCTTACCACAAGTTTAATCTGTGCATCTCTACTTGTGTAAGATCACCAGCCCTTGCTCTGGTTTCTGCTAGGCACTGTCTTCTTGCAATAATGAATATCTTGCTATAAGAGGATTTCATCTGGACAGATGTACCTTAATGTCTTGCAGCAGGATTTTCTGGTTTATAAGGCTGATAGTGGATTACTGCATTCTTGGTTGGAATTTGGCACATGCTACCCAACCTGGGACATGTGTTAAAGGAACAGTGTATGTGGGAAGGGAGATTGGACAAATGCAGAGATCCCTGTACTAGAAACAAAGCTATTTAAATTCAACTGTATAATTAACCATTATACTCAAACGAGCCTATACTGCACTTCTGAAATAACAGTTTCTCTGTAGTGATCTGAAGTTGGCTGAATCCTATTACGTGAGAGCATAATTTCAATGTTGTTGTTAATTAGGTGTTACATTTGAAACTATTAATAGGTATTTATAGTTAAGGTTCTGAAATTAACCCCGATGCAAGTATCTTTCCAATGCACCTTGCAGAGAAAAATCATTCTGGCAAGGTGAAAAGTCTAATTTGTGATTCCCATATACAGTTTTATGAACAAAAGCCGTATGTTTGCTAGAGGTGGTTTTTAGAAGGCATTAGGGCAATTACTACAGTTGCTCAAGATAGTTTAGTGGAGAAACTCCACCTGGCAGGCTTCGCATGTCCAGCAGGGTAGTCCTGGGGGATGGCCAGGGCCCTGCCCTGTCCTGCAGATAAATGTAGTTAATGCAGCTGAGTAAACAGTGGTGATCACACTTTGTGGGACCTCAGCTGTCCCTTGAAAATAGGCAGTAGAGTGTAAAGGGAATAGTCTAACATCACGTAAGAAGTTAATGTCTGTCTGTAAATTATATTAACCACCATAGAGAATTATAAGCATATTAGTGTTACAGAAAGCAAATATTCAGAAAACTCTATAGAAACGGGCTCATTCATTACATCCTTTGGGTATTTCATGTTGGCTAATGTAGCATTTTGTTACCATCAAATCCTGTTGCCTGATTTTTTTTATTATGATTGTTTTATTGCTTTTAGCTTGGTAGAATCATCCTAGTTGAGATTAACCCCTACAAGATGTAGCTGCTGTCTAGAAGCATCCTCAATGCTTCATTCACATCTTTCATTGTTATATCTCAACCTCACCTTGGCTGTTCATAGAATCATAGAATCTGTTGGGTTGGAAGGAACCTTTTAAAGGTCATCTAGTCCAACCTCCTTGCAGTGAGCAAGGACCTCTTTAACTAGATTAAGCTTCTCAGAACTCCAGCAAGACCTTGAATGTTTCCAGGGATGGGGCTTCCACCACTTCTCTGGGCAACCAGAGCAGTTTTTCATTGTTGTCATTGTTGCGGATTCCCTGGAACAGCTACCACTTGATTTAACACAGCATTTCAGCAAAATGATGTCCTGCTGGAAAATTAAGCACAGTGTGTATGGCAAAAAATCCAAGAAATACAGAGTTTTCTGTTTCAGTGGCAGACTTTCAGCTTCTGTAAATGCCTACCTTCATATTCCTTATCACATAGGTCTGGGGTTTGTTGTGTCGGATTATTTTTTTTTGCTACCTACTTGCCACTCTTAGATGGGAAGAAGTTGGCACTGGAGTTGAATGTTATCCTTTTGTTCTTGCTCTTAAGGACTTCTTTCTAACATCTTTAAAACTCTTATACTTTTGAAAATGTGCATGTCTGCAAATCAATATCCTTATCTAGTTGTTTTCTATTTCCTCCTGAATGCTCTTGGGAAATAAAATCCAAAGTATACAATGTGCACCAAATGGGATTGCCTCTTCCTTTAAGGTCTGGTTATCATAGACATTTGCTCTTGCTATGCAGAAAAATGTTAATAGCTGCTTAATCTGGTTAGAATACATCTTGCTATGTATTAAAAATTACTTCTACTCATCTTTTCTAGTCATATAATTCATTAAAAAAATCACATTTTAAAAACTGAAACAGCCTGAATGTAACCTTGTACATTCTTTCTACGTGGTTAACACAAATAGAGTGAATATTTGAAAGGTCTTTTGAAAATTAAAATAGACACCTAGAAAATACCAGCCTTTTTAGGCATTACAGTACTCCTAGAAATCTTGCCCAGAGGGTTTATAGTGGTGCTAGATTATTTCAATTAAAAAAAAATTAAAAATCATTCTGCTTCTTTTCAAATGGGATTCACTATTTCTGGAAACTATTACATGTTCAGATTGAGGACCCACCCTTTATAAATTAATGTAGCACAGAAGAGTAATTAAATCTGGTAATCTCATTAAAGCTTTTAATGAAATTGATAATTTCAAAGAGTTTTTCTGCTTATTGGGATTTCTTAACAAAGGAGTCACTGTTGAATTATTACTGCTCTTACCCAGTTGCAGTTTGTTTTCAGCTACCATGCAAGATAGTCTCTCCACAACCTTGATTTATTTCTGTTGAGGATGAGACCAAAGTGCAATTCCCCAAGGGGATGAGAAACCCAGTTGTAGTGTTCTACTCCAAAATATTAGCCAATAGTTCCATAATTTTTTTCTAAAGCTGGAGACAATCTTGGATCTAACATTTATTTTGAAAATGCATGTGCATTAAAGCAAAAAGCTAAAGACCAACCAGTCCATTTGACTTTTTGTAAGTTTATTTAGTAACATGTTCTCATAATGAAGTAAGTTCCTCAAGTCTACCTGCTTTGATTCTCCAGTAAAGAACACTTCCAGGGTTTCAGCAGCATATGGTTACTGGGAAATAAAATCCTTATTCACTTTTTTTAATTTATAAACTGTGAAAGTTGTACTGTTGCAGTATCATAAAACTGTAGTGTTCCTACAAAATTGTTTTGCAGGGCTGTAATTATTTTTACAGAACTTTGCTCATTGTTTACAATTAAAAACAAAACAATATGAAAAGACAAGGAAAATCATACCGAGCAGTTATATTTATTACAGCAGTAAAATTCTACAGTGTGAATGTGTATGTTTTCATTATGTGTGTATGCATATATATATTTAAACTTGCTGCCTTGTTTTGATGGAAGCTGTTACTTCTGGCTCCTTTCTCCATGCCATTTGTGATTTTTCTCAATCATCCCTTCCAAACTGAGAAATGCCACTAATTAATCTTGTTCTGCATGTCATTCTGTACCTTTGGTTAATGATAACTTCTCAGTGATATCCGTTACTGAGGTATCTTTTATAGAAATGGGAGACAAGAACTGCATTCTATATTAAAGGTGGACAGTGTTGGTAAACTTAAAGGAAGTGAGGAGACATCAGTCACTGCTTTAGGAGTTAGAAATGAGATTCTATTAATCCATTCTATGATTTGTAAACATATGGCAAATTTACCTGTCCTACCATACGTTTTTGGTTAATCTATGGGTCAGAACTTCCACAGGCCTACACAGTTAGATTGCTTTCTGCATATTATCACTAGGTTAATATAATAGCCAAACAGAGAGAACCCGTTTCCATACCTAGAACAGACCCTTCAACAAGATATTTTCAATGTGTAGGCAATGCCTAATCTCATGCCATCCTGTCAACACATGCCCCATCACTTGCCTCCATCCTCATCCCAGCCAAAGTGGCAGGGCAGGAGCCAGTGCTCTGCTGTCAGCAGCACCACTGGAGACACGAACTAAAGTTTGTTTTTGGGTCTTAACTGTCCAAACAGCTCTTGGGAGAGTTGATATAATTACATACTTGGTGTAATTACAGCACTTTTCAGTAATATTTACTGTTTTACTAGACAGATGTACTGTGAAAACTTTTATTGGCATGAAATACTAATTAATGTCAGACAAAATTTTTTCATTAGATCCTTACCTTTAAAATGCATCTCTAGAAATAAATGTTGTGAGATTGCTGCAGACCTCTGTGCACGTTTGCTGTTAGAGATACCATTTATTTTACTTTCACTGCTGAAAGATTTATTGTAAGAAATGTGAGAAGATTGATAGACCTCATTTCAGACACACTTGCAGAGGACTCGGGCAGCTGATTTGCAGGTACCAACTTCCAGGCTTCTTTGCAAAATAACTGAGTGAGTAAAACCAAAGCAGTAAGGACAGAAGGTTCCCGCAGGTTTTTGGCCATTTCTGTGTTGTGGCTGCCTATTCTCTCAAGTGTCACACAGGAGACAATTAGATGCCAATCTAAAACCTGTCTGTCTTCCTTTTATGTTCAGTGACTGGGGGCACGGGAGAAAGCCCTGCTCCTGCCCTTTCAAGACTGTTTAGTATGCAAAGAAAAAGGAGCAGCCATGGGCACTGGTTTGCCTCCCATTAAAACACGCAATCCCAGAAATGTATCTGCCACTCATCTCTGTGATCATGCTGCTATTTTACAGGAAGAGCTGATGTGTATGTCCTTTGCTTATCTAAGATTCACTGCAGTTAGTGATGGAGAGGGAAGAAGATGCCTTGACTCCCCAGCATGTCAGTACTGGAGAGCTCTCCCTGAAATTGCACAAGTAAATCCACAGTGTTTGACCTGAGCACTTCCTTCTACAGAAAAGGACAGTTTTAATATCAGGGACATCTGCTTAATCCCTCCCCTGTTATCTCAAAGTTCTCAGTAAACTATTTTCAGTATCACCACCACGATTACAGCTCCAGTAAAAGGCTGTAGGAGCTACTAGACTGACATTAAAATTAATCTTAGCTTTGCTAATTATTAGTCTTATTCCTAAACTTTGTGTTAAACTCCTCTTTTGTCAGGCAATACTATGTACTGAACTGGAAAAGGGAAATAATATTGATCTGACAAAAAAATGAAGGAAAAAGGGAATAAATTAATTCAAGGTTCCCCCTGCCATCTGATTTTCATGTGACTGGTGACTTCAGAAGGTTGAAAGGTTGGAAGAAGGGCAATGAGAAGGGCAATTCAGTCATGAAAATTAGGATGCAGTCTTTTGTTCTTTGAGCTCCAACTATGCTCAAGGAAAGGGATTTCTAGGTGCCTGAGGAAATACATAATTCCATCACCAGTTCCTTTAAGTGAACAATTCCTTTTAATTTCTGGCTTCAGATTATTTGTATTAAAACAGCACAACTTACTTTGAGGAATGTTGCTTGGTATAACTACAGTTTGTTTGCTTGTAATAGAATTTCCTTACATTTAAAGCATTTTTAAAAAATACTATAGAACTCTGAGTCTAGTAAAGACTTATGTCTTTGATATGGAAGGCTTACCAATGTAAAAGTTTGCCAACCAAAGACTGGGCACTGTAGAAACCAGATAATAAGCTTAATTAAGTTTTCTGAGAGGGCTAAACCAAAATATTTCTTGTTTGAGGCACTACTGCCTCCTAGTACAACTAGATCCCTCTGTTCTGCACTCATGAGCTGCAGGCTGTGCCTTGCCAGCAGTATGAAAAAAGCTGGGGAGAGAGGGAACAGTATAGGTGAAGGTGTCTGGAGATATTTTCATGTACAAGTGATAAAGACAGTTTCTTTAGCGGCAGGGTAGCATGATGCCTGTGCCTTCAAGAAGCTACAAGATCATGCATGTTATGCAAGTAAGTTGCATGGCTGGCTGTTTATGTTGTGTTGAAGTGCATCCCATTTGCCCATGCCTGAAGTTGCCTTTAAGATGCTTTGTGGGCTTCTGCAAGGGAAGGGGAGTCCTGCAGGGGTACAGACAGGAACTTCCATGCAGGAAGGCATAATGACGTTGTGATTGACTATGCAAGATGCTTGTGTCAGTTTGGTGTGCTGAGAACAGCCTCTGGATTGGCTGTTGGTGGCTCTGTGCATCACTTGATTTTGTTTTTGTCACATGCACAGTATATAGCTGATATCAAGTCAAGTTTTAAAATGCAAAGGTGATATAAAAAATTTCTTAGTAATATTAAGTAATAAATCAGTATGGTAATGCTTAGCCCTCACTTTGTCAATGCGCACCAAATGGTTTTACCCTTTGTCCAGGGCCTCAACTAATTGCATTGGCTTTAATATAAGCTGGTTTTAGATGCTTTTTGACAAGTTTGTAATGTATATACAAGCATATGATTTGAATTAAATGTTTTCCAGATGTGTATAATTTCCCTGCTCAAAACTGTTTTAGGTGAAGTCCCCCTGACTTTCAGTGTTTGAGCATAGAGTCTGAGGTTTGCAGGGGGATTTTTTCTAGTCAAGTCAAATAATATTTTCAAGATATTTGATAAAAGGAAGGCCTACCTTGATTCTTGAGGTTGTGTGTTTCCAGTGCTGCAGCTTTAAAGGTGGGGTTCTATTTTTTTTGCTTTGAAATCTGTATGAGCAATTACATTTTCATGAGAAGTATTTGCTATGCTGCTTTCTTTTTTGCCTTATAGTATAAACAGTACTATTTATGGCATTTTTGGCAGCATTATGTCAAAGTGGGGATTAAATATATTTTTTCAATTATAAACTGTCCTAAATGTTTTCTCTAGGTTAAGTGTTGCCTTATGATTTCCAGTCATCTATTTCAAAACCAAATTTAATTAAAAATTGACTTTTTATGACTCTTGGCCCATAATGTTGAAATACCTTGGCATATTTAGAAAGATAGAACTTATAAGGTCTCAAGTTGCCTTGAGGAAACAAGACATTCTCAACAGTATTTATTTCCCATCAACTTTAATAAAAATTCTCAAGTAATCCACAGTTGATGTAGTTGGCTACTCTTAAAAAAAAAGTCATCTTCCTTTATATATATGTATTCTTGAATCAGTCCTATGCTTTTCTTCAGCTAATTTTTGATGAATGGTCTTTAAAAATATCACCAGCAAAACTTTTCAGAGGCTAACTATAGGAATATAAAGCATCTGCAAGGATGGAATTGCTTGTTTTGTAGTACTTGGTCAGACTTTCATCTGTCCTTGTGCAGCACAGAATTCAAGGATACCATTTACTTTCACATGTACTGCAACATAGACATTTTTTAATTTTTTGGTTTTCAAACAGCAAATCCTATTTGAAACTGAAGCAGGCAACTTTGGTACTAGCCTGGTGACCTGGCCTAAATATTAACAGCAAGGAGCTACAGTGTTTGTTGTTCCTCCTCTTCTCTGGAAAATGTTCTCTTTTGACCTAGATTCCTTCTAATGTAACACTAGGTATCTTTAAAGGGAATGGGGAGTAGGCAATCCTTCCTTTACTTCTCGCTGTAAAGTGAGGACATTTCCAGTGCCAAAGAGCACCTGCTCGGGAGTGGGTGTGTGTATTGGTGTAGCCGTGCTTGTGCACCCTCTTTGATCCTCACTGTGTTACCCTTGCTCTCAAAAAACACCTTTTTGCCTTGTACAAGACTTGTAAGAGTTGCATGTTTTTCAGGAGAAGTTAGGCTTTGCTACACTTAAAGCTTTTTTTTTTATGTGTTGAGCACATAGCAGGTTGTTTTTAAACCAAAATCTCTTTACGTATAGCTTAAAGATGGGGTGGAAACCTGGCAACGTTGCTTTAATGATGCCAAAATGAATGCCTAGTAAATCAGGACAAATAAATGTGTTTTACTGTCTGTGGGGGAAATTAGTTTTCACTTGAAAATGTTGGAGTGCTAGGAAACTGGGAATGTTAATTTATCCTCATTCATGTTCACAAGCTTTTTATTCTCAGGTATTTAGCTCATCTGAGTGTTTAAGCTCCCTTGTGATTAAAATGCCAGTCCTGCTTGGCCTCATAATCATTATTAGTGAGAATGAGGATATATCCAGACAAACACTGCACGGGTTTGTGAAAACATTTTGAAGCAGATGTTATATTGGCTTGCAGGAGGTGGCTCTGGATCCCTCCTGGGCACATCTGTTTTTTCAGACATGTACCCAGTGTGCATGGGTCAGGGAAGATCCCTTTGGGATGCCCTAGATCTGGACTGCAGAATTCTATGTACTCTCTCATGCACTTTGAGGGTGGCAAGGAAGTGCTGGGAATTACTTTAATACTCTCAGAGTTAAAAGGTCAGCACCAGCTCATACCAGTTAAAAACAGATATAAACTGTACTAGACTTGCTGTCACCATACAAAAGCTTTATAACTAGTTATAGTGATCTCTCTTTCTGTGTTTTTTTGGGACCCTGTTTGCCTGCTGTCTTCCCTACCCCATATGCCTTTTCTAAGCATAACTGAAGGAGAGTTGGTTAGAGGTTGGTGATCTGGCTCACTATAACTGGCCTTTGAAAACCTAAATAAATAAATCACCAAGCCTCTGCTGTATTTAAAATATCCTTTTCACCCTTTGCTTGGTGTCCTTTGTTCATTACAAGAGCATATAGCTATACACCTAGCATTTCTTTGGAGTATAAAGTATCACAACTACATTTCATGTAATGCCAAATTCAGCTTGTGTTTACATTCTTGGTCTAAAACTGGAATAGAAATATATCGGAGAATTTTTCACAGAAGATATTTTGGCTGCATTTGGTGTGGAACCATTTGTTACAAGGATTATGAAGAATGGATTTTCCTCTTCAGTAGTTCTACTGCAGCCCCTGGCACACCCACCTAACACTTTCCAGGTACTCAGAATGGAAAATATTTGTACCAATATTGGATTGGTGAGGATGATAATTCCAGACCTGCAGGTGGGCACAAAACAAGTATGTGGAATAGTCACATACAGTGACACATCAGAGAGGCAGAACTGGCATCACAAGCTGGGAAGTCATAATGCCTGGTTGCCACCACTCTCTGAGAGGCTTTCATGGACGGGAGTGCTGAATCTGAGCATAGTCATGACCAACAGGCCAGTCTTACCTTTAACCTTTCACTTCAGAACAAATGCTGATGTCTTGGATATAGCCTGCTTAGGAGAAACAATAAGTAACACATTAAATGTCTTCACATCATCATTGAGGGACAGCTATTTGCCATGTCACATAGGTAGCATGCTGTATGAGATGTCATAATGCAGTGTGGCAAGGTGTTATGACTTTGCAAGAATTAAAATAAAAATGAAAAATTGGTTAATTTATGTGGCACCATCATTTATCATACTAGAAAGCAAATTTATGGTCTACAGTAGTGCAAGTGTATTAAAAAAATCAAATAGCAGTTGGTGGAATTAATCTGAAAAATATTCCTCTGGGCTTGAATTTTTATGTGTATAGAAAAAAACAAGTCAGTGTCTGGAGAACTGGTAAAAGATTATTTAGAATTGAACGTTAGATTTAAAGGGGAGTATGTGGGGAAAGTTAAAGTGGAGTTTCTTATAAATGGTATCTGAACTTACATGAATTCACTTGCTTTTGAAGAACAGCTGGAAATAAAAGAGAACAATATTTAGACTGGATGCAGTAGTAGCTGAAAATAGGCAATTCTATCAAGTTACTTTGACAGGATCATGTTGTTCTGCAAGCAGCACTTATTTTCAGAATTAGCCTTGATCATGTTTTTTTTTTTTTCTAAATTTATCTTGTCTTTTGAATGGCTGGAGATATATTGGTTCACTCAGTATGTATTCTTTGGAAGGTGTTTGTCCACTTGTAATATTTGATGCACCTACCACAGGGCAATCCAGGTGATATTACTGCATCTGCACCGCATTCTGTATGTATGGTTAGACTTCTACTCATTGAAGAACTCTTCATGAAACTACATTTTCTTATGCTCTCTACCCAGTATTCAGGATAGTTTTTTTCAATTGCTTATCTCTTTATGTGTATGCTTACAGGAATTTCCAAAAGCTAGCTGTTTTAAAGTTAACTGAACATAATAGAATTCTACTGGGAACAAATGCTGAGCAAGAAAATAGAAAATTTATTGTAACTGAAGTCAAGGGAATTTGGTTAGCTTATATCAGCTGATTATTTGACTCTCATGGTTTAGTTTGTGCAGGATAAGTTGTTCACAGAAACATTCATAGTTACAAGACTTTCTTTTTAAGCCACTTCCATGTCCCACATAACCAGCTAAACTAGGAGTATTTTCTAATAGTCTAAAGGAACTGTATTGTTTACATAAAAGGATAACTCTTCACTAAGAGCCACAGCATAGGGTAGCACAGTACTTTTCCAGAAGTCATCAACTGATCTTGCAAAAATATACTTAATCACTCTGAAAGACAGAACTTTATACATATGCAAATTTTGTAATTGATTCCACATCCTCTCATCTTACTGGCATCAGCTGTTAATGCATCTGTCTCCTGTTCCTTGCTCCAACCTGGCATGTTTCTTGGCGATTTTGATCTCTTTCCCTTTGAGATAAATTCTAGATGGCATTTGTACAGCAAGACTGTGGAGGGACTGGAGATAAATTCTTCACTGTTTATAGCATAAATAGGAGGAGGGAACTCCAGGCAATTTTTTCTGCTGTTGTACCCTATAGTACCTCTGGGCAGATGTTTTGGTGCCAAATGAATCTGGAAAATAGCAGCTTATTGCTGTGCCACACCCCTAAGTTACAGGCCTCTCTGATCCTGCTAGTGATCATGAAGAAACTCCTCTTATGTCAGGAGGCAAACTCTGGAGGTGTTAACCCCTCACCTGGGGAGCCATGCTGGTTGGTGTGTTTTCTGGAATTTCATCAATCCTTAAATGAGTTTCACCTCCCATCATTCTTTAAAACATTCCCCTTCTCCTTTCTTTCTTAAGCCCAATTGGATCTGGAGGTGTACTATCTCATTTCCCCAAAACAGGTTAATAACAGCTTTCATTTGTTGTTACTGCTGATAGCAGCCAATGTTGACTCAATGACTTAAGGTGGGTAGCTCCATTTTGTCACCTCTTTTCTGAACCCACATTTAATGAAGGTTACTAAGGTCAGCAGTGCTGCCTGAAGTGCTTATGCAAAAACTAAGGCAAGAGTATTAGATTAGTACCTTAGTATTAGA
Organism: Hemiprocne comata; assembly: GCA_020745705.1. NCBI lineage: Eukaryota > Metazoa > Chordata > Aves > Apodiformes > Apodidae > Hemiprocne > Hemiprocne comata. The sequence goes on from CM036598.1 coordinate 8,953,922, forward strand.
TTAGTACCTTACACACTCAGAGCTAGAAACCATAAGGCACAAGTTACACCATTACTGATTTTGTCTGAAGCTAAGGAAAAGAAAAAAGTCATGAAAGAATCTGTTAAGGATTAATTTTGAGACAGATCAGCTCCTGAACGTTTTTTGGATTCCAGAAATACTTGTTCATTCAATTGCAGTGCTGTTGGCAGTTTAAAATATGGGCTTGGACTTGATGGGGAGGGGGGTAATCTATTAATCAGCACTTAATCATGTGCAACTGCTTATCTTCTCTTTTCTGTAATTCCTCTTTTGAGTTGGGTATCAGCATTGTCTACGTACTTCATATCATCCATCAGCAGGAATTAATGAAGTACACAGCAATATTTCAGTTTGACTAAGCTCAATAAAGCAAAGGAGAAGCAGAAAATTATTGCAATAATCTTAAATCTTTAATGATAGTGGAGTTAAATATATATCATTTTCTTTACTCATTACTGTAGCCCTGTACTAGTACGTAGTTATAATGTGACATAGAAAGTATCTTCTTATTCTGTCAGTAAAAATCTTTTTTTTTGGGGGGATGAATGGTAGCTGAACTGTGTAATACTGAATACCAACAGATCTTGAAGAATTCTTCTTCCAAACTTTATATCTAAAAAAAACTACAGAGCTTTTGAAGGAATTAACTTCACTCCAGCTGTGCTTTTTTCCTGTGTGTTTGACAACAACAACAAAAAAAAGGGTATTAAGTTTTCAATGGGAGATTCAGCTGTTCTAAAGAATGAATGGCACTAATTTTTGTCCTGGTTAAAAATAATTGCAGATGTTTCATTAATAAACTGTAGTGTTCTCCTATGAGAAGAGATTAAATTTTGATGGGAATGCAGGAAATGTTTTTGCTGCTATTTGTGTGAAAGTTTTCCCAGCTTTGGCAGAACTACACGATGCATAAGGCTTATTAGAATTAGCTAATGAATGTTCTGAGCATTCCGTGGCTGTCTAGCAAGCACTACCCCAGGGCTGCAGGGACTGAGTTTAGCTCTCTCAACACATTTGCCCTGGGGCTAGGGGTTTGGATTAGACTGGACCTTAAAGCAGTAACAGAGATTTTCTTCCTGTCCTTGTTGATGTAAGGCTAGGCAGAAGGAGGGCAGACAAGACATCGATGTGAGGAGGACAATAGAGGTGATGTGAGAATTTCAGTCTGGTGAGGCTGGAGTAGACTAGAGCTGCCTGGATAGGAGACTCAAGCTGATGCCATTGTGGGAGGAAGTGCACACTGAGATGAGTGGGGTCTGGACACAGAGGTGAAAACAAGAACCACAGGAGGCCCAGGTGAAGATGGGTGAGTGAGTGACAGAGTATGGAGCAGAGGCAGAAGAGAGGGTGATGCTGGAAGACTCTGTGTAGGATGAGGTGAACAGAAGAGGCCTGTGAAAAACAGCATGTTAACCCCACCAGAACCGTGACAAAAACCACAATGCCTGCATCACAAATTTCTCTGCTGTTAGTGTTAATGGTTTCCCAGTAGATTTACATTTTTTTTAAGTTTAAATCGTTTTGCTTACTTTACACAATTCTATGATGTGTATTCAACTCTGCTTATTCAACTTTGAGAGTAACATTAATGTAAGGCTGAATTAGGAAATTTTAGAGGGAGGTGAAGGAACAGGTTCAGATTTGTTTCTTGGTTTTCTCCATTTCTGTTAGCCTAGGACATTCATACACAGAAACTATATCCAGGTTAATGTTTTGAGGATTTTCAAGTTCAGAAGTGTTGGGGTCACCTGTGCAGCGATGGATGGGGCTATGCAGCAGTAGGGAAAAGACTGCAATGTTTTGGCAACCTATTTGCCAGCTCTTGCAAGAGGACTGACTCAGAACACACACTGACTGCTTCAGTCAGTGAGAAACTTTCCAGATTAAAAGAAAAACGAGCCCTTTCTTGGTGCAAGGGATGTAATACGAAGTCATTGCTTTTAATGAGACTGTTCTGAGTGAGACTGAACTCAGCAACTTCAAAACCTTTAAGTTTTGGTTTTGTTGCTTATCCATCTCTCCATAGTTCTGTGAATTCTGGTCATATTTTAGGTAAGTGGCGATTATGAAAATGATTTATGGATTAAATTGAGGTTCTTTCATAGGAATATTTCAGCAACAGGAATGATAGACCTAAATGACACTGGTATAGTTTCAAAAAAACTGCTTTTTCTGCTGTGGATTAGGCTTACAAGCAAACTTCTGATTTAAATTTTCCTTAGTAACTTATGTGATATTTTTCCTTTCTCTACTCTCTAATTTGCTTTGTCTATTCTGGATACATTGATCTAATCAAGAAGGAAAAGCACATATTCTGTGAAGCATCAGATCTTTCTTGCTAGAGTCTAGATGTATTAACTTCATATTTTAAAGTTAATAAATGTTCCTCTCTCCATTCTGAGGGCTTGGGGGATGGAATGGACTGAATAGATAGAGGCTTATGACATTTATGTGAAATGAAGGGTCCTCAAAAGTTAATTGCATCCTTAACTTAGGGGCTGATACCCAGTGTTTGGAAAAGGCGCCTTTTGAAGGTTGTTCTTGTTGCTTTCTTTTGTCATTTGAAGAAATCCCTTTTGGGATTTTCAGATCAGTTCTCTCAGGCATTCAGTGTGTAGTAAGGTGTTCAGCTCCTTGATTCAGGCTCCAAATGGAGATTTAATGAAATGAGTAGTTTGAAAGCACCAATATAAACATAATTATAGCAGGACCTGTTACTGAGATTGTGACCTCAAGTTTTACAGTAACAATCATATTCTGCAGGGAAACCTCTCTGCAAATTTAAAAGGACAAATAGTAATCTAGTAGCCCAGACCACGTGTGGTGCAGGTACATGGAAGATAGGATGACAGAAACAGTGATATACACATCTCGGAAGTAATACCATTTCTTTGTGCTCCAGAAGACACCTCAGGAAAAACTGGGAGATGTTCCAGTGCTCAAGGTGTCTACTGATGACAGTTATCATTCCAGAAAAATACAATTTTTTAATTATGAACTATAATTATTCAACCTATAGAATGCTATTACTTATATATGCAAGCTATTCTCAAGCATAATGGATTTTTATTTCTAGCATTTGGAATATGCTACAAATACGTGGATCTAAGAATGAGATACATTCAGAGTCACAAATATGAAAATGTCTATATGAAAAAGCCTAAAACAATCTACTTTTAAAAGACTTCTATGGAAATACTAACATTCTACTTGTCAAAGAGGTGCAATTTCAACCAAAGCAGCATGTGAAATTCCTTTGATTTGCATAAAAACATATTTTTCCCTTTGTGAATATTCTTTTGAAGGAACGCAACTAAAGTACTTGTGATTTTGCCTGAAAGCTATAGTTAGCACTAATTTAGCTAAAAGTATGTAACAAAGAATATTTTATCCAGCTTTAATTGTGTTATGATTAATGTATAGCCATTTGTTATGCTTTGGTCTTCTCTGTGAATTAGGTAATATTAATACCCCATTTTGTGAATGGAGACTGAGAGACAGAGAACAGGAGAACTATATTTTTCATCTTGGTTGTTTTTTTCCTGGGAGATTTTTCAGTTGTAATGGTTTGACTTTCCATCTCTCCCCTCCCATGCATATAAACATCTTAGAAAACTACAGAAGTAGTTCAGTTTTAAAGTTCAGGTATTATCTAGGACAATGTGGTCATAGTTCTGAACTTAGACTCTGTTAGGACTGCACCTAGAAGTAAGGACAAGTAAGTGTATTAAAACCTCTCCCAGATATTTTCCATAATTTCAGCCCAAGGGAAGACACACACTGCTGCAACCACAAATGAGTGCCTGCTCCATTTCTGTTTGTCCAGTTGCATCTGTGGCAAATTCAGTCACTCAGTGTACTGAAGTATCCTGGAAGAGGAAGCAGTATGTGTAGAGCTTTGCTGTGGGGATGTCTGCATGAAGATTTACCTGATTCATGTTTCTGGTTCCCTAACCTATAAAGCCTGAACTTAAATGACTCACCCAGAGTTACCAAGAAATCCTGTTGTGCAACATATAATATTTAAATTGGCATCTCCAAAGTTGGTATTCTCACATTCACTGTCGATACACTGATGAGAAGCTGTCTGAGGCAATAGGTTAGTACTTTAACTCTTCCTGAACTCAACAGGAGCTGCTTATAGTGTGACAGCTTCCAGCATGGTGCCTCTTACCAGGCAATTTGCAGTTGAGTTGTAGAGCAGAGGAGCAGCAGGAGAGCTGCAGCTGTGCTGCTTTCACTGAGCCCCATGCCACACACTACCAGACATTTACCCTTCCAGCTCATAGGTCTTAAAGGCTGAAGGCAGGAACTGGGGAGATGGTTTTTTCATCTTGTTGGTTCTCCGTATCCTTTTCTACATATGGAAAAGTACTGATTTATGTGGAAAAAATACCCCTTACCATGGCAGAAGGTAACTAATATTAGCAATTATTTTCTCTCTCTAGTTTTGTTTTTTGAATCCCAGTTCTTGTCACAGTGTCTTTTCTCTATATTAAGAGAATTCATAATCTTACCACAGTGCCTGTTCCTGTTCCAAACCTACCAGTTTTTTACAGGTGCTTTTCTTTCATGTCTGATGTTATTGTTAAGACACTTTTTATTTTATTAAGCAGGCTATAGAGCTCATATCAGGCCATTTCCTAGTAAGTATTCCTAATCTCCTCTGTAAAATTCACTCTGTGCATGCCTATCTTCTGATTATTCAAACTTGCTTTCCTCTTTCAAATGTCTTCTTTTTTAAAGTATCGCAATCTTGATTCAGATCTTCCTGGTTATCAATTGACACAAACAGGTTTAGTAAGACTTCCTAGTCTCTCTGTCTGCCAGATCTCATATTTAGTAATGTATTTTATTTCTACCTTATTGATAAAAAAATCCTTTTGAATAATTCATCATTTCCTTCTAGTTTTCAGAGCTTCTTGCTCAAATGATTTAATAATTAATTTTACGGTATTTGTAACCAGAATCTTCTGTGTTCTAAATTAGTTGTAGGGAATACCTCACAATTCCCTTCTAAGCCAATCAATATTTCCTAAGTAATAAATATTTCTGTCAGTGCTGTTGTAAATGAATCTTCCCTGTTCTGAGGGTTTCCAGGACTCCACTGTGCAGTTTTCTACTTAGTTTTAAGAAATAAAGAAAACTTCTACATCTTTTAAGACACAGGAGTTTGAGGTTTGCTGTGAATTTAAATGACTGACAATAGAAATTGCTGGCTGAATATCCAGAATTAACTTCAAGATTTCCTTCTAAGAAAGCATGCACTCCTTGGTGTTACAATAGTCAGTGGTTCCTGAGTGACCTTGTAATCTTCAAATCTTTCAGATGGCTGCCTGGCTTGTGCTTCTGCTGATAGAATGTGTCATCCTCAGGTTGCTGAGGCTGCTGGCTGTATTTCTGAGAGGTCAGACCAAACAAAGCAACACCTCTGGAAATCCAAATATGCTCTGTAAAGCATCATCAAAATATTAACAATAAATCACAGGACTCTGTGCTGTGCTACAAGTCCTGTGATTGAATGTGTTGAAAAGGAACTATTAGGCTTCCAGCTTGGGATAAAATAATCACACGAAAATAGGTGGATCTGTCAAGTTGTTAAAAGATAATGCTGAAATATGCAGCAATCTGCTCAGCAATAAGGCTGTCAAAGATGGTAAATATTAGAGTCTAGGAAATGGGAAAATAGACAATTTTTTATATTAGTACTTGTGAAAATAACTTGTATTTGACTTTGCATTTTAATATTTGCATCTTTAACCCACACTAGAAGGTTAGAGGCAAAAAAGATATGCAGAAGAAGCTATTATGTTAAAAAATTCAAACAAAAAAACCCAACAACCCCAAATCCCTGCTGTGTGACCTTGTTGAACAGAAATACAAATAAATGTTTTGTATTTAGAAAAAAATTACTCGGGCAACTCTAGTTTTAGTTTAAACAAATCTTTAAGGTTCATTTACAGTACAAAATCCTAATGGCTCTGGAGATCTGACAAGAAGGAACAAAAAGTCTTACCTTCTTCCCACAAAATTAAAAAGTCACTTTTTCCATTATCAATTGCTGTAAGTCTCCCCAGTGCACTTAGTGACCTAAAAGATGGTTAAAATACACTGGTTTGCATGGATAAAAGGATCACTGCTCCCACCAGGTTTGAACAATTCCATACTCCAAGTAAGTACAATGTGCAATCACAAAACCTACATTTTCAGTTTTCTAGTATCATGAGGGAATCAATTTGAAAAGCAATGTTGCTGCTTCTGGGATTGTTGATAATTGATCAGTCTCACAAATAAAAATGAACAGTAATGGTGCAGTATCACTATTGCTTGGTGCCTATTAGTGGAGAGAAGAATTCTGCGAAGTCTGTGGAGTGCAAGAAGGGGTTTTCAATCCACTGCAGATGTACACATTACTTACCATTTTAGACACATGGCTCAGGAAGAAATTCGTTATTCTCTTTAACTTCTCAAAGATCATGAAAAAGTGATGCACTAATCTACACTGTCATTGTTAAGTGCAGAAGAAATGCAAGCCTGTAAGATATGATGTAGGCATAGCTGGTTGTGCTTCCCAGAGTTACAGTTACCTTGTGCCTCCATTTTGTAAGGTTTGTTTCTGCTGAGTTGAACTTTGTCAACCTGAAGTACACTTGGCTGCTGCTATGGGATGAATCTTGGGCTTTGTCAGCAGAAATAATTAAGCTTTTTCTTGGAAGGAGACTACATTCATAATTGTTGACTAAAAAAGCTCTCACACTTCTGTATTTCATACCAGACACATTGTCTAGAGGGTAGCTCTGTTGCTGTGGGTGAGGTTTGTTGGTTTTTTCTGTTCTTACAAGAACCCAGCTAAATCTAGTCATGTTACTAAATTTGATTTTATTTGCATGTGCTTTGTTAGAGGCCAAATGGGCTTTTAAGTGAGAAGATACCAAGTTTTCCTGGACCTGCCCTAGCTCAAGGATGTGTTCAGACCAGCAGCTGCTTAGTGCTACCAGTAGCGCACCCTGACTTAAGAATGAGCAAGTGAATGCTCCACTGCTGTAGTGCTTCTGCTGTGGCACTGAGATAGGATAGCCAGCAAAACTTAAAAGCAGCAACTGAAGCTCAAGACAAATGCTTTGTTGAGGCAAAGCATGCTGGAAGCTGAAGTAAGGTGTAGTGAGGTGAGGAGAGCAGGAGTGACTGTAGGCAAGGGAGTGCATATGATTTTAATCAAGTTCCTTAAGGGCCGGTGTGGGCAGTGAGTGCTTTGAGTAGCAGCAACTGAGATCAGAGGAGTGCTGAGGAATGCTGTCTGTGGGAGTTGTCCATACAATAATGTTCCTGGGGTAGAAAAGAAAAAAAATACATTTGTATAATTATGCGTGCACGGTGTCATGATGCATCTGTACAAAGAAGCAGAATTAAGTTTAACTGGTCTTGACTTTGCAATCTGTATGATCTTTTACAACAGTGTTTTGCATGCAAGAGGGATATTTCAGCTGGATTTCTGGGTAGTTCAGTGCAGATGGTTTAAGCACTGCTCTTTCAACTCCTTTACCCCAGGATTCACTCCTCACTTCCAGTGAGGCCCATCAGTGCAGTTTGTCCTTCTGCCTCCTACCAGCAGCATTGTGATCCAACTACGTATTTCTGTTGTAACTGCTTTATGTGGAAGATGTGGCCGTAATACTAGCACCCGAGTTTCTATTTGTGGTGAACAGCTCTGCTAGTGTGTGGCATTCTTAATCTGTAGCAGATGTCCACCTATGTACCCTCTACATATGCTGCTGACAGCTTAACAACTGATGTTGTCTAAAGATAATTAAATATTAAGTCTTGAGAAGGCTCTACTATCCTATCAGTAATTGAACTACCATAATATACTTGATTATGTTTAGTGCTGTGTGCTAAGGCAGATGCATTTCATCATTTGGATCCTTTTCATGCAGATTTTCTCATATAATGCAGCTTCATGTGTAAGCAGTTGCATTAAGTAACGGCCCTGCATGTTTTCCTCCTGTCTTTGCTGTAAAAGCAAGTGACATACAATAAATGCATCTCTTCTTAAACCAAGGGAGAGCAATTGCAGAGACATTCTGCAGTCACCTATTGGAAAGAATCTGTACAGGATATTATTCATAATTCCTTTAAGCTTTCACGAGTACCACTTGCTCACCACCACCTTTTAATTACCCAGTATGTTTTCTATCCCTGGCTTTTTTCCTTTGCACCCTATATGTAGCTTTATTTATTTTTACAGAGTTTTATGATCCTGCATGGTTTCCTGATGCTGTTCTACACAAAAACCTATGGTTTTGGTTTTGCCAGAACTATGCAAACTTTGCAAATGTGTCAGTTTTTAGGGGTCTACTTAAGCCACTCCTAAGATTGGCCAGCTGGGGAAAAGGAACAAGGGGAAGGCAACATTGACTTTGAAATTTGTAGCTCTGTGTCTTGATCTGGTAAAGGTAAAGAACTGCATCCCTGGGTTTGCCTGGATGGTAGTTAGTGTGGAACTAAGGGCAGTGAGAGCACAACACACAGAATCATCATGGTTGGAAAAGACCTCTAAGATCACTGAGTCCAACTGTCAACACAAAAAACTGCAGACAAACACAAACAACCACACACACTTCACCAGAAAACACCCCAAAAACCCCCCACCTCGGCCACTAAAGCATGCCCTGAAGTGCCACATGTACACTTTTCTTGAATACCTCCAAGGATGGTGATTCCACCACCTCCCTGGGCAGGCTGTTCCAGTGCCTGACTGCTCTTTCAGTATAGAAATTCTCCTTAATATCCCATTTTGCAGCCAGAGGTGCAAAGCAGGCTTACATGGTGGTGAGCTAGATCAGCTAGTCTGGCTCTCTTTTTTTTTTTTTGGTGTTTTGAGGGGCAGAACCCAGATCTGCTGGTTCTTTGCCCAGTCCACTAGGCAGCAGTGTCCAGTACTGTGTATTCATTATTCACTGTAAATTGAAAAGTTATTCTAATTAGTGCTGTAATCCTCCTGCTGCTTTGGGTCAGATGTCTTCCAGTGTAAACAAAACCCCATCAGACTTTTAGAAGTGGGTCAGATCAAGAGACACTGCAGCATATGATAGCGTAATCCAGTGGAATTGGTTCTAAAATGGTGTATTTTGGTGGGGGAAGGGGACACTGGACTGCAGCCTATACTTTAAAAAGGTCACTGTATTGGAAGAGTGTAAAAATGCCATGTTTTTTATTTCAGGGCATATTGTAGGCCCTGCATTTATACAAGGAATCCCATATCTTTCATGTGCTTTGCCTGTTAGAGCTACACAAAAAAATTGAGTGAAATACGCTTTCAAAAGTCCATTTGCAGAGCAATGAAATGAAACCATCTTAATCTAACAGTATGTAAAAGTGTATAAATTTGACAGTGACATATGGATGTATAATTGTACAGTTTATGTACTGCATTAATGAGGTATAAAACTTGTATCAGAAATGCAGCTGTGCAGTTACTTTCATTCCACAAATTCATCAGATCAGTATATCAGTATATTCTTTCCACAGTGTTTGGAAGACATTTGTAAAGCATTAGCACTAGTTGTCATACAGCTCAGAGAGTCACTGCAAGGCCTGAGGGGGCTGAAATTGCCCCATTTGGATCTTACTCTCATTAAACTACTAGCTGTTACGATTTAAAATTTGTCAAATGTCAGACTGCAAGTTGAAAGGACTATCTCAGCTGTGGGACAGTTCAGTGTGGGATTTGCTATGTCTGTGCTTCTGGCTTAGAAGAGGGCATTGGAACATGTGACATGGTGCACAGTTGCAGGGAAGCAGAGACAGAAACAAAAGCCCAAAGCTCTACAAGATCAGACAGAAGCATAGGGTTGCTAGGCATGAGGATTCTGGGGAGATAGGCTTTGAGAGAGAACTTCAAGATCTATGTCCAGACTGTTTTCATAGCTCAACTCTACATGAGATCAATAAAGCTGGCATCAAGGTACTTGTTGAGAGTATGAATTGCAGAGGTTCCATCAGTCCAGGATTGTAGTATGATTAAACATGTAATATATAAGCTTTTCTATTGTCTTTGTGACCTCCAAGAAATGTATGAGTAATGAGAGAATTAAGGATTGTCTTAAATAACCCCATTTTTAAATAGGTCCTGAGTAGAGCTTTAGTTCAAATATGCAGGAACATGTCTACTCCATTGTCAGAGTTATCTGTGTTCTAAATATGTAATGCCTATCACAGTAGAGAGATGATGTACAGATGTTACCAAAAAAAAAAGTATAAAAGAGGAGATGTGACTATCATTAGAAATCTCAAAAATTCAGTGATGATCAATGACTGAGGATTAAACAGTGAAAACCAGAGGGACCAAAAGAAGTCAGGCTTCTGACAGATAATGGCAAAACTGTAGAAAAGATTTGTAAGCATCTGCTCAAGCTAACAGAAGACTTGGAAAGGAGATTGAAGGGATAGAACTAGCAGAAGTCATGCATATGCTGGTCCTGCAATTACCTGTAAGATTTAGAAGTTCATCACTAGTAAAAATTGACAAAAAACAAGTAGACAACTTTGCTGATGCAATTTGAGAAAATGATCAAAACATAATAAAATTGTGTTAAAGGAACACAGAGATTAATGAGTTGACTATCACTTGTACATGTTCAGATAATGTGCTTAAACAAAAACCAAAGAGAAAAGAAGTTTTTCTGAGTAATCCTAGTAACAATGTGTACTTCTACCTGCTCTCTTTGTGCTGTTGTGAGATGATGTAGACAACTAGAAGAAAAAAAAAAAGCTCAGGGCTGTGCATGAATCAAGACTCCAGCAAGAAAAGATCAGAATGTTTCTTATGCATCTCTGACACTGATTCATTATCTCAGAAAAATGTGTGATACTGTGATTTTCTCAGCACAAAAGCCGCTTTGTCTTGAGACCCTTAAGGCATGTTCACACAGTAGGGTGGTGGAAAATCATTACTGTGTAACTTGCCATAGAGCCATCTGCTGTGATCCTAGCACTGCAGCTCTGCAGTGGCATTCCTGCAGCTGGACAGGGACTGCTCTGAGGGGCAGAGCTGGTGAACTGGGGCAGGGGAGTCATGCTGCCAGGCTGCGTGTTCCCCTTCATGCATGGGAGTGGAACATGGCTACCTGGATTTGGGCTGGTCTTTCTCCCATGCTATTCTCAGACTTTCAGTAAAATGATTCCTTTGCTTATGTCAAGGGGATTAAAGGAAATCACATTCTTCTGCTCTTTTTTTTTTTTCCTTACAGCTGGATTACTGAGAAAAGTTATCACCTTTAGGTACTTAAAAGTTTACATGGTGTTTTGTCAAACAACATGTATTTTGGCCTGAATATTCAACTGAATTTCAGGCCATGTCAAATTTAGCACTGAGAATGGCAGAGGTCTAATCTACGTGAGCATGTGGTCATACAGGAAAATACACAGACACCTCAGTAATGAATTGCACCTGCATTCTTTTCAGATAGTTAAATCATGGTAAGCTAGTAATAGCATTAATTCTAGCTAGCTTGAAACTTATTTTCTTAAATATGGTACACAATTATAATGCGTAATGTAATAAAATATAACCTATATAAACATAAGAACAATCTTTTTTTTCCAGAAGGGTAATCAAACACTGGAATGGGTTGCCTGGACAGGTTTTGGATTCTCTGTGTAGAGTTATTCAAGCCTCGGTTGGACACAGCTCAGACTGCTGTAGTTGGCCCTACTCTGAGCAAGGAGATTTCATTAGATGATCTCCACAGGTCTATTCCAACCTCAGCCTTTCTGTGGTTTTATCTTTGTAACATGCTTACTGTATTTTTGATAGAGACCATGCCAATTTTCCTCCTGAAGCACATTTTATGACAAAGTTTCAAGTCCTGATAACAGGTTTATAGTGGAAGTGCTGACAAAACCATTCCTACAACAGTACAAATGTGTCAAAAATATACATAGAGAGAACGTGAAATAAGGTCTATAGTTAGGAATTGAACTATAATTCATGCATGACAAAGCATTAGGAATGCTTATAATTAGCAGTTATCAGTAGCAGTTTCCTATGATTTTCTGTATCATATAGCTCTTTAATATCTGCTTTCAATTCCCTCAAGTTAGTAAAATATCTATTTCATAATGTTTTAAATCTGATTTTCTCACCCTTTAAAAAAAGATTATCAAAAGAACCAGCTGAGCTTACTTTTATTTGTTTCAGCATTGTTAGTATCTTTTTACTTTTATTTTTAGATTTGTCAAGTTTCTGTTCTATTTGTGTGAATTTAGGATTGCATTTTGTTGGTTATATAGTGATGTATTTTCCTTTTGGAGATGTTGTCCTCTATGTACAGTATCTGTTATTTCAAACTGGAAGGCACCTTAATTTTTGAACTTGGGCACACACAGCTATTAGTTTTTGGGTTTTTTTTCTCTTCCTCCTTAGTGTCGCACTGGGTGGGGTTTGGAAGCAGGAAACTATTTCAGAAACATATGTTCAAACCTGGCGAGCATTCCCTCTTTCCCTTCCCACTTGGGATCTGCTGCTCCATTTGAAGAATAAAAATGGGGAAAGGATGTTGTTCTTCTGTATTTCATCTTGGAGGCGGTTTCATTTTTCCACTGAGAACAGTGATTTGATGTTGCCTGTTACTGAATGGACCTAATTCTCTGAGTTGCAGTGCACTCATTTCCCATTAATTTTATCAGCAGTTGGGACCACTCAGAACTTTGAGGCCAAATTATGCAAAGCCTATTGGGATAATTTCTGGAGGAGGAAAGGTATTGTAATGAATCTAAAATGTTTACTCTCTTTAACTCAGTGAGAAGAAAGTGGTATGAACAGGGAGTTGGAAAGGGACGGAGAGGAAGAGGGAAACTTGTCCTTTTTGCAGAGGCCTGAGAATTTAGTTTTCAAAGAAAGGACAAACATCTGCCAGTAAAACCAAGGTTAACCTGATTGTTTTAATTTTTTTTTCTTAAGAATCTGTTTTGCTACAGGAGTCTAGAAAAGTCAATTAAAAGATTGTTAGGAAGATGCAAAACTGGGGAAGACATTTTCTTTCTGTTTTGTAGTTAGGAAAAAGAACCCCCTACTTTGTGCCTTGGCTTTAGGCTGTAGCTGAATGCCTGGCTGGTCCTACACTTAGGGCACAGTTCTGTGGACTGCTCCATCTGCCACACATGGCCAGTAAGAAGGACAAATCTGTTTCTGTTCCAGCAGGTCTGTTAGCAGGAATCTGGAGAAATCTTTGCCCTTCAATCAAAAAATAATTTTCTGGTTATAGGGCTTCTTAGAAGTGTAGCCCTTGATGTTCTATTGTCATTAATGGTCCATCTCCCATTTTCATGGGAGGAAGCTATTACCCTAGTTTCCTGCATAACAGGCTTTTTTCCAATTATTCATACTTAGAGCTAGTGGTGTTTTACTCATGCTGCTCAGGTGGGCTTGAGCAGCACTCTGGCAAGAAGGCAGATCTGTCTCTGTGTGTGTATATGTATATCTCTATATCTCATATCTGTTCTCACCATGAAATATGTTTTTTAAAATTACAGATAAAACATGCATTGTCTTATTTTAATTCAAGTACCTGTATATTTGTAATCTATGTTTAAATACTTTCTGTTGAATTCCCTTTGGTCACTATCCGTGTTGATTAATTGATTTAATCATAAAAGCTATCTATTTATGTTGATTTTTTTTAATTATGTATTTCTATCTTTCAGTAGTCTGACAAGAAAGCTTGCTATGTGTATTTTTTAATTGCAACCTAAAAAATAGAGAAGTTATTTATATCTGTCTTACGTTTTAATTGTGTGTGATCTGTCAAAAATGCTGTATTAAAAATGAACAAAATAGCTTCAAGAGAGAAATTATGTTCAAGATTTTGGTGGTAACTGCTTAATTAATCTCAAGATGTGTCTACTTCATTTTGAGGTTTGTAGGCAACGGTAATAGTGCTGCCACTACATCATGGTTCATTGTCTGAAGCACTAAGTGGGGAAATTCTGATAAAAGCCAAGAGGGTTGGTTTTTTTTTTCCCCTCCAGATTGGTGGGGCAGAACTACGTCTTTTATTTTTGTTGCACCTATCTACTCTTACATTTTAGCATCTATTACGTTCATTCAGGAATATTTATCAGTTTATTAAACTGAACTGCACTTACTAGATGAATTTTTAGAGTTATCTCTAAGAGCCCAGAAGTTTCACCATGTGAAGGCAGGGCAGAGCTGCAGAAGGGAAACCTTTTGGACAACACTGTTCCCCTCCAATCTTTCAGATTTTCTGTAGTGTTTCTCAGCATTGACTAAGCACTTACTGCTCTCTATATTATCTGAGTACTTACAAGCATAACTGAAAATTACTCATTATATAAAAGCATGAGAATTTGCAGTAGCCCTCCAAATGACAAGAATGCCACAAGTGACAATTTACTGGAAGTAGTTGTTAACTGGCCATTAAGTCAGTTTGAGCCAATAACCACAGTATTTTCTTGTCTCTGACACTGAAATACAGACTTTAACCTCATCAGGCTTCAGGGTTTCTTCCTACAATGCTCAGTAGAACTTAACCGTTAATATTCTGTGGGACCTCTGGCAGCTGTGCCAGTCAAACATAAAGCTGAGTTTGCTTGCTTTCTTTCTCCGATAACAGTTTAACTCTACAGTTGTGGAGAAGGTGGGATGAAAAATTCAGTTTGCTGGACTGCTCACATGCCTAAACCCATGTGTGTGTGTCCTTCGAACCAGTGAGCCCAGCAGCTTCTGCGGTGCCTGATGCCAGACTGACATTGTTCACACGGGGCTTCCCCCAAGCATTTGGACTCCTCTGGTTCCAGTTGTAGCTCCGGTCTCCTTTTTGTTCCCATGTGGTGTGGGGGTGTGGTTGTTGAATGGGCAGATTTTGCAGCCTGGCAGCTATTGGCATGTGCACGCTGGGGAATCACATTTGAAAAAGGGCCTTTTAAGCCATGTCAGCCTTACCTTGCTGTCATTTTGCTGAAACATTTTGAGTCCTTTTCAGTTCTTCACATTGTTTACTGAACTTTTGATCTGCTTCCTTATATTTAAAAGTCCTTTGGCAAGCACCTTGGAGAGCTAACATGCCTGCTTGCTTGCTAGAGCTGTTGTTGAAGAGATACAAAGCGAGATGTGCCTGTAATTGATACACAAGAAAACAGAAGCAAAGTACAGAAGCCCACTTGGGAATATATGTTGGTTTGCTTTTTGTCAGAGGTTTATAGTTTCTTTCTAATTAACTGTCACAATTAAAATATAAGTTACTGTCAAATATATTTTCTTTGCAAAAAAAACCTGAGTTCTCTGTGTGGCTGTGAGATTATATAGAGTATATATCTGATGCCTCAAAATGATCTTTGTCCTTTAAAGTCCAGCAAAACTTCATTCATTGCACTTTTGGGGCTGTATAAGCCTGGAGGAGAAACATTGTCATTCAGAAGCCAATTCTGCTAACCCATTAGGAGAGCACATTCACACTAATGGTTCTACAGTCAATAAGTGACAAAGACCTACAGGAAGACATACGTGTTTCACTGTTCACTGATCTTGCAATTTGATCAATATTATTTCGAATGAGGCTTTTTAAACTTCATCTGTAACATCTCTTTTTACAGCCAGACTGAATGTACTTCATAAAACTGTACTGCAGATACTGCTAAAAGGACCAGACATATCTTTTATGTGTCTAAGTCCTTAGTAGAGGCTCAACTTCATTCACCCACGTGGCTTTATCTGTTTTCAAATGAGCTTCTATTATTCTGCGGTTCCCTGGGGGAGTAATAATTGTGATCTCTTTGCTGACTCTTTGAGATTTTGCTGTTCCCTCTAGCAGAATTTTTCAGCATGTACCACAGGCTTTCAGTGTGCTTCTGAAGTGTTAGGGAAGCTATTGGGCTTTTAAATTTTGGTGTTGTGTTCACAGAGTTGTAAGAATACAAGAATGATCCTGGGTTTAACTTTTATCTGTTACAGGTGGTCTGTGCCTGAGATTTTGAGGTCCATTTTCCATGGTCTTGCTGTAGGACCATAGGCAGAGAGCTCCCTGCAAAGCCTCTGCAGTCTGCACAGAGGATGATTTTCTGTGCTCACCTGTCTGTGGCTGGAT